>CM072989.1:10074772-10764616 GCA_037013635.1 Plagiodera versicolora
ATTTTCAATAATCGTTGATATTCATTTTGAAATATTCTGAAATTCAACTGAACGTTTTACAAAAAAATTTGGAAATCCTTCGATATTCGTTCTGAAATTCTTTGGAATTCTTTGTAATTTTTCGGAATTCTTTGAAATTATTCGAAGTTTGCAAGAGTCTTTGATATTCATTTTGAAATATTCTGAAATTCTCCTGAATTTTTTCGAATTCCTCGTAAATTTAGAAATCTTTTGATGTCTATTTCGAAGTTCATCGGAATTCTTTGAAAATTTTTGGAATTCTTTGAATTTATTCAAAGTTATTCGAAATTTTCCAGAATCTTTGATATCCATTCTGAAATTCTTTGGAATTCTTTGAAAATTTTTTGAATTCCTCAATATTATTTGAAGTTATTTGAAAATTTCGAGAATCTGTGATACTCATTTTGATTTTGAAATATCGAAAGCTGGAGTTCTGCCAAAAAATTCACTCAAAACACTAGGCCATCCACTCAACTAGCACAACAATCATTAATTCATGAAAACCTCCACTAGTGTTTGAATAAAAATAGATTATCTTATTGGGACTCGCTATTTTCCCATGCGTTACGAATCCTTTCGGTGCCTCTGAGGTTAGTTCTCGTCGCTTTACCCTCCTGGCAAATCCGCTTCCGGAAAAGTCCAGTTGACTTTTTTTATGCAACACCCCAATTTCACGGTAGCCGAGTCCTGGCTGGTAATCCGGTGACTTTGCAGCGCAAATTTCATTCCGGCGCCGGCGAAAAGGTGGAGTAAATAAACTATCGGGACACAGAAATAAATGATGAACGAAATGACAGTGAACGATGTCGTACGGGTCTTTATGCCAGGCGACTTCGAAATTTGTCATCAAAGTATCAGAGAAACGTGTCTGAACATGCTTTGTATGTATGCAGCTTGGCGAGTGACGCCATCTTTCGAGCGAATTGAGAAGTTTTTCATTACAGGTGTCTGTAATAGGTTCAGGTTTCTCTCAAAATTCAGGAATTTTTTTATATTAATTCTGAAATTTCTTGAAAGTCTTCGAAATTATTCGAAATTGTTGAGATTCTCTGATATTAAATTCGAAGATGCTTGAAATTCTACTGAATTTTCCAAAATGATTCGATAATAAAGAAATTCTTTGATATTTATTTTGGAATTCTTCGAAATTTTTTGAATCTCTCTTGAATTATTCAAAATTCTCGAGAATCTTTCATATTCATTTCGAAATTTTCTGAAATTCTCCCAAATTTCTGAAAATTATTCAAAAATCCAAAAATTCTTCGATATTCATTTTGAAATTCTTTGGAATTCTTCGAAATTTTTTGAATCTCTTTCAAATCATTCGAAATTCTCGAGAATTTTGAATTTTTTGAATCTCTTTCAAATCATTCGAAATTCTCGAGAATTTTGATATTCTTTTCGAAATTTTCTGAAATTTTCCTGGATTTTTCAAATTATTCGAAAATTCCGAAATACAGAAATTCCCCGATATTTATTATAAAATTCTCCAGGATCCTTTGAAATTCTTTGAAATCATTCCAAATTATTCAAAATTCAAATCAACTAAGAAAAACATTGTTATTGTAAAAAAGCATGGGGTTATACAAAGTTGTCACATCATCGACATTCCTCCATCAACAAACAACTCCTATTTCATTAATTCTCATGAGAAACGTTCATTTTGGGGTTGTTTAACAACCATTCAGAGGGCCACTATATCTAATAAACAGCTGTTGCCTGGTATTAGAGGGTTAGGCATTCACGTATATTGAGTTATATTCAATATCGAAATGGAACTCTTCATAAAAGAGAAGAAGGGGCACATGAAATTGTTACGAGGTTTTTTTATCGACGCTGCTTTTTGGCATTTGGGGAACTTATAAAACATGGGGTATTGAGAGAACGATATTTTTGGGAGATATACAATTTATTGGCAATTTTATTGAGAAAAAAATGCAACACTACTACTCTTTTAGGAATAATTCAATGTGGGTGAAAACAATAAGGACTTGATGATCTCTAAAAATGTGCAAAAATTTGCAGAATTTTTTCAACACCTTCCAGAAATTATTAGTCTTATTTTTTATTTTTTTTATTTTCTAGTCAATTTTTAATTTTTATTCATATTCATGAAATTTTATATTTTTTGTTGCTTGTACTAGTGTAAAAGGGGGGATCCCGTGTAATAAATGAATAAAATAAATAAATTTCCAACTATTAGAATATCCTGGATATGATATCCCCCCCCATTTATATTCCAATCTCAATACATAATAATATATCAATGGCGAATTCCTTGTATAATTGCAAACTCTCTAATAAATTGATTTGCCTGCATTCCTATACATCAAACGTTGGCATGCAGTCCATTTCGCAATAATATCCAATTATAACATGTCAATATCAATTGGAAATTCAGCTGTTACAGAGATATGTATCTACGCCTGCGATATTATGTATGATTGAATATTCAAAATGATCTATAGAATCAAGGTACAGACCACATTCGATCTGTTACATTCTTTAAAATGCCATTTGATGTTTATGAATTAATTCTGATTGAAAAATTTAATTACTTTTCGAGATTATTCGAAAATCCAGAAATTCTTTGATATTCATTTAGAAATTCTTTGGAATTCTTCGAAATTTTTTGAATCTTTATTGAATCATTCGAAATTTTCGAGAATCTTTCACATTCATTTCGGAATTTCCTAAAATTCTTCTGAATTTTTCAAAATTATTCGAAAATCCAGAAATTCTCTGATGCCAAATTCATTGAAGCCCATTTCACAAAAAGAATCAGGACCTATAAGAAACCAGACAGTGTTAGCTAATTCAAGTTTCATTTCACTTCGTGAAATATCTTGGAGAAGATCCGACATCTTGAAAACCCTTCCAGTAGCTTTCATTTAGTCGAATAACGTCCCGAATTCCACAAGTAGAGTCCCGAGAAACGTCGCGTCGTTCGAGAATAAAATCTGTTTAACGTCCCTACGTGCGATGTGTGTCGATCCCTGGGGATGCCTCTGAAAAATGGAAACACGAGGTGCAGATTCCTCCTCAGGAACGTGTTTCCACCAGTCTGCCTCATTTCTCAAAAGTGGAGCTCCATATAGGTTCGTTTTCGCATCACTACCACACCCGCAACTGCGACAAAAAAATCAGAAGTGGGATTTCATGTCACCTAGCCAGTTCCGTGAGGTCGTGCACGCTCAACTGTTTGTAAGAGGAAGGAAAACACCACACAGGTTCCTCCACGTGAATAAATTCAAAATCCAGTCGCCGCGGGGTGGATCCAAACAGGAACATCTGTTCTGTTCGAGCGAGATAAGGCGACTCGTTCCGTGTCAAACGTCAATTCGCAACACCATTTGCCACTCTCTTCGGTCACGAAACGCGATATTTAACCATCGATGACATGAACGTCGTTGACAGATGGTCGATGGGGAGGGGGTGGATATGTAAATCGGGGGGAGGGCTAGTTTTTTTTTTCAGTCCAGCATGAGATTGTTCCGGTGTCTGGACATGCAGGGTACCATGATTGTTTCTCGTGAAACGGAGCGGTTCATTTGAATATGAAACATGAATACTAATTTTAGAGGGTTATATACAGTTGGAGGGCCGATAAAAAACGAATTTTCCAGATTTTTTCTGACGAAACTTCTCAGATTTTTGATCTGATAATTTGTACACCTATTATGGTATCTTTTGACAGTATTTTGAGACTTGGTATTAGTAAAAATATTCATTTGGAAAGGAGCTACAGCTGAGCTCCTGAGGCTCCTCTCAAAAAAGACGTTTTGCGGGGACCACTCGGTATATCTCTGAACTGGATCATCCGAAATTGAAAAAACAAACAGATTTCGTTGAAGTAATGTTGAATCTACTAGTTGATCGAAGGAATAAGCAAAATAAAATTTTTTGACGAAATGGCGGTTTCTCAAATAAAAATCGATTTTTGACCAAAACTTCCGTCTTAAATTGTTCATAAAGAATGAAATATTCATCGTTAAGAGAAAATCTTGGACTACTTACTCGAAAATATATTCAAGAAGCTCGTGTTAAAATTTGAGACTGATCGGTCGAGCCGTTTTCGAGTAATGTTGGTCACAGACTTTGAAAACACCATTTCGAGAAAAACGCGTTTAAAGTTTGAAAAGCACTTTCGAGCACTCTGGAACGCCTTTCCAAATTTGCGTGTAACTTTGAAAATATTCATTGGATCGATATGAAATTTTCTGTGTGCATTCTCAAATATATGTACATTGAGGAAAAAAAAACGATTTTACGAAAATTCCAACTGTATATAACCCCTTAATGAAAATGTACTCCATCCGTTCAATCTCATTAATAATTCATAAGCTTAATTTTTTCAACATTAAACTCACCATGAATGCTCTGGAAACGCCATTTTCTATCCCACCACAACATCCACCAGAAGTACCAACAAAACAAACATTGAGATGAAGATCGTTCAATGAGCAAAGATAATTTTTCATTTTCGACTCCGACTAGATGCAAAATCGATTTCGATAAACCTAACCCAGTCATCATTCCGCCGAGAACTTTTTCAACACGAAACGTCGATAAGCGAACGCCGATGCAGCGCTTAAATCAATAGGTAACAGCAGTGGTTCGACCGGCGAACGTTTCAATATAACACCCTGTGACGTATGACCCACATTGTGAAGGGCTTGAAACTAGGGCGGATTTTTCAACTGTCATCAAAGGCCAGCCACTGCTTAGAAGTTCCAGTTAATCGAACAACACTGGGTGTACGATTAGATCTGGACCAATTACAGTATCAGAATTGGGCTGGTGATTACACGCCACCTGAAAAAAGCTAATTTCAGGATTCCTGTGTGTCCTCCATCTCTTTTTTTCATCCCTGATGGCCGCAGGATACCTGCACGGGAGCGTGTCGCTTTTTGATTGGGTCTAATTAAAAACGCTCACCGATTCGGTCGACTCGGTCCAGGACAAAGCACCACTTTGCCAACACATTCCATAATTCTTTTGTTACGGTCGTGCCTATCAAAGGAACATCTTTGAACGGTGGAATCCGCCATATTACGTTCGTTCCATTTTGTATCCGGACGTTGAAAAAATTGATTGTGAAGTTTCATAGAGGAGTCGAAATTTCGTAATTGGAGAGGCATGGATTATGCAAATAACGCTTTATTACTGGATTCTCTCATTTCATTTCATTTGCTCGCATTTGTGGTCTCGTATTGACTGGGATTCAAAAAGGGAAGCACATTTCCTGGAACTGCAGGATTAATCCCTTTGACTGGATACGTTTGCAGTTTGCACAGCTCGTTCCTCTTTCCAGGATGCCGGAATATATGCAACCACGTCTCCTCTGCTTATGTCAAGCTCCATTCATAAGCTAAATTCCTCAAAGAACTCTATTCCTCCATCTTGGAAGCCTCTCCAGGCCTCAAGATCCATCTGGAAACGTACCATGGAATATCCTTCTCATTTTCCACGTAGCATAACGACAAATCGTTGCTCTCGTTCTGTGTTGCTGCCCCTAAGGGCAGGAACGCCTGGTGTTTTATTTCCGGAATGATATACTGTCCACCGTTATTAACCATCGTCCCGATATATTTCATGTTCCGCTGCTATATTAACTGAAGGGCAGTGTACACTCGAAGTGTTGCCATATCTGGAACGGCCTATATATTATGTCCGGCAATTTATTTCTCCGCCACCTCCTGAAGGGAAGAGGCAGAACACCAGAGGACTCAAAATGGATAGTCTCAGAGTGAAATGTTGTTGGAACTTTGGAACCAACCCTAGTTTTCCATGTTCTGGTTGATTCAGCTGGAGTAACTGAGAATATGATGTTGGAGGTCTCAGAAAATGAGGCCCTACCAAGGTACAAGCCTTACTGAGACTGCAGTACATCCTCTGAAAGCCTTCAAACACCAGAGGACTCAAAATGGATAGTCTCAAAGTGAAACGTTGTTGGAACTTTGGAACCAACCCTAGTTTTCCATGTTCTGGTTGATTCAGCTGGAGTAACTGAGAATATGATGTTGGAGGTCTCAGAAAATGAGGCCTTACCAAGGTACAAGCCTTACTGAGACTGCAGTACATCCTCTGGAAGCCTTCAAACACCAGAGGACTCAAAATGGATAGTCTCAAAGTGAAACGTTGTTGGAGCTTTGGAATCAAGCCTAGTTCTTCATGTTCTGGTTGATTCAGCTGGAGTTACTGAGAATTTGATGTTGGAGGTCTCAGAAAATGGGGCCCTACCAAGGTACAAGCCTTACTGAGACTGCAGTACATCCTCTGAAAGCCTTCAGACACCAGAGTACTCGAAATGGATAGTCTCAAAGTGAAACGTTGTTGGAACTTTGGAACCAACCCTAGTTTTCCATGTTCTGGTTGATTCAGCTGGAGTTACTGAGAATATGATGTTGGAGGTCTCAGAAAATGAGGCCCTACCAAGGTACAACAAGCCTTACTGAGACTGCAGTACATCCTCTGGAAGCCTTCAGAGTAAAATGCTTGTCACCTGTCCAAAATAATTTCTCCCACGCATTCCACGATGCCCCCCTCTTTTTCTGGTTCCATTGGGAAAAAAGGGCGCGTATCGAGCCGTTGCCAACAGGGTGTAATTGCCAACCCCCATATATCACTTCCGCTTTGCATTGTCAATAAGGTCGAACATAAATTCGTCGTGCTCGATATGTCTGTAATACGTCCATTGATATCTGACGTTGCTAATACGTTTACGTCCGCGTCGATTATTTTTCATGATGGCGTTATTCCAGGGCGTTTTTTTCCCCCCAGGAATTGATGTAGCTCTCGCGCTAGACATGGTCGCCTACCCCTTTGGTCTACTGCGAAACATGGAAACGCCATTTTTTAGGCGTCAGAGAATTTTTCATTAGTTCGGATCAGGAAAACACGTGGTGATTTATTCTCTGTAGACGAGGTGTACGAATTCACGGAAAAGTCATTGTGTATGTACGGGGTGTTGTCCACAGCTAGAGTCACTCACCGACTGCGCCAAAATTACACAAATATAATTCACGACAATTTTCTTCAATATGGCAAGTGAAACGAACGTTTTCTTGCAATATTCCACATTGTTGTGCTATATAATTTCGATTCGCTTGTCGACAGAATTCTAAGTAGATGCAACAGATAGTTGTCGTTGATCCAATAGAAGTCACTTTAATATTTCATGCAATCTGAGGAATTCAATTTCTTTCCGTTCGGTTTTCAATTCTGTTTTCCTTCAATTTGGGAGCATCTGATCCGCGACAATAGTCGATATTGTATACCGAATTTCATAAAGAGGAACGTGCAATTCGTAGTATAATAAAATGAGCATATTGAAAACATTTTGTTGCCTCGGTGAATATGGGTTGGGGATAAAGGACTGTTTCTTGGTGTTCAATGTCTCTTTCATTCATCGTAATATGTCCTGTCATTGCTCCATTTTGGTTCTCGGTTACATTTATTCAGTAAAAAAGACAACTCCTAATGAGCTTGTTCAGTGAAGTCACCAGACAACTCAGAAAAGGAGTTACAGGATTCAAACATTGACTGGGAAGTATCTCTTTGTTGATTGCTGATTCGAAAAACGTTCCAAACATCACGAGACCGTATTAGCTTCAACTAATGCATCCTGGATATCCCAGAGGACATTCGTTGGATCCAGATCCAGATCGAACAGGATCATTGCCATTCTAATTACCTCATCTCCACATCGATATCGTTTTCGTTTTCAAGAAGATCAAGAAAATAGGGAAACATTTCCGTCGGGGAATATGCGGGCAACAACAAAACACGAATCTCCGTGGAATTTTGAGGGTGCTCAGTAGGGTATAGGGCAGAGAGAATATTTAATGGAATCGAAAGAGGAGCACAATGGAATTGGGCGAGAAAAACGGTCGACATTGGAAGGTTGTTGAGTTATTTCCACACACCGAGAGCTAGAAATACTAGTGGATGAAAAATATTGAAGTGTCACTCCTATACCAAAGATAAATTCCTTCCGATACTGTATAACACTCCCCCTGGCAACCTTTTCCAACTGAACACCTCGTATAATGATTATCCACCACAGGAAATCGAGCTGTCACTCGATGTCTCCGCCCTTTTCCTTCGGAAAACTCCTCGAAACGAATTCGACTGATGAACTTTTTCACCATCGTTTCAGCTGTACGATTTACTGAGTCCGAAGGGGATCTCTGAATGCCAACTTTTCACGATAAAAACTTTTTTAAGTCTCCATTTCAGTACCAATGAAAATATAACTGCTATTAACATCGAGGAAGCTCTCGTTTATTAGGTTGGTAGTGATAGATTTGGGATAAATCTGCTGTTTTTTCATCAGTTGCAAGCAGGAAAAGGGTGGCTCTAGCTGTCATTCCTCTGTTCGTTTCAGGATCTTCATAATCATCAATTACATCAGTTGCATGCTATCAGAATATTCGAAATCCAGCAGCTTCCTTGTCGGTTTGAACCACACTTCCAAGTTAACGCCCATGAAACTACCTCAACTCTTTGTTATCTTGAAGATTCCTCGAAGATTTTGCTTGCCAAACTTGAGTGCAATAGAAAATAACTGTAGAAGAATCTACTGTTATCGCTCCTCAGAAAAAATCAACTCTTCATCACCCCTCAGTAGTTGATGGAGTCATCAGACCTCTCTAACTTACTGAAGGCATGTTTTTGAGTAATTGCTTGCTGACCTCACCTGTGACTCCTCTCGCAATTTCACTTCCTCATATAGATATTTTATAACGCCATCTATTTTGCTCAGATTACGATCGTAAATCTTCGATTGTACGGCGACTTAGTAGCTAAAATTCCTGTCTTTTTCATCAGGCAAGGAAGGAGAAGTTTGTGCCTTCAAATACGGATTCGTTTTTCGAAATTTGGAGCTTTATCATTCCTTGGTTGTTCAGAAAAGTTTGGAGATGCTGCTCAGAAATTGACATTTTGATTTCGTGGTGCTATGAGGTCATGTTTAAATGATTCTGAGGATCAATTGTTTTTTGTTGAGCTCGTCATGCTGTATTTGATGAATATCGTATGAGCTTTGGATGGATATGGAGACCTGGATCAATTAGAAATACTATTCCAGTTGCTATTTATAGAATGAAATTGGAAAACGTGTCAGTTCTGAATTATTGAGAAGTGTTCTGACGTAGTATGTTCATAAATAGCAATGAATGACAGATAGAACTGCTAGAGGGATGTTTGTAGAGGTTCCATGAATATTTACAAGGAGAAAACATTTCGAATCGTTGGAATATGCAGCCTAGATCTCAGAAAATTGATTGAAGATCTGACCTCTATTTTTTCAGGGTGTAGCTCTTGAGCGATCCATACACTCTTGAAATGAGGTTGAGGAAGGTTCTGGCGTGTCGAAACTCTGGGCAGTTTTACTTCCCGTTCGCTAACGTTGGAATTTCTCCAACTCACAGCGAATAATGTGCTTTTCGTGATGGCGTGCCATTATCTGGAAATTTACATTTTCACGTTCCCCACTCTAACAGATGTAGTTCTTTAAGTCGACTCACCCCTACCCTACCCTGCGGAACCCCTTTCATCGCACGCCAATTCCGCCGTATTCAAATAAGGTGGAGGATTTGCATGATATTGCCCAAATCTCGTTTAATAAATAAAGATACATGGGAAGCAGCAGAGCAAGAATTTTCAGCGAGGTATGTTTTTCCTTGAATGTTGGTTCAACTGAATTGAGTCACCACTCAATTCCTCATCAACGAATCTGATCAATCAATCACGTGACACAACTCAAAGGGGTCGAGCCTAGAAGCTACCCAGCTAATGAATTGACTTTGACAGAAGACGTGTTTGTCCTCAGCAAACAGAATTCCTTGTGGACGAAGATACATCTGCCGTGTTCGGATAAATTGTTCCTATGTGTAGTTAATCAGTGATAAAGTAAACAATCCCGAACAAATAAATCCAATAGTCCTGCTTGGTGAATATACTGAATGGTGCTACGAAACTGGATGGGAAAAATTGGCATCGCAGGACACAGAAAACAAAAACTAATGACAATACACTAGAAGCCAAAATTCCTCAATCCATCCCATGAAACAGTGCCCATCCCCATCATTTCCTTACCCCTGATATAATTCGTGGCAACCCCGAGATCGATACTCGAACAGTTGCTCCTAATGTGTCCTCCAATTTTTTGGTAACGACTTTTAAATTGTGCTCTTGGCATCGTGAGGCCGCTAGGGGGATGGATGATACAAGCACGACGATGTATTGTTTCAGAGGGGTGCATTTACATGTGGAAAATGGGGAGGTCGTTTTGGAGAAGCCGCTGAAGTGTATAACTTCTGGGTTTTTGGGGGGGAGACCACTGGTTGCTTTTGGTTTTGACAGGTCATCGAGAATAATGATTGACACTCGAAAGATTTATCAGATTTTCTTCTCCAAATGAATTTGGCATTGTTGTGAAGCTACTTTGAAGTGTTGTATGTCTCTGTTAGCTAGTTACTTTTTATTTTGCACTGTTGGTATTGAAAGATAACCAGAACCAATCAAAAAGACTATACCTAGTGTTTCCTGTTGTGTTTTTTTTGCTTAGGGAGATGAGTCTATTCTAATTAAATCTGGAAATTCCAAGATTAATTTGTATCTCCACTTGGTATCCATTTATTATCTCGCGTAAAATGTTTTTGGTCTGACGATACGAAATCAGTATTATTTAGATTTTCCAGGAAGTCTAGCTGAATGGATTCGAGTCCTTTCAGGGATTCCGTAGCATTTTCAGCGACTAATCCAATGTCAAGCATTTCGTTCTAGAAACGAGATAGAGAGGAAAAAATCGAATCCCCACATTGTTTTTGTGGAATTTATTCTGATGAGCTTTTGGTTGGTTGCAATGATGGATATTAAATCAAATAATCCCCATATCAGGATTGATTCACCATTAGTAGGAATAGCAATTAATTCAACATGAATTTTCGTAGTTGTTAACAATAATGATCACCATAGCGAATTTTATGTACTTCAACGAATATTATTGAAAAACATTATTTTCAGTTGTTTTCGTGTGATGTATTATGAAATTGTAGGCGCATTTCCAACGAATCATAATGGAAGAGGATTTCAATATAGATTCCCATCAGGAAAAACACAAAAACGAATAACAAAATGAACCATGAAATGAATATTAATGATGTGGGAATTACGGTGATGATGAAATCAAACAGCAAAAAACTGGTTTGGACGGTTTTTATTCTGTATTACAAAAGGTATTAGCGTTGTAATAAAATCACACCCCCGATTGAGGGTTATTTTGTATTTTTGCTCTGAATGAGCAGCTATCTGCGTTACTACCAGTTGCACATTTATCTGCTGAATGATGAACTGTGAATAAATCGAAAATTGTCGTTTTTGGACGTCTTGTAAACTATTACAGATCAAAAATCCTTTTCTTGTTGCGATATAATTTTTACCACGACGTTTCGATATCCAACGACTTCATCATCAGTGTACCAACGAATCAATCGAACTCCATTTCGACTTTCACACTTATAAACCCCAACTCGGTAATTACGGAGTACGGCATTGTAATTCGCTTAATTAAAGTTCGGGACAGCGTCGACTGAGTTGTATCGGTTGGAATTTCAAACTTCGGACATCGAACAGACGTGTCCGGCTCGCAGAACACAATAATTAATCGAACTACGCCATCGATTGGTCGCTCGCCTGGTACATATCGGGTTTCGCACCCCCAAGTTGAGGAAACGTTTCAACGGATACGGAAGTGACGTCCAAACTAATTATTCGTTGGGTACTGCATGTCGTGGTGCCGCAACTCCGAGTCGCTCCACTGGAGTTTAGCCTTAATTCTCACTCGTTTCGTTGCACCCTGTATAACCTCGAGTAAATTGATATTTACTAAGCATGAAACACAAATCAATTCGCTTCAACACGGCGTAGAATTCGGATAACAAGTTGTTTGTTGCCTCTAGGCTGTTCTTCTAAGATCTCGGCTCCTGACTCAGAAATGCTGCTCTCGAATAACGTCACTTCCGAGTTGTTTTGTTTCGTTGAAGCACGACGAGAAAAACATGGATTTTACGCGTTTGTATTCGAGGTAGATGAGAGTTTTCGATCAGCATCCAATTAACGTATCAGCACTTTCTGATCTGTGACACTGTTACAAGTAGCACTCTGTATGGAAAAATGGTTTGCTCTTTGAATAATACCAGGCATTTTTGTTTCAGGTGAGTTTCCTTGAAGCAGTTCCGATAGAAGCCGACCACAGCCGAGCTGTGACATTTGACAGCAAGTGATGAAGGACACATAACCTCTAACTTCTATTTTTATTGAAATGAGACTGCGATGATGGTGAGAAATGTGTCATTTCAATTCCCTATGAAGAATCATCTTCCACTAGCCAAAAACCAAAGCATTGCATTAACGAAGACGAGTCCTCATTCGAATAACGACTCGTGGCATTTTTGTAACAACCATTCGAGCGCAGCTATCTTTCCCCATCGGAATGGTTACAATTCCAGCATTCTCAGCTTTCCCCACTGTACTCATTGTGACGTCACACCAGCCTATCCTCTCCTTCTTCAATCTTAATATTTCCGCTTGCCGCATAACGATATTGCCGGCAACCTGCGGGCACCTTTGGTCGCTTTATCGACGGCCATTTGCATGCATGGATCCCCTTCACCTCCTAGCCCCCCATCTCTTGTCGTCCCCCCTTCACAAAGGACCCAATGAAGGAGTGAGATTGAGTCGGGATCAGTTTAGGGCAGACACTCAGAAAAGGCTCTGCTATCGTCTGAGATATGCTTTTAATGGGAATTTTCTCTACAAGAGACAAGGGAAGGGATCCCCGTTTTGGACCCATCAGGGGTATGGGGAGTCTTATCGGCACTTTCACTTAGATGGGAAGTGGAAAAGCATACGTGAGTAGGTGTCATGGTCTCATTTTTATGCGCATATGTGGAGCTCTCGAACTCGGTTAAGTATTCATATTTCTTCTTTTTTTTGGGAACGGTTATTGTGTTGATTTTTCCGATGGGTGTACTATGAGGTACGAGGAAATACAGGAGGGATTTCGGGTTTTTGCAACTTTTTGGGATTTTTTGGAAATTTCAACATGAAATATCTCGAAAAATATGATAGATATTGAAAATCGGATTTCAGCACCGTTTTCAGCGCGTCTTAGACTACTTATAGACTGATCAGGCTAATTTAATTTTTGAAATTTTTCGAAAAATTGACCCCCTTTGGATTTTTCAAAGAATTCAAAGTCGTCTCAGAGTCTTCAACGTTCGTATGGAGACTCCCAGAGCATCTATAAGGACTCTTCATGGGTTTTTTCGTTGAAATTGAGGGAATTTTGGGAGTTTTCGGTGGTTTTTGCGACTTTTTGGGGTTTTTTGGAGTTTTCAACATGAAATATCTCGAAAACTATACTAGATATCGAAAAACGGATTTCACCACTGTTTTTAGCGCCTTATGGACGAGTTTCCAGGCAAATTCATCATTTGAAATTTTTCCAAAAAGCTGACAATTCCAACCGATCCGGAGAATTTTTTTTTCCATTCCAAAAATCTCAATATTTCCCCCGTCCTTCCATTCGTGATAAACACCCACATTCGACAAAACACTCAATCTGAAGCTCGGCTTTTCCCATCGATATAGCCTAGCCGTGTTGGGAAACCCATCGTGCGCCCGTATGACTGGTAATTTTCTTTTTCCTCGTCTAACTGGAAATAACAGGGCCCCTATCGAAAAACCCGATTGAAGGCATTGTTTCTTTTTCCTTGTCGGTGAATTCGGTATCAATTACGATGCCGTTCCGACTGATGGATTCGAATCCTTTGAAGGGAACTAACTGGGCGGCCATTACGGATTGTTTTCCAGGTAGCTGCTCCTGATGGACTCAGAACCGAGATGTTAATAATTAGACTTTGTGGTGGAGATTGGTTCCTCTATGTTTTCCATCCCATTTATGCCCACGTAAAAACAGCATAATCGTGATCTTTATGTCCAAAAACTACCATTCACTATTTTTTTTATTTTTCATCCGGTCTATATCATGAAAAAAATAATAAAATAAACGGAATTGATTTCGAACATACAATTTCACGCGTCATTTTCAAAGGTTGCTCTCATTGGTGTGACGCAGTGTGACGTGCTTAACCCTACACGCCCATCGACCTTGAGCTGTCAAATCATAGATAATTGTTCCACGGTGAATCTTGCAGTGTTGCCGCACCAAAATAACACAACTTATTCTCGTAATAAAAGATGTAAGAGAATGCAATATAAATGATATTTTTCCACAAGTTATCATGAAATGATTTAGTCATCACTCATCGATACGTTTTTGAGAAAATATATCAAAGGAATAAAGTGTCATCCACAAGTAAACTTGGCAACATTGCACTTGGTGTGGGCAAGAGATGTATGGAAACGGACAAAGATAGACTTAGGGTGTAGCACGTCATACGCTCGTAGCACCGCCCACTTATTCCTGGCGTTTTTAAATCTCGAATGAAAATGCTGATTTGACAACGCTGTAGAATCAATCAAGCCCAAATAGACTTCATCTCCTCACCTAACCGAGTCTCTCGAATACATTACCTTGCGAGTTCAAAGAATCCCGAACCACACGGAATCCATGTAAATGAAAGCATCCATTTTCCGTCGTTGCGCCTATGCATATTCATTGGGCGTGCTGATGGGCGTGAAAGAAGGATACGTACGTTGACGTGCCCGCCCGGGCACAGAATAAAACGCCGTCGTGAGTGGCATCAGTATAGTCTTTCCAATATCAATTGCAGAACACAGTTATGCGAGGAGTAATCAATATTTAATATACGCCCTGTATAGACGCATGGCACTCACGCCGAATCGGGAAACAAAAATAATGATTAGTACTCGTACGAAGTCAAAGAAGCCGCCAGGATCAACGTGGACTCGAGTTATATGTGTCAACATCACTTTCAACCAATGAAATCAGTGAATCAGGCAAGCATTGGTACTTTATTGGCCGAAGGGTTATGGGCGCTCGGAAGCCATAAATCATCTTTTTTACTCAACAGATTGGATTGTCTGGATATCAGTGGCGTAGTGTGGGGTGTGGAATTTAGAAATTTCATTAAATAAATCGAAATATGGCGTTTTGAAGACCGTGGGTGAATGAAAATAATTGAGTGCTAAACAACGGCGTAATAATGATTCGATTGCCTTTTTAGTAAAACTTTCTCGCATATGATTTCGAACGTATTCATAAAAATAATAAATTCATAAAATAAGGTGTCCCCGCCTATGGCAGATCAAACAAAATTGTCGGCAAGAGTTCGGAATGAGTTTTTATATTCTGCAATTGATATTGGAAAGACTATACACACGTCTCGTCTCGCATATATTTACGCCTTTTTTAGGTGGGAATATACAAACACACATCCTGAGTTGATTTTCGTGGAAGGGGTACGTCGAAGTTTTATTTGGAATTATGCGTTGCAGGTGAGCATTCACCAGACCCTTGTGTACTTGCGTCTCGTTACCTTTTCGAGTTTATTTCTCCCAGGTGGAAAATATTTACGAGTTTTTGGATCGCTGTGGGTATTTTTTTAGTGGTTTTTCTCTCTCGATCGTTTGTTTGATGTGGCGATGGAGAACTATGTTGTAGTGGATTCGGTGGATGTTCTATGTTGCGGGTCATTTTTTAATATATTTGACGTTATATTCGATTTATTGTATGGAGGCTGGGGTACCCCTTTGGATTTTTCATAAAAAATTCAAAGTCGTCTCAGAGTCTTCAACGTTCGTATGGAGACTCCCAGAGCATCTATAAAGACTCTTCATGGGTTTTTTTGTTGAAATTAGAGGAATTTTGGGAGTTTTTGGTGGTTTTTGCGACTTTTTGGGATTTTTTTGAGTTTTCAACATGAAATATCTCGGAAACTATCCTAGATATCGAAAAACGGATTTCACCATCGTTTTCAGCGCCTTTTAGACGTCTTATAGACGCCTTATAGACGAGCTTTCATGCAAATCTATTTTTAGAAATTTTTCGAAAAATTGACGAAAGGGTACCCCTTTGGATTTTTCATAAAAAACTCAAAGTCGTCTCAGAGTCTTCAACGTTCGTATGGAGACTCCCAGAGCATTTATAAAGACTCTTCATGGGTTTTTCTGTTGAAATTAGAGGAATTTTGGGAGTTTTTGGTGGTTTTTGCGACTTTTTGGGATTTTTTTGAGTTTTCAACATGAAATATCTCGGAAACTATCCTAGATATCGAAAAACGGATTTCACCATCGTTTTCAGTGCCTTTTAGACGTCTTATAGACGCCTTATAGACGAGCTTTCATGCAAATCTATTTTTAGAAATTTTTCGAAAAATTGACGAAAGGGTACCCCTTTGGATTTTTCATAAAAAACTCAAAGTCGTCTCAGAGTCTTCAACGTTCGTATGGAGACTCCCAGAGCATTTATAAAGACTCTTCATGGGTTTTTCTGTTGAAATTAGAGGAATTTTGGGAGTTTTTGGTGGTTTTTGCGACTTTTTGGGATTTTTTTGAGTTTTCAACATGAAATATCTCGGAAACTATCCTAGATATCGAAAAACGGATTTCACCATCGTTTTCAGCGCCTTTTAGACGTCTTATAGACGCCTTATAGACGAGTTTTCATGCAAATTTATTTTTCGAAATTTTTCGAAAAATCGACGAAAGGGTACCCCCTTTGGATTTTCCAAAAATTTCAAAGTCGTCTCAGAGTCTTCAACGTTCGTAAGGAGACTCCCAGAGCATTTATAAAGACTCTTCATGGGTTTTTCTGTTGAAATTAGAGGAATTTTGGGAGTTTTTGGTGGTTTTTGCGACTTTTTGGGATTTTTTTGAGTTTTCAACATGAAATATCTCGGAAACTATCCTAGATATCGAAAAACGGATTTCACCATCGTTTTCAGCGCCTTTTAGACGTCTTATAGACGCCTTATAGACGAGTTTTCATGCAAATTTATTTTTCGAAATTTTTCGAAAAATCGACGAAAGGGTACCCCCTTTGGATTTTCCAAAAATTTCAAAGTCGTCTCAGAGTCTTCAACGTTCGTAAGGAGACTCCCAGAGCGTCTGTAAGGACTCTTCATGGGTTTTTTCGTTGAAATCAGAGGAATTTTGATGGTTTTTGGTGATTTTTGTGACTTTTCGGGGTTTTTTGGAGTTTTCAACATGAAATATCTCGAAAACTATACTAGATATCGAAGAACGGACTTCACCACCGTTTTCAGCGCCTTTTAGACACCCTATAGGCATGTTTTGAATAGCTTTCGAGAAAACAATTGAAGGTACTGGATTCAT
The DNA here is from genome assembly GCA_037013635.1 of Plagiodera versicolora. Lineage (NCBI taxonomy): Eukaryota > Metazoa > Arthropoda > Insecta > Coleoptera > Chrysomelidae > Plagiodera > Plagiodera versicolora. The sequence continues at coordinate 10,092,122 of CM072989.1, forward strand.
CAGGCAATGAAGAATCACGACCACAACCTCACCTGAAGACGATTCTAGTCATAGATACGAAACGTCGTATTCCAACCAACCAATGAAGCATCGAAATTCCATCTTGTCTACTCGTTGCTTATTTAATGTCTCACTCCCTACCACCGAATCATCGAGACTCCTCCAGAAGCAAAAGTGTCACTCTCAGTCGATCCCGAGAGCTCAATAACTATTCGCTAGTGGTCCGATAGTGGCAATATGGCGACGAACAATTCAACAGCCGTGCTGTAGTACCCCGAATCGCCGTTATTTATGCAACCCACTATGCGCCGAGTAATATCGCCGAAATCGCGAAGAAAACTCGAAATTCTTGCGAGTATTTTTCATTGGAGCAGCACACGCTCGCTAGGCGCTGCGATATTGTTCCTTTCGAATTATTGCGTTGGCAGTTATTGAAGTTGTCTTCGCTTTGCTATGGAGATAATGTGCATTGCCCTCTCTCTTTTTGAATGATGTTTATTGCGTGCATTTCATTGTTCGTTATTTTTCACTTTACAGACGCTGTGCCTTATATTAATTGCATTTTTTTTTCATAACAGAGAAGTGGAATGTATTTTCAGAGCTAGCAGCTAGCGAATACTTATCCTGGATATGATTTCAGATGAGAAAGAAAATGGTCTGGACTTGAAAACATTCTAGCGAGAGTTATATGCCTTTAGGGGTTATTTACAGTTAGATTTCCCAAAAAATCGATTTTTTTTATTTCATTTTCCTAATGAACATATATTTGAGAATACACACTGGAAATTTTATGTCGTTAATGTGAATATTTTCGAAGTTACACGCAGATTTGGAAAGGCGTTTCAGCGTGCTTGAAAGTGCTTTTCAAACTTTAAACGCGTTTTTCTCGAAATGTGTTAACATTACTCGAAAACGGCTCAACCGATCACTCTCAAATTTTCACAAGAGCTTCTTAAATATATTTTTCAGTAATTATTCGAAGATTTTTTTGCACCGATGGATATTTTTTCATTTATGAACAATTTAAGGCGAAAGTTTTTATCAAAAATCGATCTTTCTCTTTGAGAATCCACCATTTCGTTAAAAAAATTTATTTCGCTTATTCCTTCAATTAACTACTAGATTCAACATTACTTCAACGAAATCTGTTTGGTTTTTCAATTTCGGATGATCCAGTTCAGCGATATACCGAGTGACACCGCAAAACGTCTTTTTTGAGAGGAGCTCCCGGAGCTCATCTGTTGCTCATTCTCAAATAAATATTTTCACAAATACCAAGTCTCAAAATACTATCAAAAGCTACCATAATATGTGTACAAATTATCAGATCAATAATTTCACAAGTTTTCTCTGGAAAAAATCTGGAAAATTCGCTTCCTAAGACACATTTTGTAAATCACTCAAATACTTCTAGGTGTCAAAGTGTAGAGGCAGTGCAATTAGCCTCTGGACCCATTCAACAGAATAAAGAAAACAAATCATTGATACGACTTGTTGAGTTCATGTAGATAAAGATAATCAAAGAACACAATCCAGGATTTGGAGGAGCCTCTGGAAAAAAAGAGCCTAGAACTTCACTGGCAAAAACCCAGCTGCTAGGACGTAGTTCTTCAAGCAATTTTTTTTGCTGTCTGGTGGTGTAATCGGTGCCTATGCTCAGAAAGCAGGTCATTCTGAGCTGGCCAGTTATGATGACATAGGGAGATACAGTTGACGTTTGGCACGTGTTAACTGCAGAGGGGACAGGACTGATTTTTTCCTTGTTTTTGGTGTCCACATTGATCACAACATTTCTGGGTGGAAATACTTATTTTCTATTGTTCTTGTGGACTTCTCTTTTCATTTTGGGGGATGGTTTTGGAGTGAGGACTCCTGGTGAGTAGATCCCATGCAAACTATGAATTGGTAGCGATTTCTTAAATGATGGAAGTTGGCTTAAAAAACGGAAAAGTAGCCTCAACTCCCAACTCCTTGCCTAATGTCGATTTATGCTCACCCGCATCGAATCTATCTCCCGATTCCCCGATGCCATTTTTCTCAATATATCCGTGGGGTTCCCAAACATCTGCGATATATTCCATTAAAGTTTTCGCTAATAACCATCTGCTATCGAGATTTATTAAGGCACTCGCTCGCTGCCTCGTTTGGTGACCCGAAATGTATTTATTACGGAAGACTTTCGTGTTTTTTCCACCTCTAAGACGTCCTTCGTTTTTACTGAGTGAAAAACGAGACCGGGTGGATGATGAGAAGATATGAGGAGGGGTGAGTTTTCCAGCTCGTGGCCTCTTACTCAGGGAAATTGAGTTTTAGTGAAGACGAATCGTCTTTCCCATGATAATTGCTTTATCAATTATAACTCTGTTGGAGTTTTTTACTTTCACTTGGACGAGTTTTCGAATATTTTGTGGGTTTTGGGATTTTTTGATGCTCTCCAGAATTTGAACAGGTGATTTTCCAATTTTTCTTTGGTGTTTTCAGACTTTTTTGATATAGTAGATGAGAGACAAATACGAATTACTAGAAAATTATATAAGATATCGAAAAACGGATTTCGCTGCCATTTTTAGCGTCTCTCAAACTGCTTATATACGAGCTTTTGAGCAATTTATTAGTTCAAATGCTACTTTGAATATTTTCCGTTGAAATTGAGGGAATTTTGGGAGTTTTTGGTGGTTTTTGCGATTTTTTGGGATTTTTTGGAATTTTCAACATGAAATATCTCGAAAACTATGCTAGATATCGAAAAACGAATTCCACAACCGTCTTCAGCGCCTCTCAGACTGATTATAGACGAGTTTTCAGGCAATTTTTTCTTGAAATTTTTCGAAAAATTGACGTAAGGGTCCCTTTGGATTTTTCAAAATTTCAAAGTCGCTTTAAAGTCTTCAACGTTCGTATGGAGACTCCCAGAGCATCTATAAGGACTCTTCATGGGTTTTTTCGTTGAAATTGAGGGAATTTCGGGAGTTTTTGGTGGTTTTTGCGACTTTTTGGGATTATTTGGAGTTTTTAACATGAAATATCTCGAAAACTATACTAGATATCGAAAAACGGATTCCACCACCGTTTTCAGCGCCTCTCAGACACCTTAAAGACGAATATGGAAAATTTACCTACTTTATTTTCCAGTTCACAGCTCCACAGTACCCAACGCGATTCAAATACTGTTGATTCAATTCACTGCAATTTCAGTGCCGAAATCTCAAAAGGCACTCGTCTTGCACAGCGACGAAAATCCCAAGTAGGAACATCAAAAGGATACGCATCACAGCGTGTTCATTAGATTCGAACTCAAGTTGTTGTTTTGCAACTTCTTGACGCGATTATTGACTCTGAAGGGAAATGGCATGAATTTCGAGGTGATGAAGAAGGCACCTCATTAATGCATGTATAAAACGTGTCTCCAAGCCCAGAGGGCGCCACTTGACTCAATGTAGAAGGGTAAGGATAGGATAAGGGTGTCCTGTTGGATCCAACCGTTATTCTGGAGTACAAAGGGAGTTTTGGTTGATTCTGGAGGAGTTGGGAAGCACCTGGGGACTCCTAAAATACTAATAGTCATTTGGAAAATCAAAGGCATAGTTGAGGAAAATCAAAAAACCACGAAAACGGATCAGAGGAGTTGCTTGAAGAAGATTCTTGTCAATGCATCGGTTCTGCACCAAGTGTGAAGTATTGATCCATTTGGATGTCTCATTTTTCCACCTGTAAGAGGATTGGGATGCTTGTATATCGTTAATCCTGAGGGATCCATCGACCCAGCAGCTGTACTGAACGATAATCAAACACAACTGACCAGGGTGGTGAATCGTTGATTGCCTAATTATCCCAAGTGTGACACCTGCACTGTACAGGATGTTTCATTTGACTGTGAGGGCATTATGAATAATTCCAACTCTGGATTTCTGTGTTAAATTACTCCTCCCATCATTGTTTCACATTTTTATCAAGACCCAACATTGAAATGCGCTGACGTAAATATGAAATCCCTTCTATGAGACTGACGTAAACGAATTATTTCCGGACTGTTAGCTCGCAAATCCCCTCAGGTTGGGTGAACTCCATGATGTTGTATTTGTTTCGGAATCAAACACCGCGAACCTGCAGACTGTGGAAATGAACCAATTAGAGGCAGGCAGCCTCGTCGTTTTCTTCCATTAGCCTTCGTTCAGCTTCGAAAATGACTAGAAATAATCTTTCATTGAGAAGGATTTCTCAAGTTCAAGAGTGGTCACAATCATAAAAACGATACTTGAGTGATAATGTCTGAGAAATTTGTAGATATTTCGATATTTTCACCGATAATATTACAATTGTTGAGATTGTAGGTTCGAGTCTATCAATCAATTTGATCAAGTGAGATGGCTGGTGGATTTCAGAGGAAAATAACAAATTCATTGTGGAATACATCATTTCATTCTGATTTTTATTGTTGTTTCATCACTGCTATTGAACAATCAGATTAGATGAGAGGGTAAGTAGCATCTGATGAGATGCTGCAGAGGTCTCCAGCATCCCTCTTGATCCTGATGTAGCCAGATTCGCCCCAGTATTCTCCCCAAGAGTTCTTGACGATCCAGTACTTGACGCCATTTTCTTCACCGTATCCTACAGCTAGAACACCGTGATCGATTTGTCCATCGCAATCGCTATCGAAGATTCCACTTCCATAGTCCATGATGTCGTCTCCGTCAATTCCGACAGAAATTGGTCCGATAGTAGCTAGAAATTGGAAATGGATGAAGAAAACTGCACATTGTGAATTCATGAGGATAACTAACCAACTGCTTGGGCCAATTCTGTCTCAGTGTCTCCAATCCTCTTGTAACCTTTGGTTTTCAATACAACATTGCTGGTATCAGCTACGCATTTGGACCAGGTGGCAGTGTATGGGTAGCTGGATTCGGTTTCGATACCATGATCTTTGACATATAAGAAAGCAGCAGACATGTCACCACCTTCGTTACAATCACCGTTACCGTAATCTCCAGAGCAGTCCACAAGTTGCTGTTCACTGAGAGAAATCCTCTTGCCGTTGATGATGGCGTTCTGACCTTCAAGAGCTCCAGTCTGTGGAGTCAACAAGTCAAAACACGTTGGAAACAATTAAGAATGTCACTTACAGCACTGAATGCCCAGCAGGATCCGCAGTCTCCTTGGTTCTTCACTTCGAGGACAGCATTTTGTCTCCAGTCCACTGAAGTTGGAATGGCGACTGATTCATCGAAGACTTTCAGAGTGGCGTTCAATGTTGGCTTGGGGTGGCGGCCAAGTCTCTGTCTGAACTCTTCTCTGGTCATGTCAGAGAATTGGTTGACCTTCTTGGTGTAGAGGGATTCACCAGCTTCGTATTTCGCGTTGTGGGCTTCGATTGTTCTCAGGTTGTTTTGGAAGATTGAGAAGCGGTGTTGCTCCTCCACCAAGTTCTTGTAGGTTTTGCCATGGGCTTGCTGGAAATTGATACAGCGACCATTATTTGACGAAATCGTTGGAGGATTCTAGCCCTTACCTTGAAAGCTACCCATTGGTCAAAATCGGAAGAGGCGTTCACTGCCAAGACGACGGCTGCGAAAACGACTATCAGTTTCATTCTGATTTTTCTGCGAAAAAATTCGATAGTATCAGCTGCAGTTCTAGATTTTTCTTGGTATCCATATGGAAGCTCGAAATGGTCAGGAGGAATTAAACCTCACGAATGTAATACTAATTTCAATAACGAGTAGAAATTCGTCAATCAATGAAAATAATAATCAACTCAGAGATGAAATATTAATTGCTAGCTGTGATTGGAAAATAAAAAAAAATATGATGGAATTCTTAAGAGACGGAATAAAATAAACCACTTACCTAATTAGAACAACAGATTGAAACTATACCTATAGCTTTTCCACACAGGTATTTTATACCAACTTAGGACACTTGAAGAGTACAAAGTCTTGCGATACGACATGAAGGACATCCTTATCTCAGTCATCTAGCGAGAGATATCAGTTAGAGTTGAAGTGATCTGGACCAGTTTCGAATAAAAATCCTCTTCAAACTCATTTCATATTCCCAGCAAATACAATGTCTCTAACACAGACTCCTCATTTACGAAATTGTCTCAATCGGTAGATAGAAAAGGAAGGTCATTTTCTTCCTCTTGTCCAATTATAATCAGTAGAATCAATTGCTCCTTATGTTGGCATTCCGAATATTTTATCTTTATGATTCAGTGATCCATAACTGTCAGATCTGGTGATGTAATGCAGTCTCATCGATAATGACAGTTAACACTACAAAGAGTTTCATCCTGCTACGAATAAGTGAAGAGGTATCTTTGACTTGAGTAGTGATGGAATTATTCAGACGAATAACTCGGTTTATATTGATTGGAATTTCAGTACGAAACAAAAATTATCTCTATGAATATTTTCGAATCAATGCTATGAGCTGACAATTGAGAACAACAGATTGAATATGTTTCATAGTTTTCACAAGGAATTTCATGGGCCACGTCATTTTCACAATAATATTTATTCAGCTGTTTCAAAATGATTTCTCAAGTTGAAAAGTGGTCACAATCATAAACACGGTACTTGAGTGATAATTTCTGTGAAATCTGTAGATCTTTCGATATCTTCACGAATAATATTACAAACATCTCCATTGAGATACGAGGTTCGAGTCTATCAATCAATCTTGTCCAGTGAGATGACTGGTGAATTTCACCTTGTAGAGTAGGGAAGGAAAAACAGTCGAATTCATTTTAAAATACATCATTTTATTCGGATTTTCATTGTTGTTTTGTCAATGCCATTGACCAATCAAATTAGACGACAGGGTAAAGAGCAACTGTTGCCATTAAGCAAGGGTATATAGGATACCTCCTGAGCCTGATGTAGCCAGATTCACCCCAGGATTCTCCCCAAGAGTTCTTGACGATCCAGTACTTGACGCCATTTTCTTCACCGTATCACACAGCCAGTACAGCGTGATCCGATTCTGAATAGCAAGTCGTTTCGAAGATACCTCCACTATAGTCCCTGATGTGATCTGCACCGACCGCGATAGAAATCGGACCGACAGTAGCTAGAAATTGAAAATGAATAAAGAGGAATGCACACACTTTTGAAGAGAATTGTGATACTCATGAGGATAACTAACCAATTGCTTGGGCTAATTCGATTTCGCTGGCTATAACTATGTTGTAACCTTGAGCTTTTAATACAACTTTGCTCGAATCAGCAACGCACTGGGACTGATTGCCAGTGTATGGGTAGCTGGACTCAGTTTCGATACCAAAATCTGTGACATACTCGAAAGCAGGCTTCACGTAACCACTGGAGCAGTCCAAAAGTTGCTGTTCACTGAGAGAAATTTTCTTGCCGTAGATGATGGCGTTCTGGCCTTCAAGAGCTCCAGTCTGTGGAGTCAACAAGTCAAAACACGTTGGAAACAACAAATAATGGGACTCACAGCACTGAATGCCCAGCTAGATCCATAATCTCCTTGGTTCTTTACTTCGAGGACAGCTTCATCCCTCCTCCAGTCTACTGACATTGGAAGGGCGACTGATTTATCGAAGACCTTCAGAGTGGCGTTCAATGTTGGCATGGGGTGGCTGCCAAATCTCTGTTTGAACTCTTCTCTGGTCATGTCAGAGAATTGGTTGACCTTCTTGGTGTAGAGGGATTCACCAGCTTCGTATTTGGCGTTGTGAGCTTCGATTGTTCTCAAGTTGTCTCGGAAGATCGAGAAGCGGTGTTGCTCCTCCACCAAGTTCTTGTAGGTTTTGCCATGGGCTTGCTGGAAAATAATAGAGCGACCATTATTTATCGTTATCGTTGGAGGATTCTAACTCTTACCTTGAAAGCTACCCACTGGTCAAAATCGGAAGAGGCGTTTACTGCCAAGACGACGGCTGCGAATACAACGATCAACTTCATTCTGATTTTTCTGCAAAAAAAATTCGATAGTATCAGCTTCAGTTCAAAATATTTCCTGCTATTCATATGGAAGCTCAATATGGTCAGAAGGAATTGATGATGAAATGTTAAAAAGACGGAATAAAATAAACCACTTACCTAATCAGATGAACAGATTGAAACTATACCGATAGCTCCTCTGCACGTGTATTTATACCAACTTAGGACACTTGGAGAGTTCAAAATCCTGCGATACGACATGGATAAAACACTCATCTTAGTTATCTAGGGAGATATATCGGTTAAAGGTGAAGTGGAATGAAACTCTCTAACTCAGACTCTTCATGAACGAAATTGCCTCAATCGGTAGATAGAAAAGGAAGTTCATTTTCTCCCTCTTGCCCAATTATCATCAGTAAAATCATTCTGCTCTTCATGTTGACATTCCGAATATTTCATCTTTATGGTTCAGCGGGCCATAACTGTGAGATCTAGTGATGTAATGCAGTCTCATCGATAATGACAGCTAACACTGCAAAGAGTTTCATCGTGATTTGATCTGATATACAGAGTAATGATTGAATTTTCCAGGTGAATAACTCGGTTTATATCAATTGGAATCTCAGTACGCAACAAAAATCATCTCTACGAATATCTTTGAATCAATGCTATAAGCTGACAATTGAGAACAACAGATTGAACATGTTTCATAGTTTCCACAAGGAATCGTTCTCTTGGCTTGAGCCTGCAGGATTTTATGGGCCACGTCATTTTCACGATAATATTTATTCAGCTGTTCGAAAATGATTCCTCAAGTTGAAAAGTGGCCAAATCATAAACACAGTACTTGAGTGATAATTTCTGAGAAATCTGTAGATCTTTCGATATCTTCACGAATAATATTACAAACATCTCCATTGACATACGAGGTTCGAGTCTATCAATCAATCTTGTCAAGTGAGATGACTGGTGAATTCCACTTGGTTGATTGGGAGGGGAAATAATGTCGAATTCATTGTGGAATACATCATTTCATTCTGATTTTCATTATTGTTTTGTCAATGCTATTGAACAAGCAAATCAGATGAGAGGGTAAGTAGCATCTGATGAGATGTTGCAGAGGTTTCCAGCATCCTTCTTGATCCTGATGTAGCCAGAATCACCCCAGAATACTCCCCAAGAGTTCTTGACGATCCAGTACTTGACACCATTTTCTTCACCATATCCCACAGCTAGTACACCGTGATCGATGGCTTCATGGCAATCGCTATCAAAGATACCACTTCTATAGTACATGATGTCGTCTCCGTCGATTCCGACAGAAATTGGTCCGATAGTAGCTAGAAATTGGAAATGGATGAAGAAAACTGCACACAAAATTGAAGAGAATTGTGATAATCATGAGGATAACTAACCAACTGCCTGGGCCAGTTGGGCTTCCGTGGCTTCAACCCTCTTGTAACCTTTAGCTTTCAATACAACATTGCTGGTATTAGCAACGCACTTGGTCCATTTTTCAATGTATGGGTAAGTGAACCCGGCTTCTATACCATGATCTTTGACATACTCGAAAGCAGCAGCCATGTCACCACCTTTGTCACAGTCACCATTACCATAATCTCCAGAGCAGTCCAAAAGTTGCTGTTCACTGAGAGCAATTTTCTTGCCATTGATGATGGCGTTCTGGCCTTCTAGAGCTCCAGTCTGTGGAGTCAACAAGTCAAAACACGTTGGAAAGAATAAAGAATGTGACTTACAGCACTGAATGCCCAGCAAGATCCGCAGTTTCCCTGGTTCTTTACTCTGAGGACGGCTTTTTCCCTCCAGTCTACAGAAGTTGGAATGGCGACTGATTCGTCGAAGATTTTCAGAGTGGCGTTCAATGTTGGCTTGGGGTGGCTGCCAAGTCTCTGTTTGAACTCTTCTCTGGTCATGTCGGAGAATTGGTTGACTCCCATGGTGTAGAGGGATTCGCCAGCTTCGTATTTGGCGTTGTGAGCTTCGATTGTTCTCAAGTTGTCTCGGAAGATCGAGAAGCGGTGTTGCTCCTCCACCAGATTCTTGTAGGTTTTGCCATGGGCTTGCTGGAAAATAATACAGCGACCATTATTCGACGTTATCGTTGGAGGATTCTAACTCTTACCTTGAAAGCTACCCACTGGTCAAAATCGGAAGAGGCGTTTACTGCCAAGACGACGGCTGCAAAAACGACGATCAACTTCATTCTGATTTTTCTGCGAAAACAAATTCGATAGTATCAGCTGCAGTTCTAGATTTCTCCTGCTATCCATATGGATGATCAAAATGGCCAGGAGGCATTAAACCTTACGAATGTAATACATTTCAATAACGAGTAGGAATTCGTCTATCAGTGACTAAATCAACTAGGAGATAAAATATCAATTGTTAATTGTGATTGGAAAATAAAAAAAAAATAAAAAGACGGAATATAATGAAACACTTACCTAATTAGAACAACAGATTGAAACTATAGCGATAGCTCCTCTACACAGGCATTTTATACCAACTTAGGACACTTGGAAAGCTCATACGACATAAAGGATATCCTTATCTCAATCGTCTAGAGAGAATTATCAGTTGAAGTGACTTTTTCCTGTTCAACTGAAAACCCTCTTCAAAGTCATTTCATATTCCCAGCAAATACAATGTCTCTAACTCAGACTCCTCATGGACGAATTTACCCCAATCGGTAGATAGAAAGGGAAGGTCATTCTCTTCCTCTAGTCCAGTTATCATCAGTAGAATCATTTTGGTCTTTATGTTGGCATTCCGAATATTTTATCTTTATGGCTCAGTGAGCCATAACTGTGAGATCTGGTGATGTAGTAGAGTTTTATCGATTCTTGGAAATAACCGACCGTCTGCTGCATTCGACTGCCTGTATAGACTTTCAAATGGATCATGATCGAACGAATCGTTTCCGTTTTCCTCTTGAAAAAACTCCCAGATTATACGGCAGTAACGATGAAGCCAAAATTTTACAAAGTTACATCATTGTTTACTTTTTCAATAAGGCCTTTATTAGTTTCACCTGTATTCACATGAATTTGCTCGAAATATACTACCCTTGATGATTTTTTTGAAAAATTCACTTTCGAATAAAAAGTTCTATAGTGAATTTTCTGTCCAAATAGGGAACATAGAAGTATTTCCGTGTTTTGAGACTTTTTTGATATATTTGATGATAGAAACCCAGGAATTACTCGAGAACTATTCTAGATATCTGAGAACAGAGCTCACCATCGTTTCCAGTGCCTTTTGGTCACCTTGTAGATGAATTTTCAGGCGAATCTACAATATTTTTTTTGGGTTTGGAGTTTCTGATATCAATTGATAATTTTAACGAATCTGTGACAACAATCAGCTTCATTGGGATTGTAAGTTCTAGCCTATCAATGATTTTGTCAAGTGAGATGACTGGTGAATTCCACTTTTCAGGGTAGGAGAGGAAGAAAAGTAAAATTCTTTGTGGAATACATCATTTCATTCTGATTTTCATTGTTGTTTTGTCAATGCTATTGAACAATCAAATTAGAGGACAGGGTAACTGGCATCTGATGAGATGTGGCAGAGGTCTCCAGCATCCTTCTTGATCCTGATGTAGCCAGATTCGCCCCAGTATTCTCCCCAAGAGTTTTTGACGATCCAGTACTTGACGCCATTTTCTTCACCGTATCCTACAGCTAGTACACCGTGATCGATCGCTTCATTGCAATAACTATCAAAGATACCTCCACTATAGTGCATGATGTCACCTCCGTCGATTCCGATAGAAATTGGTCCGACAGTAGCTAGAAATTTGAAATAAATGAAGAAGAATGCACACACTATTAGAGAGAATTGTGATAATCATGAGGATAACTAACCAATTGCTTGGGCCAGTTGGACTTCGGTGGCTTTAACATTGTTGTAACCTTTAGTTTTCAATACAACATTGCTGGTATTAGCAACGCACTTGGACCAGATGGCAGTGTATGGGTAGCTGGACTCGGCTTCGATACCATTATATTTGACATACACGAAAGCAATACCCATTTCACCACCTTGGTTACAGTCACCATTACCATAATCTCCAGAACAGTCCAAAAGTTGCTGTTCACTGAGAGAAATTTTCTTGCCGTTGATGATGGCGTTCTGGCCTTCAAGAGCTCCAGTCTGTGGAGTCAACAAGTCAAAACACGTTGGAGACAATGAAGAATGTGACTCACAGCACTGAATGCCCAGCAAGATCCGCAGTCTCCTTGGTTCTTTACTTCGAGGACGGCTTTCTCCCTCCAGTCTACTGAAGTTGGAATGGCGACTGATTCATCGAAGACTTTCAGAGTGGCGTTCAATGTTGGCTTGGGGTGGCGGCCAAGTCTCTGTCTGAACTCTTCTCTGGTCATGTCAGAGAATTGGTTGACCTTCTTGGTGTAGAGGGATTCACCAGCTTCGTATTTGGCGTTGTGAGCTTCGATTGTTCTCAAGTTGTCTCGGAAGATCGAGAAGCGGTGTTGCTCCTCCACCAGATTCTTGTAGGTTTTGCCATGGGCTTGCTGGAAAATGATACAGCGACCATTATTTGACGTCATCGTCGGAGGATCCTAGCTCCTACCTTGAAAGCTACCCATTGGTCAAAATCGGAAGAGGCGTTTACTGCCAAGACGACGACTGCAAAAACGACGATCAACTTCATTCTGATTTTTCTGCAAGAAAAAATTCGATAGTATCAGTTGCAGTTCTAGATGATCAGGAGGAATCAAACCTTACGAAAGTAATACATTTCAATAACGAGTAGGAATTCATCAATCAATGAATAAATCAACTCAGAGATAAGATATTGATAGCTAGTTTTTATTGGAGAGTGAAAAAAATGATGATAGAATATTGAGGAAACGGAATGAAATAAATGACTTACCTAATTAGAACAACAGATTGGAACTAAACCTATAGCTTTTCCACACAGGAATTTTATACCAATTTAGGACACTTGAGGAGTTCAGAGTCCTGCGATACGACATAAAGACTATCCTTATCTCAATCGTCTAGAGAAAGATATCAGTTGAAGTGACTTCTTCCTTTTCAACTATTAATCCTCTCCAAACTCGTGTGATATTTTTAGCAAATACAATAACTTCTCGTGAATGAATTCACCCCAATCGGTAGATAGAAAAGGAAGGTAATCCTCTTCCTCTCAACTATCACTGATTTCATTTGCAAGCTGTCCTTTATTAGTTTCACCTGTATTCACATGAATTTGCTCGAAACATTCTTCCCTTGATGATTTTTTTTTGGAAGATTCATATGCGAATGAGGAGTTCTCTAGTAGATTTTCTGTCCAGAAAAGAAACAGGGATGTTTTTCGGTGTTTTGAGACTTTTTTAACATATTTGATGATAGAAACTTAGAAGATTCTCAAGAGTTATTCTAGATATCTGAGAACAGAGTTCACCACCGTTTCCAGTGCCTTTTGGTCACCTTGTAGATGATTTCTCAGGCGAGTCTACAATATTCATTTGGAGTTCTGCTAGGAATTGAGCAGAGTCTCTAATATCAATTGATAATTTTAACGAATCTGTGACAACAATCATCTTCATTGGGATTGTAAGTTCGAGTCTATCAATCAATTTTTTTAAGTAAAATGTTTGGTGAATTCCACCTTGTAGAGTAGGGAAGGAAAAAGAGTCAAATTCATTTTGAAATACATCAATTTATTCTGATTTTCATTGTTGTTTTGTCAATGCTATTGACCAATCAAGTTAGAGGACAGGGTAAGTAGCAACTGATGAGATGTGGCAGAGGTTTCCAGCATCCTTCTTGATCCTGATGTAGCCAGATTCGCCCCAGGTTTCTCCCCACGAATTCCTGACGATCCAGTACTCGACGCCATTTTCTTCACCGTATCCCACAGCTAGGGCACCGTAACTGATATCTCTATCGCAGCTGCCATCATAAATACCACTGCTATAGTCCATGATGCTGTTTCCGTCGATTCCGACAGATATCGGTCCAACAGTGGCTAGAAATTGGAAATGAATGATAACGAGGGCACAGAATATCGAAGAGAATCGTGAATAACTAACCAATCGCAAGGGCCAGTTGAGCCTCATTGGGTTCAACCCTGTTTTGAAATGTAGTTTTCAATACAACATTGCTGGAATCAGCAACGCACTCGGACTTTTTGGCAGTGTATGGGTAGCTGGACTCGGCTTCGATACCAAAATATCTGACGTACTGGAAAGCAGTTAACATTTCACCACCTCCGGAACAGCCATCGTTAGGAGCGCAGTCCAAAAGTTGCTGCACACTGAGAGAAATTTTCTTGCCGTTGATGATGGCGTTCTGGCCTTCAAGAGCTCCAGTCTGTGGAGTCAACAAGTCAAAACACGTTGGAGACAATGAAGAATGTGACTCACAGCACTGAATGCCCAGGAAGATAAGCAGTTTCCTTGGGACTTCACTTCAAGGACGGCTTTCTCCCTCCAGTCTACTGAAGTTGGAATGGCGACTGATTCATCGAAGACCTTCAGAGTGGCGTTCAATGTTGGCTTGGGGTGGCTGCCAAGTCTCTGTCTGAACTCTTCTCTGGTCATGTCAGAGAATTGGTTAACCTTCTTGGTGTAGAGGGATTCACCAGCTTCGTATTTGGCGTTGTGAGCTTCGATTGTTCTCAAGTTGTCTCGGAAGATCGAGAAGCGGTGTTGCTCCTCCACCAGATTCTTGTAGGTTTTGCCATGGGCTTGCTGGAAAATAAAACAGCGACCATTATTTGACGTCATCGTTGGAGGATCCTAGCTCCTACCTTGAAAGCTACCCATTGGTCAAAATCGGAAGAGGCGTTTACTGCCAAGACGACGGCTGCGAATACAACGATCAACTTCATTCTGATTTTTCTGCAGAAAAAAATTAGATAGTATCAGCTGCAGTTCTAGATTTTTCCTGCTATCCATATGGAAGCTCGAAATGGTCAGAAGGAATTAAACCTCACGAATGTAATACTAATTTCAATAACGAGTAGGAATTCGTCAATAAATGAAAATAATAATCAATTCAGAGGTTAAATATTAATTGCTAGCTGTGATCCGAAAATGAAAAAAAAACATGATGGAATGTTGAAATAAATCACTTACCTAATTAGAAGAACGGATTGGAACTATACCGATAGCTTCTCTACACAGGTATTTTATACTAATTTAGGACACTTGAAGAGCTTATGCGACATAAAGGATATCCTTATCTCAATCGTCTAGAAAAAAATATCAGTTGAAGTGGCTGCTTCCTGTTCGACTGAAAACCCTCTTCAAACTCATTATTCCATATTCCCAGCAAATTCAATTACTCCTAATGAACGAATTCACCCCAATCGGTGGATAAAAAAAAATATCATTCCCTTTCTCTCAACTATCACTGATTTCATTTACAAGCAGGCCTTCATTAGTTTCACCTGTATTCACTTAAATTTAGTCAAAATACCGACTGTAACAGAATCAAGGTATACCTTGTATACTACCTGTTTATCAAAAAACTTCTTACACCCGGTATACTCCCCTTGATGATTTCTTCGAGAAATTCAGATTCAAATAGGAAGTTCTATGGTAAATTTTTTGACGAGCTCTCAGACAAATTTATCTTTCGAAATCTTCGTTAAAATTGGATAAACGTACAATACCATAGATAAATCATGTCCAATACTGTATACGTATTTTTGTTCGATAAGTATCATCATTATCATAAGACGACTGAATAAATTATGAGCAGATAATCGAACCGAAAGCGGTCTGAACATTGTCGATGAAATTACACCCAACCATTAGATACTTCACGAAGACAATCTGTACTAGTAACCACATCATCCGGGGCCATAAACGGGATTGTCTGTCCCCCAAAATAGTCTCTGACCAACCGACCACCTTCCCAACCCCACAAATTACGATTATTATGCGACGGGTGATGTCGTTACTCGCCTGAAACGACGATACTTTGACTAAATTATTCAGAAGAATCACGGCGGTTTGATCGCCCCGTCGTCTGACTATTATTAGTCGGGAGAGGATTTCAACGTCGATCGGGATATTGGAAACCACGAGAGTCGACAAGAAGCCAATGCGAGCTGGATTAGCGGATTTGTGTTTTGTTTTGTTTTTCTGAACTGATTCGGCAACGTTTTGTATCAATGAAGCATTTATTTGGTACTGAGAGGGGTTTATAGCAATCATAGTAGCGTGCGTATTTTGGATGCAACGACTTTTCAATTTTTTTGGGGGGTTTTTTAGACTTTTTTGGTATTCTCGATTATAGAAAATCTGGATTTTCTCGAAAACTATCATAGATATCGAAAAACTGAGCGCTGTGCCGTGTTCAGGCAATTTTTTTTAATTCAAAGTCATTGTAGAGTCTTCAATTTTCGTATGGAGACTCCCAGAGCATCTATAAGGACTCTTCATGGATTTTTACGTTGAAATTGAGGGGCTTTTTGGGAGTTTTTGGTGGTTTTCGCGACTTTTTGGGATTTTTTGGAGTTTTCAACATGAAATATCTCGAAAACTATCCTAGATATCGAAAATCGGTTTTCACCACCGTTTTCAGCGCCTCTTAGACACCCTATAGACGAAAAGCAAATTCATCACCTGAAATTTTTTGAAAAATAGGCCAAAGATAGCTTGGATTCTTTCGAAAATTTCAAAATCGTCCAACAGTATTCAATGTTCGTATGAAGGCATCCATAGGTTTTTTGTTGAGGAAAATTTTTTTCTTGCTTCCTTCGGAATCCCGGAAATTAGTAAACAGATATTTCTATGTTGCCCAAAGGGTGCTGGTGTAGAAAATTAGTTAGCCTTTTAACGCGAAATGAAAAGCATCGCCTGCAGATGTAATCGAATCACTTATTAAAACCAATCTCCTGGGAACGGCTCCATCAAATATTGAAGTACAAAATTGAGTTTCCGAACAAGCGCATTTTTACATCGGGACCGATTCCACGCCATACTATTTAGGAGAAAATTCATACGGATGCTCTTACTATGAATATAAATTGAATGCAGCTGATTTAATATATAAATATTGCATGAAAAACGTTATCGATATTTTCAAGCGCTTTTACTACAAAAATTCATATTTGTGACTTTCGAATAATTATTATTAAAACGAGTGTGACGTCATTTGATTCAAAATCGTATTGTTCCCATGTTACGATTCACACAATCCATGGCATCCTAGATCGAGAAATAAAAATTCAAAAATTTTATGAATCGAGCAGTCACGAGTTAGGTGTTTTTGAATTTTGAATGTTATTCCCGTTCGAAACAAGTAAAAATATACAGGATGTCCCATTTCGAAATCGAAAGTTGGGGTCGTTTCCGGTCAAATCGGAAGTACTTACAGCAAATCAAGTAAATATGTTGAGAAACCCCCCGAATATCGTTTTTTATCTTCAATAATAAAAAAATTATAGGTGTGAATCACCTTGGAAAATCACCCGGTATACATAAATAACATTCGCATCTCCAGAAACAAATAAAGAGTATCTTGAATATTCCGTTTTCTTTCAACAACGCATCGCATCTCCTGGAACATTTATTTCACGAGTATAATTCAAGATTTTTCTTTTCACCAGGAACAATGGTATACGAATCACAATTTATTTTCCTCGCAGAAATACAAATTGAATTGAAAATTGAACAATCAAGAGTTCCATAGTCGAGCGAGCACCTGGAGCCTTCTATCTTTCATTCAATTTCAATTCAAATAAAATTAATTTTCAGTTCATCGTTATATGTCTATACCGGGTGTGACAGGATCATGGTATACCCCACTTTTCTACTTTAGTTTTCGAAATAAGAATTTGAAACTTGGGGAATCCTATAAACGTAATAAACAGCAACTTTTGACATCCAGAAGATTTTTTTTCCACTTCCGGTTTCACCGGAAGTGCCTGTTACCTTCGATTTTTGAATAGGACACCCTGTATTTTATTACATTTTCGAATTCTACACAATTTTCTGAATTCAACGATACCCAACAAGTGACATTTTTAATGTCAATATTTCTCTAAATAATTTTTTCATTTTTCGATCCAAGTGTGCCATGATGGGTCCGATTTCCAGCGCAGCGTATCAACACGTAGACTCCACAAGTGGAGAGACCAACCATCGAAAAAAACAAAAAAAACGAGCTGGCAAAGTGCGAACAGTCGCAACGACACAATAATTCGAGAAAAGCGGAAATGGCGTCGAGATAATAAACAGCGACCAGAGCAGTCTCTTTCATAAAGAATGACTTGTTATCTTGGTAGCAGCGGTCCAGGCCTGGCCGGGACTGACACTCATTAAATTTATGTCATGGGATACAGCGGCGGATCTTGGAAGGCAGTAGAGGGTCTGGAGCTGTTCCAAAAAAGGCACGAGATGGTTCGTTTCCATAAGACGCAATGTTGGCAAATTTCGCGAAAGGAAAGGGTGGTTGTGACGTCACTGACGGCCCTTTCGTTGGTTTTGTTTCAAGGCCATTTTTGTCCAGGGAATGACGATTGTGATTTGGCGTGTTGCTTTCCTTGACGACGAATTTTGTTTACGTAATTAATAGGCAGGTTATGTGAACGATAAATTAGGATGACTTTCAGAAAACAACGAATAAAAGGAGAAATCTGGAATACCAAAAGAATGGGAAGGTCTAGCGGTCACTAACTAGAGAATAAAGAAATTAATTAGTTTATATATTGCATTTTCGTACGAATCAAGTCAAAAAAAACATTTCATTCGGATCGTTTTCAATATTTTGAGAAATAAATAGACACTTTCGAATTTTGACACATCTTTTACCTGGATGACATTTCGTTTTGCTTGACATGCTACCTAAATACCTATGAAATATGATCAATATTCATTGTATTTCATTCTGAAACTTCTGAAGATGAAAAAAATTGATTCACAGTATTTGATTTTTCAAAAGAAAAAAACAAAGAAATATCTGAAGTCACGAACTTCTTATAATGATAATTACGAAACGTACATTACATTAATATACATATTAACACCGATTAAACGATTTTCAAAGCATTATGAAGCTACACAGATGAAAAAGTCTGAATTCAGGTCCGTTGCTGACGTAATTCGCGCTATTGGAAGCCACGCCTTTTTGCCCATCAAAACACCCAAATCGAACCATTCGTTCAGTCTATCATCCTTGGATTCCAATCACATCCACAAGGTCACGAGGTGTGATTTCTTTTTCCCCTAATAAAATCTTGAATAAAATTTCGAACATCATGGATTTTCTTTTAGGAGGAGGCACACACTGAGAGAGTTTTTCACAGATGCGAGTGGAGCTCCCCAAAGCATGTTGTGGAGGAATCGAAAAGAGGACAAATTGGTCCAAAGACACCTCTTACTGTCTTCGATCGACCCTTTGGGGGTGCCTTGCTGGCAAAGACACAATGTAACACGTGTCTAGCACTTTGCTTTTCCATCTAGAAAGTCGGAAACTTTCTTAAGAGTATTGCAGAGCAAATAAAAGAACTCTGGGGGATATGAATAAGACAATAAATAAATCCCAATTCGTCTTCCAATTTTTCCTTCATCAGAACTCCAAATGTGGACACCACGTTTCTCAAAAGCGCTGTATAAACTCAGAGTTCGTATTATCATCAAAGCAACTGCTCCAGAAATCTTCTTCTGTATCAAACACCATGCCAACGGTCTCGGAAATCCAGGATGCTCGAGGCAATAAAAGCATTTTCTTTTAATCGTCTGTGCTCCAGCATACTCATTGCACATTAGTGGAGTTTATCTTCGTGTTCGTTTTCTTTTTAATTTTTCCGTCTCGGCGAAATCGATGATGGTCCAGGGATAAAACGGCGAGCCCATTCGTGAGTCGTTTCTGAGGCAACACGTTTTCTCAGTGTTTTGTTATTTATTGAACTCGAGAGGTAATCACGATGCGAGAGTTCAGGGGGTATTCAGGCCTAGAAAATTGGGGAAGTAGATTTTTTGTGCATGTTCAGATCTTCAAAAATATGCTCCTGAAAGGATTTTTGAAAATTCGGATTATTTTGGGAGACACAGCGGATTTTGTGACGTGGCATCTAAGCGGAATGATCGAAGTTTGAACGCGTTTTTCTCAAAACTCCTTTTTTGGGGTGGTTGACACGATATCTCAAATTCTAGCTGAGTAATTTCTTCAAAATTTCATGGGAATCTTCTTTATACATCTCTTCATCGCCTGGAACTTGGATTTTGAAGAATTTCAATTCCAAGTATTTAAAAAAAAATCCTAAAAACAGGGGTTGAAAATGTTTTTTTTTCAAGTGGACGCCACTTTGTGATTTTTTTTTTATTTTTCTGGCTATTTTTCCCCACTTCACCGGCCTGTCATTTGACGAATTGTCGACTTTTCTTTTAGATTTTTTTATATACATGGAGAATCAATTAGTGTCATATAAAAAAATGGATAGTAAAAAAGTTTAATTTTGTTTTTCAATCCACCCAAAAAGTAATCTTCTAGACCAGAATATCCCCTTAATGAAGTATAATATAAGGAAACATAGTTGAAAATAAAGAAAAAAGGAAAATTAAATTTTTCTATTTACAAAACATGGGAAAAAAATCAAAAAAGTTGGACTTCAGGATATATTCAGCTCATACAAACGACTCTAGCTTGTAAATTTCCCCACTTTATCATCACATTATAACATCCACGACGAGAAGGTGATAAAACCGTCGCATCCCTACCTCTTCTATTTTTATTTACCCCCCGGAATTAAAATTTCAGATGAGTTTCCCAGGCTTTTACCCAAGCTGACATCGCAGTCTGTGGTGTAGACGACAAAGGTCGAAATAATACTTTCAAAGTTGATCGTAAAATATTGGACCATAAAGGGTCTCTGCCGGGATAAATATTCCATCTTGAAGGAGGCACTCGAGAAGGTGAAAAGGCACCATGGACGGATAATTGATTTTCCACAATCAGTAATCTCGATGAGTGATAATCGAATCGCGGAAAAATTCGAGTGCTGTTTTGAATCACGTGGATTTTGAGATAAACGACTTGTAAGGACGGAAATGAGATTGGAATATCTTCAAGGTCATTTTGGGATGACGTTAATCTGTTGATTGGGCTCAAAAATATTGAAAAAAAACAGGTGATTCAGCAAAGATCTCTCGAATGAGATATACATCCATGTACAGGGTGGGTCAAGGTCTTTAAAATACAATTATACAGGGTGTTCCTTTAGGACAAGCTAATATTTGAAGGGGTTATTCTTTGACACATTTTAGGGAGAAAAACTTCCTATAAACGTGTGTCCGAAAAGTCTCAACTTTTGAGATACAGGGTGATATAGTTTATTAAACGGTTGGTACTGCGATATAAAGTAATTTTAATTTAATTATTTCAATCGAGAACAGAGCATCTGACAAGAGAAATATAGTTTTTGGGTTCTCATTCATTTTGGAATGAATCTGATCTCTTAATTTGCTTTCAGTCAATGCACAAACATTTTCACGCCGCATCAGATTTTTGAGGAATAGACCCTGAAGTAAAACGATTTTCATTTTTTTAAGCGAAAACCATGCGTCGGACAAAGAAAATCCATAAGATCAATTTTGCTCAATAATGAATGAGGATCTTAAAAGAAATTTTGAAAGTTAGCTGTGGCGTAGTATTTTTTCAAATATTATCATGTCTTCAAGGAACACCCTGCATATGCTTGAAATGCCAATAAACATTGAATTAGTCGTATTCTTCGTGGTGGTCCTGATAAATTTGGTGGTAGGCGGATCTATAATACTTTATATGAACTATTCCAAGTGATTTATCGAGATTCCGGGAGCTGAGAAAAATGGAAACGGTGATCGAAAACGTCGTGGGGAAAATATTCGAGGTTTTTGGTAATAAAATAAATCTGGATATTCATAGAGAATCGAGGGGTGATTGGGGTAGTCTATTACGATAAAAGGGGGGTCATAATGTCTCAATATGGAGTTTTTTGATTGAAATCGGAATGGTTTGTGCGTAATTCTGTTTCGAAATATCGATTGTGAATTCTCATTGATAAAACTTGAGTAGGAGAGTCATCTTATCAACAAATTGATCAAAAAATACACAACATAGAGATTTTATCAGTCATAAGTTATTTGTTTCGGTTTTATAATTAGCTTCGCCATCATGTTGGCTCAAAATAGCTTCCAATCGAGATTCCTCAAAAATTCCAGATCCACACGTTCGATTAAAAATTCCATATCTTGGAATATTCTCAACATTTCGAATGCCCCATCAATCCCACTTCTGAATTTTGGAAAGTGTCCCCTGAGGAGAAATAATTCCAAACAGAGGTGTGTTCTCGCTCCGTTCTGGATAGCCATGCAATATCTATCGAGAATGTAACCCGGAATGCTTCCCATTCCAGCCATGAGAGGGAGCCACCTACGTTTATTGGTAGAATGTCCGTGTCCAGTTGGTGATTTTCTGTGATTAAAAAGTGAGGGGTGATTGTCATTTGTAACTCGCGGAGTTGATTCTCAACCAACTCCACTGATATTTTCTGAGGTCCTCCCCGTCTTTCTCAGAAAAGGAATGGATGTAGAGCAGCTACAATCTGGTGCAATGAAATAACGATAAACGCAGTGTGGACCAAAGTGATGATGACATTTCCACGGCAACACATCTGAGTGACTACCGCGGTGGAAGATAATGGAAAATGCTCATTTTCCCGAATCGCTTTGGGAATGCGAGGGAAAATGATTCGGTGAGCATATTACGCTTATTTTTCTTCCTACTTGAACGATAAGACTAAGCTCACGGAAATAATAGAGTTACTTATTCGGAAACAATAACAGCGTCTTCAAAGTTTCCGGACGATTTCTCGAAACTTTGAATCGACTTGAAAACATTCGCAATCCAACTTTGCAACTTCCTCCTGAATACATTTTAATTCCCCTCTCGAAAGCAGGTCCCGATAATTAGATACCTACAAAGTGTTTCGTTATTTACGCCACGTCGAGCGAAAATAAAGTTCTATAATTTGATGTCCGAATAAATATAGCATCAAGAGATTTCAAGAGAAAACGTACCAATCTAGAAGATAACGAAAAACAATTGTTTCAATTTGCTCGCATCGACATACAGGGTGTCCAATAACATAAGCTTGAGTTGTATGTTTGTATGTAGCGAGTGGTGTCATCTTTTGGACGAATTGACAAGTCGTCCATTACAGGTGTCTTCCACTTGTCACTATCTTTTATGAAGCTTCAAAAACCATATCGAATCAATCATGTAGGTGTACGAAATGAAGCAGTGATGAAATTAATAGCAGCTCATTAATGTTGAAATCGAGTATCCCACAATTAAATACCACGCTCGACCCAAATTTGGGGCTGCCTGCTGAAATTCTTCGAATTATTCAAGAGGGTCAAGAATGCCTGACTCGTTGTGAGCCCTATCAGAACAAAAGCGACACCATGATCAATACTGATGTACTAAAAAAGCGGAAGTGTATTTCTTCCACATCGCGAGGAATCACAAGAGATGACAGAAAACAAATTCACTGAAGGTGAAATCGGAATGGGCGAAGTCTTAGAAGAAAAAAAGGACTCACAATTGCGTGGAACGTTAAAAGTTTTTATCAGCAGCTAACAAAGGGCAATTTTGTGACAGAAGGTGAACACTTTGGAGTTCTGGAAGTTGTGTGAAGCACAGATCGAATAAAAATAAGCCACTGTACTTAATGATTCAGGAAGATGCAGTGTATCTCAATTTCGACCCTGTCAAGTAGATTTCAAGTCATGTTAGAAAACTGATTTTTATTCCCATGCAGCGTTATTGTGATTGCAAGTTGCACCTCAGACATATTTTATTCATAACCTTTCATGAGTTCAGCTCATCAAGCAATGGAGAGTGCACCAATCTATAATTCATAGATATAAATCAGGATTGACCTACTTCACCGCCTCCATCTTGTGTAAATTGATGCTATTGATCCGATATTGAAGCCATCGCGATGAATTTCTATCCAGGACAATGTTTTTGAAGGTGAAATGAGGACAAATCGGGTGGACTAGGCGGCTCTCAATTCATTTCGACATTCTTGTGATGAATACGAATGTTTCATTTATTCAAAGCCCCTGTGACTTTCCTAATTTGATTCTAGGTTAGCAACCGAATGGTTTTATATTTCAGGCTCTATAGACAGTTGACATATGACAGCACTATTATCATATATCGACTAATGTAGGGTAATGTATCTCATTAGGCCTTCATTACGTCGAGTTATTGGATACCGATAAACAATATTTGTTACTGGATGTGGATTAATTATAGCGTAACATCATGTTATAAATATGTGGTTATTTTTAATCTAGAGGCAGCTCCCCGAATAAATTCGTGGCATTTTAATTCTCACGTCCAAACTTCATGAAAACACAAACTCTAATGAACTCTTTACAAAAAGTAAGCAACACAGTTCGAAGTTTGCGTTGAAACTTTGTGTTGGAAAATGGATGGAACTCAATTAATGCGATGTATAAATTTCCCCTCGAAGAAATACACTTCATCAATATCATCAATCATTATCGGTTATTCTCCACCCAGGAATAAATAGACCAAAACTCCAACGGTGTTCAGGAAATAAAACAAACTTTCTCATCGGAGGAAATAATCAGGATAAAATGCCCCCCATTCGTGAATTCTTTCCACACCTTTTTCAATTGTTTCAACTTCATTCCACAATGAAACCAATAGCACCCTGTATGTTCCCCACTTCTGGGGATCAGGAGGCGAGAACATCGTAGCTTTCCTCAAACGCCGATCCGATAAGGTTGTTAGAGGAACGTAAACCCCTGCAACAATAACAATTCGAACCCCCCGAATACTTCTCCAGGAACAATAAAAAATGAATTCGTTCCTCGTGGGGGATGAATTTCCTTTTCTCGCCGATAGGAGTTTGTTTTTGCTTCGCAGCATCGATCACCTCTTGCCAGAGGGGACGCGAAAGAAAGATTCCGTTTACATTGGGGATAGCTCTACGTGGACTAATCCGTTAATCATCCAGTAAATACCGTCGAGAGCCGTCATTAGGAGTATTAGAACTCACCCTATAACTATTGGGGATCGTTTTGCATACGAGGCTTGTCAGAGACTAGGCAAGTCACATGACGAAATGAAGACTGGCAATGTTTATATGACATTCTGGCATAAGCACTGACCTAGACCAGGAAATGGATCTTCAGCTATGAAGGTGACCAATTTGAATAGCAGAAGAGGCTCACCTCCTAGCTGACACCTCCTTCACACTTTCGGAGTTTCTTTTTTGCTGTCAGAAGAAGAAGAAGAAGCAGGAGAAGAAGCAGGAGAAGAAGAAGAAGAAGAAGAAGATGAAGAAGAAGAAGATGAAGAAGGAGAAGAAGAAGAAGGAGAAGAAGAAGGAAAAGGAGAAGAACGAGAAGAAGACACTCCATGGGCACCATCTGCAACTAGTACTATATTCTTCCCTAGGTGTATTATGTCAGGATACTCTTTGTGATATCCTGATACACCGTGCTCCTTTCGTGATTCTACGAAAATCTCACGCCATGATAATCGATACCTATCGTGCTTCTCACCTCCAAAAATACAATTCCTCTGCCCCAAACGAGGGAACGTGCTCTTTTCCATTCTCATTCGATTCCCAGTCGATTCGACTTGTTTTTTTCTTCGGCCGAAACTGAGAGAAGCTGCTGACTCATCTGGCGCCGATAAATTGGACTAATTTGACAAGTGACAAGGAGGGAGCACGGATTATGATACGATGAACTTTTCCGTTGGCACTTTATGGGTTTGTCACCTGAAGATGATAAGGGAATGACATTGAGAACAATTATTGCCAGTGCATTTATCTTGTGGGATATTCGATCCAAACCTTGCCTACGCCTTTGGAGCAGTCGATAATGCAAGGGGAGTTCCTGGAGTTCGTGAGGTTAAATAGCCTGAAGCTGCTCTTTTAACTTGTAACATCCTCCGAATTATCTGGATAGCTTCGCTTTTCCTTTCGGCTTCATGAACTTCGACAAAGTCCAACACTTTCCATGATCAATCTTTAGTAGAAGCTCTGGAAGTCATTGGAGCTGGGATAATAATTTTTTTGAGGCTCTAATGTGAAATGGAAGCTAGTTTCTATGTATTATTGAACAATGAACAGCTTGGCTACAATTCCTGATTCATCTTGGGGGTAAAACAATCCGAATTCATCAGAGTGGAGTTAATTGAAAAAGAAACAGGCATAGAGTAATTATCAGACTACTTCCCAAACTCTTCATCAGTCCCAGTGAACGTGAGCCCCTGCTGAAAAAACCCCCCAAGCATTTTCTCTGCGGTCAAAAGTAATTGCCACACCGAACGTTCTCTGAAAATTACACAAACATATATTCACGTGAGAAAAATTCCCACTTAACCTTCGGGAAGAAAAAGCCTTGCAACTGGGCGCTGATAAATGGTTTCCCTGTTGGTTTTTCAGCCAGCTCCCAGTCAGAGTTCAGATGCAAAACTGTTTCGGGTCAATCGCTGAAGGAGACCATTAATCAATTGCTGAAGTTCGATTCGAACGGGCAGAGGCTGTTTGTCGGTGTAACGACTGAAAGGGTGTTTTGCTAGTGTTAAATACGTTTTCTTGTCGAACGGGTGTTTGTTTCATGATTGAGGGAATCGACAGGGGGAATTCGGGAAAGGGTTTGGTGTGTTGGATACTGGGAGTTAAGATGGATGGTTGGGTACGTAGGCAGGCTACTTTTTCAGGATCAGGAGGTTTGAATCGGTTAAAGCTTCGTCTTCGTCATTCTACGTATATATTCTATAGTAATTTTGGGTATTTCTGAAGTTTTTTGATGAATTCAATAATGGCAAATGACGATTTTCTCGAAAACTATACTAGATGATGTCTTGGAAAAATTCAAAGTCGTCTCAGAGTCTTCAACGTTCGATGAAGGCTCCCAGAGCGTCTATAAGGACTTTTCAAGGGTTTTTTCGTTGAAATAACGGAAATTTTGGGAGTTTTTGGTGGTTTCTGAGACTTTTTGGGGTTTTTTGGAATTTTCAACATGCAATATCTCGAAAACTAAGATAGATATCGAAAAACGGATTTCACCACTGTTTTCAGCGCCTCTTAGACACCTTATAGGCAAATTTATTTCTCGGAATTTTGCTCGGAATTGAACAAAAGTTGGATGCTTTCAATATCCAAGACGTCCTTTTTTGATTTTTCTGTCCAAACAAATGAATTTTCTCATGTTTTGGATGACTGAATCTAACAGCATACTCCCCCAATGATCTGAATCGAAACTATTCAATCCACTATTCGTCTTAATGATCCATCATACGTGCCATACTGAATGGATTCCAGATTATCAGTGTTCTAGGACCTATTGATCTACTAGCAATCTTAGTCGTATCTATTGAAGTTGTCCAACTTAATATCCCAATAGTCGATAGAATAAACAATCCACCAAATACACTCTGCTGAAAGATAATCAGGGCATCAATCCAGTATGTGGAATTTCATGAAGATCAGGTTCCTGGATATTCCAGGCGATAAAGAAATCGCTGTGGTCTACAAAGTGTTCGAAAATCATGACAATTCTTCTGAGGTTATTGGAAATCATGTGCAGTAGAGAGTTTCTGAGAATCGTTCCTAATGTTATGGAAATTAGTTTTGTTCATGGAATTTCCAGTCACAGCACTGCTGTAACTTCAATAATTCCATTGAGAATCCTGCAATAACGACATTACGATTTTTATTCCAGATCAGATAAGTTCCTTTCGTAAATGGAATTTGGTACAATTGCTTTGAAATTCCATATCGAAAAGTACAATGGAAAACTGTTTGATTTTCCTTGCCGTCACGTAATTTCAACCTGCATTACACAAAGTCGATTCAAGATAGCAGAGTTATTATTAATAACTCATTTCCACGTTATCCTTCGCTGGCACGGCTTAAGCCCCTCCTTTTCCCTACACAGGACTATCGATTATTCCTGTCGGAGATTTATGTTAACGTTTTCCCAATAAATTTCCCAGCTCGTTTATACCTACCACGATTCAATAACGGTTGCAGATCAATTGAATAGTCCGCGGCCATTTGCATTCGGTTCATTTGTTTCAAGCAGCGTCAGCCAGTTAGATGGATCCTTCCAAGATCTAACGTCGAAGGTTTCTGGATACTTTTCGCTTTGCACTAGTGGCAGTGACAAATCACCTAGTCTGCTGTCACTTGTTCACCCTGTATATCGACAGAGTTCATCAGGGAGTTTCAGGTGGTAATTGGTACACAAAGCGCAGGGCTGCCAATACCCTTTGGCCCTAGACCTGGAACGGTGCTTCTGTCAACAAGTTACCGTTAATTCGAGAGCCAGTGCTGCCAACTGAACGGTTTTCGAGTTGATTGCTCCTTCTGTGATGGATTTAGAGGGCCTCCACACAAGAAAAATACACAAAGGAACGCGGGATTGATCCAGGGAGTGTTTAGGTGTTTAGAAGGACAATTCGGGGAATGCAATTGTTGTGAAAATGCTCCCCTTTCCGGGGTTATTTTGTCACACACCTGCAGCTTGTTATTTTGGATCGATCAATTACGAATCTCTGATGGGTTATAGAAAAATTCATCTCCAATGAACTGAAATGAACAAATTTCATCGAACGCATTTCCATCACATCGGAATTATTGTTGGAAAAATTTTCGACATACCAACATTGTTCGAAATTGGATCACAAAGTTGACAAAATATAAATTGAACTGGTAATTCGAGGCAATGCTGTTACGATGGCATCGGACATAAATCACATTTCTTTCATGGAATTCATATGGATGCCGATATGTAGGAATTTGTGTTTTCCCAGTTTTGACAAATATCAGTTACGTGTTTGTGTTCATTGGGAGAGGTTTTACTGGATCCCAAAAATTATACAGTGACATTTGTCGAATCCACAACGAATCGAAAAACAATGTCTGAATTCTTCCGATAAAATTAAACTTTGCAATTTCATTATTATGTTCGAAATATTTTTTTTTCTTGAACGTACGGTCAAGTAACAAAAAAAATTACAACCATACATAAAAGAATGCGTAATTTTTGAAAGTGTTTTCAAAATAGGGTATATGACGTCAGAGCTTGAACAGATCTTCTGAAGATCCCTTGGAAATGATTGGGAGGTGAAATTCTAACTGTAGGCACGTGGAATTTCTATTGGAAGCTATTCATTCACTTCATTTATTTAATAGCCTCGTATACCCACGAAAATTTCATGGAAAATATAAATATTTGAAGGAGCGATATTTGGTAACTGTCTAATTTCCCAAGATAACCAATCAAAGCCAATTAATTACCTTCCATGTGAGAAGAAGAAACCTGTGAAGCAGCGAAGAGCTTCCACTCGCATCGAATATTTATCGAAGTTGATAATTGGATTATTCTTCATTATACATCGCAGTCATAAAAGTGGTTTGATTAATGTTCCAATCATTAGCTTCGTCATTATTTAATTACGTCAGCTGGACTGCAATCAATCACTTTTTCACTAAATAATTATCAATTTGACGTAGAGTTCGGTAACAGTGTAATTAGGCGAGAGAGCACAGATTACACAATTTCTGTATCCCGGGCTAATCAACCACATTCATCGATGACAGGAGCCCCCCATGCTCCCCCGTTTCCAATCATCAATGAGGGGCTCCCAGGAACCAATAAAATTGCCACTGTCCTTCGTTGTTATTTTTTTTTGAGTTACTAGCGGTTTACTATCTTCAGAAAATCATCAGTGATTCACTGAACAGAAACAAAATTGAGTCCACGAAACATTCGAATAAGCATTTCGAAATCTATAACAGGGATTTTAATATTCAGACAACCAGGTAAGTCTCCTTCGAACAGAATCAGAATTAATGAGAAATAGGAAGAGAATACACCGAGCTCGGAATTTTCCGTGATAGCGTTCAATTGGAAGGAGCCCAACGTTCTTTTCCCGATGAAATTTATGAGGAATCTTTCATGTGTGAAATTACATAAGAAGTAAGGAAGGGATCTAGTGGAGCGTGAGCTCAGAAAATATCGATCTAATTAGAGTTTCCAAGACTTTCAGTTGAGAGTAAATATTCACTGAATACCACTTTGACACTTTGGGAAATTATTTTTTTGGGCTTATACTATTGTATCACACTTTCAAGACGTCCTGTGGAAGCAGCAAGCTGCATTCCTGCAGTGCACCCTTCAAGACTCTCCAAACCAGTAATTGATGCTGATTGAGCTCCAAATTCCCCATTATAGAATGTTGATATGTTCGAGATGGTTGCTCGTAGCTTAATGACACTTGACGTGAGCATCATGCACTGGAGCACTAGACAATTTACTGGAATTGATAGTTGAAGCTCTGGTTCGATTATTGTCTTCACATAGTCAGTCTGATCATCTGATTGGTGCTACATATGGATGAAAAATTGAGTTTCTGCTGGCATTGGAGATCAAAGAAAGGCCTAGGAGAGGAGATGGAAAGGTCTGGAGGTCAAAGAAAGGACTGGGAGAGGAAATGGAGAGGTCTGGAGGTCAAGGAAAAGCCTGGGAGAAGAGATGGAGAGGTTTGGAGATCAAGGAAGCGATTAAGAGCGGTAAAAGAGAAGTGTATTGGTCAAGAAGAGGTCTGGAGATCATCAATGTCAACCTTGGAATTCCACTCTGGTGAAACTATCAATTGAAGAAAACTTTTCAAAAAACCTGGGTACATTTCTCCACCTCCTGGACGTTGTGGTATATTTCCAAACAGCTCATTTGCTCACAATAATCCTCGTGACTGGATTGATATCCCTCCAACATATCGCCGACAAGTTCCAGATGGATTTCGTTTGAAGTCACTCATTCACCTGTCCCGTAGGTTTGCTTCATCATAAACTGATGAGTACACAACATCAAACGTTCACGGTAAAACGAGTGTATCGTGCACAAAGTCATCGTCGTTATCGCTGCTCAAAACACAATTTAAATTACACATCAACTCGAACATGGGTATATGGCAGCCTTGGGTCTTAGCATCAAACAAACAGTAATTAATTCGAAACATGTTAGCAATAGGGCCGTCTCGTTCTCAAAGTAAACAAGACGAGATTTTGATCGAGAGATCTTCCAAACGTATCGGAGGATCATACAGGGTGTGGATAACCTATTTGAAGGAAGAGTTCTTCTTTGTACACCTGGAGAACACCCTGTGTACTCCTTGTGGATGCTGGTGTAGCACAAGGAAGCATTCTAGAGCCCTTTGTCGTGAAGGTTCTCCGTATGATTCACTGAAAACATCCAAAGATTCCAGCTGTAAGTTCATTCGTTATTTTGTACTTTTCCTCAAAGTACATTTTTGATTCACCCTGTATATTTTCCTGTGACACTAATCGCAAATAGCCTCGGAAAACCATTATTTATACGTGTGTTTATATCTCCCGTTGACGTGAACGACATAAATCTTTAAGACGGCATGGATTTGGAACTTTCCTCATATTCATACAAATGGATGAATTTTTCAGGCGTCTCTCCTTCCCTTTTCCATTCCTCGCAAATCACTATACTCAGAGCGTATACACTCGTCAACTGTCTCAATTCAAGGCACCTTGCAAACTCCATTGTATTAATTTGTTTTTTCTATGGAGTTGCCAAGTTGGGTGGATCTAATGATTGGGTGAAGTTCTTGGAAGTCACCTCGGAAGGGCCTCTGATAGTAACAGTTTTTGACCAAAAACGTCTCCAGTGCGTCGTAGTGTATTGGACTCGCTGTATTCATGTGCATATACGAAATCAGTTCGATTCAACAAATGGACGAATCATCGTTGGAAGTTGGGGAAATTTTATTGGCTCCCAGCCGAGGAGTTTTCGACATGAGTCGAGGGAACACGTAGGAGATTTGTTGGGAGTTTTATGCGAAAATTCAGTTTGCGACAGACATTTTTCAGATCAGATTCACACTGCCTGTCAATGTTATCACGGAAATGTAATAACGCTGCACGTTTTTATCAATTTCGACACTCAAATGAAGTATATTTGCATGTGAAACATCTCGAAACTCAAAGGCATGGTGTGTAAAACTCCCCAGAACAATTTTTATGCCAGGAGCTTCAAAACCAGTTCTGTTCTAATGCAATTCAGGAACTTCCATTGGCATAATTCAACTTCAATCAGGAAGCAGAGAGTAGCTACAAAGTGAAACTATGTATAAATTAATTAGGGATGAAAATCCCATGTGAACTCTCATAATTACACTATTTTACTTGTTGCCAGTTCATGGAATGTAACAACGAATTCATGTGGTGTAATTGATGATGTCAAGCATGGTTGAAAGTAGAACGTGGCGGTCTGTGACAGCTCTCCTGAAAGTACGGCGTTGCCAGCTGTCTTCTATTCAGTGATACTCCGAAATTTTTTCTTTCTTTTTTTTTTTCGCATTTCATGTTGGAAAAGCCCCACTGGGACATTGTAGACGTGCAAAACTCCTGTGTCCATGAACCTATTGACATACATTCGCGAAAGAAGATCGATACACATAAATATTCATCGGGATGGCATTCCCTATATCTTGTATTTAAAACGGAGTTGATGGCTTGAAAATACATGTTGGGAGCGGACGCATAAATCAGAACCTCCTGCGAAATTGCTACGTCACGTGACTCACCGTTAAAATAACGAATAGACGGAATATCGATTGCCGTTTTTTATCCGCCGTGAAAGTGTCTCCAGTATCTCCAGACATCGGAATTAGTATTTTTTTTTTGGATTTCGTACACCTCCCGATCCCGTTTTTAGATAAAAAATGGCGTATAGCTGACGCTGCGTCGATTAAAAAAGTCATAAACATCTAATCATAGTCGCCGTTTTCGTGTTTTCATACTGTCGAGATGAAAAATGGCGTTGAGAGGTGTGAAAGCAGCAGTGAACAATTTTATTCGAAGTGATTATATCAGCGAGATGAGAAAACTGGTATTTCATTATGGCGCTTTTGAATGCCTAGTAAAATATGTGCAGGTAACTCGTGAAACGAGATTTCAGATTCATGAATAGGTTCGAGAGGAATTATACAGGGTGTTCCTTAAAGGCATTTGAAGGGGTGATTCTATGACAAATTTTGAGAAAAAAACTTCCCATAAACGTATGTCCTAAAAGTCTTAACTTTGAAAGATACAGGGTGATAAAGTTTTGAAAAAAAATCAATAACTGAGTTAATATTCTAGACATCTTTGCTCTCAAAATGTGTCAAAGAATCAGCTCTTCGAATATTAGCATGTCCCCAATGTACACCTTGTATACATACGCATTAAGCTTCGTTTATTTTCACCAACACACAAAAGAGTTTTCATCACGAAATGAAAAACCATTCATAGTGACACCTCGATATGAAATCCCACTTCTGTATTTATCGCAAAATAACCGAAACGTTTGAATCTAAACACTTTTTGACTTAACAACGACTCGCAAATGACAGATGACAGAGTATTCAATGAATATTTCGATGTATGATAATTTGGGTGGATCGTGATTATACTTGTTTGTTTTCCAATCTCGTATTCCATTCGATCCGATCCAATTCGTTAGCATTTTCCGATTCCCGGAACCACAAAACAGTCTGTTGCTCTCTCGTTGCGGTCTGGCAATAAAAATTCTGCCAATAAAGTGCCAGCTCCGATTCAATATCGAGTGGATCCGCCAATTCTGGTTCTAATTGCTCGATTTTTCAAATCACCAGATCGTTCAAATGTGTGCGATTGATTCTTTGTTCATTCGATAAAGAGGCAATGAAGGATTGTGCTCCTGGTTCCAACTGAGTAATCCCCATGCGACTTATCACGTAAACAACTATTTCCGGTCCCAATATCCCTAATCAAGACCCTTTTCCGGCGGCCATTCGTGGACTCGGCCTCATTATTTCCGTTATCTTCGGCGCTAACCTCAAACTATTCAGTCCATCCTTATGGGATCCAGTTATACGACCGAGCTGGGGATCATTACAGATTTCCCGGTGTATTCGCACCGACTCCGGATGTACTCCGAGTGGATGGAGTCCGTCCAAGAAGTGTTTGGCAATTTTATTTTTACGAGGCGCCGCCACATTCTCCGCCTGATTACGAAGTGCTGGTAATTTTATTGGCGGACGTACTGGCTGGAATTAAAAAGGGACCGAAATTGGAATTACAAAGTTTCGCTATTAAGCCACGAAGCTGCTTGTGGACCAGATTTCACGAGAATGATCTTGTTTCGTTGGGGGATTGCATCTGGTAGGTTTCAAACTCGCAGACAAGGTTTTCCTCCATTTGATTTCGTTTCTACAAGGTCCCAAGAGTCAGAAAACTCCTCTTCAACTTCCAAAACAACCAAAGAAAACCTATGGAGCATTCAGACTATTTATGAAACTACTTGACGACTTGCAGTGATTGGATGCTGTATTCTGTTTCATTTTCTACTCCTAAACTACAAATGAACCCCCAGATGGAAGAAAAGTGAATCGTATGATCCAGAACAGCTCCAAAAATCCAATTCTACGCTCCATCACTTCGGTCTTCCCACGATTGAATGTAGTTCATATTCAATTAGAATAAGAAGCGATATGAAGTGCTGCACTCTGGGAGAAATTCCTTGTTTATCTTGTGAAATTAGCCTGTTTGACTCTCAGTATCAGTCAAACTAATGGCAATCAAGCATATAACATGGAATTCGTTTGAAAACTGTGATAGACAAACAAAACAAAACGACATCCCAGAGGAGCGTGTAGGTAACTAGTCTCGCAATGCAATTATCGTCAGAGCTTCAGTTTTTGGAGTTAGTTTGCTCAACGCAACATAAATAGAACCATCTAACAGCTGGAGTCGAATTTAATATGGAGAAGCACATTAAAAGGGCGTTCACTCAGTGGAAGAACAACTACAAACGAATTTGTTCATTGTTTTTTCCTGGATACATAAATGTCCTTGGATTCCCCTGGTCTGCAGAATAAACTCCCCTCCCCCATCATCCCCTACCATGTGCATCATGATGAAAACATGTGGGACGAAGTGGAAGACCTAATTATAGATATGCCTTCACAGCAGGCGCACTCGGAATCCTCTCGAGATGCATTTCCCATGGTGATGATGCTGCAACCCAGGACGATATCCTGTCGGCTCCCTCGAGCACGGTGCGGTACATTTTGTCGTCATTACGTGCGAAGATTACTCCCAGTACAGCGTTCTATAACGTAGCGGTATCAACAGATCATGTTCGGAGGAGGAGCTCGTTCGATTTGGGTGTTGCCTGATTTTTTTTGGTAGATTCGAAGAATTCAAAGTCGTCGTTTTGGTGTTTTTGTCCTTTTTTTCTTGTCGAAAATGACAGTTTCTTGAGAGTTTCGGTGGAATTTGCATCTTTTTGGAAGCAGGAGATTTTTCAAGAAATTCAAAGGACTCTTCATAGGTTTTTTCGTTGAAATTGAGGGAATTTTGGGAGTTTTTGGTGGTTTTCGCGACTTTTTGGGATTCTTTGGAATTTTCAACATAAAATATCTCGAAAACTATGCTAGATATCGAAAAACGGATTTCACCACCGTTTTCAGCGCCTTTTAGACGTCTTATAGACGCCTTATAGACGAGTTTTCATGCAAATTTATTTTTCGAAATTTTTCGAAAAATCGACGAAAGGGTACCCCCTTTGGATTTTCCAAAAAATTCAAAGTCGTCTCAGAGTCTTCAACGTTCGTATGGAGACTCCCAGAGCATCTATAAATACTCTTCATGGGTTTTTTCGTTGAAATTAAGGGAATTTTGGGAGTTTTTGGTGGTTTTTGCGACTTTTTGGGATTTTTTGGAATTTTCAACATGAAATATCTCGAAAACTATGCTAGATATCGAAAAACGGGTTTCACCACCGTTTTCAGCGCCTCTCAGACTACTTATAGACGATCTATTTTTTGAAATTTTTTGAAAAATTGACGTAAGGGTACCCCCTTTAGATTTTTCGAAAAATTCAAAGTCGTCTCAGAGTCTTCAACGTTCGTATGGAGACTCCCAGAGCATCTATAAGGACTCTTCATGGGTTTTTTCGTTGAAATCAGAGGAACTTCGGGGGTTTTTGGTGGTTTTTGCGACTTTTTGAGATTTTTTGGAATTTTCAACGTGAAATATCTCGAAAACTATGCTAGATATCGAAAAACGGTTTCCACCACCGTTTGCAGCGCCTCTGAGGCACCCCATGGGCAATGGATGAATCGATTTCTTCGTAAAATCACTGAAAACATACCAAAAGTCCAAACAAACTCTGCCAATAGCTGATAACTCTATCACAGTTTGATGAATCGATAAATATCGTGTGGATACACGATTCCATGCCTTCAATTCCTTGCCCTTTCCTGCGTAACCCTTTCAGAAAACAGCTCAGACCATTTTGTTCGATGTAATCACATGGAACGTTCTATATATCGCTACCTCATAATAACACGTCGCTAGATTTATGCTCGGATGGGCGTCATGTAGATTATACTTTATTTCGCATTTGCATCAATGAAATTTGGGGTTTGCATAGAAAGAGCAGGCGGCGAATTGATGTTAGACTTTGGTTTAATGAATTATGGGTCGGTACACATAGCTGCGGTGGTTTGCATAATGTCGGGGTAGTATAAGCTACGGACTACAGCGATTTATGACAGCGAAGGAATTTTCACATGCGGAATTGATCACCTTGATGCAGCAACTAGATTTGAGCGAGTATACCGGTGTGACATTTTCAATAAATAATTTTTTCTTCGACAAATTCGTGAGTTTATACTTTCAAAAACACCCTGTCGAAATGGCAAGGTCGTGTCTTGAATAGTTTTTGAATGGCAGCGTTCCAAAGAGCTGCGATAATTGAAGCTTCAAACGCGTTTTTCTCTTCTGCATTGCTGACGTCACAAGTCGAAGAGAAATTTACAGATCGACTCCAAATTGGGACTGATCATTTATTAATGTATTCACTATACAATGACCTGAGATCTTTTTGATTGCTTGGAAACTGTCAATTTGACATTCTGAAAACGACCATTCTGTCACCTCAAAAAACGACACTTTTTGGCACCTTTGAAGACAACACACAACTCTGTTATTTCCCAATATTTTCATGAAGAAAAATGTGTCAAAATACAGCTCAAAATATGCCCTTTCATGTCCAAAAAACTGCGAAACAATCTATGAACTACTTTTCTCATGAAAAATCGAGAAAATCGACTATTTTTTGCGCACAAATTCCAAATTATTCACCATTGATGTTTTCGATTTCAGAAAAGAGGACATTTTTATAAATGATTACCTTGAATTTTTCAAACTTGGAGTCGAATACTACAAAGAGTGTCTATGATTGGTTGAAAATTATCAATTTGGCATTGAAAAAACTACCCTTCGATTCAATTTCCCGCTTCCACAAATAAATGTCCAAAGTCCTCCTCGTTCATAAATCACCAACTCATTGCAAACACCCATTAAATCTCCGTACTGCATTTCGAGACATTAAACTGAAGAGTATTAAATAGTATTTAGACTTGAACTCAGAACACTACCCTCAGACACACACCCTCATACCCCCTAATATATAACATCTGTCATCCTAGGCAGAGCATGGTATTGCCATTACCTGTATCCCTACCGGTAAGTAATTAAAGATGAATTTCCTTTTGGAATTGTCGGGGAATTCTGACAATCCCTCGGCGAATTCGTATGTAACAGTTTCAAACTTCAACAAGACATGACAATAATTACTGGATGGAAATTTCAAGGGAGAGAGAGAATGCTTGATTTGATATTGGATGACTTGAGGAAGGAAATTAACTTAATACGCTTCTGCTTCAGCTTGAAACTATGTTCTAGAATTTGCACATGCCCCCCAAAAATCCAACACCTGGTGTAATCCATTGTAAAAGGATAACAAATACTTTCCACATGCAGGACTTTATGAAATCACCTGTTTCCCTGGGGCTCCATAATTCCCTTCCCACAAATAAAATAATATTCAACAATCCCCTTCCTGAATCTCCCTGATACCGGAATTACGTTCAGTAATTTATTTAATCTAACAGATTTATTGTTCGATTTGCCACCTGCTCGGCCTGGATACTCGTAAATAATTATCCAGGTTTGTACTCGATCCGTAACAATGAAATGGAAACGCAAAAATAAAGTGGCAATTGCTTGGCATCCGATAATTTTAGCCTGAGGCGTACTGCTTCTGAGCTGTATCTCCCACGTTAGTTTTGATTCAATTAAATTCGTTTCTGGAAGCAAACAGGAGAAGCATAATTACAAGTTTCAAACTGTATCTGTTATGGAAACAGTTCTAGTTTTCTATAAAAGCATCTACCTTCCGACGTCTGTACCAATTACCCCACAGGAAATAGTTCAGAAAGCTCCTCTCGACAGAACGTCTAGTTATCTTCAAATTGTATTTTCCAACAGGCAATTTTCCTGGAATGACTTATCAATTTAAAGTTGTGTTACGTTGATACATTCGTAGGTAAAGTTTCATTCTTCAAAGGGAACGAGGAGTTAAACTAATACACTTTCCAATAACTATTTTTCCATACCTGGAATCTCCAATGTGCTGATTCCTCCAAGAGGAAGATGGATTATGGTCCAAAAATTGTTTGTGATCGAAAAGAAATCCATAATAAGCATCCAGAGCATCTGGAAAAGGAATCAACAGACGTTGAGCTGAGTTTATTCCAGGGCATCTGCTACTTTGTCTTCTTCTTCCAAGCACCAGCAGATCTACGCTGCTCATTCCAACTCTTCCAGAGCATTTTCCTTTTCCATTTTCCAGAGGCAGGACAATTTCGGAGCATCTCCATTGTTAATTCAAGCAAATTTGTCCTCGACGTCACCTGTTCCTCAAATCCAACGCTAATTCAGCACAACAATCGAATAATCCTAGACCGTGAAAACAACTCGAGAGGATTCCGGCTCCCAATTCGAGCTTCTGATTGGGAAAAATTGCTCACATGCCATCCAGAGATCTCTCGAATTAATTCCACTCCTGTATACTCTGCGAACAAGTTCGGAACAATTCCACATCACCTCGTGAATCCTTAATTACCTCACAAATCACTGTTATCACCTCCTCCAAAGTTTCAACAAAGCGGCGGAGGATTCTCACCGAAAATTTGAACGGTGTCATCTACGAATCCACCTAATTATGAACACGGCAGTGACGAGTTCATGCATTGTTTGCAATTTGTAGTGTTGGCAACAGTGGCGCCACCAGCTGGCACCAAAAATGGTCGCCCACGTTTCGACCCATCAGGCCTCATCAGTCGCCCTGGATCGGTTGAATAAGGAACTCAAAGGCTCAGAACTGTGAGCTCTCTTGGCTGTAAGAACAAAGGCTGTTCGTACGCCAGTGCGACCGTAACAAGTTCCTCTTTCTCGGCACGGCTTATGCGTGAAAACGAGGAATTTCGAGGTCGAATAGTTTGGGTATGAAAGCACCGCAAAGGGGAAATCCCAGAATAGGAAGTATAAAGACAATGCGTGTTACTGTGTCCCTTTTGTGGTGCTAACTACAGAGGAATTTGTTCGCCTGCCCTCCATTGTCAGTACAAGATCGATCATGGCACAAATGGAGCAATATTCCACACGATTGATGAGAGTTAATTGATTCCTAAGAGTATTTTGTTTGTTATGTTAGTTCTTCAATGGAAGTTATGAACAAATAGAGTGGTAGTAAGCTGGCGAAACACATTTCGAGCCGTGGAAACTGGCTTTAAACTTTATACTCCTTTTTATGGGTTGTAAGACAAAAGCATAACGACGTCCTCTGAAATCTACGAGAATAATATTGCATTACTTTACGTATCACAGGCAGTAAAAGTTTCATTTGGACAACGATGAGTATGTGATGCACGTTTATAATATATTTCATCGAAAATTCCATTACAGCTGAAGTAAAATTGGATCGAAAGGTTTGAATGACCTCCAGGTGATAAACCAAAAGGCATGAGAAGAGGAGGAAAACCTAATCGAGATAAAGAAAACCCAAAGAGGCCCAGATGAATGCCCACAAAATGGCTGTTCCCATCAATATTATCCTCTAGCTACTCGGTCTAGCGGTGAATTTGTAAGTGAATTGGTTGAGCACCGCTCATCCGGCCGTAATGTTTCATGTGCCTTTGTGAGTGCCGGATCCTAAGGGTCGGAAGTCGCCCCCATGCGTCCTGATTGCTTCTCCCAAATGCCAAGTAACCGCCTTCAAAAAACGACCTTCGATATTGGTGTCAAAATATCAACAAACAAAGAAGTTACGAAACTCGCTCCCTGGGCTTCGTTTCAAATGCACTTTGAATATTAGTTGGGAATTTTCTCATAGAGGGCGCATCGTCCATTTCGGCTAAGTGGCAGCATAAATATTTACATCGCATACGAATAGGTCGCTTCAAATCCATACGTCGATTTCCATTTGGATTTTTTGTCGTCGGCGTTTTTAGATGCAGAATGAATAGCAAATGAGGTAATAAATGATACATGGTTGGGTACGTGCTTTGGGATTTCCATACACAAAAAGCATTTTGCAGGAGAACCAGGACGAATTTCGAAAGTATTCAACAATACAGGCACAGGCACAGCGATCAGCATACTAAAAAAAAGCATTTTGATTCCTTGTTCCCAATAATTAAAACGACTCTTTGTGTGCCACGACCATTCTGCTCAGCCGAACGGGTTTTCGATTATTATAACTTGTGTGGCACATTTGTATGAAGCATTTATCATCGCAGTTGTATAATTAGTTTTGGTGCTGGTAGCATCTGTGATTGCCAGCTCCTGTTTAATCCACACGTAAATTCAGGAAAGGTAGTCTAGAACAGTCATTCTATTTTCACCAACTACGAATTGATAGAGACAAAGAGCACAATAGAGGAGCATACGTGGGAGGAAGTGTAGAGCTCTATCACACTGAGGCTTCAAAATAAATTAGCCTCTAGGTTTCAAGCCTCCCACGTGTTCTGAGTTCGAATCTTCTCCAGTGACCTTGAAGTGTTGAGGTGTTCTAAAAGCCTACCCCAATCGATACATCATCAATATCTTTAACAGCTACATGTGGTGAGTCAGCTCCAATGGTGGTAATTGGAATATCCTCCATAAATAGCTTGAGGTATTAACAAACGACAATGGAGTCGATATGAATGTTAGGGAGTCACCTATTATTACCATTTCGAAGTAATTATACGGCGACAATTTTAGAATGAAGAATCTATCTATAGCTAGTATAAATGATGACTTCAATCTCTTTAGGCCCCAACTCCAGGAAAAACTGGTGTAATTAAGTTATCGGGTTAATATAACTGAGTTTATCGCCAGGGGAAGGAAAAACGACTTTTCCCATAGCTCATTGCTGCCTTTTGATTTATACGTTCTATCGTAAGAACATTAGATTCGTTCCGGCAATCATAAATCTCGCAATGCTATAAAACTGGCTCTCTAATATAGAGATAACACGTGACAAACAAGCAGCCAGGAGAAAAATTTAACGACAAAAAAACGAGGTGGTGAGGAAGACAGCATCTCTAACAACTTTTTGATGCTGGGTACGGAATCGAGAAAATTTCCCACTCCAATTCAGTCGAATTATTTGGGTCCATGCTGTATCCATGAAGGAAAATATGTGTCGAATTGTCGAAACTGAAAATAAATATTGGAATCGACCGGAACAATAACGTTGATTCGGTATTATTCTCGTATCCTACAGGCACTATCTCGATGTAACAATGGAATATCGCGGTATCGGTATGTGAGTGGGGAGACAATATGATGGAGATGCGGATGCTGTGAAAATATAAGGAACCAGCAACTGCATTGACGTAGAAACGGTCGATACAACAGTGAGTCCAAGAGGCATGTTGATTGTTATTTCAGGGGATGATTTTTATTGATATTTCATTGGTTTCATTGTTGATGATGATATTGTGGACTCTTTTGGACTTTGACACGAGTCTTCATTTCTCTGATTCTTCTTCTTCTTTTCCTCTAATTCATTACAAAAAATATCTAGGTATAAGACATAAAGTACGTATTTTTCATTTTGTATTCAAAGTTCGAATAATTTTGAAATCATAAAATGTGAACGCAAACTAAAAAACGTTATCAGTGCATTTGCTCCGACCTTTTTTTAATTCAAAAGTGTCAATCAATCGAAATGTACCTCCCTGAAGAAAAAACCATCCATGTACCACATTTTAATCGCGAAAACTATTATTTTCGATTGTCTAACAATTTTCTATGTACGCCTATGCATTGAAGGAATGGAACATCATACATTTCCCGTTCCCTAATTGATCGGAACTGGGTTCCTTTTGTGTCCCGAATTGCCTGAATCCCGAATTCAACCGGCACAATAAAACCCAAATAGACATTACTGAGTGTTCCTTTAAATCTAGCGAGTGTTAAGAGGAGTCGACAGTTTTTTCATCGTTGGAAACATTGAATCGATCAAAGTGGACAAATAATATTCTGGAAAGTATTCAATAAGAGATATTTGTCAAGATCGGAAGAGGAAATAAAAAAGTCCATCCACATGGGATGGATGTACAGGGTGTTCCCCTGTACCCTCCATAAAAATAGAATGTTGGTACGGTTTTTTATTATGGTCCAAAGATATTTCCGATCTCCTGGATATTGGATGAAATAATAAAACACGTATATCTAGGCGCTTTTCTTTCACCCTTTGAGAATCCGATATATATTATATGGCACCATCAAAAGCTTGTATCGCAGTATATTCCTGACGCTTAAAATTATTGATTGAAGGTATTTCCCAGTTTTATGAGTATTCGAACATATTGCCAGCATTTCGTATATCTAGAATTCGAATATATTTCACAAAACGAAGGTATAATCTCATACTTTTTATTCATTTTTATGCATGATGAACATAAATTGAAGAAAGTAAGTTTCCATTTTATTACTGCGCAATTTATATACGTAAAAAAATATTCAAGTTGTCGTCTGTCAAATGCTGAACTGTCAATACGTCAATGTCAATGCGTCACCTGTCATGAAATGAGTCATTTCATAGCAACTACTGTGTTTCGATTATTATCTCTATATTCATTTTCAGTTTCAGTGCGAATATTAATTTTTAGTATGATTCACACAGCACCGAGGTGTTTTGTTCCAAACTTGTTAGTAAATGGAATTTCCGTTTAATTCTCCTGACACGCCGTACCTACCTGTTTTTCACGGAAACTTTTCCGTACACAATGTAACGCAGTTGAAAAGGAGAAAGTTTTTACGAGGAAACCAATACGGAATTTAACGATAGGAACATCCCGCATCGGTTCTCGTATCTCAATAAAAAGTCTATACACCCTGTACGTGCCATTAGCGTTTTATGGGGTGTCGTAAGATCGCACCGTTTCTTCAGTTGAACGACGAAAAGAATGGCCGGCAAATAAATCCAAGGCTTCGTAATTTTTGGTGGATGCGCCCGGAACGAATTTATTTTGACCTCATTAATATTCAATACCGTTTTTTTTGGAGCACCAGGTATAGTTTCCGGTGAATTTCTCAGGGTAATACAGATCGTTCGACGCTTTATGGAATTTAATTAAAACGCAAAACAAATTGCTGACATAACTGAAAATGATGATAAAAATTTGATAGTCATGTTGGCCATCATTCACATTCAGTTTTGCACTTTTGACGTACAAACTGACAAATTCTTGATGATTTCAACGAAATTGCTATAAATCAACAACTGTAATTGTAGAAATGGAATTCTCCTGAATGAAAATGGTCAATAGTGGTTGAATCCGGGCACCTGGGAGGCCAAACAACGCCCTGTATACAAAAATGAGGAGGCGTAGGACAAAAAACTCCCAACAGGAATCGCTACATCAAATATACGAATACCT
Organism: Plagiodera versicolora; assembly: GCA_037013635.1. Classification (NCBI taxonomy): domain Eukaryota; kingdom Metazoa; phylum Arthropoda; class Insecta; order Coleoptera; family Chrysomelidae; genus Plagiodera; species Plagiodera versicolora. Next base: position 10,135,915 of record CM072989.1, read on the forward strand.
ACCTCTGTCGAACCGAACTCAATATTCCGAAGATGATTCCAAAGTGGATTAAAATATTCATAGGAGAGTTCTTGGAACTTGGCGAATCTTTTTAGATTGAGATTCACTACCTGCTCTTTCCATGGAAAGTTTGAGAGATGAATGAAGCGTTGCTCGCTTTGCTCGTGATCGTGATTACATCGATATGTTTAGAAATGCTTGATGAATCACTTTTGATGATTGGATTCTCAAAGGCGGCATCAAAGGATGCAAAGATATATTCGTGGGAGGTTATTTAGGAAATCTATGCATGGGTAATGTGCTGGAAGTTTTAAACATCGCATGGTTCATTTATTTTACCAACGAATACACTTTCGAGTTCACGAAGAAGTAGTTTTTTTTTGGAATTAGTTGCATCCAATGAACTGCGTGATTTTGCCTCAATTCAACCAATTTCAATATCTCTCAAGGGGGTGTTCTGGTCTAGAGGCCTACTTTTTGGATATTTTTCAAACTAGGATCAAAAAAATTTCAAATATTTTCACTGCTCATTCTTTTATTTAATGTTTATTGGTTCTTTATACGTATGAAAAAAAAATTAAGCAGTCAAACGGTGCTCCCTGGTTTACATGATTCCAACCCTTGTAGTGATTCGATTCAAACGAATGAAAAAAACTCAAAATCAGTAAAGATGTCGCTATCTCTTGAACCTCGGCCAACAAAATAAAAAAAATTATTCACAAAATGGCGTCCACTTGAAAAAAAACATTTTAACCACTGTTTTTCGACCTTTACGAATTTTTTTGAAATACTTGGGATCGAAATTCTCAAAAATCCAAGCTCTAGGCTGTGAACAAATATATAAAGAAGATTCTCACGAAATTTCAAAGGAATCGGATCAATCAAAAAAGGAGTTTTGAGATGCGTTTGAAGTTTGATCACCGCTCAGATGCCACGTCACAAAATCCGCTGTATCTCCCAAAATAATTCGAATTTTGAAAAATCCGTTTCAGAGCATATTTTTGAAAGTCCGAACTTTGGAAATACCCACGAAAAAAAAATCGATTTCCCAATTTTCTAGACCAGAATACCCCCTTAGGGTAATGAAAAATGGATAGCCTGTATACACTGAAAAAGCAACACAACTATGAACAGTGTGTTATGAACAATCCAGAGCAATTAATCCGGGCTAGGGATAATTATAGCCGAAAGAAAATCCGGGAGATTCCAGTTTATAGACGACTGGAAGAAACGGAATAGCATCGCTCGGATTTTGGGTAATATTTTATATTAAGTGCTTTTTTATTTCTCCGCTCAGACCACATGCTTCTCGGCGCTAACGTTTATCTCAAGAGTTTATTTCGCTATTATTAATTTAACAGGATCGTTAGGAAATCGTGGGTAGGAGCAGGAAATGATATATCCAGACCGCTTTTCTTTCGTAATCGTTAATTTTATTTGATCTCGTTTTCTTTTCCAAGGCAGCGGGATCAAGAGGTCGATGATTGAATTACTGCCAATTACATGGAGTAATTCGTTTTGGTCGGATCATGTAGAACTTGAGGAGAAAACGGTGTTTATTCAAGCGAGAAAAATCAGCAAAGAGAGAAATCATCGAACTGCATTGGTCGTATACAGTTGGAATTTTCGAAAAATCGACATTTTTATTTTATTTCCTTTGTGTACATATATTTGAGAATACACACAGAAAATTTCATGTCGTTCCTGTGAATATTTTCGAAGTTACACGCAAATTTGGAAATGCGTTTCAGAGTGCTTGAAAGTGCTTTTCGAATTTTAAACGCGTTTTTCTCGAAATGTGTCAAGATTACTCGAAAATGGCTTAACGGATTAGTCTCAAATTTTAACACAAGCTTCTTGAATATATTTTTGAGTAATCAATGGAAGATTTTCTCCCACCGATAAATATTTTATTTTTTATAAACAATTTAAGGCCGAAATTTCGGTCAAAAATCGATTTTTCTTTGAGAAACCGCCATTTCGTCAAAAAAATTAATTTTGCTTATTCCTTCGATCAACCAGTAGATTTAACATTACTTTGACGAAATCTGTGTGGTTTTTCAATTTCGGATGATTCAGTTCAGAGATATACCGAGTGGCAACGCAAAACGTCCTTTTTGAGAGGAGCTCTCGGAGCTCAGCTGTAGCTCCTTTCCAAATAAATATTTCCACTAATACCAATACTGTCAAAAGATACCATAATACGTGTACAAATCATCAGATCAATAATCTCAAAAGTTTTCTCGGAAAAAATTCAGGAAAACTCGAATTTTTTCGGCCTTCCACCTGTACATAACCCCTTAAACCACTGTACCGCAGATAAATCAGTAACGATACTGTATATCGAATAAACGAATGCACAAAAAGGTATGAAAATGTGAAGCGTCGTTATCCATATAAAATCCAATCTCAACGAATTGCATGCTATCGTGATTTCGAAAGCTTCCACTCCAAACCACTTGGCTTCGAATGAATATACCGTGCGTGGTTTTCTAACTACGTCAATATCTGATTTAACATGTTCATTATCTTTATGTATATTACATGTTCGGTGCTTCGAAAATAATTTCAGCTGTGAATAACTGCCTGAAACGTAGTCATACTGAAATAAATACGAGTCAGTATTATTATTCAACCAGATTTATGTTTTCCATATATCGGGTTATTAAATGCATATGTCGTCGTTCAATTCCGCGATGATTTCCATGTTTACGTGGGTGATGGAAAGCCAATTCTCGATTTGATACTCGCTTTATTATGTGATGAATCTGCGAACAATATTTGTTTCCAGACATAGGCGTGTGTTCATTTTTCAATTCCAACTCCAATGAATCGCATTATGATTATTTTTGTTTCTTATCTTATTTCTCTCGCAAAATTCCCAAGAAAATCGCAAGAGTAACAAGTGGTTGACGTCACCCGTTCAAAAGAAACAAACGAACGGCGAAAAAGCAATTTATCGTGGGCAGCTGAATGCCCTCAACAAACGTCATTACTTTGCTCTAGCCGTTATTGGCCAGAAAATAATCTCGAATGACTGGTTCTTCAAGAGTCTACGAGAACACTACGTGTACAGGGTGTGCAAATTGTCGATAAAGTTGCTAAAACGACAAAGGCTTTTCTATTTGGAAAATTTCCAAGCATTTTTTCGAGGAGAATCCGCGTATTGGATCGAAATTTCAATTATTCTCAAAATGGCGGCGCAACACCTGTCAACTTTGTTATTTCACATGGACGCCATTTTCAGATAGCGTTTTTCATTCCCTTCACAACGATGTATCATACATGGTGCTTCAAAACTACGGTTCGTCAAAAATCAAATTTTCAATTTTTTGCAAAGAGTGCTTTGGAAAACAACTTGGCTTTTCAGTTGTCAACGAAGTGTTGACAGTTCGTTTTATCTGTCAGTCCAGTCGATGTTGACCAAAACAGGCGAAGGCGTTGTACTTTAACACGCGCACATGCTGTTTCACAATCAAATTATACAAAACAATATGGCGTCGTGGATGCGGTCTCGTAATACCTTTATCGTGCCCCAATAGCCTCATCGGATCTTCGTAGCCGACTGAAAATGAGGAAATAAAGTCAATTAGGAGCGCCCGTTGAAAATCATTAGGCCTGAATGGAAACGCCAGCGGAAAATCTGTTGATAATTTCGAACGAGCCGTTGAGCCAATTAGAAGCGGCGATATGTTTTCGCATGTAGACTAATTACAAGGATTACAAGGCGACAATGCGGTAATCCCGTTTTGTTCGAGTTGATTTCTTGATTAGCAGTTGTTTTTTTGATAGACACGAAAGACACTTCGACAATATACGTCAACTTATTTTATGACAGCTGAGCATGCGTGGTTTTAAGGGGTCATATACAGTTGGAATTTTAGAAAAATCGACTTTTTCAATTTTTTTTCTTAATGTACATATATTTAAGAACGCACACAGAAAATTTCAGATCGTTTCGGTGAATATTTTCGAAGTTACACGCAAATTTGGAAAGGCGTTTCAGAGTGCTTGAAAGTGATTTTCAACAGTCTGACCAACATTACTCGAAAACGGCTCAACCGATTAGTCTCAAATTTTAACAAGAGCTTCTTGAATATATGTTTTAGCAATCAATAGAATATTTCTTCTCACCGACGAATATTTTATTTTTTATAAACAATTTAAGGCTGAAGTTTTGGTCAAAAATGGATTTTTTTTTGAGGAACCACCATTTCGTCAAAAAATTTTATTTCGCTTATTCCTTCGATTAACTACTAGATTTAACATTACTTTAACGAAATCTGTTCGGTTTTTCAATTTCGGATGATCCAGTCCAGAGATATACCGAGTGGTCACCGCAAAACGTCTTTTTTGAGAGGAGCCTCAGGAGCTCAGCTGTATCTCCTTTCCAAATAAATATTTTTACTAATCCTAAATCTCAAAATATTGTTGAAAGGTACCTTAATATGTATACAAATTATCAGAACAATAAATTCAAAAGTTTTCTCAGAAAAAAATCTGGAAAATTCGCTAAAATTCGCCACACCCGAGCGGTGAAACTCAACAACAAATGACAACCAAAACATAACCTCAAATTGTCCACCAACGAAAACATCCCAGAGTTTACCCAGCAATCCGAAACACACCAAGACTGCAGGAGCGTTCACAAGACAATTTCTATTTGCCTTTAAGTTGGCAGCACCTTCTCCACCATACATCATGCGATGAGATCCATCATGAATAATAATAATCCTGCGACACGCAATCCAGCGCATATCGAACAACAATGAATTCTAATGAAGCCAAGAATCTCAATAAATCCGACCCCGAGCCATTCACGGAACTCACGGAATAGCAGAACTAATCAATTAGCACCGCATACAAACCACAGCGTCAGATTGTTGGTGACAGAAGACACGAGGAGCAGTTGAAAGCTCGCAGAGATCTGCCTATCAACGTATAGTCTGTTGAAACGATTATTCGCTTCAGAGTGGGTAAGACAAAAGCAGCAAAGTGGAGCATGTTCACTTCTTCGCCGGATCACGCGATTGTTCATCAGATGAATGAAGGGTGTCAGCTGGTGTTCCAGTTTTGAAAGGAGGAAGGAACATCTTCCAGATCCATGAGCACTCGACAAAAGATCTTCTGGAGTTCACTGTGCCTACTCAATTGGTTTGGAGAGCTTGGTTGGGTCCAAAAAGGCTGAGTTGACCCAAGGAAATTTGGAATCCAGATTGGGTGACCCCTTTTAAGGGGCTGCTCCAGATGTCACCATTTTTTGAACAAGCTCATGAGGGCATCAAAGCTATCGAAGAATCAAGAGTCTAGTTATTAAGTAACATCCTATATACAGGGTGTTCCTTAAAGACATACTGATATTTGGAGGGGTTATTCTTTGACACATTTCCAGACAAAAACTTTCTACGAACGTATGCCATAAAAGTCTTAACTTTTGCATAGAAGAAATGTACCAAATTTTCTAAAGATGTTTAGAATATTATCTCAGTTATAATCAAAAAACTGTTTTTTGCTCAAAACTTTATCACCCTGTATCTTAAGACTTTTAGGACATACGTTTATAGGAAGTTTTTTTCTCAAAATGTGTCAAAGAATCACCCCCTCAAATATTAGGGAACACCCTGTATAAAACCCATCCCAAAATATCCTCATGGTTATTCTTTGAAGCTTTATTTTTCATTTTTGCTGATATTCTTGTCAATATCGTTCTGATTTATTGCATCTTCTCGAAAAACTCGACGGGGCATTTCTCGAATGGCCAGTCAAAATAAACGATTCTATTGGAAAGCCAGGCTATTATAATTGATTCAGAATGAAAAGTTCATTTCTGATATGACAGACAATCAGATTTCCTAGGGATTTATTCTGATTGATAATGGTCTGTTTTTTGCTAGCCCATTGAATACTTTGGATGATTAGGCATTTGATGAATTGATGATGAAACTTGAGAATTTACCACGACACGGTGTCTGAACGTTATTGGAATTCTAAAAAGTTTGATCCTCAAGAAATTCACATCCTGAAGTTATCAACGAAGCGTAATGGCTCTAGATTAGCACCTCGTGGTACACCAGAGACCACGAGAGGTCTTCGTTGTAGCTCTACTAAAGTGAAATAACCTTCATTTATATATTCAATCTCAGGCAATAACAATCCCGTTTCGAATTTCGCAGAAAGACCTTTCCGATTGGCAGAGGTGAATTGTTATTTCTCTATTTATTCCATGGGAAATTGAGATATATTATATGTTTGCCTTTCTCAGTCTGCCTTTGACTCGCCTTTATTCTCAGCTGCGATATTACGATTGTATTTTGTTTCGTGAAGCGTATGACTCTGCTGCAGAGAATTTTATTCAAAATGGGAAAAGGGAGAAGGAGAGTGCAGGAGAAACAAATCAATCGCTTTGGTTTTTATAGTTTCCAACGAGAAGTCACTTTGATTTCAAAGGGCTACAGGAGAGATGCAGGGCCCTGTACATCCCCAATTCCAGCTGACAGTGCCTCAATTATAAACAAGCACTGCTTTCCAAAAGCTGGAGATCTACTGTATTGATCAAAAGTCATTGACAAACTCTACGGAAATTTCTGCAACCCACATCATCCATTTCCTTTTGCGGTTTCCACCATTTCACAGTCGGCTTGCATATTCCGAACCCGGATTTCATTCGGATAGATCGCGTAGACTTTTCCATCGAGATAATTTCGTGATTTTCCCGTCACTCGCGTGACATTCAATTCGAGGACCCACCCGAAATTTCGCTGATGATGTGGATAAACCGCACAGTCTAAATCATCTAAGTTTATAGAGCGGTCTCGTTTCGCGAGCGTGTGAGGAAGATACTGCTTGTCACTGTTTGTCACATCGAGAACGATATCATAGCTCACGCACTGTTGGCTTTCAATTGTCAACGAGTAAACAGGGTCGATAAGAAATCCAGCAGGAACAATGCAGGTGCATCCATCCATTCATCTTCGGAGGAAATGAAACGCCATCCAGCTCGTCCATTTATCATCGCATTGACAAGTTTATTGGAGTGTTATTCGGGCCCCAGTCTAATTGTAGCTCGACCTGACTAGTAGATTAGCACGAGTTTGTCTGTTCATTAGCCAGGCTTTCATTGGGTAGCTTCTCGAAATATTGATATGTGTGATTGCGTCGTTGGCCAATGGGGATCCAGTGTATGGTTGGTCCAGGGAGATGTCAACAAACAAGTTTGACGTCAGTAGTCGATTGATATTTAGTTCCTCTTCCAATTCTTGATGATATCCAGTTGCTAGGAATTGAAATAAAACTGAAATGAATTGAAGCTTTCCACCAAACCAAAGGACTGGATAAAAACTTAGATATGTGTTGTTTTTTGCAGTATTCCAATCTGTGGACGCGGTTTTATCCAGGAGTGCAACGTTGCCATGTGACATTGAGCCCAACGTGAGAGAAGACAGAGTATACATGGTGTTATGGTATAGAGATGGACACAGCAAACCAATATACAAGTAAGTGATTTTCGTTTTACCACCTCACACGATTTCAAACTCCATTTAGCTACTTTGCACTCCCAAACATGATTATCCACTAAAGCCTCTATGTGAATCCACTCTGTTCATTATTTCACAGCTGTTCTGTTACATTTACTCATCAACTTTGATGACAATTTGATGTCCCACACCAACAAGCGATTTATTCGAGGAAGATGGTTTTCTGGCAGCTTTGGTTATCTCTCAGTACCAACTGTGCAAAATTAAAAGTATCCAGCAAACCACATAACTGTTTGATGATCGATAATTATGGCAACAGTGACTTCACAACGATTCCAAATTCATTTGGGAAGATCTTGGAGCCTTTGAGAAATTCCTCATTAAAGTCGAAATTCCCAAGTCAAATTTTTCAAAATAATTTGAATGGTTAACTTGATCCAACTCTTTGTTCCTTGTGGAGATGCAGACTCTAGGGTCACCCTTCTAGATGTCAATGTATCCATCCCTTTCCATTGTAACATTTTTTTTTCTGACATAAAAACCACACGACACGTGTACCTCTCAGCTGTCACTTGTCAGGTCATTAGTTATGCTGGATATAAAATACGAGTTCCATGCTCGATTGGGGCGAGTACAATGTAACAGCAACATGCTCAGAATAACGAGATGCGAGAGCCTGATTCCACGACACGTGTTGGACTCGAGCAGAGTGATATACGATGGTCGGACAGGGCATTCGTTGGTCCCAGCGACGACGAGTGTTGTCTTGAGATGCATATTAATGGACGTGTTGAACCAGGGTGGGATTGTGCGTTATCCCACTTCTGATTGACTGGTGATGGGGCGTTCTTAATCCTGCTCGCCTAATGAGCTGATCCCTTGCAGACAGTGATGAGCACTTGTTTTTTTATTAATTGGATACCGGGTGATGCCTCTCACGAAGGCTGTCGACCCGTCAGCGTTGCATATCAGGGAAGAGCACACGTTCGACAATTACGAGCTCGTACACGGCTTTTGTTTCCTGTTGGATACGTGTCTAATCCGTTCGTCCAGATTTAATGTGGTGTTTTTAGCAGGACCGGGCTGTGACATGAACGTTATTGTCGATGATTACCAAAGTTTGGTTGGTGTTAACTTGATAGCAGACATTTTGTTTTTGGCTCGAACGAACAAAAGGAGTGTGTTGGGAGGAAGGGGCGCCTTTTAGACACCTTATAGACGAGTTTTCAGGCAGTTTTTTGAAAATTCTCATGAAATTTGTTCGAATATATCAAATAAAAAAATCCGATCCCGTCAACACTGCGGAATACCCAAAATCGTCTATATTCTCACCCCAAAACTCGGGCTCAGGATCTGATTGCACTCATCAATCAAGATAACGAATTCACTCAGGTTTTCGGCACAACAACCGATGATTGATCGGTGTTGGGAGGTGAAGGGGAAGGAGGGGAAGTCACCTGTTACGTCGTTGATTAGTGCTTCTTCTGTTCGGACGAATTGCCTTCTGGATAATTATCTGTTGATTGATAAGCACGCCATTCGCTGATTAGGAAGATCGCAGGCAGGGATTTACATCGAGATTTCATCGGTACTCGCTTAGTAATTAGCTGGGTGACGTATTTTCACTTTCTCCACACAGAATAACGTAATTAAAATGGACGGAATGGCAGCAAACATTTGTGCAAAGTTGCCTTTGCAGCAATTCTACTCGAGGATAAATTGTTTAAGGAGTTTAAAATTCTTCAATACTCAAATTCCAATCGTTCAAATTAATGAAAAGTGTCTGCATTTGTCCCGGAAATGGCTACTGAAATCATACGCCATTATGGGAATGGCTAATGCTCCGATTGAACGGTACGTTAGTCCCTCCGAACCGAATTTTTCGATATTTCTAATGACGTTATTTCCGTTTGTTGTCGAGGATTTACGTGCCGTTTCACCAGCCAGCGGCGAATCGAAAACGGCTTTTACGTTATTGAATGAAATTATCGAGTTATTGTGCCAGTTCGATTCTTCATTGAATCTGATTATACGCCATTGAAGTTTAGTGGATTAGTGGGGTTTTGTTTTTCGACCACTGCATAGTCGATTTTGTAATGTTTGTCTAGTAGTACATCACGAAACGATTGGGAACTAGTCAGGAACTGTACACAGAGGAAAAATTAATCAAAAATCCAAGCCTAAACGAGGCCAGCTGCAGGAATATCAAGGCATGTCGAATATTTCGTCCAAGTCGTGTGAAGTAAAAGTGTGACAATATTTACAATGCTCTTCGCATCAGTAACATGCCGACAACCCCTGCAATGATATAGAATATGTGATCAGGAATAAGCATTTGTTGAGCACAAAGTCATTTGTCACTTGTCAAACACTGTGGAATGAAAGAATATAATTACAGTTGGAATCAAAAAAAATTAGCAACTGTGGTATTATGTTGATTCTGATAAATACATTATTCAAACGTTATGGACTTTTGAAGTAGAGTTATTTCTCCGGAATGGCTTCTTCTCACGGAATTTACGGACGCCGTCGTTCGAAGAAAAGTTTATGTATCATAAAACACGTGGATAGGATAGCAGGATCACTTGAAATTTGATAAATTGTTGCCATTCCTTCGGGGAAGGTGGTGTTATCTGGAAAACTTATGGGGTGGAATGTTCCAGCAATTTTTTTTCGAAGGAATCAAAGGGGTAGAAAAATCAAACGGTTTTTTCTATTTATAATCATTTACCCCCTCCCCGGAAGATCCATTGGACTCCCTCAGTGAAATAAAATAAATAAAAGTAAAGGGAAAAAGTCGAATTCAAATGAAGTGCTCAAAACAATTATTGAAAATGTTTTCGCTGTTAATATTGGTAGTAATTATTGAGGGGGTTTTAATGATACACTTGGAAAATTAATTCAGGAATGAAAACTCAAATTGATTGAAGAATGACAGCTGTAAAACGAACAACTACCACTATGGTACGAATAATTTAGAGCAATTTAATAACACCGTCACGATGCATATCTAGAAATTATCCAGTAATTTACCCCTGTAAAACATTTGTTTTTATCAGCGTCGCCTACAACGGGGTGTATTTATCCAAGTAGACACAATTATAAAGGGAAATTCACGAATAATCGAGCAATTGGAATTAATTCCAAGAGAACAGGCCCCAGCCGAGAGCACACAAACCCGTACGGGCATGTTTTCACGCCTGTACCTTCCCGAATCCACAACAATTCGTAATCACAGCAAACGATCCTGGTGGCTGGTTCTGCGTCAAGGTCAAGGACGGGCGTGAGTCCAAGGACGGAAAAATCGGATCGAGAAATAGATGTCGATCTCGCACGATGTCGATGTCGAAATTCATCACTAAGAGACCAACTCTTTTGCATGATGGAGGAGGAAAATCGAGCGAATTCCTTTGGCGAAAAGTTTTCTAATTTCGGTCTGTAATTTCATTAATCTCGCGCCGTTTTGTTGCAATTAAGATAACGGCCACGTATTAATCGGAAAATATCGTTTCGTTGTTCTTTGTGCTTCTCGTAATTCTCAATGGAAGATAATTGCTTTTGAAATATTGAGGGATCTCGATTTCTCCTCCTCCTCCTTTCCTAGAAGGGATTACGAGATTATATCGTCAGCTTATTGAATGGTAGAAGGAAAAACGATGAATAAATGAATATTATTCGGATCAGTGATTCAATTCCGTCCGACACAGATTCCCCATTTCGTAGTCGTACATAAAACACCCTATATAATGTCAATGTGTCAATGTCAATGTCAATGTCAATGTCAATGTCAATGTCAATGTCAATGTCAATGTCAATGTCAATGTCAATGTCAATGTGTCAATTTCAATGTGTCAATGTCAATGTTAATGTCACTGATAGATACTATCAACTAAAACAAACTAGTTTTTTTTGGGGGAGAATTTCTTTGGTAGTAGACAACGATTTTTCCGATTTTCATTCGTTTCAATTGGACTAACAGGAAATTGAAAGCTTTCCATCGTGATTGAATTTCCATTCAATTAAGTTCGAATCGTTGACCGTTTCAAATCTACTGAACTGCCATTGTGGCTTGACAGAACTATTAAGTTTTCATTCCCTTTCAGTAGTCCAGTTTCTATTGGTTTGTTTTTCCCGCAAGCTTTTCATTAGTGTTGAATTTTACCTCCAAAAAACTACTCCCCAAAAACCTTGTTGATAGTTTAAAGACACTACCCCATCCCGAAATCAACTCTTTTCTCTCAAATTCTTTTGTTTGTCTTTGTTATGAGACGAAATCGAGTTTAATAATTGCTCCAGGAATATCGAGTGATGATCCCTTGTAATTCCAGTTCCTTCCCAACTCGAATTGGGGAGATCAAGGAATTACATTGCGGATTGGGGAACTTTGCTGTAGTGGAAATGGGTATATTTTCCGCGAGATTCTCGGCTTCTCATTCAAACTAGGCGCTGGATTAATCCATGATACGTTATTATTTTACTCCAGTTTTTGATTTGATTTTTTTTTCAAAACTTCATCACCCTGATCTCCAAAGTTAAGACTTTTAGGACATACGTTTATAGGGAATTTTTTCCTCGAAATGTGTCAAAGAATCACCCCTTCAAAAATTGGCATGTTTTTATGGAACACCCTGTATAAGAAGTCAAAGAATCAGTTTTCTATGTACGAGTTGTATAAAAAAAATAGCCTCATCATACTTCTTCTACAAAAACTAATATGGAATTGTATATTAGTGTCCTGACAATGGCAACATGTTTCGAAATTAGGGTAAGTATACATTTCACCCCTTTGATTTCCCTGACGTTCACACGCGAGCAGCGTGTGCTCCGAATAGTAATTCCACCACCACGTGATCGACCACGATACCCCATTTTAAATTGCAAATAACGACATTTTTATGCACCCATTGCACAACATTATAACATTATTTTCTCTTCGATTTTACCGCGAACGTTATTTACGAGTTGCAATTGATTAAATCATGCCCAGGCTGGGCAACATTGAAACAATTCGACCTCCATATAGTGATAAATCGAGGGTAGTTTATGGGTGGGATTTGAGGATTTCCCATGATGTGTCAGATCATCAAATTTATTATTTATAAGGAGAAATTTTCCCAATCCAGTCGGAATGGCACGGCAATCTTTCACAGGAACGTATTCTCTTGTACAAAATAAGGAAAAAAGTTTCTATGAAAGTGTGTCCGATCTCGATTATTAGCGGAGTTACAGGGTGTTGAAAGTTTTGGAAAAATCAGGTTTTTATTATATTGTGCTCGATCTACTGCAGATAGAGCTTCCAAATTTTGTACGAGTATCAAACAATAGGTGCTGCTTGATATGGAAGTAAATGTTTCCCAAATACCATACAGGGTGTTGCATTGATCGAGGTCTCAACCCACAAAAGCCTTGGGAAAAACTTGCTCGTACGCCATTGGTGAATTTTGATATTTTTTTCGAGTTCTTCAACCTATTACCTTAATTTTGTCCCTCTTGACTTTTGGTCGAATTCCGTTCAGTTTCCTCAGAAATTAATCGATTTGTAAATTGGCTCAAAGTTACGTACTCTGAAATGTTTATACTATTTCGATATTCAATAATAATTGAAGCATCAAAATCAAATAAAAAAGAAATGTATTAGGAATTGTTAAAAGTGGATCGAGCACAATAAAATAAAAACCTAATTATTTTTCAACTCTTTTTCGTACCAGAGAACACGCACCTGAAAATTTGCCGTGCAACACCCTGTATATCTGAATCTTTTACGACGCTGAGGGCTCGGAATGTTATTTCGATTTCTCGAAATAGTTCGAGCGGAAATATAAGCTCGCGTGTACGATTGGGATTTTTGTTTGTTTTGTTCGATTTCATGGGTTGTTAAAAAAGTTTGAGGACCCGACTATGAAAATGTGGAAAAAAGTTCGGAATCGCTTCGTAGTTTCCACGACCCCATTATTGAAATGATCTCGCAGTTCGATTGTGATTTATCGGAAATTTTCGTACCGGTGAGTTTTTCCACGGCTTTTCATAGACCAGCAGCAATCAGAAGGAAAAAAATAGGATAAGTTGGAGCAAGATAAACGTCACTGGACACCATGAGGAAAGTGTGAGGTTTATTGCTTCCCAACAATGTTGGCTGCACTGTCTCCTCCCAAACATTGTCTCCCACTTGATATCCAACCCTAATCAACGTGAAAACAACCCCATCCAAGACTATGTCCACGTAAACTTCGAGTAAAGTAAAGTGAAGTTCCAGGCATACCACCTTTGACGCACACGCAAAGTGAAGTCTCGTTCCTGGCAACTCCTTTCGAGAGAGGCGACTGAAAACTGTCACGGTGCCCCATCTTCGTACACATAGACATGGTTCACCCCTTACAATCTCCCCTTCCTCTTCCGCAACTTGCCGGGATTGATGAAGCCTTTGTCCGCCGAAACTTTGGTAATGAATACAGATGGTGGGGCGAACGAAATGGATGGACCTGGAAGTTTTCGACTGTTTCGTCCTGCACACCGTTTGTCATCCTCTGCGATTCAAGGGCGGCGTCACAAAATATACAGGGTGTTTCAGAATCGCACGATCTCGATTATTAGCGGAGTTACAGGGTGAAGCATGGATTCCTCAATGTTGCATTCAACAACAACAAATTAATTAATTTCTGAGAAAAACGGAACGGAACTCGACCGAAAGTCAAGAGGGGGAAAATTTAGGTAATAGGTTGAAGAACTCGGGAAAAATATTGAAAGTCACCAGTGGCGTACGAGCCAGTTTTTCTAAAGGGTTTTATGGATTGAGACCTCGGAAAATGCAACACCCTGTATGGTATTTGGCAAACATTCACTTCCATATCAAGCAGCGCCTATTATTTGATACTCGTACAAAATTTGAAAGCTCTATCTGCAGTAGATCAAGCACAATAAAATGAAAACCTAATTTTTCCAAAACTTTCAACACCCTGTAACTCCGCTAATAATCGAGATCGGACACACGTTCACAGGAACTTTTTTCCTTATTTTGTATCAGAGAATACGTACCTGAAAGATTGCAGGGCAATTCTGAAACACCCTGTCAAATCGATGGGAAATGATGCAGTAAACATAATAATAACCATCACTCATGATGTTGATTGAAATAAATTATACGTTCACGTACTTGAAAAACGAGTAACGCCAACAAATACGCAATGTTTCCATCGAATGAACATAATTTATCAAATGTAACCGACCGAACGTTTTGCTAACAGCTGTTTCTAATCTGTTTCCCCGTTGCCTGAAAATGGATATACAAATTATTCAAGCATGAATTGAAACTAATATAACTAACTATGTATTCATATATCCATGTGGAGTATTATCTCTGGATAGGTAGCAGTTATTACAGTCATATATTTGTTTATCGTTTTATAGGGTTGTTAACGTTATGGAGAAGAATTTATTAGCGTTCAGAGAATGACATGTCATTTATGTGCGTTTACAGAGGGGGAATTTCGGGATGATACGAATGAGATTCGGACAGGCCAGATAATATCCAGACCACATATGTATGTCCATCATATTCAATGCGTATTGCTTCCAGTCCAATAGTTCACAAAGTTATTACAATTACAATATACAATTACAATTTACAGATTTAATGCACAATTTGCAATTTCTCTGTGTACTAGAAATTTATTCACATCACAAAACTTCCATACATACAGCTTATAATAAAGTTTAGTTCAAATCCTTTACCTAGATAATAAAAAAGAAGTAATCAATTATATATTCGAATGTCATAAAAGGAAGAAGTTAAAATGGAAAAAAAATTGGTCACAGAGAATCACTAATACATCGCTTTGCATAGCTACGATTCAATCAATGACCAAAAAAGTGCATTGGGAGTTGATCCTAAGGAAAACCATCCCCATCATCAGTTCCATGACTTTTCGGTTCTTCAACAAGAATCCACACGGTTTCGAAGATTAAAAATTCAAGCAGTTTCCACGAGTCATTCGGTCTCAGCTGCCTGCCTCTGTGTGTCGGACATTAGCACCGGGATTTTGTATTCCATCGACCAACCGCTATAAATTGGATTTTGGGCTCACCGTGGCCAGAATGGCTCTCTCCGCTCGGACGCGGTTTGTATCGGTCGTGTTTTGACAAACTCGACGAAAATAAATATATCTAAACAATACACGATGTTATCTCTGCGTTTATTCCTGTTTGATACCTGTAACCTCCCATCGATTATG
This sequence comes from Plagiodera versicolora, assembly GCA_037013635.1. Taxonomy (NCBI): domain Eukaryota; kingdom Metazoa; phylum Arthropoda; class Insecta; order Coleoptera; family Chrysomelidae; genus Plagiodera; species Plagiodera versicolora. The sequence continues at coordinate 10,151,618 of CM072989.1, forward strand.
AATTAGCCATTATACAGGGAATTTATTGAAAGCCCAATAGACGGATTGGCTGACGAGGACTTTTGGAATGGCCAGCTAGATCTCCTGGTCGAACCCCACTAGATTAGTTTACGTCAAGTGATAATACTATTGTTTGAATATATTCAACTAACGCTGATATTCTCAGAATGTATTGCATGAGTCTCAACATCGCCCTGTATATTGCCAAGAAACAAACGTCATAACTCAAGCAGTGATGACGTCATCAAGAACTGCAAAAAATGTGCAACTAAAATTAACACGAGCTTCTTAAATATTATCCTCAGTAATTTATCGAAGATTTTTTCTCGCAGATTTTATTTATAAACAATTCAACACCGAAATTTTTATCAAAAATGGGTTTTTTTATTTGAGAAACCTCCATTTTGTCACAAAAAAACTATTTCGCCTATTCCTTCGATAAATTACTGCACCCTGTAAATTTTCGAAACAATAAAGCATAATTACTTGTACTTCAATTAATTCGAATGATAATCGTTAAGCAACTCCATTCGTTTTATAGCTGCTCCACCAAATTCTAATGAGTACTAAACGATTCCCCATCGCTCCAGCCTTTGATACTCCATCCAATCGGAGTTTACGGGCGGTATAATTCAATAACGGATCGAAATCGTCGCGTACCCGTACCGGATCCCGAACAAACATCGCGCAATAATCGTAAGAAGACGCATCAAAAACGTTTCTCATTGCTGTCGAGCCATCCGGTATGGGCTCATTACGTCACTAATACACGGCATGTATAACAGGCACTCTGTTATACAGCTAATATCCAGTTTTATTGCTGCTGCTATGGGTTTATGTCCCTGGCTAGCGAATTACATGCCTACAGGATTGTATATCAAACTTATAAGTCACCTAGCTTATGAGTGCGACGCAGGTGCGACGACTGTAAAAACGGGGAGTTAGTAGATTAGGAAAGTTGGTTAGTTTGATGTGGCCAGAGGTGCAAAGGAATCGACTAACGTACAGTCGTTACAGTTTTATTGGTACTGGAATATATCATACAGGGTGTTTCGGGATTGTAGGGCAATATTTCACAGGTGCGTATTCTCTGGTACGAAATAAGAAAAAAAGTTCCAATGAACGTGTGTCCGATCTCGATTATTAGTGGAGTTACAGGGTGTTGAAAGTTTTGGAAAAATTTGGTTTTTATTTTATTGTGCTTGATTGACTGCAGATAGAGCTTGCAAATTTTGTACGAGTATCAAGCAATAGGTGCTGCTTGATATGGAAGTGCCTGTTTTCCAAACACCATACAGGGTGTTGCATTTTCCGAGGTCTCAACCCACAAAAGCCTCGAAAAAAACTTGCTCGTACGCCACTGGTGACTTTCAATATTTTTCCCGAGTTCTTCAACCTATTACCTGAATTTTGCCCCTCTTGACTTTCGGTCGAATTCCGTTCAGTTTCCCCAGAATTAATTAATTTGTAAATTGGCTCAAGTAACATACTCTGAAATGTTTATACTATTTTGATATTTGATATCAATTAAAGCATCAAAATGAAATAAAAGAGAATTGTTCTGTTGGATCACACTATGACGTCGTCTGCCTTCGATATTTTTGGATACATCTCGATGCTTCTCCTAGTTAGAGGGCGCTGTAAAGTTTCATTTGGGAAAGTCAAAAGGTATCTGATCGACAATTTCAGTGATGCTGAATGTGAAGGACGATATTATTCCGACGCATCCTCTAATGACCGTGTGAAGCCATCACCCAGTGAACGGATTGCGAATTCCGTCACAAAATAGCTGTGATTAATTCGATAGGATTGCAGGAACTTCCTCTCTCCGTCTTGATATATGTTCAACCAACACAAAAATTAATCCTCTTGCTGTAACATTTCCAAGACAAATTTCCGCCTTGTTCGTTTCCGTCTTCTCATTATGACAGACTAATTTCCGTACACCCTATATGTATGCCTCCCGTTCTTCACAGAGTTGTTAGTTGGGGAATAATTACATACCGAAGATTCGACTAGTATTCTCTCCATCAGCTATCCAGTGGCGTATCAACGAATAATCTCCATACGAAAGACGAATTATTCGAAAAATCATAAAGGAGTCTCTTGAGTTTTTTTTTTTCAAAAAATATAATTGTATGTAGGGTGTTTCACTAACATTGACACACATTGACATTGATTGACATTGACACACATTGACATTGACATTAACTGACATTGGCAGACATTGACACACATTGACATTGATTGAAATTGACACATTGACATTGATATTTAGCATTAGAACCCCTTAATAAGTCCCCAAACCTAACCTAACTTGGATACAACTTTGGGAATTAATTTTTGCGTATATCGAGTATAATTAAGGCTCAAGTATGAATTATTACCCCTCTTTTAGAATAAACGAGGGTAGTTTTCTGTTTATTGCACATAAATTACTGAAACGCCCATAAAACATTGAATGACTTTATTAATTTTGAGCTTAATGATTTCGATGCATGAATATAAGAACGTGAAAGTCTCATTAAAAGAATAATTACAAAAAAGAGCCTGTGTGCGGTTATGAAGACCTTCTCCAATTTCATTGAATAATAGATTTTTCAATCTCTCAATTTTTCCATCAATTTATGGGGGAAATCGATCAGGAAAATAAATTACTACTATGTTTGGTTAGTGTAGATCCCTACTATATCTTTTTCGATCCAATAGAATGGAGCTGTATAAATAATAATGGATTCATTATGAAACTCCCTTGTACATTATTCCATTTCGTACTGTTGTGCCTGAAAAATAAAGTTCTATTTATATTTCCAATCCACGCCTGATAAAAAGAGAGTAATTATAAACTTCTTAAACCTAGAAAATCTGCTACAAATTAAAGCTGGAACCTGCTTCAAAGTCGCAAAGTGCAGATCTCTCAAGAGATACCATAAAAAGTTATTTGGAGAGATTAGGCCGTTCCGGTGAGAATTTTCCGGGGAAAACCACATGGCCGAGGAGGAGATTGATATTTATTATGCGATTCGACCGAGAAATGGAATTGTCCTACAATTCTGTCGCCTTCTGACGAAGAATAACTCGAAAAGGAGTTGGAAATTGCCAATTTGGGATCCCACAAAAAACGACACTATTTTTCAGTACAGCGCCATTTTGTTATTTTTCAATATTTTTGTGGAAAAATGAATCAAAATATAGCTTAAAAGATACCTAATCATATCCAAAAAACTCCAAATCATTTCAACTGGTACTTTGTTTAAAAAAAAATCGCAAAGATCGCCTAATTATCAGTCACTGCTGATATGTCAAAGAATTTTTGTTGGGACACAACAATACTGACAGCGATGACATGGAACACGACTTTCCATAGCTGCCTGTGCTTGACAGGTCCTTCTGTCAGTTGTCACCAGTCACCAGCGCCAAAGACAATTTCACAGCGTTGCCAAACGTTTTTCACAATATTTCTTTAGCGTTCAGTGATCATTTTCAGTATCTGTTGCGTCGAAATAATCAACTGTGAACGTTACTTTTTGCTGAATGATAAATCCTTTTCACAACACCCCATTTCACCCCCACTGGGGTAGATAAAACGCCCTAATGAAATGAAATATGTTTCGGTTACGATACTTTTTCTTCCTACTACGTTGTCTCCGTATTCCACAATCAGGCACGTATTAGCGGTGGGTGATGGGCTTTCAGGAGAACGATAATGCCTAATTTATGTTCCTCTTTTGTTATTCTCGAAGGCGTACGGGACGAGTCTCTGCGTGTCCTATCGCTCGATCTCCAACAAACACATTAGAAAAGCAACGGGACGAGGAGATATTACTTTGTGACAAAGTACGTGTATCCCGTGTCTCTTCTCTTTATCCAAACTGGGGATTGTTTGCATTTTTAAAAGGGATTGGTCCAGGTTTCTTTTACCTGTGGGGAATAAAAGCGGAAGGAATGATTCGAAACGGCTTGGGTGGATCCAAATGTCGTGCTGGTGCTTAGAAAACGACAGTGGAAGAGAGCTAGTGGCCATTTTTTTTCAAAGAAAGTACCCGATGGATTGGTTTCAAATTTTCAGACATCATGGGGTACATTTCCAAGAATATTCAGCTTCAATTTGAAGTCGATCGGACAATTTGTCTTCGAGTTATGACGTCAGCAATTCGGAAGAGAGAAACGCGTTGAAAGTTTCAATTATCGCGGCTCTTTGGAACGCTGCCATTCAAAAACTATTCAAGATACGATCTTGCCGCTTTCACAGGACATTTTTGAAAGTATAAACCATCGATTGAACCAAAAAAGTCGATGTTTTGAACGTGTTTATAGCCCCCGAAAGCGCCTAATGAGAAAACTCGTTTAATAACATGAATAACACCGTGTAGAAGTTTGATAATAAAGTGGTGCTTAAAGACGGTAGGCTCCACGTTATTTACAGGAATTTTACAGCTGATCAAACGGCTTCGGCTTCGCAGTTCGAAGTTTCCCGATGTTGCCCACCTTCATTAATTCGCTACCCTTCAAAGGGAAACTATTTCGGTCGGGCCGGTCCTCTTTTCGACTAATGTTGACTTTATCTTCGCTTTCAAATGAGCGTTCTCTGTAGTTTTACTTCTACTCGCGCTTCAAGATTTCCATCTAGAGTGCTTTTTATGACGGCGATTTCGTTTTCTCTTTAATTAAAATCGGCGGGCTCGAATGGCAGTGATCATGCGATGCCGTCACTACGAAATTACAAATAGCGGGTTATTTCGCATGGCTGAATGGAATTTGAATCTTTTATCAACATGAAAAAGAATAAGTTTGTCTTTTCGCTGCTAGTTTCAATTTGAGACTACGTAAGAAACGCATTATTGATCACAACAACTACAGCTTGATAATTCAAGTAGGCCTAACAGCCAAAAGATTAAAGTAAGTGTTCTAACAAACTATCATCAGGTGTTCGGTTCCTGCTACAACCGATCTTTTTTTAATTTGTAACACATAGAGAAAGTAGCGTGTTCCTTGTTTCAGCGGGCACGCCCCTTTCGTTCAACTGTTCGCGATCGGATGGATTCTCTTTACTAAGCTGCGAGGCGATGCGCAGCGTTGCCGGTTGTAGTAATTTAGCAGGTTTTCTCATGAAGTCGGTGTTGCCGGCTGTACATTGAGTAGGGAGTCTACGGAATTTTCTGTCAATGGCAGGAATGAGAAACAATTGAAGAGATTTTGTTGATTATGACTCATGAAGGCTTCCAGAGCATTGACATGGACTTTACATAAGTTTGTTTTCAGGGTTTTCGTGGGTTTTTTGCGACAAGGGATGCTTCAAAGAGTTTTTTTTTTAATGAAACATCCCTCCACTTTCTGGAATATTCGAAACTCATTTCATTACACCTTGTAAAAACGCATGTCGATCGCTTCAACACAAAATATAATTGAATAATGCTGCAACAAATTCCAAATGATCGAATGATAAAGCCCCCTCTGTAAACACAATCAGAACATGTAAATAACGAAAAATTCTCTGAAATGTATTTGAATAAAAACTCCAATATTGAAGCTGTTAATTCTCGCTGAATGAAATTGCCTGAAAATGGTATTTTCGGTGAGCTAAACACGATTTCGAATTGATGTTTTACACTCAATGAGACTCTTTTTTTTTTTTTCGGATAACTCGCATCGACACCATAGTGTGTAACGCCATCTAGCGAGAGCTTCGTGTACGACGTGCATGCAGTGCCTTATACTTAAAGCTAAACCATACTGCGTACGTGCTGAAAATCGGGAAATTCCGAATTTAAAATGCAACCACTAGTTATCCCGAGATCGGTCGTGACTACCAGTGTAAAAGTCCAGAAAATGTCACGGAGTTTGGCTGCCATTTTCCGCCGTCACGTGTAAAATATGGAACGCGATAGAGGAAGGACCTGCATTAACTTTTTCTTGATGGAGCGCGGAAACGACGGAGAAACGGCACGTTTGCATTAACGATGACGGTGTTACGGTTGCGGTTACGGTGCGATAACGATACGTTAATGAACAGCGTGGAAAATGTTGTGCCAGAAATAACTTGCTGAAAAGCATTTCTTCGATTTCGATTCGAATCTTCCATAATTTTGAGGTTATGTTCAGCAGTGCTACCAATAGGAGTACGTGGTGGCAAAAAGGTTCTAATATTTGAAGGGGTGATTCTTTGACACATTTTGAGAAAAAAACTTCCCATGAACGTATGCCCTAAAAGTCTCAACTCCTGAGATACAGGGTGATAAAGATTATTAAACGGTTGGTACTGCGATATGAAGCAATTTTAATTTAATTATTTTAATCAAGAACAGAGCATCTGGCAAGAAAAATATATTTTTTTGATTCCCATTCATTTTGGAATGAATCTGATCTCTCAATTTCCTTTCATTCGATGCACAAACATTTTCACGCCGCATCAGATTTTTGAGGAATTGACCCTGAAGTAAAACGTTTTTATTTTTTTAAGAGAAAACAATGCATCGGACAAAAAAATCCATGAGATTGAATTTGCTCAATAATGAATGAGAATCTTAAAAGTAATTTCTATTTTGGAAGTTAGCGATGGCGTAGCACTTTTTTCTCCAAAAATATTCAATGCACCCGCACGGACGCCACTGGTTGGGAAAATGAAAAATTTCGTTCATCACAAAATGCACCTTGATGCATAGAAGACATGTACCAAAGTTTCTAAAGATCTCTAGAATATTATCTCGGTTATCATCAAAAAACTGTTTTTTTTCAAAACTTCATCACCCTGTATCTCAAAAGCTAAGACCTTTAGGACACACGTTTATGGAAAGTTTTTTTCTCAAAATGTGTCAAATATTAGAATGACTTCAAGAAACACCCTGTATATACCTAAGGAGTGTCCCAAAGTCCTTTTTAATCCTCCTCTTCATAATTTTTCCTTGTTATTTCAATCAATTTCGATATTTTCATCTGTCGTTAGAACACGGAGCTCCATTGTCTACCAATCCCCGTGAATGCAAGGCAATTGGCAGAAGATTTAGTGCCGCTCTGTTGGTATTCGCGATCCCCTTTACGGATCCAATGCATTTCATTAGGTTCTCGATTAAAAGGAAGTTGAGTTACGGTATATCGAAAGGAAAATGGCGAACGAGACGTCCGTGTCTATTATGTTCGTACTCTTTTCAGCAGACAGGAGACGATGGTCGCCTTTTCATATCTGATTACAAAGGATCTAGCCGGCGTAGTTGTAGAATATAATTAATAAGAACGTTTTAACAAGTTCTGGCGCTGGTGGCTAGGATCCATAACCTCAAATTAGTATTTATGTTGCTACTTGGAAATGGCTGCTTTTATTGTCGTTATCTTTAATTGTCTGTTGGAATACCCATGTAGGCCTGCAAAAACAGCTGTAACGTGCCTAATATAGCTATAAAATAATAAAGATCATCTCCACGAAGATAATTCGGGATTTATTGGGTCCAATCACGCTATCATACGAATGTATGTAGAGTATATTTTGTAGGATGCATATTAATCGTGCTTCATTTGCATGATTTATTACTGATGCTTAGTTGGAAAGAAATGTTCGTTTGGATTATTTATTATCAAGGATCAGAAAACAACAATTTCCACACCATGTCAAGAGTTTTCTGAGGCTGTGGAAGATGGATCTTTCCAATCTTGCCATTTCTTGAACTCTTGGCTCAAGGGCCGAAGAAAAGCGAGTTTTCCAGATTTTTTTCTGAGACAACTTTTGGATTTATTGATCTGATAATTTGTACACATATTATGGTAGCTTTTGACAGTATTTTGAGACCTAATATAAGTAAAAATATTCATTTGGAAAGGAGCTACAGCTGAGCTCCGGGAGCTCCTCTCGAAAAAGACGTTTTGCGGTGACCACTCGGTATATCTCTGAATTGGATCATCCGAAATTGAAAAACCAAACAGATTTTGTTAAAGTAATGTTAAATCCAGTAATCAATCGAAGGAATAAGCAAAATAATTCTTTTTTACAAAATGGTGGTTTCCAAAAGAGAATCGATTTCTGACCATAACTTCGGCCTTAAATTGTTCATAAAAAATAAAATATCCATCGGTGGGAAAAAATTTTGAATTAATTTCTGGAAAATATATTCAAGAAGCTCGTGTTAAAATTTGAGTCAGACTTTGAAAACACCATTTCGAGAAAATCACTTTTGAGCACTTTGAAACGCCTTTCCAAATTTGCGTGTAACTTCGAAAATATTCACAGGAACGATATGAAATTTTCTGTGTGCATTTTTGAATATATGTACACAAAGAAAATAAAATAAAAAAATCGATTTTTCGAAAATTCTAACTGTATGCAACCCCTTAAAATGGCGATAATAAAACAATCGTCATAAATAAAACAGGTAAAAATCAACTGTCCCAATGTTGTTGACGTAAACGTCAAATTGATCATGGCCTTCTAGACTATCTACAACATCACGTGACTACAAAAACTCATTCGCTCTTCCTCCGAATGTAATATGTACAAATGTTGTTTCTTCCCGTTCCCAACCACGATTTATCCTGCCTCAAGGAGACAGGTAGGATCGAGAAGGGAATTATGCCTAGCAGGGAATCTATTAAACGTCAGTTGGAGTGAAAAATCATGGCGGCGCTAGCAGACAAGAATGGGACACAAACACAACTGGAAATGTCCCCGTGATAATGTAAAGACAACTGTGTGGACGTCCTGGAAGTCCATGAATAAAATAGTTTCCAATATCCTCACACTTCCAGGGATCCAATTCGTACTTGATTATTGAGTGATGGTCTGCTTGGTCCAGTGCGCCATTTTTTTCCCATTTGGGACTCTGGAATGATGTCTCATTGCACGTTTTTTTGATTCCAGCTTCGACGTTCGGGGACGAGCTTTCAACAAGGCTCTGCATTGGTCTGACCCGGAGATGTTCGGGCCAAGGGCTTACTTCGTCACGGTGTCCAAGCCGGCTGCTTTGACGCTGGATGGGGTGCAATTAGACGACGAGGGCGTGTACAGGTGCAGGGTGGATTTCCGTACTTCACCGACGAGGAATTTCGCTATCAATTTGACGGTTATAGGTAAGCTTCACCGTTCTAGGTGACTTTCTAGAATGAGCTCATTTGTGATAATTTTTCTTGGCTCCCAGAATAGATAGAGCAATGAATTCTTCACCGAAACGATGTGGGATTCTTATAGAATGAGAATGTGTTCAGAATTTCGTCCAGCATTCCATGGAAAAATTATAGAGGGCGCCAAAGTCGAAGCTTCCCCTTTCTAGGTGACTACCTAAAATGAGCTCGTTTTCAATATTTTTTTTCTCGGCTCACACGATAGATAGAGCAATGAATTTTATACCAAAACGTTATGGGATTCTTATTAAATGATGATGTTTTCTGAATTTCGTCCAGCATTTTATGGAAAAATTATAGAGGGCGCCAAAGTCGAAGCTTCCCCTTTCTAGGTGACTATCTAAAATGAGCTCGTTTTCAATAATTTTTTTCTCGGCTCACACGATAGATAGAGCAATAAATTTTTCACAAAAACGTTATGGAATTCCTATTAAATGATGATGTTTTCTGAATTTCGTCCAGCATTCCATGAAAAAATTATAGAGGGCGCCAAAGTCGAAGCTTCCCTTTTCTAGGTGACTATCTAAAATGAGCTCGTTTTCAATAATTTTTTTCTCGGCTCACACGATAGATAGAGCAATAAATTTTCAACCAAAACGTTATGGAATTATTAAGGAACGAGAATGTTTTCTGAATTTTGTCCAGTAACGCATGAAAAAATTATATGGGGCGCCAAAGTCGAAGCTTCTCGATTCTTGGTGACTTCCTAGAATGACCTCGTTTTCAATATTTTTTTTCGGCCCCCACGATAGATAGAGCAATAAATTTTTCACCAAAACGATATCGGATTCTTATAGAATGAGAATGTTTTCTGAATTTTGTCCAGTGTTTCATGGAAAAATTATAGAGGGCGCCAAAGTCGAAGCTGCAGAAACAAACCAATGCTCTGTTTTATCTAAATTTGCAAGCTAGTGTGACAGAAAAACCTGCTAGAAGCCTCTCCTGCGCCTGTAGCTAAGTGGAACGATCCAGAAATCTAATTCGGAAGTTGCACTCGAAACTTTCCCATCTACGAACTCAATAAACTCCCCTCCCTTTCATCCCGTGCCCATAATAACGTAATGCAATGTGATTAAGAGTAAATATTTTCGTTGGTTTTGACGACGAGGCGCCGAAGTTGTGTCTTATCCATTTTAGCTTAATAATTTCAGCTGTTGCGATTATGTCAGTCCTAATTCCGAAGCAAAAGAGTCCCGGCGAAATGAATTTAGCAACCTGGAGTGGAATTTCATTATATGCCGCCCCTGCTTTTAATCATAATTTAATCATTTCGTACATTTCGAACAGATGGCTAGGCAGTTCACTTTCTTACACAAAAGCGTATTTTCTTCAAAAACACAATTTTAAACTTCTCATTACTCTGCGATTACTTTGTTAATTTATGCTTTTCGTCGGCACTCATTTGAATTCCCGTTCTCAAAGACGAAAGATCGGGAGAGGAGAAGTTTCAAGCGAACGGCGTTATGATGTGATGAACTCCTTTCGAAAAAATTCTCTTCTCCTTGTTGCAGTCCCGCCTCATCAACTCCTGATCTACGACAACTCCGGGAGGGATGTGTCCGGAATGGTCGGGCCTCTCCAAGAGAAATCCGACTTGATTTTGACTTGCGAAGTCAGAGGGGGTGAGTAGACTTTTTTTCGTTTTTAATGCAGTAAAGTAAAGCGATGTTCATGACAAAATTTCGTCCGAAAAATAAACGAGAAAAGTGGGGTCAGTTACAGAGCATGGTAGCAACGCAAACAGCAACTCATTCTGTAGAAATTGTAATGCCATTTCTTCGTGCTATCATAACAATAGCTTATTCAGTGATGAATTCAAATTCGAACTGAAATTATTCATCATGGAGGATTCAAATCGCCTGATAATTTCAGGTAGAGAAATTGAAACCCTTCCAGACGAGTTTTTGCGTGGGGTTTTATTATTTCGAAGGGGTTTGATGTGATAATTCATGCCGAAATATTAATAAAGTACACTTCGTGGAAAACTCGGTCGTGAATTTCAGACGATGAATTTGCTGTAACGATGTTGTTGAAAGGTCTGTTTTTTCCGCTGTGTCATAATGAATTCGTCAAATATTCCCTCCCAAAGTCTATGCCTCGACCTGGACCGAGTTATAACTGTAGAAGTAGAAGATCCAATTAAGGCAAGGTGTCGCTGTCGGCGAAATCGTCCAATTTGAGAACCACGGTTGATTCTTTGAGACTCGAAATTCAATTCATGGGAAGCGAATGTTGCCTAATTGAGAAGATCGCACGATGTCAGAGAAAGTGTGACAGACCGTGATAATTAGGGAGCTGTTGAATTAATTCTCAAGGTTGCTCGCAATTTGAATTCGTTATTTACAAAGTTTTAAGGTGGAATTATTTTTCTGCCTCAAAAATTCCTCGTTATTATTATTATTATCATTTTCTTTATTCATCCAGATTTACAGAAAGTTGTTGAATTTTTCAAGAACAGTCTGCACATGATGGGGTATATTTTCAGAAATATTTCAAGATTTTTTTTAACGAAAATATCAAAAAACAACAGAGTTAAGGGCTCTTATCTTCGAAGATGTCAAAAAATGGGTTCCAAAACTGCTGACATGATTCCAGTCAAATAAGTATGTGAAATAAAAAAAATCAAGAAGGTTATCAAAATCGAAGGTATTGGTAACGTTATGGAATTCTTATAGAATGAGAATGTTTCCTGAATCCTGTCCAGCATCTCATGGAAAAATTATAGAGGGCACCAAAGTCGAAGCTTCTCGATTTTTGGTGACTTTCTAGAATGACCTCGTTTTCAATAATTTTTTTCTCGGCTCTCACGATAGATAGAGCAATAAATTTCATACTAAAACGTTATGAGATTCTTATAGAATGAGAATGTTTTCTGAATTCTGTCCAGCGTTTCATGGAAAAATTATAGAGGGCGCCAAAGTCGAAGCTGCAGAAAAAAATACCAATGCTCTGTTGCATCTGAATTCGCAAACGTTTCTCGTGATGTGAAGAATTCAAGAAGGTTATCAAAGTCGATGGTATTTTCTATACAATGACCCGAAATTCTTGAAAAATATCAAAAATTAACAAAATGGCGTAGTTTTGAAAGAAGTGTTGTTTTGTGATGTTACAAAGGTCGTTTTTTCAATGTGAAATTGACAATTCTTAACCAATCAAAAAGATATTAGGTCATTTCATACTAAATACATTCAAGAAAGTTCAGTTTCAATTTCAAGTCGATCTATTGGTTCCTTTCTGAGCTATGACGTCAGCAATTTCGACAAATGTCGTTTTTGTGAAAAATAAAAATAAACCGAAAAGTTACCTTTCATAATCAATATTCCCACATTACTCGGTGAAATCTCCATTGAGGTATTGTCTACTCTTTCATCGATTTTCCATTAACGTACAAATTTTGTTCATCGAATCAGTGAACCCCTTTCAAATATTGATGATGATATACTATTAATACAAACAGCAACCCATTTTAGGATCGATCACAGGGTCATTATTATCATCCCACATTGATTTTTGTGTATATCGACAAAAAAACTAATAACCAAAATGTTGATTGACATCAGAAGGTAATTACTCGTTATTAGATTCTCTTATAACTTTTTTTTCATAATTGATATCGTCAGCAGTGCCCAAACAGATCAATATTTCAACAGTCTTGAGTTTATAATGTAGCAAATCCCATCAATCAATCACTCGTTTATTTACCACCTCTTGTAATGAGAACAAATTGGCTCAGAAGGAGCTACCCAGTTGGATTTCTAGAGCGTAAAGCACCCAATAAATGACAGCTTCCCCATGCAGGTCGCCCCATGCCTACAGTCTCCTGGTTCGTCAACGAAAGATTAGTAGAAGGCAACGTAGAAGCCATCGGAAACCACGTGATCGTAAACAAGCTAGAGATCAGCGGGGTCACTAGGGACCACCTCAACTCCACCTTCAAATGCCAAGCCAGCAACACCAAGTTGATGATGCCTGTGGAGAAGACTGTCAGACTGGAAATGCTGCGTGAGTTTGTTGCTGCCCAGTTTGGGGCTGGATTCATTGGGTTTTTTTCCAGTGAGACCCCTTGCTGTGCTTATCATCAATAAACCAAGACAGCTGGTGGCTGATGAGGAGATTTCCGTGCAGTGTGAGGTCAGAGGGTCCAGGCCCAAAGCCCTAGTCACCTGGAGCAGAGATAACCGAGCTTTCAGACGGGGAAAGGTGAGGAGGAAAAGCGAGGCGTTCAAGGAATAGTTGGCTAATCAATGATTACTCGCGCTTAGGTCATTGAGGAATCGAACGACACCTCTGTGGTCAACACCATGACCTTCGTTCCGGTCCCTGAAGACGACGGGAGCATCTTCAAGTGCGTTGGGGAGAACGCCAAGCTGCCTGGGATGGCTTTGGATGACTTCTTCAGGATGAATGTTGTTTGTGAGTGTCGATGTTTTATTTCCCACACTTTCCTGCATCAGAATCTCAATAAAACCTGCTGAAATACACCTAGCTGGTGGAAAATATGAGAGGAATATATCTTGCAGTTGCAGGAGAGTGTGCTGTCGTTGATAGAAAGTCCTGGTCGACTATTCCGGGGAATAACTGTCAACTGTTAGTTATCGCCGAGGTGGAATACAATTTCGCGCATTCTTAATAGGATGGAAATCATTGTAACGGTTGTAGCTGGAAAGAAATAATAAAAAACCGCGTGGTGCAGCTTCATGTAAATGTGATTCTAACAGTGGCGTAGTAGGATTCACTTCAGACTCTTACAGTTGAGTTGGCCAGCCTGTGTTTCGATGATTTCCTTCCATATTTGTTAAAAACTCGACCAAAACCAACAAACTTCAAAGATTCATCTCCTAATGAATTTGGCAACGTTGTGAAGTCACTGTGAAGTGTTGCCATAATAAATAATGCCTGAACGTTGTCTCAACCAATCAGAAGTTCAGTGGTTAGTTGGATACCTTTTATTCTGCACAGTTGGTATTGGAAAATAACCAAATCCATCAGAACTGTCTTCCTTAAATAAATAGACCATATATTATATTCGATCTAGAGGCAGGTTTAAGACAAATTGTCTTGTCTTTATCACCCAAAATACATCAGTTGTCACCTGTCACAAATCTGAATCGTGTTGACGTCGAAATTTTGGTGGAAATCTCGCGTACGCCGCTGCGTCCCTAATTTTGGCGCAGATAGAAGGAACGACGACGTATTCAGCTCGTTGCATTATTCTTCGGCCTACATACCGAATTTGTTTAATTGGATTTTCGCAGAACACGTGGGCAGGTAGCGGAACCGTTCCAAATTCAAATTAAAAATAAATATTAAAAGCTGTGCCTCTGGGAGTTCGTCGAATCGACATCGAAACAGTGGGAAGGACGAATCGGAGTTTTCGGTATTGTCGATTTTTTTTTGGGATTGGATTGGATTGCGTTATGGTGGATCCATGATCATTCCATTTTTTTTTGTTACTAAAAAAACTCCCAGTTCGTATTTATTCGTTCACCAAATGAATTCATCATGTGATATTGTGTTTTTGGGCATTTCCCAGATTTCCAAATTTAATATTCGTCGTCGTTTTGGATTTTGGTCACAACGCACCATTCAATTAGGGAAAATCGTCATTTTCAAATTACTACATCGACCATAGAGAAACCAATCCAAACTCATAATCACGATTTTCTGTTTTCATCCTCACATCTATCACAATCATCAAAAATTCGTCTCATTTAATTACAGTTTTGATATCTCAATGGAACTCGGTTGGAATAACAAATGAACGAAGTCTGCATAAAAATACACGGCGTGGTTAATTATCTGAGATGAATGGCTAGCAATTAAATGAAGCTAGAATGGAAGAATCATCACTTTTTTTGTAGGCAGCAGTTTCCGTTGTCCAAGATGGTTGCCTTCTTGGATTCTGAGAGTTGCAGAATATCTTCTACAGTCTGGACTTAATTAGAGCGTAAATTCGTCAGTAACTGATTGTTGAAGTAGCAAAATGTGTGTGTTTACATTGGTCCTCGTCCAATAAACCGTTGCCAATATTATCAAATTGAAAATTAAAATAAACAACGGTCGTTGAATATTATGTTCGTGAGCTCGCTGTTGAGTACTCAATATTTGATCCGCTCCCGAAATTAATATGCATCATCATCATCATCAAAATTGCTTTCAATTAGGTTGTGTTTCCATTATTAGTCGCTGCCAAATTTCATAGTTCGGAAAAATTTAAAAAAATTATACACAAAATGGCGTCCACTTGAAAAAAGAACATTTTTGAACCCCTGTTTTTCGACATTTACGAATTTTTTAAAAATACTTGCGGAGGAAATTTTTCAAAATTCAAAATCCAGGCGATGAAGAAATGTATAAAGAAAATTCTCCTGAAATTTCGAAGGAATCGGTCTGCTAGAACTTGAGATAATCGGAATTTTGAAAAATCCGTAGGAGAGCATATTTTCTAAAGTCTGAACTCCGAAAACACCCACAAAAAAATCGATTTTCCCAATTTTCTAGGCCAGAATACCCCCTTAAAGATCCAACAGCAATACGCAACTTTCCATCGGCTGCTGAATGAAAGCGATCCAGAACTTTTCAATCAAAATCCGACAACTTTTGAGTCCAAATCGGATGATTCCACCTGAAGAAAAATCTGGCTCATTCATACACTTCCACGCCCTTCCGAATCCGCTTAAACGCAGCACATAAACATCGTGTATGATTATTATTTTTTCCATTTCTCTCTAGATCCTCCCCAAGTGGTTCTGCGTCTAGGCAACACCCTGAATCCCGAAGAAATAAAAGAAGGAGACGACGTTTATTTCGAGTGCAGCATCCGGGCCAATCCCAAACAGCACAGAATCTCCTGGTATCACGACGTAAGTACACCTTATTAGAGTTGTAAGCTGGGAAATTGAAAAAGAAGTGGTCAGGGTGGAAAATGGGGCTTTTTGGAGGCCCCAGTAGAAGAAAATTGAGGGGTTTGAGGTTAGGTACGAAGAGGAATAACGATATAGAAAAATTGGGGACGAAAAGAGTCAAAATCAAACTACACCCTACTACGTTACTTCTGCATCATTTCCCACAAGAAATGAACTAGCAGGCGTTGAAATAAACAAGCGCCTATATTAAAATTCCCATTCAGCTTTTTGTGGCTGCTTTCGCATCATCCTCGCTGACGGGCTAACGATGTTAACATCCCGTGATAATTTCGTCAATAAACGGACATCAATCACACGGAAACCCTTCGTTTGTTTAGGGCATGACTGTATACGGATCCTTATTGATTAATGAATATTACGCGCGTGTTTATTCAGTGTTATTCGAGATCATTGATGAAAGTAACGTTTCTCAGTCACCTAAAAAAGTTTCGTGCATTGACTGATTTCTACAGGGTTCTAAACAAGGGGGAAAGTCAAAAGTCTTGGTCAAAATGGGGTAGGTGTGACACCCCACATTTCCTCTTTCGCTGATACAGGGTGCTCCATAAACTAGAACGTAAACTCGATCTCATTACGAATTCAATCTCGAAAGTCTTCCACGATCATTCCGCGACTATAAGGCAGTCTGAATGGATTTTACTTCTCAATAATAAAAGTGGGGTGAGGTGAAATGCTGATTCGGATAATGCCGATCGTTTTCCCATCAATCTTTTACGAGTGGCATTAAATGCAATGCCAGTTCGTTTCCTTGATTTCGGATCCAGAATAGTTCGTCTAGTCATGTCGATGATATGCAGGGCATCGCCAAGTGTAGTGGAATACGAGTGAAGCTAATATAAGCGCCCTGAAAGTCGTTGCTCTCGAACGTTCTCCCCCACGTTATTGCATCTGTTCCTTCTCACAGACTCATGAAATCTCACGCTTCCTAGGTAGTTAGTATAAAACTTTGCCATCTCCAATTAGAGTTTCATACTCACAGGTAAGAACGCCCCCTAGCGTCGGGATGCCAGCTTGAATTAAGGAAACGAATGTTGGCCAAACTGCCGTGATCCCGGTGTCTTCCCCCCTTCCTTTTGCTGTAAACTTTGGTGGTTATGGGGGGCTAATCACTTTTCGATTGATTTTATCGGTGCTAACCACAAAGGAACATCTGTCTCACTGTGTTTCACCCTGTATAATCAACGATTTCCTATACACGAAGATCCTCCCTTTGTGGTTCATAAAAAAACTTCAATTATCGGTCATGAGACGACCTCTGGGGAGCTATAAACGCACTGCGATAGGTATATCTGCGGTCGAGTACGAGTTATGGCACTCCAGCAGCTTTAAAAAACCGGCTCCGGCGTCCCGGAGCGAAAAACGACTCCGCAGGGACACGAAAGGACCATCTGAATTATCGGTGTCCGAACGGTTGAGATTTTCTTCGAAGAGGAAGGGCTAGTTTGGTGCTACTTTGAAATCACGAGACTAGAACTGGATCTAGCAATTTACAAATTGATTAATTTCTGAGGAAACTGAAGGAAATTCGAGGAAAAGTAAAGTGGGACAAAATTTAGGTAATAGGTTGAAGAACTAAAGAAAAATATTGAAATTCACCAGTGGCGTGCGAGCAAGTTTTTCTCAAGGTTTTTATGGATTGAGACCTCGGAAAATGTGACACCCTGTATGGTATTTGGAAAACATTTACTCCTATATCAAGCATCACCTATTGCTTGATACTCGTACAAAATTTGAACGCTCCATCTGCAGTAGATCAAGCACAATAAAATAAAAACCTAATTTTTCCAAAACCTTCAACACCCTGTAACTCCGCTAATAATCGAGATCGGACACACGTTCATGGGAACTTTCCTCCCTATTTTGTACCAGAGAATACGTACCTGAAATATGAGCCTAAGAAAATGGTAGTTTGCAACTTTGACATGCGCCTGTTAGCAGTTCTGACGTCACAGGGAGCGCTCTTTTAAAGCCTGACCAAATTTAGGGGTGTTAAAGTGCAGATATTTCCCAGATAAATTGCATTTACATGACTTTTCATCATTATCTTTGATCCCGAAATCGTATTTTGAAACATTGCCGTGTGCAACACCCTGTATATTGTTTTTCTTTCAGGGTTCGTTAGTCAGCCAAAACATGTCGTCCGGCATCATTATAAGTACAAACAGCTTGGTACTCCAGAAAGTAACGAGATGGCAGAGTGGCTCGTACACTTGCATGGCGGCGAATCCTCGAGGAGAAACTATTAGTGATCCAGTACTTTTACGAGTCAGATGTGAGTATGAAGGGGGGGGGATAATAACCATGGGGGGCCTTGGGCTAGTGACGTTCAAGGACGATAGACTAGACGGGGTTGTTCAATTAGGGTATTTTTGTCAAAGAAAGGGCGTGGCTTCCAATGGCAATCAATATTTGGCGCAGTCTTTGAGTCTCAATGAATTTGTGCTTCAACGTCAAAAAAAAATAAAACCTCCTGGTTGATTCTCGTCTGGAAACACGAGAAACAAAACCCGCATTCGCTCGTGTGTCTACCAACCGAACCATATTCGTAAGCCGTTGTTTTTGACAGGTCTATTAGGCGGCCATCACGAGCTACGTTCCATAACACAGCAATCATTTGCCTCGACAAAGACAAAGTAAGATGTAAAGTATCGATACGATTGCCAATTGTTTGCCCCCCACGTTCGTACAGCGTCAGAGTCGAAATAGTCGCGGTGCGCTTCGCCGACTGTCCGCGCGCGAGAGGGGTTGGTGTTCTGTGTACGTTGCCAGGGCGACCGAATAGACGCGGTATGCAATTAAATGTATAATTGTTCGGGAAGGTGGATGCGTTTCGAATGTACGTGTGTACAGTATGTTTGTGTGTGTGTCTGGATTTCATTATGCTCTGGAACACATGCATAGTATTTGGTGGTTTATTAGAGGTCTATTCGGTGGAAATCAATGGGGGGGTAGCACGTGTTGCTCTGCTAGATTTCCTTTTTATTGCCGCATATCCGGAGATTCAGCGATTGCGAATATCATAGAAATCTTGATTGGGTCATTTCTACCACGTGGTGCCCCCTGACGGACACGTAGATTTTATAGATTCAACACCCATTTCGCTCTTTATTCGACATTATTCAACAATCAGATACTGAAAATAAATATAATTTTAAAAATTAAAAAACATTACTGAATGATGAACTGAGGAGGCAAAAATAATTATTAAAATAAAAATGAATTCATTATGAGAATTATTCGATTTGTAAAAGAAATTTCATAAAGTGCCCCCCTTTTTTCACAGAATAACAAAATTTTCCTTGATTAATTTATTTCTATATTAATAATTATTTTTATTTTATTTCATTTTATTTTACCATCTAGTGTGTTTCATAGTTTTTATCGACTATAATTATTTATAGTTCTTTCAGTTAATTTTTTTTGCGATGAAATACTTCATTGAAAACACAAATTCAATAAAAGGTTGCAGTTAGTTATATAATCTTGGAGTTTCAGAATTTTTGAGTTTTAGAGTTTCATAATTTTGGAATTTTAGAGTTTTATAATCTTAGAGTTTCAGAGTTTTATCATTTTAGAGTTTTAGAATTGGAGAATCTTGGAATTTTAGAATTTTCCTTAATTAATTGATTTCTATATTGTTAATTATTTTTATTTTATTTTATTTTACCATCTAGTGTGTTTTATTGTTTCTATCAAATATAATTATTTGTAGTTCTTTCAGTTTTTTTTTTTTGACAAAAACACAAATTCAATATAAGGTGCAGTTATTTTGAACATTGATTTCATTCAACTGATACACTCTCTGTAAAATTCACATGAGACGAAAAATATTCTCTATGTCGTTTTCTACAGTATGTATCCGCTATTTTCTCTCTCTATCTCTCTCTATCTCTGTCTTTTCAAAGGATCATCGTGTTACACGGCCTACTTATTCAACAGAGAGGTGCGTAATTACATCCACTTGATGGCAAAAAGTTTGCCTCGAAATCCCATTTCCATATTAAAATTTGAAATTCTCCCCGTTCGCCCATTCACGTGGCTCCTTTTCAGATTCAACCTTTTTGAATAATGCAATCCGAGGCAGCGGCTCAACTCTGTCGGCAAATAATTTACAAGAATATACGATACAGAAAAGGGAGGGGGGAGCTTTGGCTTGGATACTACATCAATGCTAGTTGGGGAAGTGTGAATCGGTTTGGGAGTTGTAGGGGGCGCCACTGTTCCTGGGGAAGTGTCCCAAAGTGACGACAGAGGGAGTACTTGTGACGTAACAATGGTTCATGTTGTTTCTGGACGTGCCCCAACTTTGGGATTTTTTTCTGGGGAAACTATTGCGAAAAGGGGCGTTTTGAAAAAAGCTGGGTGACTTTTAGAGTTTCATAATTTTGGGATTTTAGAGTTTTATAATCTTAGAGTTTCAGAGTTTTATCATTTTAGAGTTTTAGAATTGGAGAATCTTAGAATTTTAGAATTTTCCTTGATTAATTGATTTCTTTCTATATTGTTAATTATTTTTATTATATTTCATTCTAACATCTAGTGTGTTTTATTGTTTTTATCAACTATAATTATTAAGGGGGCGCCACTGTCCAAAGTGACGACAGAGGGAGTACTTGTGACGTAACAACGGTTTGTTGTTTCTGGACGTGCCCCAACTTTAGGATTTTTTTCTGGGGAAACTATTGCGAAAAGGGGCGTTTTGAAAAAAGCTGGGTGAATTTCGGGGCGTTGTGGGGGTCGTGGTTTATTTTCGAACAAATCGTGATGCGCATTGTCGAGAAAAAAAATGAGAAGCAGAACGTGTCACTGTCTAAAACACTCGCAAGTCGAGTTCTTGTGTTACTCCTAATCCTGCGTGGTTTTTTCCATGAAGACGCCCCCGTGTGCCTGAAGGACTCCTCGGAGGTGACTGTGATCGGCGCCTCCTTGGACGAGGTCATCAAAGTCCGCTGCAGGCTCTCCGCTGACCCGAGCGACGTCTCCTTCTTGTGGCAATTCAACAACAGCGGCGAAAGCTTCGACGTCTCCCCCGACAAGTTCGCCACCTCCAGCGGCAACGTGAGCGAGCTCAAGTACACGCCGGCCTTCCAGAGAGACTACGGCACCCTGACGTGCTCGGGCACCAACGCCATAGGCAGACAGGCGGAGCCCTGCGTATTCCAGGTGGTGCCGGCCACGAAACCGAGCCCGTTGACGAACTGCACCTTGCGGAGCACCACGAACGCGACGTCCGACGTGGTGGAGGTGGAGTGTCGGGCGGGGTACGACGGAGGGCTGCCCCAGAGGTTCGTGCTGGAGGCGTACGACGCGCGCACGATGCGGCTGCGGGTGAATTTGTCGGTGGGGGAGACGGACGTGCCGACGTTTCGCTTGGACTTGGGGGATTTGGTGCCGGCGCCGGCGAGTTTGAGGATCGTGGTGTACTCGGAGAACGCCAAAGGGGGTAGCGAGAGGGTCGTGATGGATGACGTGATGTTGCGGGATGCCGAAAAAAGAACCGGTGAGTGAATTCGAGTGTTCGAGAAGTTGAAAGTGATTTTTAGAATTTTATAGTCTTAGAGTTTTAGAATTTTGGAGTTTGAGGAGTTTTAGAGTTTCAGAGTTTTATGATTTTAGAGTTTCGGAACTGTAGAGTTTCAAAGTTTTATAATTTTGGAGTTTTAGAATTGTAGAATTCAAAAATTTTGGAGTTTTAGGACTTTAGAGTTTCAGAATTTTATGATTTTAGAGTTTCAGTATTGTAGAGTTTTAAAGTTTTATAATTTTGGAGTTTTAGAATTGTAGAATTCAAAAATTTTGGAGTTTAAGGATTTTAGAGTGTCAGAGTTTTATGATTTCAGAGTTTCAGTATTGTAGAGTTTCAAAGTTTTATAATTTTGGAGTTTTGGAATTGTAGAATTCAAAAATTTTGGAGTTTTAGGATTTTAGAGTTTCAGAGTTTTATGATTTCAGAGTTTCAGTATTGTAGAGTTTCAAAGTTTTATAATTTTGGAGTTCTAGAATTGTAGAATTCGAAAATTTTAGAGTTTTAGAGTTTCAGAGTTTTATGATTTTAGAGTTTCAGAACTGTAGAGTTTCAAAGTTTTATAATTTTGGAGTTTTAGAATGGTAGAATTCGAAAATTTTGGAGTTTTAGGATTTTAGAGTTTCAGAGTTTTATGATTTTAGAGTTTCAGAACTGTAGAGTTTCAAAGTTTTATAATTTTGGAGTTTTAGAATTGTAGAATTCAAAAATTTTGGAGTTTTAGGATCTTAGAGTTTTAGAGTTTTATGATTTTAGAGTTTCAGAATTGTAGAGTTTCAAAGTTTTATAATTTTGGAGTTTTAGAATTGTAGAATTCAAAAATTTTGGAGTTTTAGAATTTTGAAGTTTCAGAGTTTTATGATTTTAGAGTTTCAGAATTGTAGAGGTCCAGATTTTTATAATTTTGGAGTTTTAGAGTTTTATAATTTCAGAGTTTCATATTTTTTGAGTTTCAGAGTTTTATAATTTTGAAGTTTGAGAGTTTTATAATTTCAGAGTTTCAGAGTTTTTGAAGTTTGAGTTTTATAATTTTGAAGTTTCAGAGTTTTACGATTTTGGAGGATTTTCTAGGATTTTATAATTATAGAGTTTGAGAATTGTGGAATTTTAGAGTTTTTGAATTCTAGAGTTATAAAATTTTAGAATTCTCGAGAGTTTTATCGTATTGCAGATGGTACCAGCAATGTGAGTTTGGTACCCTTAGCCGGTCTGTTGACTGGTTCCCTGCTCACTCTAGGATTGGCCGTTCTGGTAATCGTAGTAGTTGCAGTGAGAAGAAAACGAGAATGCGACGGTCGATTACATTGTCCCCACCACCTCGACATCGGTAAGTCTGTCTAACTTTCGTGGAAAGTTTCATAAAAAAAAATAATAAAAAAAAATCATCATTTCCATTTATTTGACAGACGCCTCGAAACAAAACTCGAAAACTCGCCACCACGGCTCGACGCTGGAGATCAACACCGGCGACAATCGCTACGTGGTGGCGTACACGCTGAAACCGGCGGCCGACTGCTCGCCGACGCCCGTCCTTGACGCCCACACGCCCGCGGGCGCGCCGCCCGATCGGCGGCGCGGCCAGCCGGACATCCTCAACACGCCCAGAGGTGAGTCCTGTCGATGTCTGTGTCGGTGTAGGCACCCCCAGAAGACGGCGGCCATGTCCACGTTTCGACATTTCGAAAATGTTTAGAAAGGGGGGAGAGGGGGGGGATAAGGGAGGGGAGGGGTGTGTGGCGATCAGGAGGTTAGCTTGGTCTAGTTTTTGGGGTGTTTGGTAGTTTATTTATTTCAGGTTGGTAGTTATGTTGCACAAGCAACAGGTGCGGTGTTGCCGGATCAGTACTTAATCAATGAACTGAAAAAATAATTTCTAAATAAAAATATGGAGTGTTCTGTGAGGAAAAATGAAAAAAAAAATCATCGTGCCACTAGATCATACGTCGTTACATCAAAGAATCATAAATTTGCTTCGAACCTGCTTCAAGATCAATTATAATGATAAAACCCACTGTATATGAAATTTCCCTGGAAAATATTATGCAACATCCGACAAAACTCCACTTTGAAATCAATAAAAACAAACAATCAATTGCAATCAGCTGATCTCTAAGAGATCGCTGGAAGAATGTTTGGCAACATCGCAAAGTATTGCCAACTGTGAAATGATTGATGAAATACAGTAATGCCAACACCAGATGTGACATAACTGCCAACCCCGAAATAAAAAATGGATCGATTGAATCGAATAAAGTTTCTTTCTGATGGTCACATACTGTAGAAAAACAATTGACTATAGGTGTTAGTATTAGATAGATGATATGAAATGCATGGAAATCTGAAGTGAACGATGAAAAAATCGAAATTGAATTCTACTCTCTCTAATTTTGGACTCAAACATAAAAATATTGAAATCTATAAAAATGACATTTTTCAAGAGGAGGACAAACTTTGAATTTCATTTTTTTTTCTTGTTGACAGTTGGTGAGATTATTGATCACTTCAGATTGTTGCCTGTCATTAATGTTTATTTGTAGGTAAAATATTACAAGAGCAGTTGAACGAAATAGTTATCGAAGTTTTAATAAAAAAAATCTGCTCTTGAATATTTCAAAACCTCTGCATTTATTTTTATAGAAATCATTTTTATTGTAATAGATTTAGATATACCTACTTAACTTCCGGTTTCCTATTGAAATCGAATATAAACCGTCCAAATAAAAAAATTAACTTTATACTGAATTAATTTTTAACAGTGACTTTTTTGTGATAACAAGATATTCCTTTTCAATAATCAGCATGTTTCCAGTAACATATTCGATAGTTTTCATCCCACCATTTCATTGCAGAATGTATACAGGGTGTCCAAAAAATGCAGGCGAAAAACTGATGGAGAACTTGTTGCAATATTTTTCCTGATAATTTCTGACCCCACAAAAATTCCCCTACTTTTTGGACACCCCGTATGGTACCTACAAGGTAGTTCATGGTATGTGAGACGCGTCTTGAGAGTCAGAAAAAAAAATTATCGATGTTTTGCGACTCTGGGACTGTGGCTCACATAACGTAACACCCTGTACATCATTTCCAGCTTCTGCCAATTTGTTACCCTGTGTTGAAACGTATGCGTATTATTTTTGTATTTGTTTGGCTTGCGCTCACGTAATTTCGTTACGAAATAAATTATTTTCATGTAGTCGTTTCTTTTTTATTCCAACACGTTCGTTCATTCCGTCCTCTCGAAACGTAAGGAGTTATTATTTCGAAGGAAAAATGTGGAATAATCAACGTGGAAGGTTAGAAAAGCGTATCGGCATCATTAGTGAGATTCCAACAAAAAAAAACGTGTAATCAGGAAGAGTTTGTTCAACAGAACGTTGGGTCGTATTTTTTGAAACACTATGCCATTAGTTTTCAACTATAGGCTATTTATTCTGGGTAGATAGTTTCTGTCAAATCGCCAGATGAGCCGTGTTGCCAGATGTTTTTCACTTTTTCAGCGTTGCTCCGAATTAAGTCCGAATATATATAACTGGGTATAAAATCATATTTCATAAAAACTATTGAAACATTGTGAGATCGTGGTGAATAAATATTCATGAAGATTCTTTACTTACCTTTCGAATGAAATCCAATGAAAGTGAGGGGCTCCTGTTATCCATTTCGTGTTTAAGGATTCGCTCCACAATTTGGCATCGTTCACTTCACAACGATTCCAAATTGTTCGGATTGTTCGGAGCGAATCCCTACAATCGTTTGTTTACATTCGAATTGTGCTTTTCTTGCGATTTTTTTAAATTTGTTCTTTTGAGAGCTCAATTTCATCGTATTCTTATGAAAATGCCGAGAGGATTGAGTAGAGATGCCCAGAAAATGGTTGCATCTTTATTAGAACATTTTTAACGAGAAAGGGATAACAGGAGACCCTTACTTTCATTGGATTTTATTGGAAGGTAAGTGAAGAATCTTCATGAATATTATTATATCTTCTGGATTTTTTCTAAAACACACCTAATAGAGTTGGACAGTTATTGGTTTTGAAATATAGAACCATCAAATGAGAAAGAACAGATTTGATATTGAAAGATGAACATTTTTAGATATCATTATGTACTTCCTTTGAATATTCGATTCCTAGCATGTGAACAGTCCATTATATCATTCGAACCATTCAATGGTTATCCACAATCAATAGAAATCCAAATATAATTGATATATTTCATCAGTCGAAAACACTTTTCTAAAACAAAACAAACGGGCAACCTAACCCAAGTTTTTATTCGAAGTTAACTCGGAGCATCGCTGAAAAAGTGAAAAACATGTGGCAACACGGCTCAATCTGGCGATTTGACAGAAACTATCTACCCAGAATAAATAGCCTATAGTTTCAAAGAGGAAATGGACTCTCACACTTCCAGTGTTTTTTTTTCTAAGTTGTGATTTCTACAACTCTCCAAAAATCCCCCAAAATACCGAAAAAAAAATCGTCCATCTTGAACGCAGTAGAAAGGGAATTGTTTAAGAGGCAATCTGCAAAGTGCCATCAAGATGGAGTCAGAGTAGTGTTGCTCTAAATCTGCTAACCGAATCGGGTTCAAAGCGCATCAATTCACAGCAGGAATACAGGATACTCTTATTGAGCACCAATTATTGTGAAAGGGGGAGCTGACGAATTGGATACGTAAGTGGGGGGGATGAGGAGAAGCTCTTCGGGGAGGGGGAGTCGATTTTCGAAAGAATTTAGAGAGATGCGGAATTTTCTTTAATAATCTGAAAAGAAATTGGAAATATCTCTTGAGGTTTTGGAAATATCTCGAAAAATTTGTTTTTTTTTTTGCGAATAAATAAATCGTACTAGACATTTTTAAATATAACTTTATTTAGGCAACTTCAGTGATGCTCATCTGTCAACTTTGTTTTGTCTTTTGAACGCCATCTTGAATTTCCACATCGTCAAATAACGTTTTTTCAACGTGAATGACATGTAGAAAACAAGATTTGGTATGTATCGCTGTTATTTCTCAGCCATCTTGCATGTTTGTACCAAAAACAAATGAACTGAGTGTTCTTGAAATGGGAATTATTATTTGAAGGTGCTGAATCAGCAGGACCAGAAAATTTATTCACTACACTCGACATGAACAACATTCACCAATTCAACTCTTCTCCTCCATTGTCGAACAAGCAGGTGAGTACCCTGTATAATTCCCACTAGTCATCTTCGTAGCTACCCTATTTATTTAATAAGGAAGATAAAACATTCTGTTTCGGATTATCGCTGGAAAAAAATACAAGCGGCAACACCGCATTCCCCAGCGAACAACTAGCTGAAATAAATAAACTTCTCGTTTTCCAGTCGCCGCTGTGTGTTACGAGCAGTGGTACTCTTGGAAGGACTCGGCCAAGGCCGCGAGATAACTCCTATTCGAATTTCGCCACTCTCAGAAGGGATCACATAATAGCTGACTCTATACCTGGTCCAGAAAGTTGTGTTTAAACTGTCAACGCTGTAAAATCGGCTATGAATTCTGTGAATATAGACTATCAATCACGACGATGGATATCAAACTCGCACAAGTACAGCACCGGCCAAATATTTCGTCCAATCGGCGAAAAAACAGCGATAAAATTATGCCTCTAAAGTAAGCGAGACACAGGTACCTGGTACAGTGATATCATGAGAAAATGAACAAAACAATGTACTAATATGTATCATCCGCACCTTGTCATTTTCAGTGTTGCCAGACCATCGAATATAGCTTGGCGTTTTTGATATCTTTCGTCACAACTATTCCTTGTTATAACCACTTCCTGATTGGCTGATTTGGATGTGTTCGAACTAGTATTTATCTAGTTTTGACAGAGAAACAATAATTAACAAGCCCACTAGTGAAAAAATCTTATCATTCTAATACCTTGTAGAGTGAGATTCTAGTCATACTTCTCAACTAAACCATTGCCTAATGATTCATTAATCATTAGGCAATGACTAAACATTATTATGTGAACTGAAACGACTGTGAAGCTTCATTTCATCGAATGAAATGTGTTTCGATAATCCACTGAAAATGCTGTAAGAAGCTTACGCTATTGTACAAAATTGTATAGGTATTTCTCTCCATTGATTGTGTAGGCATCAATTTCTCAATAAATCTTGGAGGCCTACGATATTAACGAATACGAATGCTGCGTATGTATATATTAGGAATAATTAGACAAACTGATGGTACGTTTTGTTTGTGAATGTTCTTGTTTTCTGATAATATAAATTTTATAAAAAGATGTTCGATATATGTTAACTGTCTTTGGTTTTAATGTTAGTAATAAAAGTATTTATACCAGTCACAGTTTTTTTTCCACACTTCACTAAACTTCTTTTTCTTGCACTTGAGAGGAATGTTTTTGTGCCGAGAACAAAAAATCTAACCAAATATTATCGACGAATGGCCATACTAGCGACATCTTGAGTACGGATATTAGACTATCGAAAGAAAATCAATACGAGGATAAAATATCGACTAGCGACATCTTGGATACGAATATAAAACTACCAAATGGACCTGTTCTGTTTGTGAAGTGTAATTTCTCGACATTTTTGATACACTCAAACATGTCTACCTTTAAAACACTCGCAAGGGGTGGTTTTTAGTAGGGTTGCAGACGACCTCAGCTAATTTTGGCCAAAGGAAACTATAAGCTGTCTTCGAGGATTGCTGCAAAGTGTTTTTTGGCATTCTGTAAGTGAACCAAGGTAGTGTAGGCGATTTATAGGAAGCATCAAGAAGTTTGGTTAGGTTTGCACTTCTTTTGTGATATGGAATTCGATGAGATTTTTTGTGGCTTCTTAGGTATTTTGAGCCGAAATACACGAATTTGGTGATGTTGTCGTGGGTAAGTCTATACTTCTCGAGATAATCTACTCTGAAGTCCGAAATGTCATCTTTTTCGAGCATTTTCGGTTAAGCTTCTCATCATTTTTCTTCAATGAGGTGACACATTTTATACTGAGGAAGGGTTTCCACGCGAAAGTAAAAAAAAAGGCAACTAGAATCGTAATTTTTATATATTTCATCATATTATAATGTTTTTAAAATCGTGGCGAATAATTCGTGAAACAAACGAACCTTCAGTGAATCAAATAACCAAGAACCACCATTAGCGCTAAACCAAAACAACTGAAACTCAAATCAGCCCCTCCGCTGCCGTAAATACCAAAAACCAAAACATTTTGCTCGCGCGAAGTCGTGTTCAAACTCAAAAAAGCTCGACTATTCTCTACCCTCGACGAATAATTCGTGCTTAAAATCGGCATTAGATCCGTAGTCAAATACATCGGCTGAAAGAAATCTTCCTGACCGATCAGCACGTCACTTGTCACTGCGATTTTCTCGAATTGCGTGGTAGACTTGGCTATTTTAGTCCCGCAAGTTTTACGATCAGTGGATTCGCAAGCCAGGAGGCTGCAAATGCGAGCGGATGGAATTGTTTCTTCTTTCAAGTGCACGGGCCCCGAGTATGCCATTAGTCTGTGGAAAAACAATAAAAATGTCATCTGTCAACACTCGTAATTTTGAAGTAACTGAAAATCGCCCAGTATATCTGATCTAGACGCCATATTTGTTGACATAACCTCAAAAACAGTAATTTCGTCGACTTACTTAAAAACTTCAGAGGAATTCTGTACACTACCGATGCTAATATTGAACAGACAACAGAACGAACCATGGCAGACTTTTTCTTGCACCGTTCCATTCTCCAACAGCTTGACATCCTGGAACTGGTATATTTCGCTTTCGAACACTCTGGATACTGGGAAAGTGCTCAAGTTTTGTCGGTTAGTATCGATATCGAACCCAAAAGTTTGCTTCAAAATAAAATACACGCTGATTTTGGTGGTTCCTTGAAAACGATTCGGCAACTTACGAAGTCATCTTCAGCCGTGTTCTTGACTTCGGCTATCACCAGTTTGCTGACGGAAGAAGCTGTGAAAAAGTGACTAAAAACTGTGCCTTTTGCACCGTAAATTCCAGAACCACTTATCCCGTCTTCGAAAGAGTTCAAGTTGGATGCCAGTAAATTGATTTTGTTGGCTTGAGCGTATGCCAAGTGATAGGACAGTGCTGAAAACGGTGAATTGTTCAGGATATCAACCGAGTTAGAATTTGGAGGTTAGGATTTAGTCGTGGAGTATTCAATGTTTGTAGATATGCTTCTAAAGTGATATAAGTCCGAATTCCTCAGCAAAAAAGTTACTCACAATGGTAAAATGGTAGGGTGTTGTACCAAGCAGTAGACAAAATCACATCTGTCACAGTGGAATTGACCAAAATGCTTCTTGAGGGATTGTAAAAAAACATGTCATAGCAAATGACCATTCCAAAAGTGACCCCAAAATCTGTCGAAAAAATCGACTGCTTCACATCCAGATCGCCTTTTGTCAGCCAAGGCTCTGCATACAAATTCTTTTTGCGGTACCTGAAAAACACCATACAGGGTGTTCTTTTTCACCATGAACGCGTTTCTACTCACTTTGCCCCTATTTTGCCATTTTTATCGAACATTATGTTAGTGTTGTAGTAAACTGTTTCGTTTTTGGCATTTTTTGAGATCTCTAGCAGATTTACCACCACGTATATAGCGTTTCCAACAGCTGCGTTTGACAGTTTTTGCAACCACTGCAAAACAACACAACATCGTTTTGTTTGCATCAGGTGCATACCCACAACCCCGTAATTTGATTTTTGTTGAATGCTTCATTATGAAGGAAAACTCACCTGATTTTGAAATGTGGGTCCTTCATTGACATTTGGAATTTGTATGGCGTATGGTGTGGGATCAGAAAAAAATCCGGTGAGGCCGTATTCTGGGAAAACAATTATTTGGGCGTTTTCTGTCTGGAATGAATTGGGTTGGGTGACAGCATTATCGAAATATATGCAAACATAGGGTGTATCGATTTTTTTATAATACTGATACTTTTTATATCAGGTGATTTTTTGACTAAGAAGATGAATAACACCCTGTAACACAGTTACCTTGGCTTTTTCAATTTGCCTAATATATTCTTCGAGATTTGTGGTTACAGTTTCATTTGGAGATGTCGAATTGGCTGGATTATATTCAAAAACTGCGGCAATATAGTCCTAGAGAACGAAAAAATATTTGGTAGTTGATCGAACAGTATTCGATATACAGGCTGTCCATTTTTCGAATACCACTATGACGAACTCACTTATTTTGAGAATTTGGTCAAATTAGGGCGAAAATGTCGTTTTTTGTGCTGATCAATAATTTGAAAAGGAATAAGAAATATTCTGATAGTTTTTGAGGTATCGGAGATTATTTCGTTTTTACTTTTTTCAGGAAAACATTTTCAACCAAAACTCTCTTTAGGCACTTTTTTATGCAATTTCCGAATATGATTTCCAACTTTGGGTTTTTTTGTGAACGCCATCTTGAATTTCATCAGTTGAAAAAATTATATTACTCTTTACAATGATATATCACTCATGGTGATTCAATATCACGATCTTGCCAAAATATGAGGCACTCAAAAATGGACAACCTGTATATAGCCCAATAAATTCTTGTAGAAAAAATATTTCTTCTTGCGAAATAATGCTTTCTCTTTAATTTCGAGGAAAAAAACATGTTGAAAACAGTATGAATAATACAAATGTTATACTTACAGCTTTGACTATGTATATGCATACAAAAAAAATCCAAATCGATGTAACTCTAAGCATTGTGAACCTGTTTGACACAAAAAAATGCGGAGAAATGATTCACTAATCGTGATACAGTTTGTTTTTTATTTTGATAAGCCTAATCTTGTTCACTGTGTAAATAAGATAGATATAATGAGAACACTATAATGGTTGACGAATACCTTTTCGTCGGAAAAATACGCTGGAATAACTTTTGTTGTCATTTTTCAATTAAACACAGTTTGGTGATTCAATTTTGTTTATTCAATATTCACTACAAGTATTTAATTGGATATTGCACAGGAAAGGCTCGACTAGTATGAAAAAAAAAATCAATATATATTCTTTTAAGTAAATGGAAAAGTTTTTTTTTCAATTCCTGAAAGCTCTCGAATAATAAAAGTCCAAAGTTGGAACAAAAAGCACAAGCTGAAATTGACCTTACAGACTATAGAAATGGTGTAATAGAATTAAGTAAGCTGTGGTTCAAATGAACTACTCCAAAGCATCCTCTGGATAAAAATTAAATGTACACTATTTGGCATTATTACCATTATTTAAACAACAAAAAATGCATTGCGATTGTTTTGCATCTGTTCCATATCTCAAGGTCATCTAAAAATATATTTATCAATATTTTATAAAAAATACATGACTCTGTATTATAATTGGAAATAAGGAGTTATCACTCTTTCAGACTCTTCAAAACAGTTTAGAACGCTAAAATAAGGGAAAATTGAAAATGGCAACAGAAAAAAACAGTTGAAATAATTGTTTTCTTGAAATAACAAAAATTGTTTGCTATGCCGTTTAAGTCAAAAATAAATATTTATATCTTCAAGTACACGCGTTTAAGTGAGTTTTAAAAGCAGCTGAAAAGCAACACATGCCAAAAGTTGACAAAATATCCTTCAGTTCAAAATAAATTAAATAAACAAGTTGAAATAAAAAGTCATCCCGAAAAAAATTAAATAAATCTTTCTGAAATTAAAACCAGATCACAATTCTTCCAGTGAGATTCTTGTAAAAATCAAATCTTAAAAGAGTATTTTAGAGCACTGTAAGATTTCTAATTTGTTTTTTTTTTTCAAGTGGAAGAATATATAGAACGAAAAGCAACATATAGGGTGCGCAAATTTCGATTACACAATATTCTAAAGCTGGATGCCAAAGCACACCGACATCAAAAAACATGGACGACATTTCGTGCCCCATTCACGATTCATTCTCCACCAAAACCCGCCACGATTCAACCCCCTGTAGATCAACCACCCAACAAGTTCACGTCACGCTGTCAAACACCCAATTCCGATCGAAAATGAACCACCAAAGGGGCGAATTTCACTCAACCACCTACTTCCCTGGCCGCATGTACCCCCCGTTCCTTTTGTACCACCAAAACCCCCCCCCCACGAGCCCCAAAACCACCAGCACCCCCACCACGACCCCGATGATCACGCCGGTGGAGGCGGGTCCCCCGGATTCGGCCCCCATCACTCTGATTAGGCCGAAGGATATTATTTCGTTTTGGCGGAGCAACTTTAGAGTTCCGTCGACGTCGTACTCGAAATCGGGCAGCGAGAAATCCGAGGCGACCCCTATCGGTAGCGATTGAATGGTGACGTGATTTTTCACGGTCGAAGTGACGGCGACGGTTTGGAACGATAGAGTTTTGGACGAGGCAGCCGGTTTCGTGAGGGCGCATACGAAGACGTCAACCTGCTGGTCGAGTATGCTCGATTTGTTGTGTACGAAAACCCACCTGCGAATTTAATGACAAATGTCAAAGTTGTTGAATGTCAAAATTGACAGATGTCAAATGTCAATATTGACAACTGTCACAAAAGTCAAAGTTGACAAATGTCAGTTGTCAAAATTGATAAATGTCAAAGTTGTTGAATGTCAAAATTGGCAAATGTCAGTTGTCAAAATTGATAAATGTCAAAATTGACAACTGTCACAAAAGTCAAAGTTGACGAATGTCAAAGTTGTTGAATGTCAAAATTGACAGATGTCAAATGTCAAAATTGACAACTGTCACAAAAGTCAAAGTTGACAAATGTCAGTTGTCAAAATTGATAAATGTCAAAGTTGTTGAATGTCAAAATTGGCAAATGTCAGTTGTCAAAATTGATAAATGTCAAAATTGACAACTGTCACAAAAGTCAAAGTTGACGAATGTCAAAGTTGTCAAAATTGATAAATGTCAAATGTCAAAATTGACAACTGCCACAACAGTCAAAGAAGACAAATGTCAAAGTTGTTGAATGTCGGAATTGACAAATGTCAGTTGCTAAATGGCAAAATTGACAAATGTCAAAGATGTCAAAATTGACAAATGTCGAGGTCGAAAATGTCAAAGTTGTCAAATGTCACAATTGATGAAGTCAAAATTGACAAATGTCGAGGTCGAAAATGTCAAAGTTGTCAAATGTCAAAGTTATCGAGTGTCAAAGTTGTCGAAATTGATGAATGTCAAAGTTGTCAAATGTCGAGGTTGAAAATGTCAAAGTTGTCAAACGTCAAAGTTGTCAAAATTGATAAATGTCAAAGTTGTCGCAATTGATGAATGTCAAAGTTGTCAAACGTCAAAGTTGTCAAAATTGATAAATGTCAAAGTTGTCGCAATTGATGAATGTCAAAGTTGTCAGATGTCGAGGTTGAAAATGTCAAAGTTGACAAAATTGATGAATGTCAAAGTCGTCAAATGTCGAGGTTGAAAATGTCAAAGTTGTCAAACGTCAAAGTTGTCAAAATTGATGAATGTCAAAGTTGTCAAATATCGAGGTTGAAAATGTCAAAATTGTCAAACGTTGAAGTGTCAAAATTGATAAATGTCAAATGGCAAAATTGATAAATGTCAAAGTTGTCGCAATTGATGAATGTCAAAGTTGTCAAATGTCGGGGTTGAAAATGTCAAAGTTGTCAAACGTCAAAGTTGTCAAAATTGATGAATGTCAAAGTTGTCAAATGTCGAGGTTGTCAAATGTCAAAGTTGTCAAATGGTGAATTGGTGATTGATGGTGCATGTTCGACACGTACTTGTAGGGTTCGATGGTGTCTTGGGCGAGTTCGGCTCGGAACTCGCAGCAAAATTGTTCGTCCTCCGAGCATTCCCGTACGGTTTTGTTGGAGTTTCGGACGTAAGAAGCTTTCAGGTATGGCAAGTTCCAAGCTGGAGCGACGCCTTTCATAACGGCGCTAAGCTGAACGACGAAAATGCAATGTCAGAATTTTCAACAGCGCCAAATTGTCTTGTTTTTCGAAGTTTCCAGACCGACTGCGCCAAATTTAAGTACACTCACCCTCTTCGTGGTGCTGCTATCGGTGATTAATGGTATTTCTTTTATGAGAATATTATCAGGCGGTGATGCGTCCAGTGCAAAAACACTTGTTCCATTTTTTAGATAAATTCCTGAACCTCCGAACCCGTTTTTTATCAATTCTTTATCGGAGTATGCAGCCACCAAGAGATTCACATTGTTATTAATTGCAAAAGCTGCGTGTAGACTTGGTCCTGGAAATATTTCAGTGCTTGAGGGGGTTCAGACATTGAAATTTTAAGCAGTTTTCAAACTAAGATTGGAAAATTAAAAAAAAAAAGTTCACTATCCATTTTTTTATGATTTTCACCGATAACCGAAGACAAAAAAACGCCTTGATTTCCACGGAAATAAAAATACCACTCAAAACAACGTTTTCAATTCTCACCAAACTCAAATGGCATGGTATTTTTTATAGCTGAAGTCATGATAATGTTATCTTTCTTCAGACTCTCAGGAATTCCATACAACATATCTGTTTCATATAAGACAGCAAAACTAGTGGATAAACTCTTGAACTTTGCAGTGAACGAACAAGAGTTTTCATTCGGAGCCTGCTTAAAGCTGGTTCCATTGATTAAATGTTGTTTCCTACACCTGAAACGACCAAGAAAAACTCAAATTCCAGTTGAAAAAATGGGGTTCAAAGTACCCACTTCATAGCTATCGTTCCTGTTGAATCAATGGCAATGTTAGTGACATAAAAAGTAGCTGCCTCTTGTTCTTCTAGCAAATTCAAAACTACATAGACACCGTTTGCTTTAGCAGCACAGGCTATTTTTGCTAAATTATCCTGCAATTGAATGTTAACAAGTATTGAACACTAACTATGGGGTTAACTTACTTCCAAGGAGCAATTGTTGTATTGATAGCCGACATCTTTGACAACTACACTGTAGTATTTCAAATGTGTTGGTGATTTCCACATGAAATCTATTTTAGTGAGGCCGTATTCAGGGAATATGAGTATATCAGACTGAAAATTAACAATACAGAATTAATCTTCCAAATGAAATGAACAATCAACCTAACCTTATCCTTGACTTGTCCAATATACTTCACAAAGTTATTAATGTTGGCAGTCACGTCTTCATCGGGAGTACCAATAGCATATTCAGGTTTGTATACAGCTATAGCAGCTCTGTACTTCTGAAAATTCAGTGGGTCAATAGTCATACAAAAAAAATCACAATATATTCCTGTGTCACCTGTAATTGTGATGATACAACAGTCGACTGCAAAATGGTACCTGAGAAAAATGATAATTTAACAACATATCCGTGAACTAATCATGAAAAACATACAACGAGGTTTTATTCCCTAATACCAAATATATGAGGCGTTCTCAATTTTCAAAAAACACACGCGCTTCAGCTTTCTGGTAAACCATTTACCGCTGCATTTCCGTATTTTTTAAACGTTATCAATGTACGTTCATTCTACATTTATCGACAGGAAGTCGGAATTCAATGTTCAACGAAAAAATAATTAATTGTAAGATAATAGAGATTAAAGAATTATCATTTGTTTTAGTTACCTAATATCACTGTGAAATTTATTAAATAAGACATATTCAAACTTGGAGACATCATTATGCAAATCTCATAATTGTGAAATATATTGAAATGAGCAACAACACCTGCACAGCCTGCACTGCACACTGCACCTGATAACACAGATGACAGAACTCGAAAATTTACTCCGATGAAGTAGAGTATGTTACCGTGGTAAGAGAAATATTTTGGTTAAGTATAATCAGATTTTTATTAGTTCAAAGAAACCAAAGCGAAAGAAGGTTATATGATCTAGTTTTTGGATAATGAACACCGTACGAGAATAAAAAATCATTCATAGTTATCAACACTCAAAAATAATCGACAACTGATGAAAAACATATTTTTAAATCCAATAACAGAGTACGTAGAATGTAGCAGAGTGAGTTTATGAACGGAGCGTCGGATACGTCAATTCGTCAGCTGATGTGACATATTTAAAAACGTATTTTTATTTCCAATGTTTATATTTTAGTGTATATATGTGAGTGAATAAAATTTATGTAATATTCTGAAACCTTGCATTTCAAAAGATTCCACGTTATTAGAAAATGAAGAGACTGACAGGATCATTCAAATACTACCAGTGGGATCCTTGGCTGATCATATTCCAAATAATATCAGTGCAATGTATATTATACGTCTCCCTTGGACTCATATTGGCTCTACTCAGTTCCATAGTAGGAGAACCCAAATCATTAGACCACATATTCGAATATCATGTAAGACTTAATCCCTAGTAGAATCAGAAAATGTTATTTGTTCAGTTTCCAGGAAGTTCAGGTCCGTGATTTTGGAGGAAGAATCGTCATTGTGAGCTTTGTTATCAATTCTCTAGTTGGGTAAGTTGTTATTACTCATGATCCAGTGTAATCAACGTGCGTATTTTCCAGTGCCTTAGCTCTATGGTACTTTGTAGAACGCACTAAACTGTGCCTGGACTTCAGCTGCACCTGGCATCTCATTCACTTGATAATTTGTTGGTTTTATAATGAACAATTTCCAACGACTTTTTCATGGTGGACTTTGAATGTTGCCTGTGCAACTCTGATGTGTGTTTGTGGGGAATTTTTATGTTTAAAGACAGAACTAGCTGCTATACCATTGTCTTTGGGCCCCAAGACTGATTTGTAGAGTGCAATAATTATATTTTTCAAAAAACGTGATTGAGATTGTTAGATAATAAAACAAGTGTATGAAATAAAAATGCGAAGTTCGAATTGTTTATTTACATGGATGTACCTAGTTTTTCTGCATCCGTCACTTGTCATTGTCACTCATGACGTTCCAATAATTTTCGAGTTCCGTGTTTTCCCAATGTTTTACAGGGATCTTGCTGAGAATCCTTCGAATAAAAAAGTTGTTTATATCTCCGGTTGGCTCGAAATATGTTACTCACCCTAGAACTTCGTCAGAAATTTCTTTTTCTTTCGTTGTAATACCATCTAATAAGACACGTAAGTTGTATTGAAGTATTTTTCTTGTGTTCATTCCAATGAGAACGGTATCAAAGCCTTCCTGATTTAGACTATAATTGACAGCTAATTTGCCTAATTCAATGTCATTTTGCTAGAAAAAGAAGTGACATTGTCAAGTGTCAAAGTTGTTTGACATAAAAACCTTGCATAGCTCCCTGGCTTCTGAGCATATTTTTTTGATTTCTGAGCTAGCTGGGTGCCAATCGGGCGGCCCATGGTTACTCAGTAGACCCATTGCATTAGCAGCTGCATTTATAATTCCTACACGATTTTTCTGCAATAATGGTATGATAGTTTTCAACGCGTCGTCCATCATAGTTAACCTGCAGTAGCTCAGAACAGTGTTGATGGGAATTGTGCTTTTTTCAATGCATTGTGCAAGGGTTGATACAGGGTACCCAGTAATTCCTATGTACCTAGCTTTCCCGGATTTTCTGATATCCTCCACAGCAGGTAAAGTTTCTGTGAGGATGGTTTCCATGGTAGGAGCAAATTCTATGTCATGCACCTGTAATAGATCTACATAGCTCAAATTGAGCCGTTTCAGCGAGGTTTCGATACTTTCTAGTGTTTTCTTTCTAGAAAAGTCGAACATCCGTTTCGGGTCTTTTTCGTATCTGCCTGTTTTCGTGGCTAGATAGTAGCTTTGCCTAGGAATACCTTCCAGACACTGCGTTTCGAAAATCGCGATTAGTATGCACGCCTAAAGGGGTGTAAATCATTCACTTACCTTGCCCAGTATTTCTTCGGAAACTCCGTGCCCATACCACGGTGCTGTGTCAATGAAATTGATGCCATTCTTGATCGCCTCGTGAACGGTTTTTTTGCATTCCTCGACATCGTAGTCACTGAAAATTCAGCTGGGGTGAAAATAACACCCACTAGTGACTAAGTTATCGTTACCCGTAAAAATAAGAGAAGCCTCCTGTTCCGAGAGAGATAACGGATACGTTCATATCAGTGTTTCCTAGTTTTTTGTATGTCATTTTTCGCACTGCTTCCTCATTATGAAAACCAGGAACGAACGTTTCTGGAAGAGCCATATTTCACTTTCGAAAAATTAAACGTTGAGTCTCGATTTAGTCACCTTCGCTATATTTACTAGTCTCTTGAGATAATTATTGGTATCAGTTTGATTTCATTATCAAACAAGCAGTGGTGCCAAATCACCAAATCTAAATACCCATTTGAAATGAAGAATTTACACAACTCTAGAGGTCAACAAAGGTGAATCATAATAGTGTAGTGCTGGTTGTATATTGGTAAGAGATGTACAGAGAAAACAAATTTAGTTCATGACTTTTTTATTGCGGATTACAAAATAGGATGAAATAATGTCATTTCATGAATGATGGAATGTAACTTTGATGGAGAGCACTGATTCCAGTGGAGTTTCTAGTTTTTTTTCGAAGTTATGACGTAACCTCAAATTGTGAATTGAATTATTTCGTCAAATATTCAGAACGTCCAAATTCTGTACGAATGATCAAATATGAATTTTGAGCAGTGCATTTTCTTTCCCAAACCTATAATAAACCAAAAAGGGGAAAGTTCGCATGAGCCAGACGCTGAAAAAATATATATAGTTGAAAAACACTCTCCAAACGTCGTAAACCAATAAATTTAAAGTGACGTAATAGTGCATCTTCAACACCGATTTCTGGTACTTGTTCATCTGGAAATAATGTGGAATTTCGTTGATATCTCTCGTTGTCAAATTGGTTTGAATGAGCATGTGAAGGGAATTCATCAGGCTGGGCGTTGTGAAACTAGGGACGAATGTCCAAAGGCCTCTTATGAGGTACCCGCACATGGTCAGGAAATCTTCGTTCCTGTTTTCGATCTCTGGATGAAATATTTTTTCTATAAACACGTTGCATCTTTGCCTGGTTTCTGCGACTGATTCAGTACAAAGGTTGAATCTAAAATGGTTATA
The DNA here is from genome assembly GCA_037013635.1 of Plagiodera versicolora. Classification (NCBI taxonomy): domain Eukaryota; kingdom Metazoa; phylum Arthropoda; class Insecta; order Coleoptera; family Chrysomelidae; genus Plagiodera; species Plagiodera versicolora. Next base: position 10,191,170 of record CM072989.1, read on the forward strand.
ATTCATATAAGGAACAAGAGAATTATTGAATGAAATTTGACAAATTTTTTCGTATCCTTAACAAATGAATATGGCACTAATCATCATGATTATATGGTTTAGTTTGCAGCGCGTCGGCTTACCACCCAATAGTTCGGGGTTCGAATCCCAATGTCTGCAGCTTTTTTCTTTATTTGGCTAACACGTGCTTTGTTTAACGGGCACGCCCCTTTCGGTTCAACTTTACGCGTTCCGATAAAATCTCTTGTGGAGCGAATTCAAAAGCGATGCGGTGTTGCCGGATGTCTTTAAAAGGAGGTTCACGGATATTCATGAAGTTGAAATAGGTGCATGGATGATAGTCGATTAAAAAGATTTGATTCATTATGATTTTTTTCGAGAAATTCGTAGTCTTCAATGTTCGTATGGACTCTTTTTTCGTTGAAATTGAGGGAATTTTGAGAGTTTTTCGTGGGTTTTTGCGACTTTTTGGGATTTTTTTGGAATTTTCAACATGAAATATCTCGAAAACTATACTAGATATCGAAAAACGGATTTCACCACCGTTTTCAGCGCCTCTCAGATACCTTATAGCCAAAATTTCGAATTTATTTTCGAGAAATTCAATTTGAATTTTTCAAAAAAGTCGTTGCAGAGTCTTCAAATATTATAGAAAATTCAGACCAACCGACAAAACGATTCAATATATACATTAGAATGTCACTAAAAAAATAAAAGACAAAAAAAAGTTCACTCCACAAAAAATAAACAAAAAATCACTATCTTTACCTGTTTTCTACCCCCATCATATAACCCACGACCCTCCATACATGGAGGAAACCTTTCCACTCCTCCTCCGTGGTTTTGTGGATCCCCACCAGGTTACTCCTAGCTAGAGCAAACCCCAAAAACCCGAACTGAGTGAGAACCATGTCCAATTGGGTTATTTTTGTCAAACCATCGGCGCACGCTCGTTTGCTTGTTTTATTATGAGTGTTACGAACATAAGCGATGGATTTCCATAGTCTGACAAGCAAAAAAAATATTTTTTCAATGCTGAGAACTCCAGGGGGATTTATTTTAGGTTGGCAGTTACGTCACAGATGAATGTTTCCACAGTTTTGGGAAAATGCACATTGAATTTGTTGCCAGGGATTTTTTTTCGTTTTTTTTTCAAAAACAACAATAAATTAAAACACTCCAGTCTAGTTAATACGTATTTATTTCACTATTTTATATGTTTCAAGTCATATTCGATGTAAGAGGTTGTCTAAAAATAAATAAAAGTGTTCGAATTGAATTTCGTATTTCTTTAATTTCAACGATAAATTCACGATCCGGCAACACCGCATCTGTTGCTCACGTAACGTAACTACCAACCTGAAATACGATTACATACTTTGATCCTGGTTTGAATTGTTCGTCGTACCATATTAGCATGTGGAATATGGTCGCCATATATCGTCTGTAAGCTGTCAAATCACTGCTCGACATATTTGTAAACATTAAAATATTTCGTATCGAGCTTATCGACAAAATGGCGAGCAAGCCGTGCATTTTGGCGAAGAGCATAGACATGAAGTGTTTTTTGAAGAATTTCTGGCCCCTGTGAAGAAAAAATACGACTCGAACATCTGTCAATGGAATTTATCTTGAAAAAATCACGTTTTATTCCAAGAAACTTGAAAACAGCGCTCTAGTGACGTCAGAACTGCTATAACTGGGAGCATTACATAGTTGCCAGCTGTATTATTTTTAGTTACGAACACTAAAAGAAATAATTTCGATAAAAAACCCCACAATTTGAAAAAATATGATGAAAATCGCTCGGCAACACTGTTAAATATCATTTTGGAATTCTGCTAACAAATCAAACGTTTATAATTTAGCAGTCGTGACGTCACAACGAGTATTTTTTTCCAAAAATCAGTAAAACCCCTCCGAAAAAAAAAATTCACTCACTTTTTGTAGAGTTTCTCATTGTAAAACACCGGTAATTCATCGTTTTTGGCGAAGCATTCGTTTGTTTCGTCACAGCTTACTTCCTTACCTTCTTTAAGTAGCTGATTGACAAATTCTTGTGCTTTTTTATCTAAAAAAAAATAAATAAATAGGTGCGTGGATGTTTTCACGCTTGTAACTTCGTAGAGGGCGCTCAAAATAGCAACTCACAGTCGGTTTCGTCGGAATCAGACATTGTTAAGTGATGTTTCTGAATCATTTCTTGTTCTTGGTGCAGTGTTCATTTCTCAGTAGCTTTCCTACGAATAAATAATCGCCAATAACTTTCTTTTTGTTATTAGCATCGCATGTTGAATGTATTTGATACTGGCGATATCTGTCCTTGGCATTTTTTTCAAGTGGAAATAAATTATAGTGGGGCAATCATCATTAAAATGAACATGTAATATCCATTCTGTTTGACAAAATATTGAAGCATTTTTGCGAGTGATTCGGTTATTCGAATGCGACAACAATAATCAATCAGTGGAGTGGAAAAACTAAGATTTTGAATCGTATGTATAAAGGATCATCTTCAGGTTAGAAGATTTGTTCCAGTCTCATCATAAAAACACCATTTTATATCCCTCTCATCATTTATCGATAGCACTTGTTTATGTGATGATATTTCTAATAATATCTGAATAATCGTTATCGATATTACGCACTCAGTTCTATCGATTTTAAATCGAGATTAGTTATCCATTATTTTGATTTGAAATTATCAACAATAGACACAAACACAACGCATATTTTTCATAATCTCAAGTGTTTTTCACACTTATTGCATATCTAGAGATTTTTTCATACGCATATACTTGAAAAAAGTCGATATCACTGTGAATAATTATTTTGTATTGCTTAACACTCAGTATATTACAGATACCTATACAATAAGACACCCTGTGGAATATGGAACGTGATGGAACACTCTTTTGACACCTTGATTTCAAAACTATACACCAACATTTGACATATGCGTCAAAACTCAGCCATTTCTAATATCACTCTGTTGACACAGTTATTATTACGTCTTCTTCGCTATATTTTATTTACTTCAAACCTTCTGACTAATCTCACGATATCACAAGTTATTTTTAAGCAATCCAACTATTTCTCGAAATATATCCAAACAACCTACTTAGTAAATTCATCTCCTTTCTACAATCAAACGAATAATAATTAAACCACATATAAATACTCACCAACATCTTGTACCCGATATTCGTCACTAATCTGCGTATCGAAAGAGGATTCACTAGGAGATGCTCACCGAAAAAATCACAATCACATGTTAATTATCGCCGTACACATCTGATGTCTTGGTACCGAAGTAGAAAGTGACCGAGGAGCCATTTACGTGGTTCCGCTCCAAAGGAGGCCACGAAGAGATGTACCGGGTGCTAAGAATAACTAGGAGACTGATGTTTACATCAAGAGAGTGAGTTTAAAGGAAACGAAATGAAATAAACAAACGGGAGTGTATGCAACAAATAAAATGCAGAAATAAAGAAATTGAAGGATATTGTTGAATATGCAGACTATGAATTAATACGAAATAACGAAAATAAGGAATAGGAACTCTTTTTCTATTGAAAGAGTGCAGACGAAACAAACGTAACTGTCATAGAATCTGTCATTTCAGTAGCCAACGTTCCTATATCTCTATCTCTAAAAATAATAGAAGTATCCTGTGAGAGTATCGAAAATAGAACATACGTAGAAGAAAAACAATGTGGAATATCAGACTTTATAGTGAAATATCTGGAGATGTTTTAATTTGTTAGCAATAATATCACCGAATTCGTTTATTTTGGGCCCATATACGTAAGTACAAACAACATTTTATTTCACATGCTTCTACAAAGTGCAACAATTAACTTAATTATTCGATTTTAATAATGTTGACTACGATCTACATTTCGCATTTGCATCGCGATACTCGCGGAAACTTTTTTCAAAGTGGTGAAATCAAGGTCTTAGAAAAATGACAAATAAAACTGGAACCTCATTTTATAACTGCAGGTTCACCTGGTATTTCAGAATGTAATTTCAATAAAGTGTTTATATAATAACCTTCAGACATATTCAATGTCAAAACTTTGTAATGAGTAGAAATCTTCCAAAAACAAATCCAATGCAGAAATCTGCATAATATACACCGGCCGATTGGGATCGCGATCGATAATCAATTCATACTTTCGATTACTTGTAACAGCGCATGCGTCGAGTCAAAAATCTCTAGACATCCAACGTTTTTATAACAGGTTAGGGTTAAAGCTCTGATTTGTTTTTTTGGTTGTATCGTTATAATTTCGTTGTGTTTGTATCGTTCTCAGTGTTGGTTATTCAAAATCAAAGCAGCATGATATATTAATGGTGAGTTTCTACGTATTTACATAAAAAAAATCAACGTAAAGCTCAAATTCATTGGCAGTTATGACAGTTGAATGAATAATTGAAATTTTTATAGTGTAGTGTCCATATTCTCATTGCTCTAAACTTATTTGGTGGATTTTGCATCCGCCACTGTTTAAAATCCGCCAAACCCGAGTTCTACTCGGTTATCAGATCGGCACACGCAAAAGTGGAATCACCGTCTATAAATTACTTACGTGAATCTCATTCTACCTCCAGACATTGCGAAGGAGCGTTACAATTTGAATATCCTTTCGATTTCCAACTAGTTTTTTTTTGTATCTGTAAAGTTCGACATGTGGATGCATCATTATTGTACCATTGCCGGAAAAGCACTTTTTGAGCCAGATGAAAAATATTTTCACGACGGAAATATAGAGCGAATTACCAGCGAGCAATTAACAGAAGAAAGTAGCGGTGAGTTTGTTTTGTTTTCAACTGAATTTAGTGGAGTGTGACGGTTATGACAATTCCAAGAAAGTGCTCCATTTCTTGGAAACGAATTCTAATATAAAACACTGAATACGAAAAAATCTTTCTCATTCGATGGGGTTGCGCTTCGGGATAGATTTCATTTTTCATTTAAATACATAGTTTTGGGATAATGAAACATTGTTGAATGAGTGGACAAGTATTTTTACCATACGTAAGACGTAATGACTTTGACTGTGAACGGCGCTTTAGCGATGCACTGCCACTTGTCAATCAATGACAGTTTCGAATGTTGTTTCCCGCTTCTACCGTCTGCCTTATTTTCATACTATTTCACAAGTTTTCGCAAGTATACAATCTGACTAGTTAACAATGTCCAAACGTGAACGTGATTTGAAGAGAAAACTGCAGGAAGAGCAGCAAGCCGCAGCGTACGTCTATCAAGAATTCATCGACACATTCCACAACCCTTCGTCAGTGAAAAAAACGTTCGTGAAATGTGGGACTCTCTTTGCGGATAAGGAGGAAAACGATAACGTTGGGAAAATTTACAACCCCAAACCGCTGAAACAGCAAAAGATCGACACCAAATCAACCGCAATCGAATGTGCGAGAATTCTTCAAGACCCCGTTCTCGATAAACCAACGAAGAAACAAGGTAAACCCAAGTCGAATTTGGATTTATTGAAAGAGGAACTGAAGCAGAGACACAGCGAACGCGGGGAGAAAGAACGACTAAAGGAAGAGTACGATTGGGATGTTCCCCTCAATTGTTATTCCGAAGGTAATTATTTAATTATGTCGTTCAGCAATCGAGGTAGGTAAATGGCAGTGGCTAAGTGACCTTGAGTGGGTTTTATACTCGAAATGTGATTACAAACAACATGGCTGCGTTTTCGATGTACAGGATGTGTATTTTTTAAGGTGGTGATCCTAATACGACGAACCTTTTCGTCGCGAATCTCCCTTCTACGGTCACGGAAAATCATTTGATGCTAGAATTCGGGGCTTACGGCCCCCTTGCCAGTGTCAAAATTATGTGGCCTAAGGCTGGCGACGAGAAAAGTCGCATGTCCAACTGCGGTTTTGTCGCTTTCATGAGCCGAAAAGACGCCGAAAGGGCCTTGAAGGTAAGTACACATGCCAATAATATACAAAGTGTTTTTGAAACAGTGAAGTTGCATTTGTTGTGCTTTCTGGATTTTGATGCAAGTTTTTGTTGGTTTTTACGTGTTTTGGGTGGAGAAATACGAATTTGGCAACATTGTCGTGGAAAAATTGATAGTTTTTGAGATATTCCACTTCAAAGTTGAAATTTTACCTTCTATATTGTACTTTTTGGATAGCTTTTTGGCTAATTTCTTTAATAACGTGACTCAATGTAGATTGAGGAAGGGTTCATTATAATATATTCATCATGAAAAATTTTAAATTACGTATTTTTGGAATTTTTGTGGACCAATTAGGGAATTGACAAAATCCATTTCTTATTTAGCAAAAAAATATATTCACTCAATTTCACATCCATGTTGATCAAAATCGCAAATCTACCTCAACATTTCGTTAAAAAAAAAAATTAATTAATTTCGAATAGTTGGCTGTGAATAGAATGACACTTTGACAGTAAAGCAGTGTTTTATGGAATTCAGTATAAAAACTCTTTAATTGGAAGTGAAATGAGGTCGAAATCAAATTGAATAAAAATTTTGGTGTCATTATAGAATAAAAAAAAGCAAATCTGTGGCGCTGTGTGTTTGTACGGTTGACATATGATTACGAAAATTTTTAGGTTAACTGTTTCTAAAATGACAGTTTAGAGCCGCACGAAGTTTGTTTGGTTAGTGTGAAGCTGACAATTCTAAAAAATACGGCATTTTCAATGTTTTTTCATGGCGAGTATACCATAGACTATTTTTCATATACAGGGTGACATTTTTCCGGGATTTTTTGGAATTTTCAACATGGAATATCTCGAAAACTATACTAGATATCGAAAAACGGTTTTCAGGGTTTTTTCATGGCGAGTATATCATAGACTATTTTTTATATACAGGGTGACATGTTCTTGGAGAAATTGGCTAAAATGGAGACATGTCGATTTTGGAGTGGAATATCTCGAAAAGCATCAATTTCCCCGCGACAAAATCGCGATTTTCGTGTATTTTCGCACCACCAACGTTGCCAAATTTCCAGGAAAACCAACACAGGACCGACCTCCGCCTGGGCTGGGCCAAACGCGTCGAACTGCCCGCGCACCCCGTTCACGTCCCCGCCGAGCTCCTCCAGCTCCACCTCCCCCCACCCCGAACCGACCTGCCCTTCGGCGCGCTGCCCCCCACCCCTCGCCCCCCCGAACCCCTCCCTGTGAGCACCGTCCGCGTGGTCGTTCCCCTCGACAAAAAACGACTCGCGTTGATCCACCGCGTGGTGGAGTTCGTCATCAGAGAGGGGCCCGTCTTCGAGGCCTTCCTCATGCGCCGCGAGTTGTCCAACCCGGAGTTTGGCTTCCTGTTCGACAATAAGAGCCCCCAGCACGTGTACTACAGGTGGAAGTTGTTTTCCGTGCTCAACGGCGACGGGCAGCGCGAGTGGTCGCGCGAAAAGTTCCGCATGTTCGCGGGCGGGTCCGTTTGGGTGCCGCCCGCGCCGCTGCGCTTCGCCGACGGCATGCCCGAGGAGCTGGCGCGGGGCGGGCGGCTGGGCGAAGCGCGGCGCGCCCAGCTGGTGCGGCTTTTGAGGGGGCTGACGCCGAGGAGGCGCGACGTGGGGGAAGCCATGGCGTTCTGTTTATCCCACCGGGCGGCCCTGGACGACTCGCTCGAGCTCGTGCTGGACGCGCTGGCGAACCCGCCGACTGCGCCGGAGAAAAAAGCGGCGCGGTTGTACCTGCTCAGCGACGTGCTGCACAACTCTAGGCGGTTGGGGTTGAAGACGCGGCTGGAGGAGGAGCCCGAGGCGTTGTTGGGGGTGTTTAGGGGGTTCGTAGGGGGTAGGGGGTTTAGGAAAAGGGTGTTGCGGGTGGTTAAGCAGTGGAGGAGTGCGGGGATGTTCTCGGAGGGGTTCATCGAGAGGGTGGAGGGGGTGTTGGCGCCGGTGGAGTATTTCGTGCCTTCGAAGTGGGACGCCGTGGAAGCGGAGGAGGTGGAGGTGGGGGCGGTGTCGACGGAGATGGTTTGGTCGATGGAGGCGGAGGGGAGGATGAGGAGGAGTTGATTTGAGTGGAGTTGAGTTTCGTGTTGTTGTTGGTTGTTGTATTAAAAACCGGTTTGGATTATGTGGATTTGTTTTATTTCATTTTTGCGATTTCTTGGAATTTTTTCGAAAAATCGAAGGAAGGTTTACCTTTGGATTTTCCAAAAAATTCAAAATCGTCTAAGAGTCTTCAACGTTCGTATGGAGGCTTCCAGAGCATCCACAAGGACTCTTTATGGGTTTTTTTCGTTGAAATTAAGGGAATTTCTGCAGTTTTTGGTGGTTTTTGCGACTTTTTGGGATTTTTTGGAATTTTCAACGTGAAATATCTCAAAAACTATGCTAGACATTGAAAAACGGATTTCACCACCGTCTTCAGCGCCTTTCAGACGTCTTATAGACGCCTTATAGACGAGCTTTCAGGCAAATCTATTTTAAATTTTTTTTCGAAAAATCGACGAAAGGGTACCCCCTTTGGATTTTTCATAAAAAACTCAAAGTCTTCTCACAGTCTTCAACGTTCGTATGGAGACTCCCAGAGCATCTATAAGGACTCTTCATGGGTTTTTTTCGTTGAAATCAAGGGAATTTTGGGAGTTTTTGGTGGTTTTTGCGACTTTTTGGGGTTTTTTGGAATTTTTAACATGAAATATGTCGAAAACTATGCTAGATATTGAAAAACGGATTTCACCACCGTTTTCAGCGCCTTTTAGACGTCTTATAGGCGCCTTATAGACGAGCTTTCAGGCAAATCTATTTTAAAAAATTTTTCGAAAAATCGACGAAAGGGTACCCCCTTTGGATTTTTCCAAAAACTCAAAGTCGTCTCAGAGTCTTCAACGTTCGTGAGGAGACTCCCAGAGCATCTATAAGGACTCTTCATGGGTTTTTTTCGTTGAAATCAAGGGAATTTTGGGAGTTTTTGGTGGTTTTTGCGATTTTTTGGGGTTTTTTGGAATTTTCAACGTGAAATATCTCGAAAACTATGCTAGATATTGAAAAACGGATTTCACCACCGTTTTCAGCGCCTTTTAGACGTCTTATAGGCGCCTTATAGACGAGCTTTCAGGCAAATCTATTTTAAAAAATTTTTCGAAAAATCGACGAAAGGGTACCCCCTTTGGATTTTTCATAAAAAACTCAAAGTCGTCTCAGAGTCTTCAACGTTCGTATGGAGACTCCCAGAGCATCTATAAGGACTTTTCATGGGTTTTTTTCGTTGAAATCAAGGGAATTTTGGGAGTTTTTGGTGGTTTTTGCGACTTTCTGGGGTTTTTTGGAATTTTCAACATGAAATATCTCGAAAACTATGCGAGATATCGAAAATCGGTTTTCACCACCGTTTTCAGCGCCTCTTAGACACCTTATAGACGTCAGGCGATTTTATTTTTTGACATTTTTCGAAGAATCGACTAAAAGTATTCGGTATTTATTCAAAAAATTAAAAATTCTTGCATGGTTTTCAAATCTAGTAGAAAACGTTGCGAAACATACTAGATTTTTTCTACTGGTAATAAAATGATTCTTGTATCTTTCAGAGTATTTTAATGAAGCTAAGAGCTACTAGCAGTGTAAGATATTCACTAGTTGAAGTAAAAAACGTTGTATAAATATCAACGCATAACCTTGATAAATATATCTTGTTTGTCCTTTACTCTGCGAAATAAAAACAAACTAATTAAAAATGCAAGAAAGAATATCCTTTGACGTCGATGATAAATTAAAAAAAAACGTGTGTGTGATCTTTTGACCTTCAGTAATGAATAGAACGTTATGGGATTATGTCATATCATTCCAGATTTCAATTAGAAAGAAATTGTATACTACATGTGTACAAAAAACGTGAGCTTGATTAAACACAATGATGGTATAAATGGTATGGTATAAATAAATACGTTCAATCAATTGATATGGTTTTATTATAAAGATACAAATACAGCTAGTGCTCTAATGTGCGTTTGGTTTTCTGCGTTAGGTCTTCGATAGTCCATAAGATGTCCACGGAACGTCCAGAGGATGTCCATTGTATGTCCATGATTCGTATTTTCTCCAATTCATCCTTGAAACATGCTCGATGTAATATGAGCGATTTTTTTTCAGTTTCAGAATTTTCAGCTGAAGATTTCGTAGAACGCCTCTTGCGAGATGCAAGTCAATACCCATGCGATGAAACATCAGACGCCTTCAACGGCAACACAGACATACCGAAGTTTTATAACGAGAAACTTTTCAAAAAGTTAGCTTTGGAAACGCGTCCAGTCTATCTAGTCGATACTGATTTAGTGATTTCAGGGGGCAGGAATTTTTCTACAAAAACATAACGGGCTTATTTTTGAGCAATATCATAGGCTTGTTGGTCGTGTTGTGTTTTCCTGAATCGCTGAAAATACTGAAAATGACGAACAAGTCCAGTACACCGAAAACAGCTTACAAAAGATATATGGCGACCATTTTTCACATGATGACTTGGTACGATTACGACTTCAAACCAGGATCGGGGTAAGGAGTCGTTGTACAGGGTGATTCACATCAGGGCATGGTGTTTTAGAAGTCGTTCGATTTCTTTCCAAAATATTTTCGTCGCAATAAATTTTCTAATAATTTTCTGATAACAAAAATTTGGTTCAACGTGTGCCGGAACGTCATCAACAAAGCATTAATGACGTCATCAATACGACTAAAAAATGCATCTGGACATTCTTTGGACGTTCAATGGACATTCTATGGACGTCCATAGGATGATAGAATGTCCAGTGGACGTCCAAAGAATGTCCAGTGGACGTCCAAAGAATGTCCAGTGGACGTCCAAAGAATGTCCAGTGGACGTACAAAGAATGTCCAGTGGACGTCCAAAGAATATCCATGATGTCCAGTGGACATCCATAAGATGTCCATTGAACGTCCAAAGAATGTCCAGTGGACGTCCAAAGAATGTCCAGTGGACGTACAAAGAATGTCCAGTGGACGTCCAAAGAATATCCATGATGTCCAGTGGACATCCATAAGATGTCCATTGAACGTCCAAAGAATGTCCAGTGGACGTCCAAAGAATGTCCAGTGGAGTCCAAAGAATATATCTGATGTCCAGTGGACGTCCAAAGAATGTCCAGTGGATTCCAAAGAATATCTCTGATGTCCACTGGACGTCCAAAGAATGTCCACTGGACGTCCAAAGAATGTCCAGTGGAGTCCAAAGAATGTCCAGTGGACGTCCAAAGAATGTCCAGTGGACGTCCAAAGAATGTCCATTGAATGTCCAGTGGACGTCCAAAGAATGTCCAGTGGACGTCCAAAGAATGTCCATGATGTCCAGTGGACGTCCAAAGAATGTCCACTGGACGTCCAAAGAATGTCCAGTGGATGTCCAAAGAATGTCCATGATGTCCACTGAACGTCCTAAAAATGTCCATTGAATGTCCAGTGGACGTCCAAAGAATGTCCATTGAGCTTTTGGGGTCACTCTAACCATAACCACACAATGTATATCGAAAAACAGATCGCAAAACCAAACCTCCACTGTGTTTCTTCAGCTCGTGGTCGTCCCTTCGAAAAGTCAGACACTTGCACAATTCTGCCAGCAAAAAAAGCGACTCGGTATTCAAATACAGGATCAGCCAAAAGTACATGTCTCTCACGCTTTTCGGCTTCATGGGTTTCGGTCTGGTTAGGAGTAAGATGTTTGGGATTCACCATGCCACCAAAGAGGAAATGAAGGGCTTCGTACACCTGTGGAGGGTCGTCGGGTACGCCCTCGGCATAGAGGATAGGTAGGGTGAAAAGGGTTCTGAGGTACTCGAGTGGAAAAAAAATGAATAAAACCGAGAAGGCTGGGGTTTATTTATTTTAGGTTGGTAGTTGCGTGACAGGTGCGGTTTTGACAACTCGTAAATGGATCGTTAAAATTGAAGAAATTATTTTGAATATTTGTTGAAAAGATTTCAGTTGCAGAAAAAAAGTAATACGAATTTCTATGAAATAATTTATTGAAAAAAAAACACATAATTTCATGGATCCACCATAAATCGTAACAATTCAACGAAATCGCGTGTCAAAAATTGAACCAATCGAAGTTAGAAGTATTTCCACTGAAAAAAGCCAATGTTTGGCAACGTCGCGATGCATTACCAAGCGTAAAAATAGCGCCATACGAAAAATCCACCAAAAATCGTAAAAATTCAACGAAATCACGTGTCAAAAATTGAACCAATCGAAGTTAGAAGTATTTCCACTGAAAAAAGCCAATGTTTGGCAACGTCGCGATGCATTACCAACCGTAAAAATAGCGCCATACGAAAAATCCACCAAAAATCGTAAAAATTCAACGAAATCACGTGTCAAAAATTGAACCAATCGAAGTTAGAAGTATTTCCACTGAAAAAAGCCAACGTTTGGCAACGTCGCGAAGCATTACCCATTGTAAAAATAGCGCCATACGTCAAATCCACCATAAATCGTAACAATTCAACGAAATGGCGTGTCCAAAACTGAACCAATCGAAGTTGGAAGCATTTCCAATGAAAAAAGCCAACGTTTGGCAACGTCGCGAAGCATTACCCATTGTAAAAATAGCGCCATACGTCAAATCCACCATAAATCGTAACAATTCAACGAAATGGCGTGTCCAAAACTGAACCAATCGAAGTTGGAAGCATTTCCAATGAAAAAAGCCAACGTTTGGCAACGTCGCGAAGCTTTACCAACCGTAAAAACAGCGCCATACGTCAAATCCACTGACAACCAGGGTGTCTCGCTGCGGTTTGTAGTGGCAACCCTTAGCTGTCACATGACTACCAACCCAAACTAAAAAAACTACCCCAAACACCTCGCGTCGTCTTTGCAGGTACAACATTTGCCGCGAATCGGTGTCAGAAACGACCCAAATATGCGACGCCCTCATCGAAAAAGTGTTCCTGCCTGCCATGAAAAAACCGCACGACGATTTCTATTTGTTGACCGAAGCGATGATGGAGGGATTGTCGGCCATGAATCCGATACTCCATTACGAAGTTTTCACCCATTTCGCCCACATGGCCATGGAGGGGGACTCGAGGGTGAGTTTCGCGAGGAAATATTTGCCGGAGTTGGGCGAGAAGGAGCGAAAACGTTTGAAGTTCGTCGTTGACGTCTTGGGGGCCATGCGGTTTGGGTTTGTCAGGGTTTTGGTGAATTTTCTGCAGGTGTTGTCGTTGTGGATTATGAGGGTTTGCCCTTTTTTGGCGATTCGGAGGTACGGGGTTGAGGATTCCTACGTCAGGATTTGAGTTTTCGAGGAGTTCAGAGAGACGCAATTTTTCCATTGGAAAAATTAGCTGGTGAAAAAAAAAAATACATGAGTTTATCATCTAAATATCCAAGAAAAATCGGATATTCTTGTTGGATTTGGGGGGTATTTTGATCTAAACGCCTTAATTTTGAAACTGATAAAAAAAACAAAATAAAAATATTCTTAGTATCCATTTTATTATTATTTTTGAATATTCGAAAATACATCAAGAAAAAAATACAAATAATCGTCGAATGCCGATGGAATTGAAATAACAAAAAATAACGTTTCTATTGGATTGACCGTTGCCAAAGAGAAAAAATCACAAAATGTCGTCGACTTGAACAAAAAAAGTAACCACTCGACCTTTTGGAATATTTTTAAAATAAAAATTTCACAAAATCCGAGGCAGGAGCGATAGAAAAATTTGACAAAATCCATTTGGAAAAATCCGTTTGTCACATTTTTGACGATTTTAACTTTGGAAATATGCAAAAAATCCAGGAAAATAGGCAAGGTCACTAATTAAAAAAAAAACACCTCGAAAACGTTCCCAGTATCCATTTCATTATTATTTTTCAATATTCCAAAACATACTAAGAAAAAAAAAACAAATAATCGTCGAATGCCGATGGAATTGAAATAAAAAAAAAAATAACGTTTCTATTGGATTGGCCGTTGCCAAAGAGAAAAAATCACGAAATGCAGTCGACTTGAACAAAAAAAGTAAACACTCGACCTTTTGGAATATTTTTAAAATTAAAATTTCACAAAATCCAAAGCAGGAGCGATGGAGAAATTGGACAAAATCTACTGTATCTTCGAGAAAAAATTCTGAAAAAACCATCTGTTATATTTTTGAAGTTTGGAAACGTGCAAAAAATTCGAATTTTTAGACCTGAATACCCCCTCAAGAGTCCAAAATTGTTCAGCCATTTGTGGACAAAATTTCCAGACAGACTTGTGTATTAAAAAAAGGTTGTATGGAGAAATAAAACACTGTGTATATCAATGTAAATTTGTACATATTTATTCAAATAAATTACGCCATAATTAAAAATTTCAATATCTTACATTTATTGCCCGTTTTCTCCCAAAGACAAAACAACCAATCACGTCAACCAACACGCTCCCCCCTCTCAATTCCTCCTCTTCCGCCGATGCCTCTTGCCCCTCCCCCCTACTGCCACCTTGGCCTCCTTGACCCCCTCCTCGTCCTCGACGACCTCCATCGACGCCGCCTCCTCGTCGATGCTCTCCACCTCGTCGCACCTGGACGACGCCTCGCCCGAGAGTTGGTTGACTTCGTTCTCGCCCTCCTGGGCCGGCTCCCCGCGGCCCTGGTCCGGGGCTCGGGGTTCCTCCTCTTCTTCTGGCGGTTCTCCGGGGGAGTCTGGCGGAGGCGGCACGATTTTGTGCTCGGGGCCTCCGCCGTAGATGTTGTGGAAGAAGGCCCAGATGCTTTCCGGCACCTACGGAGAGGTTTTTTGATTTTTTTGTGGTGGTTCGTGAGACTGTTGTGAAAAGTGGCGAAAAATCCAGGAAAATAGGCGAGGGTACTAATTGAAAAAAAAAAAAACACCTCGAAAACGTTCGCAGTGTCCATTTTATTATTTTTTAATAGGAAAAAAAAACAATGAAATTAAAAAAAAAAACCTTTCTATTGGATTGACCGTTGCCGAAGAGAAAAAATCACAAAATGCAGTCGACTTGAACGAAAAAAGTAACCACTCGACCTTTTCGAATATTTTTAAAATTAAAATTTCACAAAATTCAAAGCAGGAGCGATAGAGAAATTTGACAAAATCTATTTGGAAAAATCCGTTTGTCATATTTTTGATGATTTTAACTTTGGAAATATGCAAAAAATCCAAGAAAATAGGCGAGGGCACTAATTGAAGAATAAAACACCTCGAAAACGGTCCCAATATCCATTTTATTATTTTTCAATATTCGAAAATATACCAAGGAAAAAAAACAAATAATCGTCGAATGCCGATGGAATTGAAATAAAAAAAAAAACGTTTATATTGGATTGACTTGCCAAAGAAAAAAATTCACAAAATGAAGTCGACTTGAACGAAAAAAAGGTAACCACTGGACCTCTTCGATTTTTCCGTTTGAACGCTCGGATAGTTTGAATAAAAAACTCAAATTTATCATCTAAAAAATCCGAAAAAAAAAATCTGGGATATTTTTTGTATGTCCCGATGCTCTACGGCACCCACGAAGGGGGTTGGGGGGTTTTTAATTTGTTGTAGTGGTTCATGAAAATGTTATGAAAAATGGCAAAAAATTCAGGAAAATAGGCAAGGACACTAATAAAAAAAACATTCCCAGTATTTTTCAATTTGTTTTTGCACAGTCGATTGGATTTAAGCGTTATTTGTATTTCCACGGGTCGAAAAAATTACTTAAAAGTCCCAAAAATAACACAAAAAACAGTGTTTTTCTCAGATTATTCAGAAGAAACCCTTATACTCATTATTTCTCATAATTTTTTTCGATCTTGAAGCAACATTAATTTTCCGTGCGAACGACGAAAGTTGAAAAAAAATTAATAAAAAAGGCACAAGTTTATCACAACCTAAAAAATCCTAAAAAATCGGAGATATTTTTGTACGTTTCTAGAAATATTCTGAAAACAAAACTGAAACAATTACAATTTTTCCATCAATCAAGATCTTTGCAAATATTCTTAGGATTCTTTATTTTTCTCCGAAATTAAAAAAAGGAAATATATTATTTGCCTTCGATTCAACACTCAAAGTTCGAAAATCCATCATACAAGGTGTATGAAAAATTGACCTGAACAATTTTTTTTTTCGTTTAAATAGACATTTTTCAGATTGTACCAAGATAATCAAATTAATTTGAGATTTCGCACATATTTTTCTTGATTTAAAATGATATTTTCACTTAATTCTGAGAATAAGAATGATTATGGGTAGGTAATAGGTGGAGAAAATAAAAGTTATACCTTCAACTCACTTGATGACAATTAATTTTCGACCTTTATCAAGGAGGGGGGAGGGGGGGGGGAGGTAAAAACGGCAAAAAATCATGAAAAATCAACAGAAAACTGCTAGAAAAAAAAACACCCACTCACCTCCGCCGCTTCGTTGGCATCCAAACACCCCGTATCGATCCTGGAGTTATCCACCGGGCCGGGCGGCTCCCGCCCCCTCTTCTGCACGAAATTATGCCACTGGGTGTACCACGTGGCCGAGAGGTAGTGCGTGGCCGGCGCCTCGCGACCCTGCGCCTCTTTGCTGATCCGCAAAAACGCCTCCATTTCGTGCAGCGTCCGCTTCTGCAACGCCGCGCACGCCGGGCAGACGGCGAGGTCGCCCGAGGGCGGACAGCCGCCGAATTTCCTGTGGAGCAGGTCGTACACCTCGAGCGGGATCGCCATCGCCAGTTTGTCGACGTCGAGCTCGCGGTCCGGGTCGACCGAGCCGTGCTGGCACAGGAAGTCCGAGTTGTCGATGGGGCCGGGCTCCGAGCAGTAGTAGAATCTGGAGGAGATTCGTTTTTGGATACAAAATCGGTTTTTTAGTAAATTATCTAAATCGAAATCGCGCTGGATCTGTCACACTTCAGCGTCAGCTGTCACTTGTCACAATCGAAAAAACAAAAAATTTGTGAAAAAAAAATGTACTTCAGAAAATTTGAGACCAAAATGGAACAGTAGAATCTGGAGGGGGGGGGGGCGTGCCGAAAATCACGATTTTTTATTTTTTGGATGCAAAATTGGTTTATTAGTGAATTTTCGAAAGCGAAATCGCGCTGGATCTGTCACACTTCAGCGTAAGCTGTCACTCCAAAACTTGGTGAAAAATAAATGTACGTCAGAAAATTTGAGACCAAAATGGAACAGTAGAATCTGGAGGGGGGGGGGAGGCGTGCCGACAATCACGTTTTTTTATTTTTTGGATGCAAAATTGGCTTTTTAGTGAATTTTCGAAATCGAAATCGCGCCGGATCTGTCACACTTCAGCTGTCACTGGTCACAATCGAAAAGTTTATGATTTTTTTGGGGTATATCTAAGGATTCTCAATGTCAATTCTGTAGTTTACGAGTGGATTATCACTGAACAAGTTCCAACACTGAAACTTTTGATAGTCCATGACCAAATACCTCAAAGTATACAGAGAACACTTTTCCATGTACGAAGCATGTAACTGAATCAAATAATCAATCTGTATTGTACCTATTTATATAAATCTGTTTGTATCTAGCTAGCAATTGAGAATTTGTTTGTTTCTCTAATTTTTTTACTTTTTAATTTCTGCAAATTATTGAAATATCAATGGAACTTGCAAAAATGAATAGTAAAAAAGTTCATAATTTGTTTTTCTTAGATTTATCATCAAAATTCCATCAAAACGATCAGCTTATCGCCAAAAAATTGCTTGAAAAATGATTGGCAACGTCGCAAAGTGTTACTAGCCGGCAATGCCCAGCAGTTCTGACGTCACAATAAGCGTAAAATTCAAGGATTCCAACTGGATTTTTTTCGATTACCACACAAAACATCGTAAATATTATTTTTCCAACACCAACAACGTCAGCTGTCACTTGTGACAATCCAAAAAACCGAAGTTTCGAGGTTTTCTTCAAGGAATTCTCGAAAAAAAAAACTCGACGGATCTTTCAATAATAAATGACGATATCCCCAATAAAAACAAGAGAAAATTCCAGACAATAATTACTTTTTAGTGAATCACTGATATTTTCCACAGAAAAAAATCGCAAATATTATTTTTCCAACATTACCTCCACCCTTAGAAAAAAAATAAAAAAATAGTAATGAAGTAAATCCACCGTACCTGTTGATCCACTGCCTGGACACGTACGTCCTCTTGAAGCCCTCGCCGGAACTGCCTCCTCGCAGACGATCCGCCGTCTCCTCCAGCATCTTCTCGGCCCTGTCCCTGACGACGTCGGCGTCCGTTCGCGCCTTCTGATAGAACAACACGTACGCCTCGCACGACTGCACTCTGTCGGCCGTCACCTTCGTCACGTACTGGTCGTCGAACTCGTACCACTGGCCCGAGTTCGAGGCGAAGCAGGTGTAATGGCCGCCACCTACAGGATTCCATGGATTTTTTTTTTGTTTTGGTTTTGCCCCGTGAGGTGGCGCTCGATTTTTTTTTATTTCGGTTCATTTTTGTTTCATTCAATTCATCATTATCAATCATGTAAAATTGAAATTTCACAAAAACCGAGGCAGGAGCGATAGAGAAATTGCACAGAATCCATTTGGAAAAATCCGTTTGTCATATTTTTGACGATTTTAACTTTGGAAATATGCAAAAAATCCAGGAAAATAGGCGAGGTCACCAATTAAAAAAAAAACACATCGAAAACGTTCGCAGTGTCCATTTGATTATGTTTTAATATTCAAAAATATACCAAGAAAAAAAAACATATAATCGTTGAATGCCGATGGAATTGAAATTAAAAAAAAAAAAAAACGTTTCTATTGGATTGATCGTTACCAAATAGAAAAAATCACAAAATGTAGTCGACTTAAACAAAAAAAAGAACCACTCGACCTCTTCGAATATTTTTAAAATTAAAATTTCACAAAATTCACTGTATCTTCGAGAAAAATTTTTAAAAAACCATTTGTAATATTTTTGAAGTTTGGAAACACGCAAAAAATTCGAATTTCTAGACCTGAATACCCCCTCAAGAGTCCAAAACTTTTCATCCATTTGTAGACAAAATTTCCAGGTAGACTTGTGTATTAAAAAAAAGGTTGTATGGAGGAATAAAACACTGTGTATATCAATGTAAATTTGTACATATTCACTTAAATAAATTACGCCATAATTAAAAATTTCAATATCTTACCGTGCCGTGAGGTGGCGCCCGAAATGTTTTTTATTTTGTTTTATTTTTGTTTCATTCAATTCATTTATTATTCAATTGACAGAAAACAGTCGATATTGCATGACGTGGTGCCACAACTCCGAGTTTGCGAACGCTGTAGAGTGGATAAAAAAACCTAACCTCAATATTTTAAAGGTACTTTTAGAGATCTCAATTGAACTTTAGGAGAGAATTTTGATAATCGTCACTGTAATAACCATAAAAAACGAGTCCAAAAATGTGCACAAGAATTCTTGTATTTCAATCAATTTTTTAAAACTAATTGAATGTGTTTTTCATCATTTTGACAGCTATATAAATGAACAGTGAAGATTATAATGAATGTTTTATCAAATGAATTCTCACCTGCTGTTCCGTGATGACAAATGACAGAAAAGAGGTCGTAAGTCGATACTTTTGACACGCAATCGCCGTGCAAGTAGGGCCTCATCTCCAAATCCTTCAACGGAAAACTGACAGCCGATGAAATTTTACTGCTGTACATCAATTCGTGCCTGAACCGTTTCAAGTGAATGCAAAGCACTTCCGGTAGCTGTAACACCTGGAAAAACCCACGAAAACCACTGAAACCACTCGATTTTCGTCGGATTTGTCAAAAGTCAACTTCAGCCGCCACCAATCGAAACCACACAACAAAATTTCTCAGCAGTCACTTGTCACAACAACAAAAAATCTACGAGTTCTGAGAAATAAATTCGCCGGATCCGTCAAAATTCAGGAGAATAGGCAAGGTCACTAATTGAGAAAAACATTCCCAGTATTTTTCAATTTTTTTTTGCACAGTCGATTGGATTGAAGTGCTATTTGTATTTCCTCGGGTCGAAAAATGTACTCGAAAGTCCCAAAAATAACACAAAAAACAGTATTTTTCTCAGATTATTCAGAAGAAACCCTTATACAGTATTTTGCATAATTTTTTTCGATCTTGAAGCAACATTAATTTTCCGTGCGAACGACGAAAGTTGAAAAAAAATTAATAAAAAAGGCACAAGTTTATCACCATCTAAAAAATCGGAGATATTTTTGTACGTTTCTAGAAATATTCTGAAAACAAAACTGAAATAATTTCAATTTTTCCATCAATCAAGATCTTTGCAAATATTCTTAGGATTCTTTATTTTTCTCTGAAATTAGAAAAAGGAAATATATTATTTGCCTTCGACTAAACACTCAAAGTTCGAAAATCCATCATACAAGGTGTATGAAAAATTGACCTAAACAATTTTTTTTCGTTTAAATAGACATTTTTCAGATTGTACCAAGATAATCAAATTGATTTGAGATTTCGCACATATTTTTCTTGATTTAAAATGATATTTTCACTTAATCCTGAAAATAAAAACAATTATGGGTAGGTAATAGGTGAAGAAAATAAAAGTTATACCTTCAACTCACTTAATGACAATTAATTTTCGACCTTTATCAAGGAGGGGGGAAGGGGGGTAGGTAAAAACGGCAAAAAATCGTGAAAAATCGGACGAACAAACGCGAAAAAATCCTGAAAATCAACAGAAAACCGCTAGAAAAAAAAAACACAAAAGTCAACTTCAGCCGTCACCAATCAAAACCCAAAAAAAAAAATTCTCAGCTGTCACTTGTCAAAACAAAAGAAAAAAAAACTACGAATTCTGAAGAATAAATTCGCCGGATCCGTCAAAAGTCAACTTCAGCCGCCACCAATCGAAACCACACAACGAAATTTCTCAGCCGTCACTTGTCACAACAACAACAACAAAAAAAATCATGATCCACCCACCTTGCTGAACTTGATGCCGTTCCTCAGCTTGTTGCACTTCTCGCAGCTGTACATGTTGTCGCCCTTGAGCTCGTCCGTGCTGAAGAACGCCGCCAAGCAGTCGTGCAGCGCCACCGTCGGCCCGTAGAACCACGACCGCAGCCACGCCAACAGCCACGTCATCCAACCGTCCTGCGCCGGCAACAGCGCGTCCGAGCAGGTGGCGCCGTCGGCGGGCGGGCGGCCGTGCAGGACGACGAGGTGGTCGCGCGAGGGGATGGGCAGCGAGAGGTCTTGGAAGGTTTCGACGCGGCTCGAGACGCGGTCGCACGTCAGGCATTGCACCGAGCTGAGCAGTTTGCCGTCGAAGATGTCCGAGATGATCGAGCGGTGTTTCGGGGGTTTCTTGGGGGGGGGCGGGGTCGAGGCGCCCGGTTGGGAGTCTGAACCGGGAAAAGTTGAAGGAGAACATTGGTTTTGCAGCTTCCGAATATTTAGTACCCAAAAACGTCCAAAAACCGTGTTTTTTGAACTGTCAAAATGATAATTACCCAACGACTGCGCCAAATTATCGAAAACCTTTGAAAATTACGTTTCTTTCAGCTCAAAATTGCACCTACTGACTGCGCCAAATTTTCAAAAACGTCCAAAAACCGTGTTTTTTGAACTGTCAAAATGATAATTACCCAACGACTGCGCCAAATTATCGAAAACCTTTGAAAATTACGTTTCTTTCAGCTCAAAATTGCACCTACTGACTGCGCCAAATTTTCAAAAACGTCCAAAAACCGTGTTTTTTGAACTGTCAAAATGATAATTACCCAACGACTGCGCCAAATTATCGAAAACCTTTGAAAATTACGTTTCTTTCAGCTCAAAATTGCACCTACTGACAGCGCCATATTTTTAGAACTGTCGAAAACTCTAGTTTTTTTGCAGCTTCTAAAAAATCATTACCTATTGACTGCGCCAAATCTTCGAAAATCTCCAAAAACCTTGTTTTTTTGAAGGTTCAGAATAATTATAACCCACCAACTGCAAAAAATTTTCTAAAATGTCCAAAAATCGTTTTTTTTGTAGCTTCAAAATAATCATTACCTATTGACTGCGCCAAATTTTTTGAACTGTCAAAAATTCCAGTTATTTTGCAGCTTCAAAAAAATTATTACCTACCGACTGCGCCAAATTTTCTAAAACGTCCAATTATCTTCAGAATTAGTTGAAAAAGAGTTGAAATACATTTGTTTTTCCATAATTAAATCATGAAATCAAACTTCATTTTTGTGTGCTGGTATCATTTTATTTTTTTATCGCAACTTACCGATAACGCACGAGCTCTGTATCTTCTGTCTCTGCCGTCTGTTGGGGCTACCGCATCGGCTGAGTCTCCTTTTGGCGTTGCTGGCTGGCCTTTCGGTCTCGTCGCTCAAGCTGGACCGTTCGCTGACCCCGGAATCGCAAGTCTCGTACTCACCGTCGCTCGATTCGTAGCCGAAAGCTGCCCCTACGCAAGAAATTATCAGTCACTGCTGATGAATTCGAGCGGAATTTTCTTGCTCTCCATCATTTTCCGTTACCTGGAAATCTGGGCCCGTTTTCGAGCCCCCCAGGCTCCTCCATGGCCAGACTGAAGGTGTCGCAATCACCGCTAGCGGTGCTGGGGCAGCCTTCCGGAGCCGCCAGCTGCTTCAGTTCCTCGTGTAGCTGGTCCATGAAGTTACGCAGGAATTCTTGGGTGTCGTGCTGGTGGTACCCGCGGAACATGGCGTGGACGCTCCGGATACCGTAGAGGATGCCTTGGAAACGAAACAAAATTCGACTTCCACTCATCCACGACAGCTGACAGCAACCTCACCTGACGGTGTGACGTAACCCTGACTAATTTTCTTAGCCCACACGTCCTTCACCAAGCTCTGGTAGGTCCTGCTGAGACCGGGCTTTTTACCCTCGGACAACAACTGAACGACGTAGCCGCAATCCAGGAAAAACTTGGTGAGCGGCTCGGTGTTGCTCAGCGCTTGCAACGCCGCGTTCATGTAGCACGTGTTGCCTATGTTCTGCAAGCCTACCAGCCCGCAAGGTTTCTCCGGGACGCGGTAATCATACTCGTCGGCATCGCTCGAGTCTGAGCCGTCAACAAGGGCATTGACGTTAAGACCGACGCTTCTTTCCGACGAGTAAACTGGTAGGAATTATCCTTCATTATTTCGCTGTTGCATAACGGATCGATTGGTTTTAGTGTCGCGTTAGCGACTAGCGTACAGACTTTGTTACTAACGCCATCTAGTAGCACAACAGCGAATCTTCGGGGACTATCTTGGTTATGACGAGATTTTATTGGTTGGAAAATAATTTCTACAAAGTTTCTACACTCTCATCGCACAATAAACATCAAAATCACAGAAAACACAACCTTTTATATTCAAAACTAACCTCTATCTGGGGTTGTAGTCCTCAAAGTGCTGTAACTTCCATGTCCTGAGTCACGTGATCTTGCTGTGCCTGTTTCAGCCTCCTGATCACTGTCATTATACATCAGGGCTTCTTTGAACACTTCTTTTTGGCACTGGTAACACCACAGCCTTTTAGTAGATAGGTTCATGTGAACACAATGCGAAGGTTGGTTCTTCAATGAAAATGGATCATTTAGAGAAACACAATTCCGAATGGGTTTTTAGCCGTGAAAACTCACCACATTGTGGAGGGTGCTGTGGTCGTTGGATTTTTCAGCACAGCCTATTTGAAGGCAGTTTTTGAATAGGCATATCCAAAGATTGGGACCCCTACAGTCACAGTCAGCACATACAAGCTCCTTGGAATTTACTAAAGTGGTTATTGGAATGTTTTCGATACTACTTAAATGACTGCAAGAGTTTACCATGATGCTGCAATTAATAAATCCGCTTATATGGGGTTATGTATGAATGAAGTAAAACCAACAAAGAGACTCAACATTAACCATGTACAAAGAAACCGCGTAAGCCTGTAGAATAATCATAAAACGCCAGAAATAATGTAATGCTAGTTTCACCGACGTTCATTTACTTAATCAAATTCACTGATTACCTAAGGCACCAAAAATCTTGTCTGGAGTTTGATAAAATTACATTTGAACCAATTAATATTACCTGCGAGGTTAGTTACATGGAATTTGTCACCGATTTGTCAACTAATAAATATTGCAATGAAAGGTTTAAATGTACATTGTCATATTAAAATCAACGATAACGTTTTTTAGTACGGAACCTGAACACTTTCTCGATCAAATACCTTATAAATGGCTTACCTCAACTATGTTTTTGATGCAGGAACCGAATTAACCCATTTCAATAATACCATATAATCAAAAATATAAAACGAAATTACTACTGGACGAAATTATCAACTGACGATTCACATAATAATTACATTACCAATCCGCATATCGCAAAATCGTGATGAGCTTGTCAAAAATCAAAATGTCGAATTCATTGACACGCGACATGAAAATTCTGTAAACGCTGTCGTGAGTCACTCGTTCGATTCTTGTTAGAGATAATCACCAATAGATGGCCATAGCATGTAGAATTTTAGAATTAATCCAGAAAGAAAGAAACCCAATAAAGACAGAGAGAGAATTAATCGAGTTGGAGGATGATTCATGTATCTAAACCGAATCTAACCCAATGCTCATAAGTCACCAGTTAAAGATATTTTTCCCACGTTGCCAGTGACGTTTCTTTCTCAAAGCAAGAATCTCATTTTTTGAATCTGAATAATATAGAATATATTCTCTTGTTATCCTCAAAGTTGAATAATCCTATTTATTTAGACTCGACTGCTTTTGGTAATCAAAAAAATATGTTGACCTTTATATCATTCTAATTTCTCTGGTAACAACATTATTATCAATCTCAGTGGCGTTTTTAGGGCATTATAAAAGCCACCTAGGATGGACAATGCTTTCGTACAATGTGTGCTGATAAAAACTTTATGACTAGAATGAATGATTATTTGTTATGGATCCATTCAAGTCATTATCTGGAGTAGGAAACATTGACTTTAGCCATGGTTTCGTTACGTTCAATAAATCTTTTCCCATTCAAAGTTTTTGTTGCGCCGATGAATTTTGTTACCCACGATAACAAATGAAAGGGTATAAATAGTTATTCAGCTTTGAATATTGTTGATTCCAAAAACTACTTCGTAAACAAATATAATGTTCAGAGCAATACTCGTGAGTATACAAAATAGTATTTTTGCAATATTTTTTGTGATGAAAGAGGAAGAAACTGCCTCTTGACTTTAACGATTCACGAA
Organism: Plagiodera versicolora; assembly: GCA_037013635.1. Lineage (NCBI taxonomy): Eukaryota > Metazoa > Arthropoda > Insecta > Coleoptera > Chrysomelidae > Plagiodera > Plagiodera versicolora. Next base: position 10,216,391 of record CM072989.1, read on the forward strand.
CATTTCAAAACTGTCATCTAATCGTTTACGTCACATTCTCCATCTCTCTTCATCCAACGGTTTCAACTATTATCTATCTTTCTCAATATCACATTCCTCTCGATTAATTGGGAGATATTCCAAAAAAGGTCGTATACAGGGCGAAATATTTTTCTCGCCAGCTCAACGGTGCATGAATCTTAAAAAAATATATATTTATTCGTTTCAGGTGACCGTTTTGGCCTTGTGCCTAACTTCTTCCTTAGCACTACCTTACGTAAAAGGTGAAGATCAAGGAAATGGGGGTGGAAATGGAGGACAAGGAGGGGGACCATGGGGTGGACATGGAGGACAAGGAGGGGGAGTAGGGGGTGGAAATGGAGGACAAGGAGGGGGAATTGGGGGTGGACAGGGAGGGCAAGGAGGGGGACCTGCAGGATTTGGAGGTGGAAATGGAGGACAAGGAGGGGGACCAGGGGGTGGACATGGAGGGCAAGGAGGACAAGGAGGGCAAGGAGGACAAGGAGGACAAGGAGGACAACCTGGAAAATTTGGTGGTTATGGAGGACAAGGAGGAGGACCAGGAGGACAAGGAGGACAACCTGGAGGATTTGGAGGTGGTTATGGAGGACAAGGAGGATTCAGAGGAGGACAAGGAGGAGGACCTGGAGGATTTGGAGGTGGCTATGGAGGAGCCCAAGGTGGAGGATTTGGTGGAGGTCACGGAAACATGGGAGGAGGATACCAACAAAATGGATATTAGAGATAAATCTCATATTGTCACATTGTCAAAAGTCAGAAATAAATTACTATGAAAAATATTTAGGTTTGATTGTTTGGTATTTCTGCTGGAAATCTGGTTATTTTGATATTTCCCAACAAAAAGTCTAAAATTTCCACTGGAAGTCTGGTTAATTTTAATTCAGCTCGAGAACGAACATCCCCCTAGCTCCGGACCTGCTCACAAAGAACTATTTTCATCATTTATTGACCTCCTTATTTACACGATTCCATGTATCCATATCACAAAGCAATAAACCACACTGGGAAACAAAAAATCCCCTTCATTTCGGTTTCTTAGAGACGATATAAAATAGCTGCACTCATACCCAAATCCAAACATTCTTCTTCGAGCCCAACAAGATGAAATTCACAGTGGTAAGTTTTAGAGAAACACTCCCAATCAAATTCAGTGTATTTCCTTCACAACACGAATGTTTGTTTTCAGATTTGTTTACTGGTTGCCATGGTAACCCTCCAAAGCACTCTCGTGTGCTCGTCTAGAGACGCAGGACCTCACGGAGCCAACAGAGCCGGCTCAGGAAGCAGGTCAGGAACAGGGGGAGGGGCTAGTAGGGGGGGACAAAGTGGAGGGGCGACAGGACACGGTGGGGGGAATTTCGGAAACGGAAGACTGGCGTGACGTTTTTTAAACGACGTCATGAACACGTGTCGAGCTTTGTTTATTATATCTGACTTGAAAAAAAAAGAGCTTGAAGACATTTTCGCTGTTTTATTCATCCAATTCCCCCTCCTAAGATGTAGGCACGCATTACTTTGTGTTTTCTGGTTGGTCTGTGCCAAATTCTAGGTTTGACAGCCTGTCCAGGGCCTGACCGCCATTTTTCTTCACCGAAATCTTCAGAACTGAAAGGAGTCAGCTGACTTCCGGTTACCATCACAGTGAGAATAAGGAATACGAAGATGAACCCCTGGAAGAAATAATGCTCTGAGATAGATCAGTTTTTGTACTTCAGGTTTGAGGTTAGGTTAGGTTTAGAATTTCTGAGTTGTTTGGATCAGCATCAGTTATTCGTTTCAATGAAAATACTGTTTTATTATTGATTTGATTCCTGTTTTGATTATTTGTTGCCTAATTATTATCATTGTTTTTTTTCCTAGAATAAAGTCCCAAATAAACAAAATATTTTTAACCAAATTCACAAACAAACTCGTGTAGAAATTTCCCAGTAAAAACAATGCGTAAAACTCACAAGAATTTCTTGAAACTGATACAAGATTACAACGAAGTTTTGTCAAATTAAATTTATCTTCCTTCGTATTACGTCACAGGTCATAAATCATAATAAATCTTGATAATCACCAACAAATTTCAGGCTCTCAATTGGATACTCGGTATGTAAATCGATATGATGATTCATAGTACTCAAAAACATGGTACCGGAACAACAATATAGCATTCAAATGATAAAAATATGTTGTGTAATAGCCGGATTTTCATCCACTCACCCGTACTAGCATTGTGCTTCAAAAATGTTTGTACTTCTCGGAAGAAAACTCAAAACTACATAAAAACGCTTCACAGAATTCGGTATTGAAAAAGCGAGGTTTGATTACGAGATGTTGCCTAGTAATGCTACCTCAATCAATAATATTAAAAAAGTTTGTTGCGTCTATTCAATATTAGTTTTTTTGATTATCACCCACATAGGAAGGTCAGTAGATTTTAATTATAAACTAGAATTTAGTTATTTTGGTTGTTTATCAACTTGGGAATCGCATTTCCATATGTATAGAATTTTCTTGTTTAATTCTTGTCCCATACGCCCAATGGATATAAATTATACTATCCCAAATATCCTGAGCCATAATTAAAGCTTGCCAAATAGTTATACAGTGTGGCACAGCCAAATGGAATAAATTCGATGAGGAATAAATGAGAGCCAGTTAGGAAAAACGCTGGGACACATCGATTTGTATTTTTTGATGCGCGTTTTTTCAGGAAAAAATAATTATACAGGGTGTGTCATGTGACAGTGGCCGATACCAACTTTCTTATTTCGAATACAACCCCCTGTATATTATTGGTTTTTTGGATTCTTCGGAAAATTCTAGACATAATTCATGTACAATGTCCTATACCTATCTTCAACTGTTTCGGATATATTGAGTGTTTTCTGATGTATTACAAAAATTAACATAAAAAAAAGAAAATTATTTTGTTTCACAAATTCGCTACATTCGAAAATTTTGTAGATATCTTATATTGACACCAATGTTCCACACTGTAGACAGTCCCCTGTTGATAAATCATGGAATCTAATGATAAATTCTTCGCTAATGTTCAAATAGACAAAGACTTGTTCTTAGAAAAAAGCAGTCGTTCAAGCATTAAATTTTTTATCGTTTCATTGAACTTGCTAATGATTAGTGTCAACATTATTTTTATTATATCATCAATGTTGTGTAGAAGATGATTTGATATAAATATCGATACATTGATAAATTTTATTCAGTGTTTCTACATCTTTTCAACATGAACAAAATATTGGTAAGTTCTGTCTTAGTTTCTGATTTTAATCACCCCATATTTCCATATTCGTTAGTATAGTCTATTTATTGAAGCAAAGAAGGCTATGACAGCTCTACAGAAAGTGCGGTGTTGCCAAGTGTATTTTTTTCAGTGATACTCCGAAAAAGAAAGTTTATCATTCAAATTGTTCTGAAAATTGTTTTCGAGTATACACACAAAATTTTGATGACTATTGACTGTAGATAATCGTGAATAGTTTCTCAATACTCTCTCCCATCCTGCCCAAATAACTGTTTGGTGCTCCCTCCATTGTTTTTCTTCTTCTTTCTTTAAGGTTACCATTTTCGCCTTGTGCCTAGCTTCCTCCTTGGCTCTACCCCAAAGAGGCGGCTTTGGGGGCGGTCAAAACGGCGGCTTTGGAGGCCAGCAAGGAGGACAAGGGGGCTTCGGAGGCGGTAGGCCTGGGGGTGGTTTTGGGGGCGGACAACAAGGTGGTTTTGGAGGACAACAGGGTGGTTTTGGAGGACAACAAGGGGGACAAGGAGGTTTTGGAGGCGGTAGACCGGGGGGCGGTTTCGGGGGCGGACAAAATGGCGGCTTTGGAGGTGGACAGGGTGGATTTTGAGGATGAATTGCGAGTCATGACAATCTGAAAACTGAAATTTGTTCATTAATGTTCCTTTATTTTGAATAAATATTATTTTTAAAAAATATTCTGTTACTTTTTTTTAGGAAAATTGAAAATTGCAAGATTGCACGGCAATATTACAGGTACATGTTCTCTTATACGAAATAAGGAAAGAAGTTCCTATGAACGTGTGTCCGATCTCGATTATTAGCGGAGTTACAGGGTGTTGAAAGTTTTGCAAAAATTGTTTTTTTATTTTATTGTGCTTGATCTACTGCAGATAGAGCTTTCAAATTTTGTATGAGTATCAAGCAATAGGTGCTGCTTGATATGGAAGTAAATGTTTTCCAAATACCATACAGGTTGTTGCATTTTCCGAGGTCTCAATTCATAAAAGCCTCGAGAAAAACTTGCTCGCACGCCACTGGTGAATTTTGATATTTTTCTCAAGTTCTTCGACCTATTACCTGAATTTTGCCTCTCCTGACTTTTGGTCGAATTCCGTTCAGTTTCCTCGGAAATTAATTAATTTGTAAATTGGCTCAAAGCTACATACTCTGAAATGTTTATACTATTTTGCTATTTGTTATTATTTAAATCATCGAAATTGAATGAAAAAGAAACAAAACAAACGAGCTCATCTTATCAACCATTCCATAGATAAATTTAAGATATCAAACGATACAGACAATTCCAAATTCAATCCAATCATCTGTCTCAATTCCATTATCGTTCAATGTCAGCTAAAATTTAATTTTATTTGCACTTGCTGATCATGCCAGTGTCAATATTATTTTAATTTCATCATCTCGGACTACGATGGACATTTATAAATATCATCAAACAGACGACAGTCACTCAGAACGACAACTGTTTTTGTGAATATGGGTTCTAAAATGTTGGTAAGTTGTTTAATCTCATTAGACGTGATAATCTTCAAATAAAATAGAATATTTTTAGTGTAGCTACTTGAAAGAGTGACTATTTGTTTATTTATTGAATTTTTCCTTAATCATTTGTTTTCAACAAATCAGGACTTTTTGAATTAAAAAAAAAACAGTGTTTTATATGAATTAACAAGACTTTATACAACTGACAATTTTTTTTGACATTGACAGATGACATCAGTGACCTTGCTGCTGGTGCTGACCTCTTGCTTGGCAGCTCCCCAGCAAAATAAAAAGAAACCCACGAGCTGGGACCTAGAACCAGCAAAGGATTCAACAGGGCCAAACAACGACGGAAAACCTCTTCCTGGAGATGTCCTCACAGACCCTGGGTATTGCCCCTCATGCAGAAAACCTCGTCCCGATAACGTTCAGCCATTTTGAAAGCACCTCCATTAGATTTGATGCCCATACTTTGTTCACAAAGTTTGATTATTTTCGCAAATGAATAAAGCTCTAATTCTTGTTCTTTCGTTTTTGGGCTCACCCTGTACAAAACCACACTGTCAGTTGCCATGGCAACATCGACCAAACACCCCCCAGAAAAAATGATAGTGTGTCTAGGCCCCCTGGGCTCCGGGAAAACTCTACTTTTGAAGAGCCTGCAAAACGGTGACGTCATCGATGGTACCACGACAGCGGTACCAACTGTCGGTACGAACATCTTCGATATCAGAGTGGGGGACAAGATTTACGAGGTGAGGGAGCTGGGGGGCACCATGGCCCCCCTTTGGCCAGTCTATCTCGGTAACGCCAGGAAAATTATGTACGTGGTGGATGTGTCGAATTTGTGTCAAATATCTGCTGCCTGCGTGCTGCTTTACACTGTCATGGTGCAGCCATGTTTGAAGAACGCCGAGGTTGGTACCATGTCGAGCAACAGGTGCGATGTTGCCGGTTGTTTACCGATTCGTGTTTGCAGTTTCTGATAGTTTTGACGAAAATGGATGTGAGCTACAGGCAAATGAGGAACGAAGCTCTGCTGATGCTGCAGATGAAGAGACTGCAGAAGGAAGTGAAGCAGAAAATAACGATAACAGAAGCCAGCGCCATCAGTGGCGAAGGAAGAAATGAAATCATCGAATGGATCACTAAATGAACAGTCATTTTTTTTTGGATTTTGACGTTTGAAATGTCACTTATGTGGTATCATTGCATGCGGAAAATTATGCAGATTTCAAAAATGTAATAATATACAGGGTGTTCCATATAAGAATCGAAAGTTGGTATCACTTCCGGTGAAACCGGAAGTGGAAAAAAATTCGTTTATAGATCAAAAGTTGCCACTCACTATGCATATGGGATATCCCAAAATTCAATCTATTATCTCTAAAACTAACAGAGATACAGGGGGTTTACCATGTTTCTGTTACACCCGGTATAACAAAGTCATTTTTCTTGTCACTGTCGTTTCAAAGTGTTGATTAAGTATTTAAAGTATGGCGTGATTGTATTTTGATTGTCCCCAGAATCAGTCACCATGAACGCATCTATAAAAATGCTTGTTTTGAACTTGCACGAAACATAAAAAAAACTCATCATTGACTATTGTGGTTATAAAGATGAAACTCACAGTATATTTTGTGTTGGTAAGTCGAAACCCTGCAGAGAAAAAAGAACAAATTTTGTTCAAAAAGCATTTTTTTTTATTCAAATAATAATAATAATAATAATAAATTATCGATGATACGAAAATACTTTAATTTTTTCCATAGATTTTCATGATTTTAACGTTGATAACACGCTCTCATCCCTCTCCCGTTCCCGGAGGATGCTGTGGCGGAAGAAGAAGAGGTGGGGGAGTGAAAATCGTCGTCTTGAAAACGTATGGAGGGGGTTCGAGACGTGGGGGGAAGCGTGGATGCCATCAGGGGTGGGGGAAATGAAATAATTCACTTGTTATTCGTGATGATATCAGGTATTGAGGGTGTTTGGTAGAAATATAGTATCGTTTATGATTATTTTTCGGAATATTTAGTTTCCACAGCCTGTAAACATAATTGTTCTGTCAACCGTTGGTGTGATTGACAGCTGTCAAACTGATTATACAATGTGTTGTAGAATTGCACGGCAATTTTTCAGGTACGTTTTCTCTGGTGCGAAATAAGGAAAAAAGTTCCTATGAACGTGTGTCCGATCTCGATTATTAGCGGAGTTACAGGGTGTTGAAAGTTCAGAAAAAATTAGGTTTTTATTTTATTGTGCTTGATTGACTGCAGATAGAGCTTTCAAATCTTGTACGAGTATCAAGCGATAGGTGCTGCTTGATATGGAAGTGAATGTTTCCCAAATACCATACAGGATGTTGCATTTTCCGAGGTATCCATCCATAAAAGCCTTGAGAAAAACTTGCTCGTACGCCACTGGTGACTTTCAATATTTTTCTCAAGTTCTTCAACCAATTACCTAAATTTTGTCCCTCCAGACTTTTGGTCCAATTCCGTTCAGATTCCTCAGAAATTAATTAATTTGTAAATTGGTTCAAAGTTGCATATACTCTTGCTACTTCGTTTCAACACCCTGTAACTTTTTTCCTCATTTTGTACATAATCAATTCATCAAATATGTGAAATGTAAAATGAAAATAACCAAGTTTGAGGGTTAGTTTTATAAAAAAATCATCATAAAATTACAAAAAATAAATAAATCAACATAAAAACCACAAAACTATTCAAAACACATGCCGATCAACACAATTTCCATTCACCTCAAACTTTCAAACTGTCGAACTATCGAAAAAAATCCTCTCCACTCATTTCCTGCCGTAACCACCCCCATAACCGCCCCCGAAACCGCCCCCGAACCCGCCCCCGAAACCTCCTCCGAAACCACCACCGTATCCGCCTCCGTAGCCTCCTCCATAGCCTCCCCCTTGTCCACCTCCGTAACCGCCTCCATGACCGCCCCCGTAACCGCCCCCGTGGTGACCGCCGCCCCCGTAATGGCCGCCATGTCCACCTCCGTACGATTTGATGATTATTATCTTGGTGGCACCTCCGCCTCCTTTGCCGTAGTGGCCGTGGGGGGATGGGGCGGCGAGACAAAGGGCGGCAAGGGTCAGGAGTAGTAGAATGGTCTGAAAAATATGAATAACTGGAGAACTAGGAGTGGTATGATTTTGAAAATTTGTATATACACTCGAGAAGGTGTGGCGAGTTCAGCTGAAATGTTTTCGTCGTTGGGTCACTTCCGGTTTCACCGGAAGTGACGCCATCTTTGTTATTTCAAATGGAACACCCTGTATATTTTGTGGTTTTTGAATTCCTTGTTTGATTTTAACTCGATTTCATGTGTCACACCCCATATCTAAAATGAACCGTTTCAGAGTTATTCAACTTTTTTTGAAAAAAGTGACAGTTACAGCTCATCAGACAAATGACATTTTCACGTAGATACCAATTTTTCGAAACACGCATCAATTGATCGATGAATATATAAGGTTGAACGAACATTTTGCACCAAACACATTTCCCGAAGTATTCACAGGGTGTGAATAAACAATCTGACAAACTAGTGGAAAAAAGTACAACGGTATTAACGATATTGCTACATACCTTGAGTGTGAATGTGTTTTGTTTCATGGCTGCTTTGATAAACGATTAAACGAACGAATCTGTGAATTGAGTAAGATGTTACGTTTAGAAAAACAGTTGACGAATGTTGTTTTGGACCATGTCGTTTCGAGCTTTTATACCTGCTTATAACATAATATTGTGAAGTGAAGAGTAATGTCAAGGACATTCGAGATTGATTAGTGCTGAAAAGTCGGGGAATTTCGGATCCTTGAGTAGTTATTAACAGTACCTAATTTGTAGTCTGAGGATGGTTAACATAACGGACAATGGTTTTTTGTCGTCCGATGTGAAATTTCAATTTACGTTTCAACATGGAGCCTAAGTGACTTCAAAAGCTAATAGAATATTCAGTTTTGTGGGTTGAATCAATCACAGGAGGTCGTTCGAAAGATTACGCGCTTTTCTTGTATAATTTTTTGTTTCATACTGAAACTGGACTATTTTTAAATTCGACATCGCTTACAATCAGATATATCTTCCTTGTTATTTATTTGGGATATTTTTCCGCAAATGGAGACTGATTTCTTGACTTCATGAGAAGAAATCTGTAGTTACATAGTTGCCAGATATCAAAATTCGTCTGTAGATATCAGAAACTGTTCGAAACTGGATATTTTTGATCCTAGTGTTCAAGAAACTCCCGATTTATACTTAATTTATTCATCAAATATGCTAAGGACATTTGATATCGCAGACTTGGCACCACAAGTCAGAACATGCAAATATCAGTGTTGATAAATAACCTAATTTCAATCTAACCTCAATCTAATCTAACCTAACCTAACCTAATCTAACCTAACCTCAAACTAACCTAACCTCAATCTAACCTAACCTCAATCTAACCTAACCTCAATATTCAAAAATATGGCTAAATGGGCGACTTCTTTTGAAAAATGTTTCCCATTATTTAAATCTCAATTCACTTTCTGTAGTTACCTTCCTGTTGAGTGTTATTTCTTTATTGCAAAAACAAGTTTTTTATATAGTGGGTTCTTCAAGAAAAGTCCATTAAATCTGTGCTGTGCTATGTAATTACATGATATCATCCTTGGGTAGTTAAGAATTCAAAACAAGTATAAGACTCGAGTTGTATCAGGAAAATAATCTCGAATATTCAATGGGCTAGTCTTTATTCATATTCGGTGGACAATAAGAAACATTTTTACAACCTTGTTCTGATCTATGCAGTGTGGAACAGCCAAATGGAATAAATTCGGTGTGTCATGTGACAGTGGACGATACCAACTTTCTTATTTTAAATACGACCCCCTGTATATTATTAGTTTCTAGGATGTATTACAAAAATTAAAATTAAAAAAAGAAAATAATTTAATCACGGTCTAAATAAAAAAAAATATTCTACAGGGAGAGTTCTCTAGCTGTGCACAAAAATCGAAACCACTACGTCATTGATGACGTACGATATTCATCAATGAGTTTCCTGCTTGTTTTCGAAACCGTTTCAGGGGAATTCCAATATGATAATCCAGCTTTGCTTTAACAAGATGCGCATCCGTAATCACATGGATTCGAGGTGATGCCTAATTATGAATAATTACTTAGTCAATATAAACATCCTTTAATGTCGTATCTGAATAATGAAAAAAACAGCGAAGAAGCACAGCGAATTTCTCCGAATAAAACTACTTTTAAGCGAGGACAGTGAACCACGGTTTTTTTTTATTTTGATTTAATCGAGAAATTGATGATTATGCTTTGAGAATATAATAATTGTTGTTTTGTTACATCCTGTAGTTATTGTAAACAGGTGAATCAATATAGAAAATTAGTATTGTCTATTTATTCAAGCAAGAGAGTTGTGGCAGCTCTACAGCAAGTGCGGTGTTGCCACATGCCCTTTTTTCAGTGATACTCCGAAAAATAAAGTTAGGTCGAGTTTATCATTCAAAACGTTTTCGATTTATGAAATATATAACCCAAAATCGCCTGACAGTGTTTTTCAATATTTTTGCATACTTCAACTACAATTAACAAGCTTTACTAGCGAATCAACTATTTCTTTCTAATAATTGACAATCCAGGGAAAAAATAATGAAATCATAACCGAATACGATTCCAAAATATCAAAACACAACTTCACTTCCCATAACCACCCCCTCCTCCTCCCCCTCCTCCTCCTCCTCCTCCCCCACCACTTCCTCCTCCGAATCCAAAACCTCCCCCAAAACCTCCTCCTCCACTTTGCCCTCCATGTTGGCCTCCACAACAAGGGTTGTTCACCCTAGCAGGTCGGTGCATAGTTCTTCGTCGTACTGGCACGACTGCTACTGGAACCAGTTGGACAACCACTGGTTGCACGTAAACTGGTCGGGCTTGGACGTAACCACCCCCATGGCTTCCTTTCTTGGTCGCCGTTGATGGCATCGTCAGGAGAAGTGTCGAGATCAAAATCTGGAAATGACAAAACCTCTTTTAATATTTTAACATGTAGCATACAAACTGAATGTGAATTTTATGATTATATACTGTGTATTTTGATATCTCTATGTGCTATGTATTCGAATTTTTGACGTGTTTTTATAGCAATGTGGTCTTTTTAAGGAATAAATTTGATTTTATTTGATTTGATTTGACGAAGTGATTGAAAAGTAGCCGTCGAAAGTGTGTTGCAGCAAAACAGTGTTGGTCTATTAGGTTTGGGGTGGATTTTTGGATTTTATTGTCGAGTAGAAGATTCGAATTCGAGATTTTTCGAAAATACCACCAGAAGAAAATCTTGGAAAATTTCAAGAATGTTGATATGGGTTTTTTCCGAAGATCCCTAAAAAAACAACGAACGGCAACAGCGCATTTTCTGGCAGCTGTCACAGCTCACTTCTCCAAATAAACACACTACAGGGTGTTTCAGAATAGCATGGCATAATCAGATATCGAAATAGTATAAACATTTCAGAGTTTGTAGCTTTGAGCCAATTTACAAATTGATTAATTTCCGAGGAAACTGAACGGAATTCGACCAAAAGTCAGGAGGGACGAAATTCAGGTAATAGGTTGAAGAACTTGAGAAAAATATTAGAATTCACCAGTGGCGTACGAGCAAGTTTTTCTCAAGGCTTTCATGGATGGAGACCTCGGAAAATGCAACACCCTGTATGGTATTTGGGAAACAACCACTTTCATATCAAGCAGCACCTATTGCTTGATACTCGTACAAAATTTGAGAGCTCTATCTGCAGTAGATCAAGCACAATAAAATGAAAACCTAATTTTTCCAAAACTTTCAACACCCTGTAACTCCTCTAATAATCGAGATCGGACACATCTTGATAGAAACTTTTTCCCTATTTTGTACTAGAGAATACGTACCTGAAATATTAATAATAATAATAATAATAATGCAATTCTGAAACACCCTGTATAGTGCACACAGAAGGTATTTTTTTATATGAAAACAACGAAACTCGATGACAACTTCGACATTTTATTATATTTATCAATTCCAAAAACTGTATTAATTCATTCTATATCATCGCGTTAAAAAAAAAATCATTTTCCGTATCCTCCTCCCGCACCCCCTCCGAATCCGAACCCCCCACCCTTTCCGCCGCCCCCGCCCCCTCCTCCGCCCCCGCCCCCGCCTCCGCCGCCCCCGTTATTTCCCCTGTCGCAGCAGGGAGCCTGCTGGATGGGCTGGCGAACTGGTTGATAAACCGGTTGAACTGGTTGGGAGCAACCGTCTCCGCATTCCTCGGTGTAGCCGCCCCCGCCAGAGAGTTTCTTGAAGAACGGGGAAGAGGCGGCGTTGAGGATGGCGGATAGGAGAAGTATCTGGAAATGTCGAAGAGATCAGTGATGAAATGGGAATGGAGGACTGAACTATTTTTTTTTTGTTTTGGGTCCAAGAGGTATGCTTTTCGATTTGGGGGGTTTTGAGGAGCTCAAAAACACTATCAGGGGTAGCACCAACACAGATCCCAGATTTTGGCACGACAATTGTCATTTATTCAATCGTCAAAATGCCTCAGATCATACTAAGGACATTTGATATCGCTTAACATGAAGTTCAGTTGTCGAAAAATTGAGAATACTTTCAAAATCAAACAGAAAAAACTATGTATAGTATACTCACACAAGTGATTGTAGAAATCGCCATTGTTTCAAATCACTCACGATCACTTGATCGACTTGATGACACGTAAATATGCTTTTGTTTTGAAAGTTGTTGTACTTTTATATACGCTTATTTTGATGTGATTTTTCTGTGCACAGGAATTACCATTATTAATAACTGTATTTAAGGTAGAAAACATGCATTAATTTATATCAGATTAGTTGATCAAAGATTCATCATCTTCATGGAAATGGTCATGGATGGTTAGAAAACACAAAATTGTGGGAGAATGGGTAATTTTTATTTTAGGAAATGAACGGTTTGTCTCATTTCATTTTCTGTGATGAAGAGTTTCGAGGAGGGCGGAGCAATCAGTTTTACAATATGAAGAATGTACAGGGTGAGCAAATAAAAATATGTAACTTGGAGTATTATCTGAAGAAAAATGGTCCATTTCGAGAATATGAAATCTGACTTTTGAGCAATTTATTTGGAGATATTTTTGATTCCTTACATCTAGTCGAAACTTTCACGAATATTGAAAATGTTCTTCTCTTGAGAATTATTTTTATTCTGACTAAAAATAATAACGTACATGAACTTTATGTTTTGTGTATTAACAGTTGTCAAATAATTCTCCAAAAGTATCAATTAACATTTAAACATTTAATTTTTCAATGCAACACGTGGAAATCTTTTCAGAATTACTTCCAGTGATATCTTTGTTTTTTTTTTATTTTCATTAAGAAAAATCTGAGAATTTCGTTTGGATTGATTAATTCGTCGTTCGATCGAGTTGTCTATTTCATAAAAAATCGTTTGTGGATTGGTCAATCGAATTGTCAAGGTCATTTCATTATTCTTGGTCTTAGGTAACTATACCGGATGTCCTAGACCTTTTAGACCAGGATGTCTCTCACTTATTGACAGTGAAAATAAATTTATAATAGAAAAATATTGTTTCAAGGGTGTATCAAAAAAAAAAAATAAATCTGAACTTCTGCATATTCTTTTATTCTCTAAAATAAAGAAACCATACAAAACACACTTTTCCGGAGCTCCCCTACCCCCCAAACCCTCCTCCAGCTCCTCCCCCGAACCCGAACCCGCCCCCAAATCCCCCACCACTTCCCCCACCACCACCACCTCCTCCTCCACCGCCCCCTCCTCCTCCGCTCCCGTAACCCTTTCCTCCAGGTTGTCCGCCACAGCACGGACTCGCTTGAGGCTGCTCAACAGGTTTCTGATAAACCGGAAGTTGGTGAGTTGGCGCAGTCGATTGGGCAGGTTTCAGCTCGTACACCTCCTTCACCACGTACTCTGGCTTGGTGGGGCGTGGCTGGGCGTAAACTGGGCGTGGCGAAGGAGGCGGAGCCGGCTTCACTTCGTATATTTCTTTGATCACGTACTCTGGCTTGGTTGGGCGTGGCTGGGCGTGAACTGGGCGTGGCTGGGCGTAAACCGGGCGTGGGGAAGGGTGAGCGGGCTTCACTTCGTATATTTCTTTGATTACGTACTCTGGCTTGGTGGGGCGTGGCTGGGCGTAAACTGGGCGTGGTTGGGCGTAAACTGGACGTGACGTAGGAGGCGGAGCCGGCTTCACTTCGTATATTTCTTTGATCACGTACTCTGGCTTGGTGGGGGGTGGTTGGGCGTAAACTGGTTGCACTGGGCGTGATTGGACGTAAACTGGCTGGACTACCATGGGCGGTGGGGCAGGTTGTTCTATGACTATCGGTACCGGCACCTGTTGCACTGGTACTGGCACCTGTTGCACTGGTTGGGCGTAGCCTCCCCCATAGCCTCCGCCGAAGCCGCCTCCATAGCCTCCCATTAGTCCGCCCAACTTGCCGAACTTCATTGTCGGGCTTGAGTCGACTGACACGAAGATGATGACAGTTGACAGGAATACAATGATCTGGAACGAAAGTAAATTATTTTTTTTATGTTGACAGCTGAAGACAGCTAGTTTTCTTTTGACGTCCCAAAAACGTGACATTTTCGTAAAAAAAAAATCATAATATAGGTTTCATGTCACTGACGTAATATGAATTGACATACAACTTATCGTTTTTATGAAAGTTTCATATTTACTTACCTCATTCTTTTCGAAGAATAACATTTTGATATATTAGGCACCAAACAATTGACGTTTCAGATGGGTATATAGGGATAAATGATTCAATGCAACGTTTTTTTATATATAAATGTTTTGTTCCTAGCATTGTGTTCGAGAAAATTCTCATGCTAAGAGATTACCACTTGTAATAACTATATTCAGACTATAAAATTACATATATTCACCACCGACCGTTCATATTTGGGTACGATTATGTTTAATTGGGAATTTCCAGAACATCGCATAGATGGGTTTTGGTGATTTCTTTATTCCGCATTTTTGGAACATATCATTTCTCACGGATATCAAACCAAATACTGATTGTTTTGGAGATTTTTGGATTCCGCAGAAAATGGCAAAGAAATATTTCAATTTGGTACGTAATCCATATTTTTTGACTATGTGATTAACCGCCATATCGCCATTTTGCTCAATTGATATTTTTCCGTCAAGTGTTTGTTTATTTTTCTATTTTGCTGATGAAATCTCATCATGGTGAACAATATTTTTTCAATATTCGATGCACCTTCATATGGTAAACAAATTATCGGCAATTTCCATAATACTAGTTATTTTATTGATTCAACACTAATTGTGATACACGCATTATGTACGTGTTGGGATTACTTTGTTTACACGTTTTTCTCACTGTTTACAAATAATTGCCATCGAAAGAAATATATTTCACAACAAGTGATGGTGTTCCATTTTATACTTGTATACCTCATACAAGCATTTTAGGTGCACCACCCTGTACATTATTTATGATCAAAATAGAGCTGACACGATTATGTAATTGAGTTTGACAGAAAAAAAATGTCAAGATGTCAAGTCGAACGACGTCATGATTTATAACAACCGAAACTAACATCTCAAATGTTTCTTTATTCTTCAGTAAATGTCTTGAAGATATTATTGTGCTATGTTGGAGAATGTGAAATAATTGAATAGTCTGTACGTATTGCTGTTTATTATATTCCAGTTACATTTCCGTTAGCAGTTCAACATAACCTCAAAAACTACACGAATCATTTTCGATATGTTCAATAATACTTATAAGCACAGAGTATCTGTGCTTATAAGTCCTCTTCTTTTCCCCATTTTCTTCGGAAACTGTCAGCGTCGGTACTAAAGCGACAAAAACGCAGAAAACCAGCAGGATTTCCTAGAAAACGAACTTTTTGCCACCCTACGTTGTCATAGCAACGGAATTTATAAACAGTGGTTTGAAAACGGTTACTTTGAAAGTCACCACAATTGTTGGAATAAAAGAAAAAGTACTAACCTTCATCATATTGAAAGACAAAACTTGGATCTTTCAGCAGAGTATGCCTGTAATTCACCATTTCATAGAAATCATGAAAAATCGCTGCTTTTATAAAGACAACACGTCGTGAACCATAAGTTACCATTATTAATTTCTCGAAAATAAATATATTCACTCGAAATAAATGAGAATCACGATAGCATTATGTAAAAATATGGTGAATTAACACCAGCAATACAGGAACATTGATAAAAATCTGTAAACCATTGAAAATTTAATTCATTTGGACACTTGGCAACACCACATAACGATGTCCAATTGATATTTCATGAATTTCTATTATAGATCGAAAAATCGATACTGAATCATTCAACAGTGATGCCATTTTTGTGTACAAATTATATTATCGCAATAAACGAGCGGCAACATGGCATTGATTGACATGCTGTCACAACCGTCATTTTTTGAATAAATGTATTTCATCACCGTGTTTAATCTTTTCTTCGTTCGAATTAGCTGAAAATATGAAAGTGGAGTTGAAAAAATTACGTATAAATCTTGTTTAATTGACTATACTTCTCAGGTAAGTGATATATCAGTTGTATTTTCGTTGATATATTGTCTTTGTAGTCAACAATTTGAAAAGTCTATATTATGTGATCTGGATGGAATTTGTTTTTTGTTCTCACGTATTATATTGGTTTAAGAAACACGAGTTAGGCAATATTACCGTGAGGAAATTAATACTTTTCGAGGTATCAACTCCAGATCGCTTAATATGTGGACTTTTACCTTCGAAAAAAACACAAACCTGGGATCATCTTGAATGATCTTCGTCTTTTTACTGCCGGCACACGAGACTTGAAAAAAAAAAAACGCACCTGCTCAAGGAATAAATAGAATTTATTAAAATAGAACCAATAGGATAAATACATAAATGCAATATAGGAGGAATAAATCGATAAAAAAATGTAAGTCTTGGCATCACAATACTCAAAATTGAGACTAACATTATTGATGGTGTTGAAAAATAAAGTCCATGCATGGGTCTCAAGAATAAAGAATCAGTACAAAGTTACACAAATCTGTTTTTTATCTTTTGATTGTTACCTAACCTATAAAGATAATTTGGGAATGTCATTTTTAGAGTGCTGGCTAAAAAACAACAACTGAACATTTTGAATTTGTTGTAGAATTTTTATTTTAATGAAAAATGTAAACAAAACCAAGAAGTTTATTTTGTCAGCAGTACACATCGTACAAATTGCGTAGAAAATGATTGTAGAGGTTGAAAACTGAGCCACCCACATCGGCGCACAATTCCCCCAAATCCTCGAAAATCACACCCAAGCATCGACAGACTCAAACACCAAACACCCTGTAACACTATGGAATACAATGCTTGTAATGATAAAACTTATCGAGACCTAAACGGACTCGGTCGGGCTTTGGAATTCGGATAATGCGTGAATGGGGTTTTGGACCTTCTTCTGGGACCCCTTGCGGACTTTGGCACGAACTTCTTCCGGCTTCTCGGGCCTCACCAGCGGCTTCTTCTCGGGGGCCTTCATTTTCCACACCACGATTGGTGACTAGAAATTTTTTTTTCACGAATGTTGCATTTTTTATTCAAACAGGAAAAACAATTTAATTCATTTGAAAATTCATCAATTCCTTTAGAAAAAAAAAAAAACAACCAATGAAACATACACAGAATATTAATAAAAATAAATATTTTTTGGTGAGTTATTGAAGAAAATTCTTGGATTTATAAATCGATAAAAATATTTTTTTGACAAATGTTGCATTTTTTATTCAAACAGGAAAAACAATTCAATTAATTTGAAAATTCATCAATTCCTTTAGAAAAAAAAGCGTCCAAAGAAACATACACAGAATATTAATGAAAACGAATATTTTTTGGTGAGATATTGAAGGAAATTCTTGATTGAAAAATTGTTGGATTTATAAATCGATAAAAAAATGCTTTTTGGGCAAAAAAGGATAAATATACTCACAGCTACAGTTGCTTGACGCGGATACTTGGTAGAAGCTACATACGAAGCTTTGACAGTTAAAACGACAGCATTCATCAAGTTCTTAGCCGCTTGAATCAAAGATGTCGCGCTGTCAAGCTGCAAAAAAAACATTAACCGAACCATTAAACGCACATTCACATCCCCAATATCGATCGACTCACCCCCGAAACGATCAATTCGCCGCTGATATTTTGCACGTCGGCCTTCACTTTGGAGGTTATGTTCATTTGGTGACAGTAGAGGGCGATACGTTGCAAGTAGGCCAACAGGTCTTTTTTCGTGGAGCTCTCGGGACACTGTTCGGCGATTTGTCGCGTCAGTTTGTCGAGTTTGGTGCCGGCCTCGGAGATTTTTTTCGCCGCGTTGATCACGTCCATCGTGGTCTTCAACGGGCCGCGACCCCTACGAGATTAATCGGGAATTTAGCGGCTATATCGATGTGGCACGTGTGAAAAAAAAAACGATTTTTGTCGACTGTTTGTCGAGGATTGATTATAATAAATAAAAACAAGAATAAATCTGAGGAAATGAAAAAAAATTACCGAAAGAAAATAAGATGTTTGAAAAAATCAAGAAAAATCGCTTAATTGTTCACTATTTCTCGCTGAAATAAAGCCTGTAGAAAAATACCAACATTTTTTTGTTCCTTGAATTTTTGTGGAGTTTAGAAACCGAAAACAAACTTGAAATGTAGCTGAAAATAACTCCGTTATATTTTCCAGTATATTTTGAAAGTGAAAAAATTAAATATAGCTGAAATAATTCTTTATTATATCTGAAAAACTTCAAGACATTCTATCGAGTAATTTATTTTGGAAAAATCCGTAAAAATCGTCTAATTTTTCACTATTCCCCAGATATTACCCAAACAATTTTTTGTTCCTTGAATTTTTGTGAGAAGTCTATAAATCGAAAACATTTTTAAATAAAGCTGACGATAACTTCGTTATTTTCCTGCATTTTTTTTGAGAAAAAAAAAAAGAAATATAGCTGGAATAATTCCTTATTACATCCAGAAACCTTCAGAACATTTATCAAGTATTTTATTTCGAATAAATCCGTAAAAATCGTCTAATTTTTCACTATTTCTCAAAAATTACCACCCAAACATTTTTTTGTTCCTTAAATTTTCGTGAGAACTCTGTAAACCGAAAAAAAAAATTGAATATAGCTGGAAATAAACCCGTTACTTTCCATAATAAAAAAAATAAAGTACAGCAGAAAATATGCCTTATCATGTCCAAAAAAATTTCCAAAACAATTTTTACCTGGTAAAATCTGTCATTTCCATCATGATCATGCACATGTGTTTGGCGAGGACGATGATATCATTTCCCGTGTCATCCCACTTGGCGACTTCCAAGTCGAATTTCAGCTTTTCGTTCCTGAAGAACTCCACTTGCTGTAAAATCTTCTGTTTGTCTTCTTCCGGCATTTTCCCCATGGCTTCCTACAACCACAAAAAAAAGGAAACGATTAAAGCGAGTGGGGTAATCGAACAAGTCGTGTGTCTGCTCATCTGCTCACCCTAGCGGTGGTTATTCCACTTATATCGGGGTATTCGTCCACTCCGTGCTCCCCTGTGTGGGCGCTCGCTAGAAAAAAAATAAAAAACGTGGGTTGAAGTCAATGTGGGTGTTTATTTTGCAAATTTTCACTCACATTTGCTTCGAGTGTCCAACGTGTTGTCATCCAGCTCCACATCCTCCGGATCCAAGTCTTCATCGGCCTAAAAAAAATAAAAAAAAAATAAATCAGAGTCCTCAGGGACGCCCTGTACCCCCTCAAACTCACCCTGTTCATCAGCACCGCCCTCCTGATCTCCCTCACGCCGTCGTAGACCAACCGCGACGCGTCGATGAAATCGTTCTCGTCGACGTCCTTGGGCGGCTGCTGCCCGAGCGACTGCACCGCCACCTGGACGCGCTGCGTGAACTTCGGCATGACTTGGTCGTTGAGCACTTTGACGGCTTCGAGGACGCGTTTCGTGTAGATGCACGGCTCGTAGTTGTCCATTTCGGCGGCGACGACGTCGCAGACGCGCGACGATCGGCCGCGGATGCCGCTGGCTGTGCGGTCCAAGATGTCGGCGTCACCTGTTGGTCAACGAGCGTATGACACGTATCGCTTTGTGGCTTGTTGGGTGGTTTATGCTTTGGAAATTGTTCGGTGGAAGCGGCGGAGTAGCTTGAATAGTTTTTTCAAAATTGCTGACGTCATAACTCAAAGAGACATTGACAGATCGACTTCAAATTGGAACTGAACATTCTTCAATATATTTACTATACAATGACATGAAATCTTTTATGTTGGTTGAGAATTGTCAGTTTGGCATTGAATAAATCATAATCATTTTTTACGCGAAAAACGTCACTCTTTTCAGTGCTACGCCATTTCGTTAATTTTTGATATTTTTCCAAAAATCCTAGGTCATTGTATAGGAAAAACCTTCAACTTCAATAATCTTTCAGATTTTTTTTGTTTCGGCTACTCATTCAGCCGCAATGACGTCAGCAGTGAGGGATTCTTTTTTTAGCACCTCCGAAGATAAGAGCTCATAACTTCGTCGTTTTTCAATATTTTTGGGCCAAAATAATCTTGAAATGTAGCTGAAAATATACCTTATCACATACAAAAAATTCGAAAACATTTTATGGAGTTCTTTCTTGAAAAAAAACTCACGAAAATCGCCAAAAAAATCGTGAAATATAGCTGAAAATATCACATACAAAAAATTCGAAAAAATGTTATTGAGTTCTTAAAAAAAATGACGAATATTGCCAAATTCTCTGAAAAATTCCCAACTGCTTCTATCCCAAAAACAAGATCGACAAAAAATGCACTAGTACAATTATTATTGTTATTAGTGAAAAAAAAAATATAGAAACTTTGCGAATCAAATCGAAAATTGCCACCAGACAAATTTCTCTTCTTTCTTTCAGGTACATCGAGAGATAGCTAGAAGATGTTTGAACAATTCTCACCTTCTTGCAGAGCCAGGACGCACCGGTTAACATCCTCCAAAATATGATTCTCAGACACAGCCAAGAAATCATCGATAGTAGTGATATCATCCACGGCCTCAGTCAAAATCCTGACCTGGTGCTCCCAGTTATGCCTGAAAGCGTCCATGTTCTCTTGGGCCACTTTACTGCGCGGCCTCGCCGCCAAAATCCGAGCGGCGTTGATCACTTCGGGGCACAAATTCTCGATTTGGGCGGCGGCGTATCGCACCATTTTCACGCCGTCCTCGTTGTTCGACATGCTGCAAACCAAATTGGCGACCTCGACGAGCTTGTTGGAGTGTTCGGTGAAGAGGACGGCGTATTCTTCCACTTCTTTTTCGTTGCCGTTCTGGGCGGCTTTTATGAGAACTAGGAGCGGTACGTTCGTCTCTAAGAAGCTGCGCGGGTGAGGGGGAGAAAAATTGGTGAGTGGGTTTTTTTTTGGTGCGTACACGTTATTTTACCTGTCTGATACGTGATCGACTACAGCTTTTCTGAGTTGCCTTCGCAAATCTCTTGTTTTTCTACCCATGTTATCGATAGCGCGGTTCAGAGTTTCGGTTTTGTCCTTCTTGCCCATCTTGAAGGAAGGTTTATTTTAGGCATGCACGAAAAGTCCAGTAACGACAGAAAATTGTACAAAAAAAATGAGCAAAGCTGGTGGAATATTAAGTAATTTTGTACTCATTGTATGATCAGGATTTTGATGAAAAATAATACTTCTCATGCATTTATTTGCAGAAAAACATTAAAAATGCAGTTTTTCCATATTATAAACTCGCGAAATCAATCGATTTGACATTCGCATGAATGGTATGACAGTTGTCATTCAGTGACAGAATGACTTTGTTTACATGCTGTTAAATATTTGAAAAATACTATGTTTTCAATGTTTTCTCGGGATAAAAACACAATAAAAACTTTCTTAAGTGTATCAAAATGGAAAACAAATTTACAATAAATTGATTGATTGATATTCACATGTTATCTTCACCAAATATAGAACAATTCATCATCAATTATAGATAAGAATTTATCAGAAAATTCAATATATCATCTGTTTACCACAAACTTATTCAACTTGAGATTTGTTATTGGGTAGAACAAATATCACATAACAAATTTCAGTATAGCTTTGACAGAAAAAGGGTAATCAATAGGCTCACTTACATTAGTCATATATTCCGACAACAAATCCTGCAAAGCTTGCCTGACTGCGTTACATTCAGCTACAATCCTCTCCCTTCTCTCATCCCTGGTACAGCTAGAATCAGCCATAAGAGCAGCACCACTTATAATACTCTCAAGCCTCTCCTCCAGAGACGGTCTGGTATGAACCTCATTGTACGCCAGAGGCTCCATGACCATATGATCCTGATCCAAACAAAAACTTCACCCTGAGCACCACCAAATACAAAATTACTCACATCAAAGTCGTCCAGAGCTGCTGCCAGCTCTCCTGGACCATCGTAAGGTCCGAAAGCAGGTTGCGGGGTGCGGCCTTGGGCTACATCGTTGATAGTGTTGACAGCCTCACACACTTGTTTGAGGACGTAGTCCCTGTTGGCTTTTGCAGCTGCTAATTCAGGATGGCGCACATACACTTTCGAAGCAGTCAACAACATTGTGGAGTGCTTCTTGAGCACGGCTCGTGCAGCTGCTAGGTCGTCTCTGAGCTGTGGATCTTTCAGTTCTTGTTGTCTTTTAGCAGCCTGATTCATCAGCTCGTTGGCGTTGTGCCCGAACGATTTGATGTTCTCCAACAGCTCTCCATGGCTTGAAGCATTCTTCAGTTTCTCTAAATCGTCCTCAACCACATGCAAAGACTTGAGCAATAAGTGGACGTCGACCATGTCGGCGAGAATCAGCAATCGCGTGACTGCCGATAGCAAGTTTCTTGCAGCACGCACCATGTTGCCCCTTTTGAGGGAAGAACAGGGGTCTTCTGAAAACTCCCTAGCTGCGAGACTCATTGCACTACCTGTTTTTCGCACCTCGTCGACAGCTGCCAGCATTTCGTCTGTTATGTCGGGGTTTTCGTAGGCGATCTGTTCTCCCTTCTCGATGAAATTTTCAGTGGCTTTTTCCACGGTAGTCACTAGAGCATTGGCGCGTTTGGATTTGCCCTTCTTTTTCTTGCTGGGTCCTTTGGTGTTTACCAGAGTTGTTACTTGTAGAACCAGGGGTTCTAGGGTCTTCTCCACCGACATCGTACGAATTTCTAAGTTTTTCGGGTCCCATTTCAACCCGAAACGGTCCGTCATTGTAAATTGAGCCAGTTTGCTGGATTTCGTGAACTCGGAAGATGATGAATATCAAAATGTCGATTGTTCAATCACTGTATTACTCACACACTAATAATGAGTTTACTAATCTATGAATTTTTCATGATAAAAATGATTCACGATTGTCTTGCCTCGCCTTTCTTACTCTGCCGTGCACTTAGAACACGTTCGGAGTAGCAAATCTAATTCGGAAATAATACTAGATCTTGATTCACAGTAAGATAAAGAGGATGAGTAGGTATTCTAGAATAATTTTTTGATTCTTCGTATGGAATATATGTTTGAAACAGTTGAGTTATTCCAGAAAATTCCGAAAAGACGATAAACTTAAGTATATCTGTGAAAGAAATATGGGGAAGAATCTCAGAGTGGGCGACATCTACTTTTAATCGTTTGAAATATTCGAGGTGTGACCAACAAACTAACTTGTGTGTGTTTGTATGGGTGAAGTGTGATCTTTTTATGTTATTTCATGCCATTTTTTGTATTGAAAGTTATATATTTGGATGATATTTGATGGACAATTGTTCGAACTCATTCTCCTCAAACACATTTTCACAAAATTCTGCTGATTATGTACTTACTATCTAAAAATGGTATTTAGGCGTCTGCAAAATAAAATACATTTGAACTCGTTTCCAACATTACCCAAGAGGTAGAGTTCTCAATGCGTTGCTTTTTTTAATGGAAGCATCCCCAGTAGGCCTACAAACCATGTTTTTCAAAATATTCACATATTTACCCCTTCCAGAAATTGAAATCAATTCCTGGAATTCGTTCAATGGCATTTTTACAAAATTGCAAAATGCACTTCATATATTATTGTTTCAGATTACGTCTCTGAAAAGTCTACGCGGCACTTATTTCACGTTTTTCAATTATTTCACTGCATTTACCCCTTCCAGAAATAAAATAATTCCTGGAATTCGTTTATTGGCATTTGTACAAAATAGCAAAATGCACTTCATATTGTCTCAGATTATGGGTCTGAAAAGTATAAACCGCTCTTATTCCATTTGTTTTCACTTATTTCACTGAGAATGGTTCATCTGAACGAAATCGCCAGATGATACCTACTCGAACCGCATTTACCCCTTCCAGAAATTAAAATTAATTCCTGAAATTCGTTTTGATTGGCATTTGTACAAAATTGCAAAATGCACTTCATATTGTTTCAGATTATATGTGTGTGTCTAAAAATCCACAAAGAACCATTCATAAAAAAAATATTCAAGCTCAAAATAATTCGTTTCATTTTTCAAATCTTTAATGTAAATCTCAAGAATAAATATCAGAATTCGAGAAATCATAATGGGCCATTTGAAAAGAACGAAGAACTGATCATCTGAATGAATTCACCAGATGATACTTATTCAAACACCATGAACCCTTTTTCTGAAAAAAAATCCTGAAAAAAAATAATTCCTGAAAAAGAATAATTCCTGAAATGAAATAATTCCTGAAAAAAAAAATAATTCCTGAAATAAAATTATTCCTGAAAAAAAAATTATTCCTGAAAAAGAATAATTCCTGAAAAAAAAATCCTGAAAAAGAATAATTCCTGAAATGAAATAATTCCTGGAATGAAATAATTCCTGAAATGAAATAATTCCTGAAAGAGAATAATTTCTGAAATTTGGAAACTCATCATCTTAATCGTCAGGCCTACCTTCTTTTTCATGGAAAAGTGTTTCAAGTAACAAGTCGTTCAACAGACAGTACATCAAAATACTGAATGGAATGTTCATTTTCAAGTTGAAATCCTCAACATCGCAGTAGCAAAAGCAACAGTCGTCTACAGTGCGTTGGTTCAAATCAAATTTACAATCGAAAATGCGCTTGAAGAAATCAAGTACGCCGTCAAGTGATTCACTGCTAGAAGTTCCATCGAAATTCAAATGCGGTGGGTCGAAAAGCGAATTTCTACCAACATCAAGAACTAGGAAGACTCCCACGACCACGAAAAACACTCTCATACCGACTTCTTAAGGTGACGGCCTCTTTTGCAGAGAGGAGAACTTACAAACACCAAAAGTCGATACTCTCCCCTCGTAAGGGTACCGCGCGCGTTATCGGGTGAGGTTGTCAACTGTCGTTAATGATCGGGTAGAAAATTCGCTTTTCGACCCACCGCATTTGAATTTCGATGGAACTTCTAGCTGTGAATCACTTGACGGCATGCTCGATTTCTTCAAGCGCATTTTCGATTGTAGTTTTGATTTGTACCATCGCACTGGAGACGACTATTATTTTTGCTACCGCGATGCCAAAGAAGTCAATTCAAAAATAAATATTCCATTCAATATTTTAATGTTCCGATTGTTAAACGACCTGTCACTTGAAAACACTTTTTCATGAAAAAAAAAGGTAGGCCTGTATAATTTGGAAAAGTAAAGTTAAAATCGAGAAATTGCAGTTTGGACATACTGAACGTATATCCCGGCTATAAGGATTCTCTGGAATCCTACGAATTCCATAACTCGTCGGAATATTGTGGGTGCACCCGCTGTAATTCGTGCAAAAAGTCATGCATAACCCAAAAGTCACTTACCTTTTTCTAGAAGAACTACTTACTACCTGTAAGAATGAAAAAAATCATTAAATCTCAAGAATAAATATCTGAATTCGAAAAATCATAATGGACAAGTCAAGTCATAGATGTTTTCCAGAATTGTCTGCTAACTGGTTTTCTGAAGAATTTTTGAGTGAGGACACAATAAAAAAGCTCAATGTGGGGTTGTAAAAGTTACAGGAATCAAAAAATCACTCACCGATTGGTAGTAGTAGTTACACCTTATATCCTAGTTCTTTGTTTTCCAGACGTCATATGCTATATCTATAACAAAATTAAAAATGAATCTATAAAATTGCATATTTTATTTTATTGCATCTTGAGAAAGCATGTTTAGAAAGGGTTCATTTATCATGTATTCATCATGAGAAAACATTGAAAACAATTTCTCCAAGAAATTAGTAAATTTCAATAAAAAAAAACGATGTATCATGATGGAAGATTTCGAATAAAAAATTCAGTTTGTGTGAAAGGGACATGCAAATAAAACTCACCCATTAATTTTTCTCAACATGCCCACTCTCCAACTGTCCTTAAAGCACACCCACTGGATCACATTCACATACACACACACACACTCGAGATCACTGGAAACACACGAAAACTCGCGAAAACTTTCCACCGCCCGAGAAAGTCTTTTTGTCACGCACGTCCGAACCCAACGGAGGTTTGAAATCGACTGAGTAATATGTGCCGTCTTATCAGTCTGCCAATTCCTTTACGCATGATTAATAGGGTTGCATAATTGAAACTAGTCATCTCTGTGATACCGAAATGTGTGTACAGGATGATTGAAATATTTTCAAATTAAGTTCTGCTGCCTATATTAGGAGATTGTCAGAACTCGGACTACTCTGACTGATTCAAAGATGCCTCTAGGGCTTCGCTAAATCGATAAAATTACACTCATCATGCGACCAACTTGAATGAAAATAGTTGTTGGTACATACGTATTTCGGTACGAAAACACGAATTTCAAATTTCCAAAACGAACCTGTACTATTGTTGTTCACACCTCAATCCGACATTCTGTCATTCGCAGCGGCATCTCGCGGTACGTGATCATTCCCTATTCTAGAATAATTTTTTGTGTGGATTATATGTTCGCAACAGTTGAATATTTCGGAAAAATTTCAAAAGACGATATAGTTTAGTACATCTGTGAAAGAACTATTGATTACCGTCAGCTAACAAACTTGTGACGAACGCAGCTCTCACTGACATATTATGACAGTGTTGACAGTGACATTAGCGAAAATATGCCAAAAACGGGAAGTTTCAAAATGAATCCAGTATCGAGTATTCAGAATTTTTATATAGCTTAAAATTAATTAATGTAACTTGATTATTCATAGAAATGGAACAAGTCAGGTTACTCGTGCAAGAGCAAGGCCGAGAAGCGAGAAATTTGTTGGCTTTCAATATCTCAGCAGAAAATGACAGCTTCCAAAGTAGGAACAATGCATTATTTTTCATTTCACGATTTTCAAGTATTGCATGTACTTTATTTCTCAGTAAATACTCATTGTACTATTTTATTCTGTAGATAAAGTTTCTCGGAAGCCGCCTTGTTCTCCACGACTTTCAGAATCCAGTAATATCTCTAAGACTCCAAACGTTCGTGGTAGAACAGGAGCAAGAGTAAGATCAGCGTCTACCGGAAGGGACAAGAGATCTGAGTTGAGAGCTAGATATTGGGCTCTCCTGTTTGGCAACTTGCAAAGATCTGTGAGTGTCTTGAATCATACATTTTCTGTTTTTTTTGCTTGCAAATTTGAAACAAAAACATGCAGGTAGTACAGTATTTTTTCGAATAATACAGGGTGTATAATTTTGTGCATTAATGAACAATTCATGAATTTGATGTAAATAAATTGTTTCTGTTTGTGTGTAAAATAAAAATTGTTGGTGTTTGTTTTATTATCAGACATAGACAAATCTGATCTTCTTTCAGATTGCTGAAATTTATAACACTGTTGAAACTCACGAAAGCATAACAGAGTGCCAAGAAGTACTCTTAGTCCTGAGTAACTACCTGAAAGATTTCACCTCGCTAGCTGATTGGTTTCGTCTCAAATGGGACTACGAAAATACCCCCGCTTTACAAAGACCAACATCCCTAGCTTGGGATGTTTCCAAAACAAACCTCACCAAAACTCCCAGATCCGGAAAGTCAAGCCCCATTTTCGGGTCTGGTAGAAACAGCCCTAACATTTCCGGAAAAATAAGCCCTAGAACTTTGGTGCCGAAATGTAAACCGTCCAATTCTTGTCCTACTAGCCCTTTGCCTTATTTAGATCCAGCTATTCCCGAAGGAGAACCTTTGGAGACAACAAGTGATAAAGTGTCGGCAGCAAAATTAGATACTTCTGAGGTGGATGAAACTAGGTTTTGTTATTCAGCTGGGAAAAGAAGTGAGGTGGCTGAGAAAGTGAGTGTTGATGAGCCTGAACAGGATGTTGAAAACGTGTCGAAAATGCCCAAGAGAACAGTACTGGTCAAGAAAAAAGTTGAGGCAGTGAAAACAACAGATTCTAGATTCAGGTGCCCACAAAAAGCAGCAACGGTCAATACGAAGAGCGTGAAAATCGAAAAACCAACTCAAACAAAGGCAAATTCCACACCACCCACCAAGATGCTCAGACAAAACAGCACCGACAAACCGAAAGCTGAGGAAGATTGTCTTTCCAAAGTCCCCAAACCGAAAGAGCCGGCTGAGAGCTCAAACAGCCCCGAGCTCAAGAAGCCCAGCTTGGAATTGAAGCTGAACGAAGCCACTACCCTTGGGAAAAACATAGACTCGCCCAGCGAGGACCAGAGGACCTACGACACCCTCCGTAAATTCGGGGTGCAGAGCTCGGAGAAGGGCACCTCCACCGACGAAGACTTCCCCAAACTGCCCGTCAAGCGCAGCAACGTCGTCAAGGTCAACAGAGAGTGCCAGACGGAGGAGAGTGACAGGAAAGTGGTGGTAGTTGGGCCCAAAGTGGGGAAAGTGGACGTGAAACGCCCCGCGTATTCGACGGCCGCCTCCAAAACCGTCTCGCCCAAGCAGAAGGTCGAGGTCAAGTCGAACGTGGGCTCGAGTCGCAGGAGCACCTCGACTAGGGCGGCCAAGGCCCCTCTGGCTCGAAGCAAGACGATCGGGGACTGGAAGAACCCCACGCGGGCCAAAGTACTGCCCGGAATGGCGCAGAAGCCGGCGGCTTTGCAAAAAAGCAAGACGACGCTGAGCAAAGACCGCTTGGCGTCGAGCGAGTGCGCCAGCTCGGCGGAAACGTTGGTCAACCAGGACAAGTCGAGCTCCTCGGAGACAATCCACAACGACGACGGCTGGTTGACGGTGAAGTGCAGGTGGCGGTTCAAGAACAACAACAAGCCGCGGCGCTCCGACACGGCCTTGTCGTGGGCGACGCGCTTCCACCAGGTGAGCGCGACGGCGAGCCTGCCCGCGCTGGCGCTGCTGCCCGAGACCCCCGACGCCGAGAAAAGCGCTCCGAAGAGCAAGGAGGTGGACTCGGAGCCGGACACGCAGGAGGAGCTGGCCACGGAGGAGGAGCACAGGAAGAAGGCCAAGCAGCTCTCCGAGGAGGAGGCCAGACTCACCAAGGAGATCGAGCAGCTGCAGGGGCTGGAAATCGAGGTGGACACCGAGACGGACGGCACGGAGACCGACGGGGACGAGCTGCAGGGGGAGGAACGCGCCGAGTCGGGCATGTCGTTGGAGGCGCGCTACGAGCCCATGCTGGCGGAGATGTCGTGGAGCGACAGGATCGAGACTTTGGCGGCTCTGGAGGCGCTCAACGCGAGGCATCCGGGCAGGGCGCACGAGTTGCACCAGAAGCTGTCGAATCCGTCGCGGCGGTGCAGTCTGGCGGAGACGGTGAGGAAGTTCCAGGTGAAGCAGGCCAAGGCGCAGCAGCGCAGGCAGGATTTGCAGCAGGAGAAGGCGCACAAGTTGCAGGCTTTGCTGGCTAGGGTGGAGGATGTCAAGGCTGCCAAATTGTTGTTGATCGAGGAGAAGCGGAAGAGGATGGAGTCGAGGTTGGTGTTGGATTATCGATTTGATTTTTCGCAGGAAATCTTCGTTTTTATCACTCATAATTGCACAAGTGGTTTGTTTTTTATCGGGTAAATTTGGGTTGTTTAATGAGGAACCGTTTCCTTTAGCAATTTGACGAGATTAACTGTCAATTGACGGTTATTCCAAAAAAAAGATTCTAAAAAACCTTATTTGTATTTTTTCAGTAAAATATTTTCTTATTATTTAAAAAAAATGCTTATTTTCAATAGAATTTCTTCGAAAGAAATATTAATTTGTATTTTCTTGAAAAAAAAAACATTATTCGTACTTTTTGGAAAATAATATTCATCTTGTATTTTCTAGAAAGAGTCTAATTATTTATTCTTTAAAATCTTTATTTGTATTTTATTGAAAGAATCTTTAAATGCATTTGTCGAAAGCAATCTTTAATTGTATTTTTTAATGAAATCTTTTATTTATTATTTGAAAAAATACCTATTTTTTATAGAATTTCTTCGAAAGAAATATTTATTTGTATTTTCTTGAAAAAAAAAAACATTATTCGTACTTTTTGGAAAATAATATTCATCTTGTATTTTCTAGAAAGAGTCCAATTATTTATGCTTAAAAATCTTTATTTGTATTTTATAGAAAAAATCTTTAAATGCATTTGTCGAAAGCAATCTTTAATTGTATATTTTTAATGAAATCTTTCATCTATTATTTGAAAAAATACCTATTTTTTATAGAATTTCTTCGAAAGAAATATTTATTTGTATTTTCTTGAAAAAAAAACATTATTCGTACTTTTTGGAAAATAATATTCATCTTGTATTTCCTAGAAAGAGTCCAATTATTTATGCTTAAAAATCTTTATTTGTATTTTATAGAAAAAATCTTTAAATGCATTTGTCGAAAGCAATCTTTAATTGTATATTTTTAATGAAATCTTTCATCTATTATTTGAAAAAATACCTATTTTTTATAGAATTTCTTCGAAAGAAATATTTATTTGTATTTTCTTGAAAAAAAAAACATTATTCGTACTTTTTGGAAAATAATATTCATCTTGTATTTTCTAGAAAGAGTCCAATTATTTATGCTTAAAAATCTTTATTTGTATTTTATAGAAAAAATCTTTAAATGCATTTGTCGAAAGCAATCTTTAATTGTATATTTTTAATGAAATCTTTCATCTATTATTTGAAAAAATACCTATTTTTTATAGAATTTCTTCGAAAGAAATATTTATTTGTATTTTCTTGAAAAAAAAACATTATTCGTACTTTTTGGAAAATAATATTCATCTTGTATTTCCTAGAAAGAGTCCAATTATTTATGCTTAAAAATCTTTATTTGTATTTTATAGAAAAAATCTTTAAATGCATTTGTCGAAAGCAATCTTTAATTGTATATTTTTAATGAAATCTTTCATCTATTATTTGAAAAAATACCTATTTTTTATAGAATTTCTTCGAAAGAAATATTTATTTGTATTTTCTTGAAAAAAAAAACATTATTCGTACTTTTTGGAAAATAATATTCATCTTGTATTTTCTAGAAAGAGTCCAATTATTTATGCTTAAAAATCTTTATTTGTATTTTATAGAAAAAATCTTTAAATGCATTTGTCGAAAGCAATCTTTAATTGTATATTTTTAATGAAATCTTTCATCTATTATTTGAAAAAATACCTATTTTTTATAGAATTTCTTCGAAAGAAATATTTATTTGTATTTTCTTGAAAAAAAAAACATTATTCGTACTTTTTGGAAAATAATATTCATCTTGTATTTTCTAGAAAGAGTCCAATTATTTATGCTTAAAAATCTTTATTTGTATTTTATAGAAAAAATCTTTAAATGCATTTGTCGAAAGCAATCTTTAATTGTATATTTTTAATGAAATCTTTCATCTATTATTTGAAAAAATACCTATTTTTTATAGAATTTCTTCGAAAGAAATATTTATTTGTATTTTCTTGAAAAAAAAAACATTATTCGTACTTTTTGGAAAATAATATTCATCTTGTATTTTCTAGAAAGAGTCCAATTATTTATGCTTAAAAATCTTTATTTGTATTTTATAGAAAAAATCTTTAAATGCATTTGTCGAAAGCAATCTTTAATTGTATATTTTTAATGAAATCTTTCATCTATTATTTGAAAAAATACCTATTTTTTATAGAATTTCTTCGAAAGAAATATTTATTTGTATTTTCTTGAAAAAAAAAACATTATTCGTACTTTTTGGAAAATAATATTCATCTTGTATTTTCTAGAAAGAGTCCAATTATTTATGCTTAAAAATCTTTATTTTTATTTTATAGAAAAAATCTTTAAATGCATTTGTCGAAAGCAATCTTTAATTGTATATTTTTAATGAAATCTTTCATCTATTATTTGAAAAAATACCTATTTCTTATGGAATTTCTTCGAAAGAAATATTTATTCGTATTTTCTTGAAAAAAACATTATTCGTACTTTTTGGAAAATAATATTCATCTTGAATTTTCTGTATACTTTTTTTTTTGATTTTTAATCGGTATTTATAGTTTTTGGAGAGAATCATCAATTACCATTTTCACTTTTCGAAAAAACAATCTTCAATGGTATTTTCGAATAAAAAATCTTTCGTTCACCCGCTGATCCCACGAGCCGTTTCAGGTTGCAGAAAGCAGCGCAGAACAGGAAGAGACACCTGAAGGACATCATCAAGAAGGCGCACGACGAAGAGGAGAAGCTCAAGGAAATCGCTTTCATCAACGAGCTGGAAGCCCAAAACAAACGGCACGACTTCCTGATGTCGTGCAGGGAGCAGAAGGGTCGCATCCAGGGCATCCAGGAGGATCGCAGGAAGCGGCAGGAGGAGAAGGCGGCCAAGGTGGCGGCGGGGGAAGAACGCCGGAGGGTGTTGGAGAAGGAGAGGCTGGAGAGGCTGGACAGGCTGCAGGACGAGCGGCGACAGCGGGACGAGAGGATCGGGCAGCAGCAGCAGCAGAGGGAGCGGGAGCGACAGGAGCTGGCGAGGGAGAAGGCTAGGGATAGGGAGGTGGGAGGATTATTTTTTATTTTTTTTTTCGTGGTGAAATGGTGATGATTTCTTCAGGAAAGACTGTCTGCTCTGCACGAGAAGCAGCTGGCGTCGACGCAGGAGCTGCAGAAGCGGATCGAACAGAAGCAGGAGGACTCGAGGAGGCGGCACGACGAGAACATGGAGCAGATACGGCAGCGGGCTCTCGAGCTGTCCATACACAGGTGTCAGAATGATGACAACCAAGCGCCGAACATGGTGCCGTACGCCACGCAGAAATTTTGCAGGGTGTGCGGGATTCTGGTGAGCGGATTTCTTCTTTCCTTTTTATGCGTGTGTATCCGAAATGTCCTAGTTTTATTATTCGTGGAGTATGCTACAAATCGAACAATATTTATATTTGTATTTTTCTCAAAGAAACAAAAATCGTCAGTCGATTTTTATTGACCACCGAAGATTTTTCCAAGAAAATGTAAAAAAATGATTTTTTCAAATAATAAAACAATATTTTACTGAAAGAATTGAGAATCTTTCTTGAAAATACAAGATAAATCGAAGAAATTCTATCAAAAATAAGTTGTTTTTTTTTCAAATAATAGATGAAAAGATTTCATTAAAAAAATACAATTGAAGATTGCTTTCGATAAATGCCTTTAAAGATTTTTTCAAGAAAATGTAAATAAATATTTCTTCCGAAGAAATTCAATGAAAAATAAGTATTTTTTTCAAAAAATAGATGAACGATTTCATAAACATAATACAATTGAAGATTGCTTCCCATGAAATACAAATAAATATTTCTTTCGAAGAAATTCTATGAAATAAATATTTTTTTCAAATAATAGATGAAAGATTTCATTAAAAAAATACAATTATAGATTGCTTTCGTGTAATGCATTCAAAGATTTTTTCAATAAAATACAAATAAATATTTATTTCGAAGAAATTCTATAAAAATAGGCATTTTTTCAAATAATAAAAAAATATTTCACTGAGAAAATACAATTATAGATTTTTTAGAATAAATAAAAAATTAGACTCTTTCTAAAAAATTCAAGATGAATATTATTTTCCAAAAAGAACGAATAATGTTTTTTTTTCAAGAGAATACAAATAAATATTTCTTTCGAAGAAATTCTAGGAAATAGGTATTTTTTTCAAATAATAGATGGAAGATTTCATTTAAAAAATACAATCAAAAATTGCTTTCTATAAATGCATTCAACGATTTTTTCAATAGAATACAAATAAAGATTTTTTGGAGTAAACAAAAATTGAGACTCTTTCTGAAAGATACAAAATAAAGGTTCCTTTCGAAAAAACGCAAATGGAGATATTTTCGAATGAACAAAAACATTTTTCCATTAAATAAATAAATAAATAAACGATCTCAGCTAGACCTCCCCACCTAACCCCCCGAAAATTCGCGCAGATAAAATCCGAGGTGTACCTGATGAGTCACCTGCGAGGCCCGAAGCACCAGATGGCGCTGAAGCAGGCGAATTTGCAGCCCAACGACATCGAGCAGTACAACGTCGAGCAGATAGTGGAAGCGCCCGACGGCAAGGAGGATCCCGAGGCGGTGGCGGCGAAGGAGCGCGGGAAGGTTTACCGGAAGCGGTGCAAGAAGATCAGGCAGAGGATGGCGACCAAGGGGGCGGAGTTCGAGACCGTCTACAAGCCTGACGTTGTCGATGGTGAGTGTCCAATTATTTTCTAGATTATTAGAAAATCATCAATTGTGTGTTTTTTTTTTTTCGATAAAATCTCCGATGGCTCAACGACTGCGCCAAAAAAAAAAAACAAAAAAAAAACAGCATATTTCTGTAAACGACTGTTTTTTTTTTTATAAAATCTCCGATCCTATTATTTTCGAATTGAGCTTTATTTTTATTCAAGAAGAATCTAAACTTGTATTTTTTTCTAATCTTCAATTGTATTTCCCAAAAATTCGTTGCGGATTTCAGGAATGTGCATGGAATTTTCCCGAGAAATATTAAAATATGTCCAAAGAAACTCCGATTGAAAATTGCTCTTGAATTTCTGGCTCAACGACTGCGCCAAAAAAAAATTAAAAAAAAAACAGCAAATCTCTGTAAACGAGTGTTTTTTTTTTCGATAAAATCTCCAATCCTATTATTTTCCAAATGAGCTTTATTTGTATTTAAGAAGAATCTGAATTTGTATTTTTTTTCTAATCTTCAATTGTATTTCCCAAAAATTCGTTGTGTATTTCAGGAATGTGCAAGGAATTTTTCTGAGAAATATTGTGACATGTCCAAAGAAACTCCGATTGAAAATTGCTCTTGAATTTCTGTCTCAACGACTGCGCCAAAAAAAAAAAACAAAAAAACCAGCAAATTCCTGTAAACGAGTGTTTTTTTTTTCGATAAAATCTCCAATCCTATTATTTTCCAAATGAGCTTTATTTGTATTTGAGAAGAATCTAAACTTGTATTTTTTTTTTCTAATCTTCAATTGTATTTCCCAAAAATTCGTTGCGTATTTCAGGAATGTCCATGGAATTTTCCTGAGAAATATTGTGACATGTCCAAAGAACCTCCAATTGAAAATTGCTCTTGAATTTCTGTCTCAACGACTGCGCCAAAAAAAAAATACCAAAAAAACCAGCAAATTT
Organism: Plagiodera versicolora; assembly: GCA_037013635.1. Classification (NCBI taxonomy): domain Eukaryota; kingdom Metazoa; phylum Arthropoda; class Insecta; order Coleoptera; family Chrysomelidae; genus Plagiodera; species Plagiodera versicolora. The sequence continues at coordinate 10,251,848 of CM072989.1, forward strand.
CTGTAAACGAGTGTTTTTTTTTGTTGCTTTTCGAGGCGCCATCAAGCGGAAACTCAACCGCAGCATCAACACGATCGGCTCGATAACGAACCAGGCCAACCAAGGCCTGTCACCTGCCACTTCCAGTCAGCTGGACAGGATCCTCAACGAGCTGACCCGTTTGATGTTGAAAGGCGAGAAAAACGATTTGCTGGTGTTCCAGAGCGTGGGGGGCTTCGCCGTCTTGGCCAAACTGTTGACGTTGGGGCAGGACGAGTTCAATCCCGTTTCTGTCAAGTGAGTGTGTCGATTTTTTTATTTTTATTTTTTTTTTTGGTGAATTTCAGGAGTTCAGGTTTTTTGTTTGCAGGACTTTGATAATTTGCTGCAATTTGTGGCAAACGGCTTGTAAAACGCCGAAGGGGACTGACAATTGCGAGTACGTGATTTTGTCGAATCGTTTGGCACCTGTCATTGATTTGTTGAACGCCAAATTATCCATGATGGTGAGTGATTTTTTTTGGCTCACACTGTATATATTTTTATAAAACAATAAATCTTTATAATTTTTTAATTAATTCCCAAGATATTTAAAACATTACAGCACTTTTATTTTGAGCAGATATTTGGAAATTTTTCATGATTTTTTTCATTGAAATACTTAAATTTTTAACAATACATAGGGGGCGCTACATTTCTATCTATTTCATTGATTTTTTTCAAGATAAAATAATAAATCTTGATAATAATATTTTAATTAATCTCCAGGTTACTCAAAACATTACAGCTTTTTTATTTTGAGCAGATATTCGGGATTTTTTTTCTCATTTTTTTTAAGAAATACTTGAATTTTTAACAATACATAGGGGGCGCTTCATTTCCATCCATTTTATGAATTTTTTCAAGATAAAATAATACATCTTGATTTTAATCTTTTAATTAATTTCCAGGTTACTTAAAGCATTACAGCTCATTTATTTTGAGCAGATATTCGGAAGTTTTTCAGATTTTTTTTATTGGAATACTTGAATTTTCAACTATACATAGGGGCCCATCCATTTCATTGAACGCGTCGGTACTTTGGGGCAAAATTGTCGAAAACCTAATCAGTCTCGCTGTTTTATCGGCCATGAGGAATCATACCTAAAATAAAATTGAATGTCCGGCGGTCCATTTGACAATAATTCAATCCGATACGACGTTTCTCCGACTCCGTTTTATATATTCAACGATTTCTCCCCCTTTTTTTCCTACCCTCCGCAACCCTTCTTACACGCCCGATTGCTTCTCTTTATTCTTCTCTCTGTGCAACGGAGGCTGATTTTATTTCGACGTCGTTTCATTCCGAATAAAAACTTTATTTGGAATCTTAGCTGGTATTTTTCCCGAAATTCGTGAAATTGCAGCGATGCAAATGGGATTGGATGCAGGGGTTTCATTCAATCTGTGGCGCTGACAGGAATATGTCGTAGAATGTACTGAGTGAGCAGTGAAATCATGCAACCCAATTGAAACAAAAAAAAAGAAAAAAAGTTGAAATAATATTGATAATTCAAATCACATTCATAATTGGATTTTTTATTATATTTTTTTATTCTGAGACACAGGGTGTTTTTTTTTGTATATCTTTAATGTTGAGATTTTTAAATACATATTTGAAATTCGAATTATTTTCGGAAATACAGCGAATTATGAGAAGTGGCGTCTATTCCTTCAAAATTGTGTCTCTAAATATTTTTTATACATTCCTCTATCGATCCTATTTAGGATTTTGCAAAATTTAAATTTCAAGTATTAAAAAAAATTGAAAAATGTCTTCAGAAGGTTGTATTTTTTTTCCTGGCCTGATTTTTTTCATAATTCTTCAAATATCAATACAGATAATTTAAAAAATTGCAATAAAACTGTTTTAAAGTTTTTTAATCCTAATTCACAAAATCCCCAAAATTCAGGCGTCTACGTCAGAATACCCCCCCCCCCCAAAAAAAAAGGTTTAAAAAATCAGCAATGCATTTAATTTGCATTCATCACAAAAATCAGGGAAACTGACTACAAACGGAACGACTTTTTTTTGAACAGAATCTCAGCGACTGCGATAACGACCTTCCTTCTGATCCTCTCTGCACAGCCCTCATGCAGCTTTTGGCAACTGTTTTACAAAACTTGCCGAAAGAAATGGCCGCCCATCGAATCCACGATATCGTTAGGTGAGTCATGAATTTTGTCGATCGATTGATCCATCAGCAGTGACCGATAATCCGAACGGGGGCCCACTGAAATATTTCTCGAATTCCTGTACTGGTATTAACGCAGATAGCGACTCATTCTCTTGAAAAAATTATTTTTGATGAACGTGATTGCAAGAGAAAAAATAGGAAAGTGCTTTTCAACGATGCGAATTGATTTTGCCGGAGAAATTATAACCCCACTTTACCGTTTATCGTTTCGAATGGAATAAATCTTGCGGGCCGCGAGATTGGTTCGCCGTTATTGAGACGTAAACGGTCGCATCGACGGTGTTTTATCTAATCGCAGGCTGGAGGAATCGCATGCTCTTTCCGCGAACCATTTCATTTTTTTTCCATGTTTTATTCCATGGGAAAATCGTCTTGTAGAAGCTCGTTCACGAATCATAAATTCGTGAAGTTTTTTTTTCAATTTTCGAAGCGGATTCGAATCGAATTCAACGAAAAACTACTCATAGGCGGGGTTCACGATTTCGCCACCAGGTGGCGCCAATCGCTGGTGGCGGAAAACTCACCTGAAACCTCCTGGCGAACAGGGAGAAAAAAAGTGGAGTGCGCCGGGTCGTCGTTGTTTTTTTTTATTCGAGCGACTGCGAAAGGGCGTCCGATGCCCCCCAAGCAATCTGCTAATGGGCGGCGAATGCGTTACGCGTCGCGAATTTGATTACCGACGACGGCGGTCCGAGTTTCCGCCACCGCCCGCCGCACCCATCCGTCAATGTCACGTGACTGGTGAAAAGGGAAAAGGAATGGGGGGGAGGGGGGTGGGGGGGGAAGGGACCGTCTCGGGAATCGGGGTGGGTTCGAGATATTCGCGAAAAATGTGAGATGAATCGAAAATCCTGGGAAATTCTTCCCGCTTCCCCCCACAATCTCCCCTTTCCCTCTCTTTTGTCTCTATCTTTTTCTCTTTTTTTTCTTTTTCTCTTTTTCTCTTTCTCTCTGTTTCCTTTTTTCCGTTTTTTTCCCTTTATCTTTTTCTCTTTTTTCCTTTTTTCCCTTTTCTCTTTTTCTCTCTCTTCTCTATTTCTCTCTTCTGTCTTTCTTCTCTCTCTTTTTCTCTTTTTCCCTTTTTCCCTCTTTCTTCTCTCCATTGTCTCTCTTTTTCATTGATATTCACTTTGAAATACTTTGAAATTCCCTCTTTTTCCCTTTTCCATTTTTCTTCTTTTCCCTTTTTCTTTTTGCCTTTTTCCTTTTTTCCCTTTCTCTTTTTCTCTCTCTTCTCTATTTCTCTCTTCTGTCTTTCTTCTCTCTCTTTTTCTCTTTTTCCCTTTTTCCCTCTTTCTTCTCTCTATTGTCTCTGTTTTTCCCTTTAAGATTTTTCTTCTTTTCCCTTTTTCTTTTTGTACTTTTTATACTTTATATGAATCACCTGGATAGCTTTATTGGAGATAATCATTATATTTCTCTTTTTCTCTTTTTGCCTTTTTTCCTTCTTTCTCTTTTTCTCTCCTCTCTATTTCTCTCTTCTTTTCTTTTTTCTCACTCTTTCTTTTCTTCCTTTTTTCATTTTTTGTATTTTTCTCTCTTTTCTATTTCTCTCTTCTGTCTCTCTTCTCTCTCTTTCTTTTCTTCTTCTTTTTTCTCTCTTCTCTCTATTCTCTCTTTCTCTTTCTTCTCTTTTCATCTTTCTTCTCTCTTTCTTCTACCTTTCTATTTTCTCTCTCTCTCTCTCTGGTGAATTAGGTGATGAAGAAAAATAATGAAGACGTATGAACTGTATTCGTAGCTTGACAGCTCCCTCCGTGCAGAAAGGGTGGCATTACACGGCGACTAAGTGGTCCTCCTCGGTGAGTGTGGATACACATGTCATCTCCCAAGCGTGCTGTGACAACTAGAGGGGTGTGAGGGAGGGGAGGTGACGCGCTGGCGTGCGCGGATTTTTTTTCCTAGGGTGAATTGAGGTCCGTGGACCATGGACTTGGGGTTTTTGTAGCGTTTTTTCGTTGAAATTAAGGGAATTTTGGGAGTTTTTGGTGATTTTTGCTACTTTTTGGGTTTTTCTTGGAATGTTCAACATGAAATATCTGGAAAACTATACTAGATATCAAAAAACGGATTTCTCCACCGTTTTCAGCGACTCTTAGTCTACTTACAGACGATACTTTCGGTTTTCAGGCGAATTTATTTTTGAAATTTTTCGAAAAATTGACAAAACGTTCGTATGGAGACTCCCAGAGCATCTATAAGGAGTCTACATGGGTTTTTTCGTTGAAATTGAGGGCTTTTTGGGGTTGTTTGGTGGTTTTTGCGACTTTTTGGTTTTTTATTTTGGAAATTTCAACATGAAATATCTCGAAAACTATGCTACATATCGAAAAACGGATTTCACCACCGATTTCAGCGCCTCTCAGACTATTTATAGACGATCTATTTTTTGGAATTTTTCGAAAAATTGACGAAAGGGTACCCCCTTTGGATTTTTCAGAAAATCCAAAGTCGTCTCAGAGTCTTCAACGTTCGTATGGAGACTCCCAGAGCATCTATAAGGAGTCTACATGGATTTTTTCGTTGAAATTGAGGGAATTTTGGGGTTTTTTGGTGGTTTTTGCGACTTTTTGGGTTTTTTTAGAATGTTCAACGTGAAATATCTCGAAAACTATACCAGATATCAAAAAACGGTTTTCACCACCGTTTTCAGCGCCTCTGTATGTCTAATTTTTGAAAATTTTCGAAAAATCGACGGAAGGTAAGAGGCAAATCCATTTTCGGAATTGAATTTCCTAAATAATTAGTCACCAAAACCATATCCCCCCATCGACTACAACTCAGCCATCCTCACTTATCGACCGTGCACATTGCGATTTTCTCATCCCAACGCCGATTACACCATAGACATGGTCGATTCGATTATTCGCACTCTCCCGAGGGTCCGTCCGCGAGCCCCACGTGTGAGAACGTCGTCAACGTCGTGCACTTGTTTCCCAGCCGCCTAAGCCCGCTCTTGACGTAACGAGACTCTGATTCCGTGGTGTTCGGTTATGCGAGTTTGATTCGTCGGAAATTATCTATTGTTTGTCTTTAATTATGGCACGTCTTCGTCGGAGTGATTCAATTAGAAGCGAGATTAATTCGAATGGCGGGACGTATTGGGGGTTGTATTGTTTTCCGGTCAACTTTTGTGTTTGAGGGAAATATGAATGCTTGGAGTGTTTTGTATGTATGTAACTCTCAGGGAGTAGCGCCACCTTTTGGACGAATCGAAAAGCTTACCGTTACAGGTGTCTTCCAATGACAATGGTGATAATAATAATAATAATAATAAAACATGCTCCAATGGTGAACTAAGAAGGCGGAAATAATTATTAATAGAGAATCGAATTAATTAAGAAAAACATTGTTATTTAAAAAAAAGCGTGAGGTGCTACAAAGATCAGTTCATTTGATATTTTTGGAATTCTTTTATGATTCTTCGTAATTCTTCGAAATTCTCAAGAATTATCTAAAATTATTTGAAATTTTTTAGATTCTTTATTAATCATTTTGTAATTTCCCAAATTCTTCTGAATTTCATTAGAAAATTCAGAAATTCTTTGATATTCATTCCGGATTTTTTGGAATCATTTGGAATTCTTCAAAATTATTTGAAGTTATTTGAGATTCTTTGATATACGTTTTGAATTTTTTTAAAATGATTCGAAATTCAAATCAATCAAGAGAAACATTGTTCCTAAACACTCAGCTGTTAATTTTGGGACACCCTTTATGAATGAATATGTCTGAAAAAAATAATACAATCGGCAACATCGCATTTACCAGCCCTTAGCCAGCAAAACATAGCCACGATATTAACAATACCTGTCCAATATCGGCATCGACAAAAAAGTAGACCGATATATCATGCGTTAAACATGCAGGACATACAGGGGGATAATCAAATTCGCCGTACAATAAATTTCACTCGATGAAAAACCCATTGTGATAATAGTTCGGCGTATTCAAATTTGACGCATTAGTTTTAAAGTAACCCATATGTCGCGCAGTGAATCTGGCCCACCCATACTGAGGGTGGATTTCTGGTTGCCACCCCGTAGGGGTCGAGCGCTCCTCCGCATAGCCGGGAGATGTTTATTCAATAAAACCCTCCTTGTAATCCTAGTCACGGCTGATTATGATGACTTTATCTTCGACGGAATTATTAGTAGCCTTGGTTACGTCGTAATCTGATATTTTTTAGGGTTGAAGGGGTGAAACGGGAATCGGGGAAATTCGTTTGGGTAATTTGGTTTGTGTTTGGGTGGTTTGTAGGTAGGGATGTCGTTGTTTGGGTGGGTTTTTTGCGAGATTTTGTTGGTTATGATTTTTTCGAGAAATGAAAAGTCGTCCAGAGCATCTATAAGGACTCTTCATGGGTTTTTTCCTTGAAATTAAGGAAATTTTGGGAGTTTTTGCTACTTTTTGGGATTTTTTCGAATTTTCAACATGAAATATCTCGAAAACTATGCTAGATAAATTCAAAGTCGTCTTCAACTTTCGTATGGAGACCCCCAGAGCATCCACAAGGACTCTTCATGGGCTTTTTCGTTGAAATTAGAGGAATTTTGGGGGTTTTTGGTGGTTTTTGCGATTTTTGTTTTTTTTTTTGGGATTTTCAACATGAAATATCTCGAAAACTATGCTAGATATCGAAAAACGGATTTCACCACCGTTTTCAGCGCCTCTCAGACTACTTATAGACGAATTTATTTTTTGAAATTTTCCGAAAAATTTAAGTAAGGGTACCCCCTTTGGATTTTTCAAAAATTCAAAGTCATCTCAGAGTCTTCAATGTTGGTATGGAGGCTACCAGAGCATCTATAAGGACTCTTCATGGGTTTTTTCGTTGAAATTAGAGGAATTTTGGGGGTTTTTGGTGGTTTTTGCGATTTTTGGGTTTTTTTTGGGATTTTCAACATGAAAATATATCGAAAAGCGGATTTCAACACCGTTTTCAGCGCCTCTTAGACTACTTATAGACGAGATTTTAGGCAAATCTACTATTCCAATTTTGCTCGAGCTATACTAAAGCTCGTCACGTCTATACATTGCCTTAAACGCTTATTCTCAAAACCAAATCGAACATAAAATACAAAACATCCTCACAGGACACCCAATAAATAACTCGTGCTCTAAATCACCACCCCATAATCAGCTTAATTGAATATAAATACGATTAAAATTCATATCAAACTCGTCTTTTGTGGGCACTCTGGACCGTATCGAACTACGTTGTACCGTACCCCCCGCGCACTATACAGTATGTTTACGGATAATGGGGTCAGAACGGAGGGCCAGCGATGATAAAAGAGAATCAAATATTAAGTAGCGTTTCGGATGATGATGATCATCATCAGACAGACATGCACGCCCTTATCTCTCGACATCTGCCCATCTGTCGACTCGTTCTGGTTCCGATGTTATACAGGAGGGTGGTGGATGTGTGGTGATCTTTTTTTTTTGATGTATTTATCTACAGGGGCAAGCTGAATTCGATACGGTTTCAGTGAATTTTCCTATTGCGATATTTTCACGAAATTTTCTAGTTTTACTGTTTCAAAAATCGAATTTCAATCATCAGCTGCCCACAGAATCCGCCTGACATGACCCCACGTGACTTTTTCGTGAATAAAAAAAAAATAAAACGATTTTCTGACGAGTTGACAATTTTTTAGACCACGCATTAATTTTTCGTTAGCTGTAAAGTTTCTCTCTCTCAAAAAAACACACTGTAAGGTGCATCACAAAATAATCGCGACTTTCGATTGTTTGCACATGTCGTTCTCGCCCTATCCCTCCCCCTAGGAGAGCGCACACACACAGGGGGTTGCTCTTTTTGCGGCCATACGGTCAAGTTTCCGCGTGTATAACGTCGACATGTGCGAATTGAGAGATCTACGGAACACGAGCCGACAGTTTTATTCGATGAGCTCCGATGGCTGTCAAATCACTTCAAAATAATGGAGTGATTGGGAATGGGCGCGCGAAGGGGGGGGGGTCGGTTCTTTCTCTTTGTTGGCTGTGGGGGCTGGTTTTTTGTTGTTGAATTTTTCGAGAATGGTCTGGGGACGGTAGGGTATGTTTTCGGCGTTTTTTTGATTTTTTTTTTCACGAAAAAATCGAAGAATAACGGGCTATGTTCTCTTTTCTTCGGAGGTGCCAAAAAAAAGTTCCCCAACTGCTGACGTGATTGCGGCCGAATGAATAGTTGAATCGAAAAAATTCAAAAAGATTATGAAAGATGAAGATTTTTCCTATAAAATGACCTTGGATTTTTGGAAAAATATCGAAAATTAACAAAATGATGTACTTTTGTTTATTTTTTACGATTTCATACATATTATGGCGATTTTTGCGAATTTTTTTCCAAAGAAAGTACTCAATAGAATTTTTTGGAGTTTTTTGGACATGGTAAAGTATATTTTTGGCTATATTATGAGATTGTTTTGGCACAAAAATTTTGAAAAACGACGGAGTTATGAGCTCTTATCTTCGGAGGTGCTAAAAAAAAGATCCCCCACTGCTGACGTCATTGCGGCTGAATGAGTAGCCGAAACTAAAAAATTCCGAAAGATTATGAAAGATGAAGATTTTTCCTATACAATGACCTAGGATTTTCGAAAAAATATCAAAAATTAACAAAATGACGTAGGTTAGAAAAAAGTGTAATTTTTTGGGATAAAAAATGATCGTTTTCTTAATGCCATTTAGACAATTCTCAACCAATCGAAAAAATTTCAAGTCATTGTATAGTAGATATATTCACGAAAACTCAATTTCAATTTGAAGTCGATCGATAAATTTCTCTTTGAGTTATGACGTCAGCAAGCTTAAAGAGAAAAACGCGCGTTTAATATTTTCACTATCGCGGTTTACACCTGCATTCAAAAACCATTCAAGATACGACGTTGCCGCCTCCACCAGACATTTTCGAAAGTATCAACCATCCAAAAAACCAAAAAACAAAAAAACAACGAGCTTTCAAAAGTGTCACACTGGTATAGCCCTTCAATTCAGGGAAATCTGCCATTAATTCGAGGAATAGGGGAACGGGGGTGGTGCAATATCACTTCGCTTCGCCTCCCCTACCAAAATTGTGACGTAAATAATTGAAACTAAAACAAACGGAATAAATTAATCTGTGTGTGTGTGTGTGCTAGGATGTCTGTCGATGTGTATTCGCACGGCTCGAACGGACTTACGTTGATTAAAGAATAATAAAAAGGGAAGTGTGAACGTCACGAAAAGGGTGGTGAGAGGGACATGGAACCGTTTTTTAATATCATATCGGAAATATTGGATCGATAATGACGTTTGTTTTAGTCGATGAAAAAGTCTGTGGTGAAATAAACGATCTGTTTAGATTATTATATTTATTATTTTTATTATTATTATAGTTGCAGTCAAATTGAGACTCTCAGAGCTTCCACATGGGGTTTTTCGTTGAAAATCGGGGGTTTTGGGGTGTTTTCGTGCGTTTTTTCGACTTTTTAGGGTTTTTTTGAGATTCTCAACACGAAATATCTCGAAAACTATGCTAGATATCGAAACACGGATTTCACCACCGTTTTCAGCGCCTTTTAGACGTCTTATAGGCGCCTTATAGACGAGTTTTGAGGCAAATTCATTTTAGGAAATTTTTCGAAAAATCGACGAAAGGGTACCCCCTTTGGATTTTTCCAAAAACTCAAAGTCGTCTCAGAGTCTTCAACGTTCGTATGGAGACTCCCAGAGCATCTATGAGGACTCTTCATGGGTTTTTTCGTTGAAATTCAGGGAATTTTGGGAGTTTTTGGTGGTTTCTGCGATTTTTGGGTTTTTTTTGGGATTTTCAACATGAAATATCTCGAAAACTGTGCCAGATATCGAAAAACGGATTTCACCACCGTTTTCAGCGCCTTTTAGACGTCTTATAGGCGCCTTATAGACGAGTTTTGAGGCAAATTCATTTTAGGAAATTTTTCGAAAAATCGACGAAAGGGTACCCCCTTTGGATTTTTCATAAAAAACTCAAAGTCGTCTCAGAGTCTTCAACGTTCGTATGGAGACTCCCAGAGCATCTATAAGGACTCTTCATGGGTTTCTTTCGTTGAAAATGAGGAAATTTCGGGAGTTTTTGGTGGTTTTTGCGATTTTTGGGTTTTTTTTGGGATTTTCAACATGAAATATCTCGAAAACTGTGCCAGATATCGAAAAACGGATTTCACTACCGTCTTCAGCGCCTTTTAGACGTCTTATAGACGAGTTTTCAGGCAAATTTTTCGAAAAATTGTCGAAAGGTAGCCTGTGGCTTCTTTCGACAAATCTCTAGTCGTCTTAGGACCATTTCTTTGGTCGTACCCGACGTGTTTCATATCAGAACTAGGAGTATTTCGAATATCACGTCGATTTTTCAATTCCCCCATCCCGAATTCGCACAATCCAAAAACCAAACCTAAAATTCCCCATCGAAACTACGAAATATCATCGAACGCAACCCCTTCGCATACGTCGCTCGAAATCACCCCCCAACGCCCTCCTCCACTGTCCACGAAATCAATTCCAACCCCGCTCGTCGTCTGTTGACTCGCAGACGCCGCCAAGCGGAACGATCCTCTTCGTTCGTACTCATTTCGTACTCGAACTCAACGGGAGATAGCGCGTACAAACACAGTGTGTAGTTTCTGTGTCTGGAATACCATTGGAGGCATGGAGGAGCTCTCCATCACGGCTGACCTCGCGCTCGAGAGGCGACGGCCGTGGGGGACGAGAGTACGAGGACGATGGATTGGACGGGATGAAAAGTTCCCTCCCGTAAGGCGCAACATTGGCGGATTTCGCGAGAGGAAAGGGTGGTCGTGACGTCACTGACGGCCCTTTCGTTGGTTTCGTTTCGTTAATTATACAGGGCGGAAGGGTGATTCTTTTACACATTTCGAGGAAGAAACTTCCTATAAACGTATGTCCTAAAGGCCTGAACTTTTGAGATACAGGGTGATGAAGTTTTAAAAAAAAAAACAGTTTTTTGATGATAACCGAGATAATATTCTAGAGATCTTTAGAAACTTTGGTACATGTCTTCTATGCATCAAGGTGCATTTTGTGATGCACGGAAGTTCTCATTTTCTCTACCAGTGGCGTGCGTACGGGTTTTGCATTGAATATTTTTGGAGAAAAAAGTGCTACGCCACTGCTTACTTCCAAAATAAAAATTACTCTTGAGATCCTCATTCATTATTGAGCAAATTCAATCTTATGGATTCTCTTTGTGCGACGCATGGTTTTCGCTTAAAAAAATAAAAATCGTTTTACTTCAGGGTCAATTCCTCAAAAATCTGATGCGGCTTGTAAATATTTTTGCATCGACTGAAAGCAAATTGAGAGATCAGATTCATTCCAAAATGAATGGGAACTCAAAAAGTATATTTTTCTTGTCAGACGCTCTATTCTTGATTAAAATAATCAAATTGAAATTGCTTCATATCGCAGTACCAACCGTTTAATAATCTATATCACCCTGTATCTCCAGAGTTAACACTTTTCGGACATACGTTTATAGGAACTTTTTTACTCAAAATGTGTATTATAAATTAAATTATAATTACGAGACACAAATAACTCCTGATATTTCTCGCTTGACCACCCTGTATACTTCAGGAACTTTCTCAAGAACAGTTTCGAAGAGCTCTGTTTGGACGATCTGTATCGCCACACATCAAACGTTGTTCAAAACGACTTTTCGTCTGTTTACTGAAATTTATTCGTTGTTAAAACAGTGACTCGTTTTCTATTTGAGAGAGACTATCATCTCACCGCTATTTTCGTTCCATTTTCAGGCTTCCGGTTTCAAGCTTTCGATTCGAAATAACCTGAATTCTTCAACAATTCTTCACGCATGCATCGGTAATGCAATTGCACATATGACTAATTATAATCAATCAATCAATGCAGTGCCTGTTATGAGCCATTCGAATGAAAATTCATCGTTCTTTTGGTCCCGATTTTATTCCAACCATAATGGGCCAATATCAATCAATTATATCCTCCGGTCCGCCCTCGTTCGATTCGCATTTAGCAGTCTAATAATGTATGCAAAAATCGAGCATATGCATATACTGGGCGTCCTCCAGTGGCGTACGCATCTACAGGGTGAACGTGGAGTAATGAATGAATTGGTTGTCTAGGAAATTACACCATGCGTTTTTGTTTTACTTATAGGCGTTGTGGTTTAATTCAAGGTCGTCGTAGAGTCTTCAATCTGTGTATGGAGGCTCCCAGAGCATCGAAATGGATTCTTCATAGGTTTTTTCGTTGAAATTACGGGAATTTTGGGAGTTTTTGGTGGTTTTTGCGACTTTTTGGGTTTTTTGGAATTTTCAACATGAAATATCTCGAAAACTATAATAGATATCGAAAAATGGATTTCACCACCTTTTTCAGCGCCTCTAAGACACCCTATAGACGAGTTCAGGCAAGTCTATTTTTTGAAATTTTTCGAAAAATCGACGAAAGGGTACCCCCTTTGGATTGAAAAAAAAATTCAAAGTCGTCTCAGAGTCTTCAACGTTCGTATGGAGACTCCCAGAGCATCTATGGGGACTCTTCATGGGTTTTTTTCGTTGAAATTGTGGGATTTTGGGAGTTTTTGGTGGTTTTTGCGACTTTTTGGGTTTTTTTTGGGATTTTCAACATGAAATATCTCGAAAACTATACTAGATATCGAAAACCGGATTTCACCACCGTTTTCAGCGCCTCTTAGACATCTTGTAAATTTTTCGAGAAATTGAACAAACCCCGTTCGATACGCCCCTGTGTGTGGAAACGCAAAAGGGGTGTCCTTCTCGTATTCACAATAATCACAGAATAAAATGCGCGGGATTGCAAAGTGCAAGTGTACGATTATCGGTAGGGGGGTGGGAAAAAAAAAGGAAGCAGCGAGGGGATGGAGGGGAAGGGTAGCCGCATGATGATGGGGGCATTAGAGGATAGACACTGTGCCGATGATGATGATGACGATGCTTTAACAGGGGCGGAATTTCTATATTGGCTCAGCGAGATTTCATGTTTACAGGGTGTTTGCTTTTGTTTTTAGCAGTGTTTGACGAATTTCCAAATGCAGTCGTTGATTATAACGAATAAAAAAAAATTAATCTCAACTCCAACTATCGTTTTTATTGTTATCTACGTATTTTTAAATTTTTATGCTTTTATTGAAAAATATTCATCTTTCTCCACTGATTGTGTGTTCTACAAAAAGTTATCAACTTTTATGTCAAAATGACGTCACAGTTGAAGCATCAATGACGTCCCAACGCGACTTTATGTCGTATCGGCAGTTATGACGTCACAAAGAGCGTCGTTTCAAAGTCTCGTCAAATTTGACAGTTTCTCCAGATAATTCGTGATATTTCGCAGAAAAATTCAATCGCCTCTTCTATTTCAATCAAATAGAAACGTGCTTCGATTATGATTTCGTCCCCAGGTTTAGTTTTTCTCGGCTTTGCAAGACGATAGAGTGCGCTGTCTTCTCTTCAGTTTAATCTCCGATATGCAAGAAAGCTAATATCTTGAGTAAACTCAATTACAAGTTGTAACGAAACTGTAGGGGAGTGCCTACGACCACCAACTCCCCGTGGATTTAGTATTATACAGGGTGTTCATCCGGAACCATCGAGAAAGTCACCCCCTTCCCCCCCCCCCCCCAAAAAAAACAACTCTGAATTTCGGGAGCGTGTTCACTTATCGTACACCCTGTACGAATTAATATGCATGGGAAATATTTATTCGTGACGACGTTGTATACAGTGCACTGAAGCTTTCGTCGGCGTGTTTTCGAAAAGGGCACTTTGGTGGGCCACTTGAAACGAGTGCTTTCTCAGAATATACAAGCTGGTATTCTGTGTGAAATTTCCCGAATCAGTCATCGACCTTTTTAGGAGCCGCCGGCGTTTTTATTTCACACACGAGGCGAAGAGCTCGGCGGTTATACGATGCTGATTTTGACAGATTAGTATCGGATTTTCGACATTATTTTTCATGCAGGGTGTTTCGGAATTGCACGATAATATTCTTTGGTGCGAAATGAGGAAAACAGTTCCTATGAACGTGTGTCCGATCTCGATTATTAGCGGAGTTACAGGGTGTTGAAAGTTTCGAAAAAATTTCGTTTTTATTTTATTGTGCTCGATCTACTGCAGATAGAGCTTTCGAATTTTGTACGAGTATCAAGCAATAGGTGCTGGTTGATATGAAAGTAAATGTTTTCCAAATACCATACAGGGTGTTGCATTTTCCGAGGTCTCCATCCATAAAAGCCTTGAGAAAAACTTGCTCGTACGCCACTGGTGAATTTTAATAATTTTTTTCAATTTCTCCAACCTATTACCCAAATTTTGTCTCTTTTGACTTTTGCTCGATTTCCGTTCAGTTTCCTCGGAAATTAATTAATTTGTATATTGGCTCAAAGTTTCATACTCTGAAATTTGGTTTTTATTTTATTGTGCTCGATCTACTGCAGATAGAGCTTTCGAATTTTGTACGAGTATCAAGCAATAGGTGCTGCTTGATATGGAAGTGACTGTTTTCCAAATACCATACAGGGTGTTGCATTTTCCGAGGTCTCAATCCATAAAAGCCTCGAGAAAAACTCGCTCGTACGCCACTGGTGAATTTTAATAATTTTTTCATGTTCTCCAACCTATTACCCAAATTTTATCTCTCCTGACTTTTGGTCGAATTCCGTTCAGTTTCCTCAGAAATTAATTAATTGCAAATTGGTTCAAAGTTACGTACTCTGAAATGTTTATACTATTTTGATATTTAATAATAATTGAAGCATCAGAATTAAATGAAAGAGGAATTCATTAACAAATGGCGAGAGGAATTGTGTGAAACACCCTGTATAATTTTTTCTAATTTTGAAAGTGGCGATTTTCGAAGCAACCGAAAATCACTCAGTGTATCCGATACGGCGATTTTTCTATTTTCGAATGTACGTCTACCGCTGACGAACTATTTTCCTTGTCCCATCATACGGTTTTTTTTTGTTTTATCTCGGGGTTTCGAGAAGGGCTCTCGAGACCTCGAAGCCTGTCACAGCCAACTTTGTCAATACGATATACTCGCAGGAGTTCTCTTTGTTGACTGCACAATCGCCGTCCCTCGACGGATCTCTTGCAGAATAAACAGAATAAACTACAATCGACAACGGAAAATGATTCACTCGCAGAGCGGACGATTGTAATAGTAAACAAATTATTTGTTTTCCGTGTGAATGACAAAAGCTAGTTGGTTCGTTCGTTCGTCTTCGGAGCTGGAAATGACAGCTGTCAAATTAAGTAAATGCGAGAACGTTTTTCGATTTCTCACTTCGTACATCGATTAATGCTTTGTATCGAATCTACAGGGTGGCCCAACGAAAACGTACCGGAAGGAACTAGGAAGGGATTTTTTCGACAACTTTTTCAAATGGGAATGGGGGTCAAGGGTCAAATCATACCTCGTTGTGAAACCCTTTCAATTCCCTATACATTGCTTTTTTATTGTTGAAATTCCGTCTACTTGTTGCAAAGATATGGAGCTTTGAATTATCGCTAGTGCATTTCTCAAAAAATACCAAAAGTGAAATAGATTTTGTTTGAAAACTCTCCGTTTTGTTGAAGTAAATGTTGGGAATATTCGCTGTTTTCGTTGATTCCAGCTAGTTTCTCGATAAAATCTCTTCCTGATAGTTGGGCCACCCTGTATAAGTAACCCCACTATCTCAATGTCTAGATTCCCAGAAGAACCGTCCAAACCGACGAAAAATCTCCTTATCGTTATTTTTTTTGAAGTCGGAGAGATACGCGTGCTTCCAAGAGGCGCCATCCAGGTCTTCTCCTTACCCCCCTCCCCCCCCCCTTTTGCATCACGGATTTGTAATCGCCCCGACGCGACAGAGCACGTGACACATCTAACGTGATTATCGGCATCAAGACGGCTTAGGCAGTGGGCTTGAGTGTGTTTATCTCTGTCTAATGAAAAGTCCTTTTTCCAACGGGTTTTTCAGTCGGAAAAGTGTTTTTCCGGTGTAGCCTTCAAGACTTTGTTTGGTCAATCGTGCCAAAACGGCGTCCCCGCATCGGCTTTTTGAGTTTGTTAAACAGCTAGGAGTCGCGCGGTGTCAAATCAGGCGAATATGGTGGCTGCGGAACGACCAGAGTCGAGTTTTTGGTGGAAAAGTCGTGAAAAATCAACGCTGCACGACCTGCTGCATTGCCGTGATGAGACTCGATTTGTTTGAGACAAAAAACGTTGTCGATTGCCGATTTTCCAGCACCAAATCTTTGATTCTATATTCGTCATTGGCCGTACAAAGCACAACATGTCTACAACGCGTTCTCTGCCCTGTTCGAACTCGTTTTACAACTCGTAAATTCTTTTTTGGCCACAAGAAATCTCTTATGTTGACAAATAAGAAACCGATCACTGACAAAGCTACCAGAAAGTATGTTTCTTGCCCACCGACTAAATCTGGGGGGCTGTTGCGAAGTGGCATGTGGTTTTTCTCCCACACACGCATGCCGACATAACTCGCACCTTATCAGATTAGCTTACGACCAGAGATGCCTACTTAGAAACGTCGTGCAGATGCGGCACATTTTGTAGGCAACACTCGCACGATTAGGAGACGGCGATGGCGTCCAATTATCTTCTAAATCTATTTAGCGACGCCGCTTTTGCCGCCAATGCTCTCGAAAGAAAAAAATCAGGAACGAGAATTTTTTTGTAGTCTCAAAAAAAAACAATTGGAATTGAAATTAATGTGAATGAATCTCATCACAGCACAGAATGAGCCGCTGTCTTCGTTCCTACGCCGCTCTATGTCTGCTATAAGAACGACTGACTGAGTGAATCAGGTGGGGGATCGAAATAACGTGGGATAAAAATACGCTTTTCATTATTTTTTTTTTTCGATATTCTTTATTGAAGGCTTGTGAAAAATGGGACACATATTTTGGTTTTCTAGTTTTTCTGTATGCGTCGGTGTAGTGGAACAGCTGACCCGCTGCTGTCTATCCGTGCGGGGTCCCGTCCACGACATCGCACCGGCGTGTTCCTTTTTGTTGGCAGCTCTCGAATTTTTATCCGCCCTAGCCCATCACTGTCCTGAAGATTCTGATCCGACACATTTGGTAAGCCTTTTTTTTTCTCGAAAAAAATACAAATTAATTTTTTTTATTTGTTGCTTGATATTTTTTCTTAGAAAAACTACAAATACATTGTTCCCTTTGTTGCCTAATTTTTCCTTTTCGAAAAAATACAGCGACATTGTTTTTCCCTTTATTGCCTAATTTTTTATTTTAGAAAAAAATACTAATTAATTTTTTTTATTTGTTGCTTAATATTTTTTCTTAGAAAAACTACAAATACATTGTTCCCTTTGTTGCCTAATTTTTCCTTTTCGAAAAAATACAGCGACATTGTTTTTCCCTTTATTGCCTAATTTTTTATTTTAGAAAAAAATACTAATTAATTTTTTTTATTTGTTGCTTAATATTTTTTCTTAGAAAAACTACAAATACATTGTTCCCTTTGTTACCTAATTTTTCCTTTTCGAAAAAATACAGCGACATTGTTTTTCCCTTTATTGCCTATTTTTTTATTTTAGAAAAAAATACTAATTAATTTTTTTTATTTGTTGCTTAATATTTTTTCTTAGAAAAACTACAAATACATTGTTCCCTTTGTTACCTAATTTTTCCTTTTCGAAAAAATACAGCGAATAATACGAATTGATTTCGCTTCATTTGTTGCGTAATTTTGTCAATAGGAATTGATTTTTTTCTCATTATTGCATCATTAAAAAAATACAAATTGATTTTTTCTCATTTGTTGCGTTTGTTTTTCTTCAAATAAATACAAATTAACTTTTCATTTCATTTCTTGTATTTTGTTTAAATAGAAATTGATCTCATTTCATTTCTCGTCTATTTTTTTTTCAAAAAAATACAAATAGATTTTGTTTTCATTTGTTGCGTAAATTGTTCGAAAAAAGACAAATTAACTTCTCATTTCATTTGTTGCGTTATTATTTTTTTTTTCGAAAAAATACAAATTAAAATTCACGAATATCCCTGTATATATACGAAGGATGGTGGTGAATGATAGGAATGTCTGTTGTTGAAGGTGAGTACCCTTCACGGTACCGAGCTTCTCGGTTGCGTCTCCATGCTGTACGGATCCCTTTTGCCGCCGGATTCCACTCCGCGAGTGGACGGCCAATCGCCTCCGGTGATTCCGGGACCGTGTTCGAAATTGGCCACGGTCACGTTCAAATTGCTGCGTCGGGTCGCCGAATTGGATTTGCACAAATTCCAGGTGAGAAATAATTATCCGTCTAGAATTGTTTTTTTTTTTGTTCATCGACTTGATTTATTTTTTATTTTTTCATGATTTTTTATTTAGTATGGTGATTTTTTTTTCAAGGAAAGTACTCGATAAAATTTATTGGAGTTTTTTGGACATGGTAAGGTAGATTCTTGGCTATATTTTGAGATGTTTCATTCACAAAAATATCGAAAAATAACGGAGTTATGACCTCTTATCTACGGAGGTGTCAAAAAAAAGTTCTCCAACTGCTGACGTCATTGCAGCCGAATGAGTAGTTGAATCGAAAAAATTCAAAAAGATTATGAAAGATTAAGGATTTTCCTATACAATGACCTAGGATTTTTGAAAAAATATCGAAAATTGACAAAATGACGTACTTTTTTTTATTTTTCTACGATTTTATCTATATCATGGCGATATTTCCGATTTTTTATGAGGAAAGTACTCGATAGAATTTCTTGAAGTTCTTTGGGCATGGTAAGGTATATTTTAGGGTTTATTTTGAGATTTTCAATTCACAAAAATATCGAAAAATAACGGAGGTATGTGCTCTTAACTCTCGACGGTGCCGAAAAAAAGTCCCCCAACTGCTGACGTCATTGCAGCCGAATGAGTAGTTGAATCGGAAAAATTCAAAGAGATTATGAAAGATGAAGCTTTTTCCTATACAATGACCTACATTTTTTGAAAAAATATCAAAAATCAACCAAATGGCGTAGTTCTGAAAAAAGTGTAATTTTGGGGGGTCAAAAAGTGGTCTTTTTTTCCAATGCCAAATTGACAATTATCAACCAATCAAAAAAAAACCTTTGGTCCTTGTGTAGTAAATACATTCAAGACTACTGGTATGATACGCTGTTACGTATTAGTCCCTACACAGCTGAGCCTTAAGAGGTTATAGTAGTGTAACTTATTGAAAAGTTAGGCGATTTTCGCGAATTTTTTTCGAAGCGAATACTCATAGAAATGTTTCCGATTTTTTTGTATGTCATAAGGTATATTTTCAACTATATTTCAAGATTTTTTCGTCACAAAAATATTGAAAAACAATGGAGTTATGTGCTCTTATCTACGGAGGTGTCAAAAAAAAGTTCCCCCACTGCTGACGTCATTGCAGCCGAATGAGTAGTTGAATCGAAAAAATTCAAAAAGATTATGAAAGTTGAAGGTTTTTCCTATACAATAATCAAAGATTTTTGAAAAAATATCAAAAATTAAGAAAATGGCGTAGTTCTGAAAAAAGGTGTTGTGTATTGGCGTAAAAAATGTCAAATTGGCAATTTTCAACCACTCAAAAAGATCGAATCATGTGTTTTCTTGTATGCCAATTTATCGCCTTTTCCGCTACCGTATTACGTATCGGACATCAACCGAGCTCAGTTAATTACGGTAACTCGTTACGTCCTTGTTTGCGTTCGGAGCTTCATCTCGTGTGTGCCGTGGCCTTTTAATTGAATTATTCTACTTTCAATCGGGAATTAGCTTTTGTGCGTCAGACAGAATCGAGCTCGTCTCTAAGGGATACATCCATCCATCCAGACTGCGCCAGATTTTGTTTGCACTGCGCTCCAGATCGTAGAACGTGTTTGTTTTACTTATTATTGGCCTTTACGGTTAGGTGGGTGCATTGTGGCGCCCTCGCGGATGGCTTGCCAAGTTTTCGATAGGAGGTAGGAGGTGATGGATGATTCGTATCATCAGACGTCACCTTACGGACGTGTTTTGCAAACCTTTGAATACGAATTTCGGTTCAGTTCGGGCTGTATGTCCTCCGTTTTTGAGTTGGCTGCAAGGAATCGTGGAAAATAGATGTTAGAGCATAATTTTCATGTTTTTTGAACCGTTGAATACTAATTTCAAGTGTAGTTCAACAATTTTTAAAATTTGGCGCAGTCGGTGGGTATCCTGATTGCTATGAAAATTAAAAAAATCGAAAAAAATCGCGTTTATCTTGATCAAAACAGATTTTCATGTAATTTGATTCGATAAATCCGAGTGTACAATGTATTTAAACATATTTACTCAAATATTTTGCATGAAACCAAGGAAATAGCAAAACAATAACTGATTTGATACGTTTTTATGTATATTTTATTCATAGAATACGCGTTTAAATGTGAAAAAACGAGATTTTTAAGCAAATTCGAAAATTTGGCGCAGTCGGTAGGCACCAATCAACATCCAAGGATCGCTATATTCCCCAATTTTTTGCAATTTTCTCATAATGACAGGATTCATAGCCTACAAATAACTCCATTTCGTGTCATTACTTTCATTTACAACACCGTCATTTTTGTAAAGTAGCGAATTTTATTCTCGAGACGACTAAAAGTTTCCAAAACCGTTATCCCTCTCTATCTCTGAAGAAACGTTTTTTGTTTTTCGTTTTGGAACTCTACACACATGAACTTATAAAACCACCCACAAAATTACCCACTATAAATATTAGTGAAGCACCAGCTGCGGTCGTGAAGTATCCATGCGGGAATATACGCGTGCCGGTCCAAGTATCATGGAGAAAGAAGGTCGGTGGGTTCCCGAGGGACCTGCACACCCCTTCGTCCCGCCTCACGGACGAGCCCGCAATCTGATGCTGCGAGTCGCTTCTCGAACGCGGCTCATTCGATTTTCGGTTGGACGTTTGAAGTTTCGGGGTTTGGAATGATTGGGGAAGGTTTTGGGTTTTTTTTTCAGTTGATTACAGGACTCGGTGGTTTTATATGGATTTATTGGGTTTGAGGTCACGTGCAATTGTCTAAAGATTATTTTATTGGGTGCGAAATAGAGTACAATTGTCTAGAAATTGTTTTATTGGGTTCAAAATCATGTAACATTGTCTAAGAATAGTTTTATTGGGTTCGAGATTATGCAAAATTATCTAAAAATGATTTTATTGGGTTCAAAATTATTTACAATGGTCCAAAAATGGTTTTATTGGGTTAAAAATCATGTACAATTGTCTAAAAATGGGTTTATCGGATTCGAAATTATGTACAATGGTCTAAAAATAGTCTTATTGGGTTCGAAATTATTTGCAATGGTCTAAAAATAGTTTTATTGGGTTCAAAATAATGTACAATTGTCTAAAAATAGCTTTAGTGGGTTCGAAATTGTTTAAAAATAGCTTTATTGGGTTCGAAATTGTCTAAAAATAGTTTTATTGGGTTCAAAATAATGTACAATTATCCAAAAATAGTTTTATCGGGTTCAAAATTATTTACAGTGATCTAAAAATAGTTTAATTGGGTTCAAAATAATGTACAATTGTCTAAAAATAGTTTAATTGGGTTCAGAATAATGTACAATTGTCTGAAAATAGTTTAATTGGGTTCAAAATAATGTACAATTGTCCAAAAATAGTTTTATTGGGTTCAAAATTATTTTCAATGGTCCAAAAATGGCTTTATTGGATTAAAAATCATGTACAATTGCCAGAGGATCGTTTTTTGGACCGTGTTGTCATCTTTTGTAGGAAGTTCTGGGCGCTGAGGGGATTTCCCTTCAGTTCAGGCACATTTGCAGCCACCTGATCTGGTGCTGCGCCTGCCCGGACGTGTCCTTCAAGAGCAACGACAACGTCGAAACGGAGTACCAGGAACTCCTCCATCTCGTCATCATAGTGACCGGATATTTCGCTGTGGAAAACAAAAACAACCAGGTGAGCGATCGACATTCATTCCCATCGTCGAAAAACGTTTTATCCGGCGACGAAACCACGACCCGGGAGGGGAGGGGGGGAGGGGGGCGTTATCGACGCCGGTTACCTGTTAGCTTTCCGCGAGCCATTTGATTCGACTTCCGGTCGCACGGTGTCACGCGGAAGGACACGGCGGTCACGTGACACGTGTCTTTTTTACGCCTCTGACATGACAGACTGTTAGGGGGGGGCGACGATTATTTACAGGTGGTAGGGGGGAAGTTATGATAATGATTATAATAAGGGAATTTCTTATTTTTTTTTTGTTTTTTCGAAAAATATTTCCATTTCATTTTACAGGTTTGAAATTATGTGATGCGTTGGAATTATTTTCTTTGTTTTTTCGAAAAATATTTCCTCGTCATTATTCTAGAAACCTGAAAATTTCGTTAATTTTAACGTATTTTGACGTCTCTCCCGGTCATAAAAAGTTTGTTAGCAGGAATTCATGAACGAATTCTCTCATGGTGACTCAAAATTGGTCGTAGAATTCGATTCTGGCATTATTTTGCTCCAAATCCGAACCATTTTTGAGAAAAAGTGAAAATTCCGTGAATTTTTACGTATTTTGACGTCTCTCCCGGCCATAAAAAGTTTATTACGAGGAATTCATGAGCGAATACACTCATGGTGACCCAAAATTAATCGTAGAATCTGATTCTGGCATTATTTTGCTCGAAATCCGAACCATTTTTGAGAAAAAGTGAAAATTTCGTGAATTTTTACGTATTTTGACGTCTCTCCCGGCCATAAAAAGTTTATTACGAAGAATTCATGAGCGAATTCACTCATGGTGACTCAAAATTAATCGTAGAATCCGATTCTGCCATCATTTTGCTCGAAATCCGAACCATTTTTGAGGAAAAATGAAAATTCCGTGAATTTTGGCGTATTTTGACGTCTCTCCCGGCCATAAAAAGTTTATTACGAGGAATTCATAAGCGAATTTACTCATGGTGACTCAAAATTAATCGTAGAATCCGATTCTGCCATCATTTTGCTCGAAATCCGAACCATTTTTGAGGAAAAATGAAAATTCCGTGAATTTTGGCGTATTTTGACGTCTCTCCCGGCCATAAAAAGTTTATTACGAGGAATTCATAAGCGAATTTACTCATGGTGACTCAAAATTAATCGTAGAATCCGATTCTGCCATCATTTTGCTCGAAATCCGAACCATTTTTGAGGAAAAATGAAAATTCCGTGAATTTTGGCGTATTTTGACGTCTCTCCCGGCCATAAAAAGTTTATTACGAGGAATTCATAAGCGAATTTACTCATGGTGACTCGAAATTAATCGTAGAATCCGATGCTAGCAATATTTTGCTCGAAATCCGAACCATTTTTGAGAAAAAGTGAAAATTCCGTGAATTTTGACGTATTTTGACGTCTCTCCCGACCATAAAAATTTTATTACGAGGAATTCATGAGCGAATTCACTCATGGTGACCCAAAATTAGTCGAAGAATCCAATTCTGGCATTATTTTGCTCCAAATCCGGACCATTTCTGAGAAAAATTGGAAATTTGGAATTATGTGATGCGTTGGAATTATTTTCTTTGTTTTTTCAAAAAATATCTCCATTTCATTTGACAGGTTTGAAATTATGCGATGAATCGAAATTATATTGTTTTTTTTTTCTCTCTGATTTCTTTGCTGTTGCGAATGATACGAATTCTACTGTCAATTGTTTTCTACGTTAATCGGCGCTCGTTGAAAATCGCTTAGGACGTCCATTGTCCATTGTTTCGTGGTCAACAAAGTAGAACGACAATACCGTGTCGATCGAGAAAAGTCACTTTACCATTAACCACGAAAACAAAAAGCGTCTATTAGCGTAATGCATTTTTTTTCATTAACGTACAAATAGGAACGAGCTGGACGGCGTATCGGAACGCCTCGCAGCTAAATTATTCATTCGAACTAGGTGATCAGATAGCAATCTGCGTTATGGTAAGTAATTTTCCACGGAAAACACGCAGTCGACACAAAAAATTCATTGAGACACTTTATGTACTAAGAATTTACAGGGCGCTAAAACGTCAGGCGGGAGAAGACACTTTTTTCTTACCATAATGGGCCATAGCTATTGCGTGGCATAACCATTATGGCCCACAGTCATTATGGTCCATAGCCTTTATGGAAATCAACCATCATTGGTCATAATCATTGTTTTTCATCGACAAAATGGACATAATCATTATGGCCCATTGGCATTGTGGCCCATAGCCACTTTGGACCATAATTATTATGGTTCATGGCCATTATAGGCCATAATCATTATGGACCATAGCCCTTATACTCCGTAGCTTCCATGGAACATAATAATCAAAGGCCATAGTCATTGTTTTTTATTGTCTTGATGAAAATAGTCGTGACCGGCCACAATCATTATGGCCCATTGTCATTATGATCCTTAGCCTTTACGTGCCGTAGCCATTATGGGCCGTTGCCGGTGTGAAGTTATCCGATATACTGGGTGTTTCAGATGCTACTAATCAGCGGACAACCGCCGTCGGTTCTTCAGCAATTGTGCTCCTTACCGTTTCCGTATTTTTCGGTGGAATCTTTGTCGAGCATTCTTTATCCGACTCTGCTGGCGTGCTGTTACGGCAACGATCAGACCATGTCGATTCTCAAACAGGAACTGTCGTATGACGTAAGTGGATTTCGAGCTGTCATACATTCGATCGTTTTTAATATTTTTCGGGGGTTATTTTGCAGATGCTGGAGGAGTTTAGGAATTCGCAATCGGGCCAGGGACATCGTTTGGTCAAATTGTTGACCAATAAAGGCAGTGTGTGATTTTGTGCAATGATTTTATACTACCTATGACGTAATTCAGTAGTTGTAGAATTATTTTTTTTTGTTTATGTTCACCTCACCTAACATCGTAATCACTTGAATCTTTCTCAGAAATCGAAGGAAATTCCAATTTTGCTTGATTTTCCGGGAAAGAGTTTTTTTAATCAATGAACCGCACAATGTATGAGAATCAACGACTTTTCGTTTATTTTTTTTTTGTACTTATCTGTAACTTTTGAAATCCCAGTTAGTGAGAATTTAAAATATGTTGAATGTGATTTTTTCGAAATAAAACGTTCCAAACTATATTATATATTTTCTATTTATATCTTTATTTATAATTTAAGTCTCGTAATATAACACAAATGACGTAACATGTTCGTTTCATTACTCCCCTTTCAATTGATGGATTTCGAGCAGTGTGAAAAAGGAAAAATTCACTCAACCATGGAATTTTTAATGTGCCTCGTACTATATGGAGAATCTATTAAACACTTCCATCATCACTCGTAAATTTCACGATCGTATCTTTCGCTTCCATTTACTTACAGCCGAATGAAATGCTACTAAAAATACACTAGTGATCGTCAAAATATTGTGAGAAGATAAAATACTCTACAGGGTTATTCTGGGTTAGAAAAATTGAATTTTTGGGCGAATTTAGTTTTCGCAATCTTTTTTCTGTCGAAACATGCATATTTTATTGGTTTCTCACCTTATTCATGACTTTTTTATACAAAATTTCCTTCAATTTTGCTATAAATAGAACAAATTGTACCTTTGGACTATTCATAGGTTTTTCGATTTGGGGATTTTTGGATTTTTTGGGATTTTTCGAAATTTTCAACATAAAATATCTCGAAAACTATGCTAGATATCGAAAAACGGTTTTCACCAACGTTTTCAGCGCCTCTTAGACACCATATAGACGAGTTTCTAGGTTGAAATTTCTTGAAAAATTGAACAAAGGTAGCTTTGAATTTTTTCGGAAATTCCGAAACCGGTTTTTCGACTTTAGTATATAGTGATTCTTACGAAGTTTGACGCGCTGACTCCGAAAATGGGGTCATTTGAACTCGTAGAGCTTCAGGAAGCTGAGAAAATCGCGAAAAGTCGATCGGAAAATTTCAAAATCGGTTTTTCGACTTCAGTATATAGTGATTCTTACGTGTTTTGACGTGCTGATTCTGAAAATATGGTTATTTGAACTCGTAGAGCTTCAGGAAGCTGAGAAAATCGCGAAAAACCGATCGGAAAATTTAAAAATCGGTTTTTCGACTTCAGTATATAGTGATTCTTTCGTATTTTGACGCGCTGATTCCGAAAATGGGGTCATTTGAATTCGTAGAGCTTCAGGAAGCTGAGAAAATCGCGAAAAACCGATCGGAAAATTTAAAAATCGGTTTTTCGACTTCAGTATATAGTGATTCTTACGTATTTTGACGCGCTGATTCCGAAAATGGTGTTATTTGAACTCGTAGAGCTTCAGGAAGCTGAGAAAATCGCGAAAAACCGATCGGAAAATTTAAAAATCGGTTTTTCGACTTTGATATATAGTGATTCTTACGTATTTTGACGTGCTGATTCTGAAAATATGGTTATTTAAACTCGTAGAGCTCCAGGAAGCTGAGAAAATCGCGAAAAACCAATCAGAAAATTTCAAAATCGGTTTTTCAAACTTAATTCATAGTGATTTTTACGCATTTTGACGCGCTGATTCCAAGAATATGGTTATTTGAAATCGTAGAGCTTCAAAAACCTGAGAAAATTGCGAAAAACCGTGCATTTATGCGAATTTTCGAGATTTTTTGGAATTTCCAACGTGAAATATCTAGAAAACTATGCTAGATATCGAAAAACGGATTTCAACATCGTTTTCAGCGCCTTTCAGGCCCCTTATAGACGAATTTCGAGTCGCATTTATTCCTCGAAATTGTCTCTTTTCCCACTTCTCCACCGTGGCCGTGCACGCACGCACCACCCTGTATACCCGAATGGAAAACACGCGTACGTATGTGCGTGGGGTTGTCGTCGGAGGGTAGTCGAATCGAGCTGCGAGACTCCCCAGATTAACGCGGAGCACTTAGCGCTAAGAGCTTTCGGGGTAGCCGGATTTCACCCCCGCCTTCGCCGTGCAGAAGATGCAGTCGTCGAGGTCTTTGTGGCGGGTCGTTTTTCGGAGGAGCTTCCATTCCGGCTTTCGTTTGATCCGATCGAGCGGGGGACGTTTCGAAAATTTTCAGCAATCTGCCCGGGATGAATTAGGGGCGGGTTTCATATCGAAAAGTCGCCGAAAAATTCATCTGTTTTGACGTTATTTTGCCCTGAATTTGACCAGGAGAAGATGAAATTTCGTGAATTTTGACGTATTTTGACGGTCTCTCCCGGCCATAAAACAATTATTAGCAGGAATTCATGAGTGAATTCACTCATGGTGACTCGAAATAAATCGTAGAATCCGATTCTGGCATTATTTTGCTCGAAATCCGAACCATTTTTGGGTAAAAGTGAAAATTTCGTGGATTTTTACGTATTTTGACGGTCTCTCCCGGCCATAAAACAATTATTAGCAGGAATTCATGAGTGAATTCACTCATGGTGACTCGAAATTAATCGTAGAATCCGATTCTGGCATTATTTTGCTCGAAATCCGAACCATTTTTGGGAAAAAGTGAAAATTTCGTGAATTTTTACGTATTTTGACGGTCTCTCCCGGCCATAAAACAATTATTAGCAGGAATTCATGAGTGAATTCACTCATGGTGACTCGAAATTAATCGTAGAATCCGATTCTGGCATTATTTTGCTCGAAATCCGAACCATTTTTGGGAAAAAGTGAAAATTTCGTGGATTTTTACGTATTTTGACGGTCTCTCCCGGCCATAAAACAATTATTAGCAGGAATTCATGAGTGAATTCACTCATGGTGACTCGAAATTAATCGTAGAATCCGATTCTGGCATTATTTTGCTCGAAATCCGAACCATTTTTGGGAAAAAGTGAAAATTTCGTGAATTTTTACGTATTTTGACGGTCTCTCCCGGCCATAAAACAATTATTAGCAGGAATTCATGAGTGAATTCACTCATGGTGACTCGAAATTAATCGTAGAATCCGATTCTGGCATTATTTTGCTCGAAATCCGAACCATTTTTGGGAAAAAGTGAAAATTTCGTGAATTTTTACGTATTTTGACGGTCTCTCCCGGCCATAAAACAATTATTAGCAGGAATTCATGAGTGAATTCACTCATGGTGACTCGAAATTAATCGTAGAATCCGATTCTGGCATTATTTGGCTCGAAATCCGAACCATTTTTGGGAAAAAGTGAAAATTTCGTGAATTTTTACGTATTTTGACGGTCTCTCCCGGCCATAAAACAATTATTAGCAGGAATTCATGAGTGAATTCACTCATGGTGACTCGAAATTAATCGTAGAATCCGATTCTGGCATTATTTTGCTCGAAATCCGAACTATTTTTGGGAAAAAGTGAAAATTTCGTGAATTTTTACGTATTTTGACGGTCTCTCCCGGCCATAAAACAATTATTAGCAGGAATTCATGAGTGAATTCACTCATGGTGACTCGAAATTAATCGTAGAATCCGATTCTGGCATTATTTTGCTCGAAATCCGAACCATTTTTGGGAAAAAGTGAAAATTTCGTGAATTTTTACGTATTTTGACGGTCTCTCCCGGCCATAAAACAATTATTAGCAGGAATTCATGAGTGAATTCACTCATGGTGACTCGAAATTAATCGTAGAATCCGATTCTGGCATTATTTTGCTCGAAATCCGAACCATTTTTGGGAAAAAGTGAAAATTTCGTGAATTTTTACGTATTTTGACGGTCTCTCCCGGCCATAAAACAATTATTAGCAGGAATTCATGAGTGAATTCACTCATGGTGACTCGAAATTAATCGTAGAATCCGATTCTGGCATTATTTTGCTCGAAATTCGAACCATTTTTGGGAAAAAGTGAAAATTTCGTGAATTTTTACGTATTTTGACGTCTCTCCCGGCCATAAAAAGTTTATTACGAGGAATTCATGAGCGAATTCACTCATGGTGACTCGAAATTATTCGTAGAATTCGATTCTGGCATTATTTTGCTCCAAATCCGAACCATTTTTGAGAAAAAGTGAAAATTTCGTGAATTTTTACGTATTTTGACGTCTCTCCCGGCCATAAAAAGTTTATTACGAGGAATTCATGAGCGAATTCACTCATGGTGACTCGAAATTAATCGTAGAATCCGATTCTGGCATTATTTTGCTCGAAATCTGAACTATTTTTGAGAAAAAGTGAAAATTTCGTGAATTTTTACGTATTTTGACGTCTCTCCCGGCCATAAAAAGTTTATTACGAGGAATTCATGAGTGAATTCACTCATGGTGACTCGAAATTAATCGTAGAATCCGATTCTGGCATTATTTTGCTCGAAATCCGAACCATTTTTGAGAAAAAGTGAAAATTTCGTGGATTTTTACGTATTTTGACGGTCTCTCCCGGCCATAAAACAATTATTAGCAGGAATTCATGAGTGAATTCACTCATGGTGACTCGAAATTAATCGTAGAATCCGATTCTGGCATTATTTTGCTCGAAATCCGAACCATTTTTGGGAAAAAGTGAAAATTTCGTGAATTTTTACGTATTTTGACGGTCTCTCCCGGCCATAAAACAATTATTAGCAGGAATTCATGAGTGAATTCACTCATGGTGACTCGAAATTAATCGTAGAATCCGATTCTGGCATTATTTTGCTCGAAATCCGAACCATTTTTGGGAAAAAGTGAAAATTTCGTGAATTTTTACGTATTTTGACGGTCTCTCCCGGCCATAAAACAATTATTAGCAGGAATTCATGAGTGAATTCACTCATGGTGACTCGAAATTAATCGTAGAATCCGATTCTGGCATTATTTTGCTCGAAATTCGAACCATTTTTGGGAAAAAGTGAAAATTTCGTGAATTTTTACGTATTTTGACGTCTCTCCCGGCCATAAAAAGTTTATTACGAGGAATTCATGATCGAATTCACTCATGGTGACTCGAAATTATTCGTAGAATCCGATTCTGGCATTATTTTGCTCCAAATCCGAACCATTTTTGAGAAAAAGTGAAAATTTCGTGAATTTTCACGTATTTTGACGTCTCTCCCGGCCATAAAAAGTTTATTACGAGGAATTCATGAGCGAATTCACTCATGGTGACTCGAAATTATTCGTAGAATCCGATTCTGGCATTATTTTGCTCCAAATCCGAACCATTTTTGAGAAAAAGTGAAAATTTCGTGAATTTTTACGTATTTTGACGTCTCTCCCGGCCATAAAAAGTTTATTACGAGGAATTCATGAGCGAATTCACTCATGGTGACTCGAAATTATTCGTAGAATCCGATTCTGGCATTATTTTGCTCCAAATCCGAACCATTTTTGAGAAAAAGTGAAAATTTCGTGAATTTTTACGTATTTTGACGTCTCTCCCGGCCATTAAAAGTTTATTACAAGGAATTCATGAGCGAATTCACTCATGGTGACTCAAAATCGAGCGTAGAATCCGATGTTGCTTTTATTTTGCTCAAATTTCTCACCATTTTTGAGAAAAAGTGAAAATTCCGTGAATTTTTACGTATTTTGACGTCTCTCCTGGCCAAAAAAAAATTATTAGCAGGAATTCATGAGCGAATTCACTCATGGTGACCCAAAATTAATCGTAGAATCCGATTCTGGCATTATTTTGCCTGAATTCCTTACCATTTTCCTAGAAAACTGGGAATTTCGTGAATTTTAACGTATTTTGACGTCTCTCCCGGCCATAAAAAGTTTATCACGAGGAATTCATGAGTTAAATCACTCATGGTGACTCAAAAATAATCGTATAATCCGATACTAGCACTAGTTTGCTTCAGAATCAAACAATTTCCAAACAAAAATTGATTTTGACCTACACTGTACCCATTTTCGGCAACCGATTCAAAGGAAACTTTCAATATCACTATCAACATTTTATTCCGGATGTGAACACCTCAAATAGGGCTCCGCCTCTTCCAGTCATAGTGAAAAAATCGAGAATAATCAATTAAGTCAAGAGGTAACATCCTATGAGAACGGAAATCGTACACTTTGGAGAAAGTGAATGTGATGTATAAAATTAACTCACATTACCCCATAAATAACACATCTTAGTCGACATGGATTTTAAGAGCAGCTCAAAGTGGCGCTTGATGGATTTCTCAGATAAAGAAATATGAGTGAGTGAATCAGCTTCTTGGGTATTGATGAAAGTACGAACAGAACGTTAACGACTATATTTTGTAATAAATTCATGATTTTTCGTTCCGAAAATGATCGTCAAATCCGATGCTAGCATAATTCTGCTTCAAATCTGAACCTTTTTTGAGAAAAAAATGGAAATTTCGTGAATTTTGACGTATTTTGACGTCTCTTCCGGCCGTAAAAAGTTTGTTGGCAGGAATTCATGAGCGAATTCACTCATGGTGACTCAAAATTAATCGTAGAATCCGATTCTGGCATTATTTTGCTCGAAATCCGAACCATTTTCGAGAAAAAGTGAAAATTCCGTGAATTTTGACGTATTTCGAGGTCTCTCCCGGCCATAAAAAGTTTATTACGAGGAATTCATGAGCGAATTCACTCATGCTGAGCCAAAATTAATCGTAGAATCCGATTCTGGCATCATTTTGCTCCAAATCCGAACAATTTCTGAGAAAAAGTGAAAATTCCGTGATTTTTTACGTATTTTGAAGTCTCTCCCGGCCATAAAAAGTTTATTACGAGGAATTCATGAGCGAATTCACTCATGGTGACTCAAAATTGGTCGTAGAATTCGATTCTGGCATAATGTTCCTCAAATTCCTCATCATTTTTCTATAAAACTGAAAATTTCGTTAATTTTAACGTATTTTGACGTCTCTCCCGGCCATAAAAAATTTATTAAGAGGAATTCATTAGCGAATTCACTCATGGTGACTCAAAATTAATCGTAGAATCCGATTCTGGCATCATTTCGCTCCAAATCTGAACAATTTCTGAGAAAAAGTGAAAATTCCGTGAATTTTTACGTATTTCGAAGTCTCTCCCGGCCATAAAAAGTTTATTAGGAGGAATTCATGAGCGAATTCACTCATGCTGACCCAAAATTAATCGTAGAATCCGATTCTGGCATTATTTTGCTCGAAATCCGAACCATTTTTGAGAAAAAGTGAAAATTTCGTGAATTTTTACGTATTTTGACGTCTCTCCCGGCCATAAAAAGTTTATTACGAGGAATTCATGAGCGAATTCACTCATGCTGACCTAAAATTAATCGTAGAATCCGATTCTGGCATTATTTTGCTCGAAATCCGAACCATTTTTGAGAAAAAGTGAAAATTTCGTGAATTTTTACGTATTTTGACGTCTCTCCCGGCCATAAAAAGTTTATTACGAGGAATTCATGAGCAAATTCACTCATGGTGACTCGAAATTAATCGTAGAATCCGATGCTAGCAATATTTTGCTCGAAATCCGAACCATTTTTGAGAAAAAGTGAAAATTCCGTGAATTTTGACGTATTTTGACGTCTCTCCCGACCATAAAAATTTTATTACGAGGAATTCATGAGCGAATTCACTCATGGTGACCCAAAATTAGTCGAAGAATCCAATTCTGGCATTATTTTGCTCGAAATCCGAACCATTTTTGAGAAAAAGTGAAAATTTCGTGAATTTTTACGTATTTTGACGTCTCTCCCGGCCATAAAAAGTTTATTACGAGGAATTCATGAGCGAATTCACTCATGCTGACCTAAAATTAATCGTAGAATCCGATTCTGGCATTATTTTGCTCGAAATCCGAACCATTTTTGAGAAAAAGTGAAAATTTCGTGAATTTTTACGTATTTTGACGTCTCTCCCGGCCATAAAAAGTTTATTACGAGGAATTCATGAGCAAATTCACTCATGGTGACTCAAAATTAATCGTAGAATCCGATTCTGGCATTATTTTGCTCCAAATCCGAACCATTTTTGAGAAAAAGTGAAAATTCCGTGAATTTTGACGTATTTTGACGTCTCTCCCGGCCATAAAAAGTTTATTACGAGGAATTCATTAGCGAATACACTCATGGTGACTCGAAATTAATCGTAGAATCCGATGCTTGCAATATTTTGCTCCAAACTCGAACCATTTTTGAGGAAAAATTAAAATTCCCAGCTATAAAAAATCCCACAACTTCTCTTGTGTCAACGTGTGGCGTCAAAACGATTCAAAGAAATCAAATAAAATCGTCAATCAATCCCATTCACAATTTTCCATTTCACGGTCAATTTGAAGGCGACAGTCAGTCATCTAACCCCGAATTGGGGGGGAGGGGGGCGAACGCTCGTCGATAATTCGACAGGAAATTAAAATTCAAACGCTATTTTTGATTTACTTCTGCCCGGTTAGACTTGATGGTTCACCTAATGGCAGTCTGACAGTCGAAATCGCGTTTCATTCGACAGTAGAAAATCGGAAGAGGAAATGATGAATTAGCCAAAAGGGCCACGTCAAAAGATTCGGTGCTCGAAAATCCTTGAAAGTCTAAAACGCGACTCTGGTCGTTCCGCAGCCCCCGTACTCGCCTGATTTGGCACCGCGCGACTCAACAATATCAAAAGCTGCACCGGAAAAATATTCCGACTAGAAAACCCGTTGAGAAAAAATCATTTTTCCCTAGGCGCAATTTGTTTTTCGGTAATCCTCATCCAATATTTGGACTTCCTTCCAATGAAGATCGCTGGATTGATTCGCCGTATTTATTTACGAATTGCGTGCTCCTGAATTCGAATGCGGACGAACGTCGAAGCTTTACGGCTGTCGAAATCTGTCGAATAAAGAAGCGAACAGGAATTAATATCGGGGACTAACGGAAAAACCCGTCACGAGAGAAGGCCGGAGAGGCCGGTTCATGCTTCTCCGATTTCGTTATCGCGATTATAAGTTGATTCTCGTTCTGTCTGCTTGACGAATTCATTATGGAGTCGTGATGTGGGGATTTTCTTTTCTTTCAATTTCATTGGCAATTTTGATGTGTAGTTTTTCAACAATGACATGTTTCTTCAGACGGAAGTTTTCGTTTTCGTACGAGATTTTGATGAATTTTCAGAAAATCGATCAGCCAACAAATATCGTATACAAGGTGAGACGCGCTGAACACGGTGGTGAAATCCGTTTTTCGATATCTAGTATAGTTTTCGAGATATTCCATGTTGAAAGTTCCAAAAAACCCACGAAAAAAAAAAACGAAAACCTCCAAACGATCATTGAAACTTGAAATTTTTCGAAAGAATTGCTTTATCTAGTATAGTTTTCGAGATATTTCATATTTGGAATTCCAAAGAATCACAAAAAGTCACAAAAACCACCAAAAACATACAGAAAATCAGTTATTTCGACGAAAATATACTGTAAAACATTCAAAACAATGCTTTGGATGCGTTTTTCACAACATTGTAGACTCTAAGACGATTTTGTATGTTTAAAAAAAAATAAAAAATCGAAATGCCCCTTAACTCGCGAATAAAATGTCTGAAATGCGCTGAACACTGCACTGAACTCAGTTTTTCGATATCTTGTATTGTTTTCGAGATATTCACGATTTTCCATCATCGAATATTTAGAAAAAGTCCAAAAATACCCGAAAACATCAAAAAAATCTATCATTCTGATAGGGGGATTCATGATTACAAAAAAAAACTGGAATTTCATGATTGGACCTCTCAGAGTTGAACAGAAAAAACATCGAAAACGCAAAATTCCAATCAACTCGTTTTTCCGTGTAAATAACACTCAATTTTCTTCGAGCTGATCAATCTGTCGAAGCGAAACAATGACTCCCTCCACACAGGGACCCACCGAACAATGAGGAAAGTGCGACGGGGAAAAAATCGTCCGTCCCTATCCGCGATACAGCAGTTCGAATAATTAGGAAAACCTTTTAAGCACAATAACCTGTATGAACGAACCGTTCAGATTTCATTGTTTGTACGGCGCGCTGGATTTCATTCACCGGTTTTTCAATCAGCGCGATTTTCCCTGTTTTCGCGAGGAAAGTGTAATTTCTGCACGGTCCCCGTCACGACAGGGCCGGGCTGGCCCGGAAAAACACACCCGCCAGGCGTTTCGCGTTTGCATTTCGTGTTTTTTGTCGACATAATTTTCGACGCGAATCAAAAACGATGGGGAAGAGAATCGAGGATCAAAATCGAAGCGAATTGATTCTACAGCGTTGTCAAATCAGCATTTTTATTCGAAATTTAAAAACGCCGGAAATAAGTGGGCGGTGCTACGAGCGTATGACGTGCTACACCCTAAGTCTATCTTTGTCTGTTTCCTTATATCATTTGCTCACACCGTGTGCAATGTTGTCAAGTTTACTTGTGGATAAATCCTTATTCCTTCGATATATTCTGTCAAAAACGTATCGATATAGTGATGACTAAATCATTTCGTGATAATTTGTGGAAAAAATATCATTCATATTGCATTCTTTTACATCTTTTATTCCAAGAATAAGTTGTGGTATTTTGGTGCGGCAACACTGCAAAATCAACCACGGAATAATTTTCTATGATTGGTCAGCTCAAGGTCGATGGGCGTGTAGGGTTAAGCACGTCACACTGCGTCACACCAATGAGAGCAAACTTTGGTTTATTTTATTACATTCATGATATGGACCGAATAAAAATTGGAAAAAAAATAATGAATGGTACTTTTTGGACATACAAATCACAATAATGCTGTTTTGAAAAATTAGTGGTCTCCCTATTCCCAAAAACGACAGGCATTAATGAAATGGGGAATGGGTAGCAAATACTAAATACTAAAGGAAATAATATGATGAATGAATAAATATACTCGGTAAGTAAAATACTGAGAAAAATTGTAGCAATCAAAAAATATAATAATATAAAAACATCAAAATACAAGAACACAAAAATACAAAAATATAAAAATTCAAAAATATAAAGATATAAAAATACAAGAAATACAAGAACACAAAAATATATAAAATTATAGAAATATAAAAATATGAAAATATAAAATTACAAAAAATACAAAAATATAAAGATATAAAAATACAAAAACACAAGATTACAAAAATATTAAATTATAGAAAAATAGAAATATAAAAATACAAAAAGTACAAGAATATAAAAACACCTTCGTAGTATTGTTTGTCTAGAAGGCTTCGGAAAACAAAGCTCCACAACTTGTTGCAAATGTTTTTTACCTGTTGATGCGCAGTTTGCCTGAAAACCACGCCTCTTCGTGTATAAATATCGGTGATCCGGAGCCATCGCAACGTCAAAACTCAATCCATATTTCATATTCCTCCGAATTAACATACCTATCTGGAATGTTAGCTATAAAATCTGAGGTCGCATTCTGTGCGATGCTTTTAAGACGACGCTGTCTTATCATGTCGAGAATAAATCGTCGAGTGTATTTTTTTTGATAAGCCCCGAAAGGCCCCACCAAATGGAATTTGACTGGACGAAAACGAGTCTCGTCGATAGTAGCTAATGAGACTTTTGGACGTTGTTAGAATGTCAATGTTTTAAGCTGTTCTCGGAAAACGTATAGATAAGGGGTAGACAAAATTTTTGGAATTTATATGCGCTGATAGAGGAGGTATTTGGTCGGGATGGATCCATTACAGCACGAAAGTGAAATTATTTATATCGGAAAGATTGAGCAATACAGACTGTCCGGTTTTCGAATGCCACTTTGGGGATCTCGCTTGACACAAGGGTTGGTGCTTTCGAAAAAACGATTTTTTCTGGCTTGGTCGATAGACTGTACTTTCAAACATATCCTGTTGAAGTGGCAACGTCGCATCTTGAATAGTTCTTGAATGACAGCGTTCTAAAGAGAGTTTTCGAAATTGCTGACGTCATAGCTCAAAGACGAATCGAGCGATCGACTTCAAATTCGAACTAAAAACTCTTCAGTATATTCACTATAATATGACCTGAGATTTTTTTGATTGGTTGAAAATTGTCAGTTTGGTATTAAAAAAAGAAAACACTGTTCACGCCAAAAAACGACTCTTTTTTTCAAAACTACGCCATTCTGCTAATTTCGTGATATTTCTCAAAAATCCTAGATCATTGTATAGGAAAAATCTTCGACTTCAATAAAATTTTTGAATTTTTTCGATTCAACTACTCATCCAGCAGCAATGACGTCAGCAGTGAGGTAACTTTTTTTTGACACCTCCGTAGATAAAAGCATATAACTCCCTTGTTTCCCAATATTTTTCTGAAGAAAAAAACTCAAAATATAGCTGAAAATACACCTCATCGTGTCAAAAAAACTCCGAAACATTTCATCGAGTACTTTTTTCCAAAAAAATTCGCAAAACGCGCCAAATTTTTCATGAATTACACACCAGTTAAAGCTCGGCTGTGTAGGGACTAATACGTCACAGCCTATCACACCAACCAGAGAACCTATCCAAAACCGACACAAAAAACTATGCGGCTCATTCATTATACCGAGCGTTCCCATCGGAGTGCCCGAGTCTAATGTTTCCGCAAGCCACCGCAAAAATCACCCATTTAAAAAATGCTCCCTTAGCCAAACAAACAATTAAATAAATAAAACATCCGGCGTGCGGGCCATAAATCACGGAGGAGGAGGAGGAGGACACAAAGAGAGACCTCTTCGGCCGAGGCTGGGGGGGGGGACGATTCGTCGATAGTCATTTGTTATCCGGCAACGCGTGCTGTAAGAAAGATTCCGGAAGTTGATGGAATGATGACGATTTGGGATCGCGGTCGAGAGGTTGTATTTATCGAACAAGGGTTGGTTTTATTGGTGACCTTGAACTAACTATCGCCCAGCATGAGATCTGTAGAGTATCATTTAGTTGAAGGTTTTCGCTAGAGTTATCAAACTGTCGATACTTTGTATAGTATGTGTCGTTTTTTCAATGCTAAATTGACAATTCTCAAGCAATCAAAAAAATCTTTGGTCATTGTGTAGTAAATACATTCAAGAATACTGGTATGATACGCTGTGACGTATTAGTCCCTACACAGCTAAGCCTCAAGGGGTTGTTATAGTAGTGTAATTTATTGTAAAGTTAGGCGATTTTCGCGATTTTTTTTTCAAAGAAAACACTCGATCAAATGTTTTCGAATTTTTTGTATGTGATAAGGTATATTTTCAGCTATATTTCAAGATTTTCTCGTCACAGAAATATTAAAAAACAAGGGAGTTATGACCTCTTATCTACGAAGGTGTCAAAAAAAAAGTTCCCCAACTGCTGACGTCATTGCAGCCGAACGAGTAGTTGAATCGGAAAAATTCGGAAAGATTATGAAAGTTGAAGGTTTTTCCTATACAATGACCTCGGATTTTCAAAAAAATGTCAAAAATTAAAAAAATGACGTAGTTCTAAAAAAAGTGTCATTTTTGAGGGGTCAAAAAGTGGTTGTTTTTAGTGCCGAATTGACAATTTCCAAGGAAACAAAAAAATCTTTGGCCATTGTATAGTAGATATATTCACAAATGCTCAATTTCAATTTGAAGTCGATCTGTCAATTTCTCTTCGAGTTATGACGTCAGCAGTTTCAAGGCGGACGCTCTTTAAACCGCTGCCGTTCAAAAACCATTCAAGATACAACGTTGTCACTTTCACTGATTTTTTTCGAAAGTATAAATCATCGAAAAAGCCGAAAAAAAATCGGGATTGTGACAGAGCCACACTGGTAGAGCTTCCTAACCTTTTCGAGCTCCCTGTAAACGACTTAAAATATGGACATTGATAATGTAAACAAGAAACTCAACACTCGACCACAATATCAGCGAAAACACGGCGCTTCGTGTTATTGGGGTGTACAGGGTGTACACATTCGGCGCGGGGATGGATTACCCAACAAATAAACCGAAGCATTACCATGATTTCTCCATATTCACGAATAGTATGTGGAAAGGGATTACCCAGTCCGACTTATCACCGTTTCTAATCCCTTGATGTATCGCCCTGCATATGTCATTCGTGCGGGGATCATGTCGAAGCCGATTATTTTGAGTATTCGTGATGTATGTCGGACTACCGCTTTCGATATTGAATCCGTAAATTCGATCGGCGATGACAAAGGGTGACTTTTGCTTAGCCCTTACGAAAACGGTGTGCTACAATAGGATATCTGTATCCAGTACATCATAATAGACCTCATTTTCATTGTTTATATTAGCTTAAGTTGTATGTTTGTATGTATGTAACTTTCAGGGAGTAGCGCCATCTTTGGGACGAATTGAAAAGCTTGGAGAGATGGAGTTACAGGTTTCTCCTATTAAAAACGTCACGTCACTTTTTAGAGATTGGCCTAATTGTATCGCACGAATATGATCTTATCTGTGACGTTTCATGGGGTCGTGTAAATGTAAATGTAAATGTAAATGTTTTCACCACTTCAAAGTTTGGTTTTTCAACCAACTCCCCATAAGTCGAAACTTGTGCGGGGCGAAGAAGGGCGGGCCCTACAGTTTATAGTGGAATCCGAACCACTTCGGGGGAACGGACATACCAGTAGGATTAATACCATGAATCCCACACTTAATGAAAAGTGCGTTCGCCTCAGCGGATTCGAACCACTGATATATCCGCTATGGATTTTGGCTATTTAGGTAAAGTGTACGCCTCAGACTACTTGGCTACCACGGCCCGGTGGTTCGGGTCATTTTGTAGTTTTATTTAAATTTTCAGTTCATAAGTTTTTTTACATTATCTATTGGGAAATTCAGGAATTCTTCGATATTCATTTTGAAATTCTTTGGAATTATTTGAAATTTTTTATATTGGATTAGAAATTCTCCTGGATTGTTTTGAAATTATCCAAAAATTCAGAAATTCTTTGATATTCATTTCAAAATTCTTTGGAATTTTATTGAATTCTTCGAAATTATTTGAAGTTAATTGAAGTTTTTGAGATTCTTTGATATTCATTTTGTCATGTTTTCAATTTCTTCAGGATTTTTTCAAATCATTCGAAAATTCAGAAATTCTTTGATATTCATTCTGAAATACTTTGGGTTTATTTGAAATTTCTGATATTCTTTCATACTTAATTCGAAATTCTCCTGAATTTATCCAAATTAATTCAAATGCTTCGAAATTATTTGAAATCATTTGAGATTCTTTAGATTTATTTGAAGTTATTCGAAATTTTTGACATTCTTCCATATTCAATTTGAAATTCTCTTGATTTTTTTTCTAATTATTCGAAAATTTAGAAATTCTTCGATATTCATTTCGAAATTACTTGGAATTCTTTGTAATTTTCTGAAATTCTTTAGGATTATTTGAAGTTATTCGAAATTTTTGAGATTTTTTTATATTCATTTTGAAATATTTTGTAATTCTGACTTTTTTCAAATCATTCGAGAATTCACATATCTTTTCATATTTATTTTTAAATTCAATTCTCAATCAATTCAATTTATGCTCGTCCTTTTGTTAATTAAAAAAAAACCCAAACCTTCACCGAAACCCAAAATAAGGTGTGTGTGAACCATCCCCAACCTCAGTTTTCACCGCCCCCAACGCCGCCGCCGATAATTCAACCT
The DNA here is from genome assembly GCA_037013635.1 of Plagiodera versicolora. Taxonomy (NCBI): domain Eukaryota; kingdom Metazoa; phylum Arthropoda; class Insecta; order Coleoptera; family Chrysomelidae; genus Plagiodera; species Plagiodera versicolora. Next base: position 10,292,535 of record CM072989.1, read on the forward strand.
AATCGAACGCGATATTTCATAAACATGACTGCGAACAAGTCACGTGACCGGATAATGAACAGAAAAGCAACTATCAATAACCGAAACGCTCAGACTGTGACCGTGCGCTGCCCCTCCGTACCCGCCGATCGCTCACAGTCTAAGCTCGCGACGGCAATTTGCGGCCAGAGGGCGTCGTCACGTGTCGGCGGCGCGGTCACGTGACTCGACGGACGGCGCTCGGCGTTCCGGCTCGCTACCTTCGGACGACGGAGCTTCACGTATCCGATGACGACATATTGTTGGATCTGCACGGCGGATGACTTTGAATATTTGTTGATTGGAAGGGTGAGAGGCGGTTTTGACGTCGTGTGAAAGTTTCGAAACTCGTTTCGGGACTGAAGGAGAGCGCACGTTCCCAAAAATGCGTGCAAAGAAAGTGTCACTTGAGGGGGGGTTTTAATTTGGAAAATTGGCAAATTTTGATTTTTTTTCGTGGGCATTTCCAAAGTTCAGACTTTCAAAAATATGCCCCCCAAAGGATTTTTCAAAATTCGAATTATTTTGGGAGATACAGCGGGTTTAGTGACGTGGCATCTAAGCGGAGTGATCGAATTTCTCAAAACTCCTTCTTTTGAGGTGGTTGGCACGATATCTCAAGTTCTAGCTGACCGATTCTTTCGAAATTCTGTGAAAACCTTCTTTATACATCTATTCATCGCCTGGACCGCGCATTACGAAAAATTTCGATTCCAAGTATTTAAAAAAAAATCGTAAAGGTCGAAAAACAGGGGTTAGAAAATGTCCTTTTTTGAAGTGGGCGCCATTTTGTGTACAATTTTTTTTATTTTTCAGGCCAAAATCCAGGCGATAGCGCCATCTTTAGTGATTAAAAATATCTCACATTTGTTCGATTTCAATCACTACAAGGGTTGGAATCACGTCCACTAGGAAGCACCGTGTGACTGACAGCCCCCACTTCACCGGCCTGTCATTTGACGAATTTTCAAAATTTTTGCTTCAGAATTTTTTTCAGAATACACAAAGGATCAATAAACATCATATAAAAAATTGATACTCGAAATGTTTCTATTTTTTTTTATTCCACTTTGAAAAATACCCTGAAAGTAGGCCTCTAGAGTAGAACACGGTTGAACAACGTAGTGCATGTGTGCTCAACTTGACTCGGCTTTTGTTTCGAGTACAAACAAGACCTTAATGGAATCGTGTGTGCCAGTCCCCAAATCCAACTCGCATAAAAGAAATAACCATTAATTAAGAATACATACAAATAAGTGCATTGTGGAACTTACAATAGACAAAAGACTATACGTTGGTCTAGCTATAACGGCGATTCCGTTTCCGGTATCCACCGGAAGTGGAGATCATTTCCTCGACAATTCGTTATTTGTATTTCTTGCGACAACACTCTTTGTATTCTGCACAGGGTGTAATCACTCATCGGGCCTTCTGGATAGTCTGGAAATAATCGTGGAAATGGGAATCAAAAATTGCCCCCCAAAATGAATTGCCACGTTTTTCAAAAACGCCTAGTTTGTCATGTCAAGTCATTTGTCATTTTGGTGGTCTTTCGATGTCGTCAGTGATAATTTTTGGGTTTATATCTATGAAACAATGTCGAGCCAGTTTATCGCAATGTAGATTAGGAAGAATTGTTTGCGATGGCTGATAAAAGTGAATAAAATAAATTGTGCCTTATGGCAGACACACTTCACTGTTTAATCGAAAGTCAACAAGTGAGTATGGAGAGAAAAATTGATAGCGCCACCACAAGTACCCACAATATGTTGTTGGTGTTTCCAGAAAATTGTTGACAGACAATATGCCACGGAATTGATTTTCGAATTGACATTTTTTCTGTTCAAGAGTTCCCGGACGATTCGAATAAAATCAATTCATACCCGAGACGGTTCCCACTACCTAAAGAATGCTTTCCATGGGAAAAGAGTCACACGGTGCCAAATCAGGCGAATACGGTGGATGCTTGATTGTTAAATTCGAGTTTCGCTCAAAGAATCGATGATTTCGGATCTCCAAAGACGAATCGACGCACTTTTTCAGTGTTTTTTTCGTTCACAGCATCCCTTGGTCGGCTTGAGAGTCCATCCTCTTCAAAGTACCCCCCTTTGTCCCCCTCGAAAACGTTTGAACCGCTCGTAAGCTTTGCTAGGGGATGAAAAATCATCCCTACGAACTTGATTCTTCGTTTGACGAGCTTCAGTTGAAGCTTCAACGAGTTTAGAACGAAGCTTGGTAATTCCTCTTTGTCTGAAGCTCATTTTTTAACCCTAAAACACTACAAGCTGTCACTTTGAGCGCGGTATGTCAGCTGTCATACGTCAGAATGTCATCAAAATTTGATATGGCAACACTGAATGGAACGACGCAAATGATTAGGTTCACAGAAAAAAAGAATCTCTTAAATCAAATATTTATATATTCTTGAATTAAATAATCTTCCCCCAAGAATGATAATTTTAGATTGACCAATATACTTCTATTTTCAACTAATTTCGTTGTTTGCCTGTTTACATGAATTTTCTTGAAATGAATTTGGTTGAACCGAAACATACGTACTCTTCACCTTAGAAAACAATTTCAGTCAATCGTAGTTCTCTCGGCTCAAGTATAACGTTTCTTATCAAACGTGTTCTGATGACGAGAGCATGTACACGTGACCCTCTCGACCAATAAGCAGAATTAAGTGTTAGCGCCGAAGATGCGTATAGATAGAATGTAGAATCGCAGTAACATGTGGATATTTGGATATGAAATAACGCCATAGCCGCCATAGTCAATAGTGAACAAGTGCATTTGTGTTTTTGATGGTGCATAGGCCCGCGCTCTGTTCTGTTTGAAATTATTTAAAACGAGTCAGCATGGAAGTTAAAAGTTTTTTGGAGACGAACCATTTAGAACACCTGTGGACGACTTGTGTAGGTATGTGGGCTCTTTTCAATCAACTGTATACATGGCGTCGTGTCACTCAATGATTTTCATTGAGTATCATTTGCAATGATCTTAAAACTCTGTTCAATCATAACTATTTGTATGTTGAGAATGCTTTGTTTTGTGTTTGTCAATCACTTATTACGATTTTTCATAAGTCAGGTTAAGTTCATGCACTTGAAATAATAATTCTGAGAAATCAGCTTCATCCAAGAAAATTGTTTCTCAACAAAATTGAAATATTCTTGCCTCAACCAAACCACATTATTTAACCAAGAAAGTGTACATTTGACACAAAACTTTCTGTTACCAAGTAGTCAAGAAGATTTTGTCAAAAAATCAAACTAATATTTGGTTGGACCTATTCAAGAATACCATTCTCTTGAATTAATGCGGTTACAATTTGATTTAAGAGATTCTTTTTTTCTGTGTTGGATTCTTTCATATTCAATTTGAAATTCTCCAGATTTTTTTCGATTTATTCGAAAATTGAGAAATTCTTTGATATTCATTTTGGAATTCTTCAAAGTTATTCGAAATTACTTGAACTTTCTTAGAATCTCTGATATTTAATTTGGATTCCTTTAAATTCTACCGAATTTTTCCAAATCATTCGAAAATTCAGAAATTCTATCATATTCAATTCGAAATTCTCTTGATTTTTTTACAAATTATTCAAAAATTCAGGAGTTCTTCAATATTCATTATGAAATTCTTTGGAATTATTTGAAATTGACTGGAATTTTTGGAGATTCTTCGATATTCATTTCGAAATTTCCCAAAATTCAGATTTTTTTTCAATTTATTCGAAAATCCTGTAATTATTCAATGATTCTGAATTTCTTTGATATTCAATTTGAAGCTTCAACGAGTTTGGAACGAAGCTTGGTAGTTCCTCTTTGTCTGAAGCTCATTTTCTGACTTCACGACACTACAAGCTGTCACTTTGAGCGCCATATGTCAGCTGTCATACGTCCGAACGTCATCAAAATTTGACACGACAACACTGGATATTGGAAAAACGCGATTTTAAAGACTGTGTAGCACGGATTTCGATGGCCCCAATTCTAGGAGCGCGTCTGGCTCCACGATGAAAATTACAAACAGAAAATCTCGAAGCTACATTCATTTATTCTGGTTATGAATCTCAGCGCCAGCTACGACTCGGCGGTAATGCACGCGTTCGTTCGTTCTCTCTCGCTGCTGAGCGTGAAAACGTATAATTTACGACGGTGAGACGTTAACGTTATTTTTTGAGGAAGTGCTTTTAGAGTAAATGGGAAGGAGCTATTACGGTGTCATGTCGGCGACGTGTTACAACTTGTCATCTCGCGCGTTCCCGCAACCATCGTCCCTTCATCTCGGACGGATGCTCTTAGGCGAGTTTATTTTAGGCACGCACATTTCTCTCCCGAGTTATAGGTATTATTATTATGGCACCACGACGGATGGTCGACAACGACGGCGATAAAACTTCAATTTAATGGTACCGAAACATACTGATTGTAGATGGACGTGCCGTTTTGAAAATCAGCACTCGAACGCTTCGAGATTCCCGCCGTTTCATTCTCCATTCCTTTATTGTTGTCGTGTCAAATTTTGATGACGTTCGGACGTATGACAGCTGACATATGGCGCTCAAAGTGACAGCTTGTAGTGTTTTAGGGTTAAAAAATGAGCTTCAGACAAAGAGGAACTACCAAGCTTCGTTCTGAACTCGTTGAAGCTTCAAATTGAATTCTGAATTTTCGAATAATTCTAAGAAAATTTGAATTTCAGGAAATTTCAAAAGGAATATCAAAGAAATTCAGGATTGTCGAATGATTTCAGAACTAATATGAAAGAATCTCCAAAAATCTCAAATAATTTTAAAGAATTTCAGGGAATTCCAAAGAATGTCAGAATGAATATCTAGGAATTCCAGGATTGTCGAATAAATTGAAAAAAAAATAGAATTTTAGGAAGTTTCGATATGGATATCGAAGAATCTCCAAAAATTTCAGTCAACTCCAAATAATTCCAAAGAATTTCAAAATGAATATCGAAGAACTCCTGACTTTTTGAATAATTTGTATAAAAAATCAAGAGAATTTCGAATTGAATATGAAAGAATTTCTGAATTTTATAATGATTTGGAAAAATTCGGTAGAATTTAAAGGAATCCAAAATAAATATCAGAAATTCCAAAAGAGTTCAAATAATTTCAAATAATTTTGAAGAATTCCAAAATGAATATCGAAGAATTTCTCAATTTTTGCATGAATTGGAAAAAAATCAAGAGAATTTCAAATTGAGTATGAAAGAATCCAACCTAAACATTTGCGTCGTTTCATTCAGTGTTGCCATATCAAATTTTGATGACATTCTGACGTATGACAGCTGTCATACCGCGCTCAAAGTGACAGCTTATAGTGTCGTAAAGTCAAAAAATGAGCTTCAGACAATGAGGAACTACCAAGCTTCGTTCAAAACTCGCTGAAAATTCAACTGAAGCTCGTCAAACGAAGAATCAAGTTCGTAGGGATGATTTTTCATCCCCTAGCAAAGTTCACGAGCGGTTCAATCGTTTTCAAGGGGGACAAAGGGGGGTACTTTGAAGAGGATGGACTCTCAAGCCGACCAAGGGATGCTGTGAACGAAAAAAACACTGAAAAAGTGTGTTGATTTGTCTATGGAGAACCGAAATCATCGATTCTTTGAGCTAAACTCGAATTTTAACATCAAGCATCCACCGTATTCGCCTGATTTGGCACCGGGTGCCTTTTTTCAATTTGGGAAGCCTAATCAACCAAAAAAATCACCCGGAACTATCTTCAAATCGTCAAACAAATCAACTATATCTCTGTTGTAGAAAAGTTGCCATACTCAACCCCATCCATCATTAAAACGAACCAATCCAAACATCAGCTCGTTCAATTAAACCACCTCATTGACTTTTCGATCGACAAACACAAATTATCCCGCATATGTCCGATCCGAACCCAATGGGACCGAAAAAAAAAATACATACACACCTAAAGCCCATTCCTGCTTGTTTCTGGACCGATCGAGCGTGCTTTTAATGCGGAGAATAAAGAATCCGATGACGCGGAAGAGTTCACCACATGTCGGTGCATCAGAGGGCGCTAATCTTCATCGCGGATACATGCATACAGTGTTTTATTTCAGCACCCGTTCGGATTCAGTTTTATTGGCGGCCATATGTTGCTCACGGATAGGAAAACACAGGGGTGTAAGGTCGAGAATTTGGGCGGAAGCGGTCCCCATGCTTTTTTTTACAATAATAATGGTTTGCTTGATTGAGTTTCGAATGATTTCGAAATGAATATCAAAGAAATTCTGAATTTTCGAATAATTTGAGGAAATTCGAGAGAATTTCAAAACATTTTGAATTGTATATCAAAGAATCTGAATTTTTTTTAATAATTTCAAAGAATTCCAAAAAATCTCAAGAGAATTCTAAGAATTCCAAAGAATTTTAAAATGAATATCAAAGAGTTTCTGAATTTTCGGATGATTTTTAAAAATTAAGAATTTCAGAAAATTTCAAAATGAATATCGAAGGATCTCTAAAAATTTCAAGTAGCATTGAATAATTCCGAAAAAATTCATGGAATTCCAAAGAGTTTCAAAATGAATATCAAAGAATTCCTGAATTTTGAAATAATTTGAAAAAAGATCTGGAGAATTTCAAATTGAAAGAAGAATTCGAAAGAATCCAAAATAAATATCACGATTTAGAAAATTCCGAATTACTCTGAAGAATTCCAAAATGAATATCAAAGAATTTCTGAATTTACGAATAATTTAGAAAAAATCAGGGGAAATTCACATTTATTATGAAAGAATGTCCAAACTTTCAAAATCAGAAGAATTCGAAAATATCCCAAAATAAATGTTAGAGTATCTAAAAAATTCAAAATGATTTAAAATTATAAAGAATGTCGAAGAATTACAAGGGATCATCAAAGAATTTATCAAATAATCCAATCTTTATAACAAACCACGTTTTTTTTTTACAATAACAACGTTTTTCTTGATTGATTGATCTACTTCATTAACGTACGTGATTCACCTATTTTTCAAAGCACCATTTCTTATTTTTATTACGTCATTCATCCACCGACTTAGTTCGACGCAGTCATTTGAATATCTAGACACCTGTGAACATGGGAATTCGTACTTTGGTCAGGTGTCTTCGTTTGTTTTCTCATAGCCACCTGTGTCAAGAACGATCCTATTTCCTAGTTGTGTCTATTCCATAATGATTACTAACAACGTCTTTTCACGTCTTGGAAGGAAGGAAGGTAGGAAGGAAACCCCTATACAGTGTGTGGGAAAATTTTCCACCGATATTAATAATGACCGTTTCCACTACACTACACCTGCAAAGAAACAATTGCAAACGATCGCCCTTTTTTCGTGCTTCCGCTGATGTTTCCCGCCCTGCTTTGCATATTTCAATTTCGTTGTCAAATAGTTGGATTGATGACTACTGGAGATGAAGAGCAAACACTATTACTATTCCATGTTATGATATCGTGGAAGCGCCGCAGATTGGCCCGATGTTGGCACTTTACGAAATTACATCTGTATATTCATGAGTGTCCGTCCGACTAATATATATCTGGGGGGGGAGATCAGAAAATGTAATAACTCGGATTATTTCTGCCCCGCCAAACATTCTGGCGATATTAGCTAATAGGGAGATTATCGGGACACATCAAGAATTTATAGAAAAGTGGATTGTTATTATTCGGAAATATTCCTATATGGAAAACTTGAAAAACATACCCCTTTAACTTTTTTATAAGTGGAGATAGAAAAACAAAATTCAAGAGAATTCCAAAACATTGAATATCAACGAATCTCAAAAATTTTAAATAACTTTATAGAATCCCAAAAAATCCCAAAAAACTTCTAAAAACTCCAAAGAATTTCAAAATGATCATCAAAGAACTTATGAATTTTCGAATAATTTGAAAAAATTCAAGAGAATTTCGAAATATTTCGAATTGAACATCAAAAAATCTAAAAAATTTTAAATAATCTCAAAGAATTCCAAGAAGAGTTTCAAAATAAATTCATAATTCAAGATGGAAAAACGAAATTTCGGTGTTGTGTATTAGAGTTCAATTTACTCTACAAGAAAATCACACGGAAATCATTGCATAGGGTGAAAATATACAGGGGCTCGAATTATACAGACGAACGAAAGAGATAATTTTAGACAGACAGGATCCAGCACGATAAATATTGTTGAAATCGAGTTGAAAACGAGTAACCCGATATTCGTTCGATCACCGACGAACATAACCTCAATGTTTGTTATTCCCAGTCGACCGACGAAGGCTGTATTTATGAAATGCGATATTTGTTAGTTTGTTTTAGCGTTGGAGCTGTCAAACGGCAGTTCATATAGACTTTGTTTATTTGATTTTTCGATTTCGCTGTTCCATCATCGCAGCCAGTCAGAAGCTTTCAAATCGTCGTTTCGCTCCGTCGTTTCCGATATCACACGCACTAATGGCAGTATTGACGTTTTAATGGATCCATCGTCGTTTGTTGTGTCGCCTACTTGATGCTATTTCATCGAAAGTCGAGTTTTGAAATACAAGGTGTTCCTTAAAGACATGCTAATATTGGAAGGGTTATTCTTTGACACATTTTGAGGAAAAAACTTCCCATAAACGAATCTATGTCCTTAAAGTCTTAACTTTTGAGATATAGGGTGATAGAATTTTGAAAAAAGGAATTGATCCTGAAGTAAAACGATTTTTTTAAGAGAAAACCATGCGTCAGGCAAAGAAAATCCATGAGATTGATTTTGTTCAATAATGAATGAGGATCTCAAAAGTAATTTTTATTTTGGAAGTAAGCAGTGGCGTAGCACTTTTTTCTCCAAAAATATTCAATGCAAAACCCGTACGGACGTCACTGGTAGAGAAAATGAAAAATTTCGTACATCACAAAATGCACCTTGATGCATAGAAGACATGTACCAAATTTTCTGAAGATGTCTGGAATATTATCTGAGTTATTATCAAAAACTTGTTTTTTTTCAAAACTTTATCACCCTGTATCTCAAAAGTTCAAAGGCATTCCGGACATACGCTTATGGGTAGTTTTGTTCTTAAAATGTGTGAAAGAATAACCCTTTCAAATATCAGCATGTCTTTAAGGATCACCCTGTATAATTTGAAAACTATTTCGAGTACGATTTTGACATTTGGCAGTTGTGAACCGTCCGTTTTGTTTGAATATTAGGGCTCTCCAATTCCCAATTGAAATTATTATTATAATAATTCAAGAAGCTCAACAATGACGTGAAACGGTTGACCCTTCGCAAGAACGGACATATCGATGGTTTCCGAGATGCCTATCGCAGAGAATTAGTGAGGTGCTTGTCTTCTCGCCTATCTTCCATGTCCATCTGTTTTTATCTTCGAAAAATCTCGGTAATCTGACAGCTCCTGTCACATCTCTCTCCGCTTTCGGTCTCGAGATGAATCTGGACCGCAGAATCAGGTCTTTCGGAATTTGTGAAAGCAGCATTGGGCGACTGGAATAGTTTGTTTTTCATTCGGGTCAAGGTCAAAGAGGGTCCAGGGGTTAAGACGTCACAGCGAGCACTAATAGTGAAGTTGGATGGAATAATAATCCGAAAGTTGCGTGTCAAACTACACTGAAAATGGCGTGTTTGAAGTCGACCGAGCTCGTGGATTGATTTTCCTTCGGGAAATCTTCCTAAAAGCCATTTCCCGATTTACAGATTTCATTACCGGAACGAGGGAGGATCTCACGAACTCAGTTTCCTCTTCGTTTGATACCGAAATGCTAAGGCAATCTTCAGCTTGAAATTAATTCGCTGGTAGTTTTAAGGCTGGTAGTTTTCGTCCTCTGAGGCCTCCAGATTTATGGCCGATGGACTGAATTATATACGGGATGTCTCAACAATGATTCTTCAATGAAGTTTCAAGTGATTTTGATTAATTAACTGTACTCTAGTTTATTATAATCTCCGACCAATGGAGTGTACGCCATCAACTGTTCTCTAATGTCTTCATTGTTTGTTTATTCGAAGGTGAATATACATTAGTAGGAAGGGTGGCAGAAGAGAAAGGGATGTTCTCTCAACCCTTTTACCCTAATGAAATATTGATTGTCTGACGTTGTCACGACGGCAGGTAGAACGAAAGATATTATTGATGACGATGTTTTATAAGTATAACTAGGAAAAATTAAACGAGAGAAAAATGTTTGCAATACTAAATCCAAAGTATTTTCGATTTCTAATAATGAAACAATAAAAATAATTATGATTTTCCACTGGAAAGTCTTGAATTTTGTTTTCTTATTGTATTTTTGAGTGTTTTTCGCAATTGAATCCCCCCCAAATATTAGCATGTCTTTCTCTTGTTTTTTTTTTTTTTGTTTTCGACGACTGTTGCTAATAAATCCAGTATTTTATTCATGAATATCTGAATTGAAGCAAACACATTCCTGAAAACCACTGCCCTAATAGCTTTGGCGGCTCGCAGAATCCCCCCTCTCCCCTCTCGAGCCCCCCCACGGTTGTTTTCCACGCAAAACCTTGGGGCCGGTCCGGCCCTGCGCTCCCATTGTCACCCAGGCGTGCCGTCCTCGTATCCGAAATAATCGTACAGTGCTTTTCAATAGAATAGGCTGATTACACTTGTCGTTGTCGTAACGTGTCCCCTGTAATCATCGTCCAACAAGGAGGGGGGAGGGAGGGGCGGCCGACAGGGGGGAGGCCAGATTAAAATTCTCGAACAAAGGTTAAATGCACGACACTGATTACTTCTCTACACATCGTTTCTTCGGCAGGGGACACGATCGTGAATGGGAGTTTTCCTCTACAGGGTGTCCTCATCGCACGGGCACGAATTATATTCTTCGCGTCCGCTTTCCCCTGTTTTCTCCCCCCCTTTCGTTCTGGTGTCGCTTCCAATATCGTTTTCGAAGAGGAAATCAGCAGCAGGTCCTCGTTCCAGCCTCTAATCGAGTTCCTAGCTATTCGCTTACGCTAATTCGATTACACTATTAGACACAATAACTCGCCGTTCCGTTTCGGTTCGTCCCCTCAACGAAATGGAGAAAAGCCGATCGTATTGAGAACAATGTGAAGTTTCAATGTTTGTACCAAGGCTTTCAGAGCATCGATATGGACTTTTTATAGGGTTTTCCGCGAAAAATATGGGGCTTTGTGACTTGTTGGAATCAAAAACATGAAAAATGCAATAAAAATATCTCGAAGTTAAGAACAATTTCATATAAGCTTACAGTTGTATGTGAGCTTTATAGCCTAAAACGTCATGTAATTTACCTACCAAACTAAAATCAGGTGTTCGAATCCTAGTGGCCCCGATCTTTTTTTATTAAATCTCTAACATAGAGAGAGAAGGTGAAACGTCTTTGTTCAGCGGACACGCCTCTTTCTGTTCAACTTTACGCGATCGGATGGATTCTCTCGCTGAGCTGCGAGGCGATGCGCGGCGTTGCCGGTTGTAGTAATTCAGCAGGTTTTCTCGTGAAATCGGTGTTGCCGGCTGTACATTAAGTAGGGGGGCTGCTGAGTTTTTCCTCTATCACAATCAATCATCGATGGCATGTTACCAGATATCGAACGAATTAAGGTTTGGTAAGCATGAATTATAGATGTATCGATTCGGTAATAGCCATTTAGGAAATAACGTGTTTTTATTCGTCATATACGGTCTCCGAAAATAAATTGAACGAAGAATAAGCTTCCTGGCTTCAAACAAACGAATGCACTGACACACATCCTATATTTATAGGTGGAACAGGGAGCAGCATAGCGAAAGGGCGTCATTTCCCCCCTTTTATAACGAACGAAAGCCTCAGTCGACTAAAAGCATATCTGTGTATGAAGTAAGTGAATTCGGAGAGGACGCTAGGGATGGAAAACGGAGGGGAGGGGGTGGTTCCTTTCGACTCGCCTTTCTTCTCGATGGAAATATGCTTTTCGGTTTCAATAATTCAGTGGATGGATGTACCTACAGGGTGACCCACCCCACCCCCCAAGGTCGGAATGAATCCAATCAACCCTATCGCTTCGACTTTTCGCAATATCATCCATCGACTGGTTTGCGTAATGATAATAAATAGGTTGCCGGTGGAATTGGCTTCAAAGGGAGTCTCGGGTCGATAGGAGAGCACTAAGCGAATTCGATTAAGCGATGTATGCATCGACAAGAGCATTCTGGGCAGAGAGGGGCTGGTTCTTATTAGGTTAGACGTTCTTATGTCGGTGTGTGTGTGTGTGTTTTTGTCGGGAATAACTCGAAAACCATTCCGGATGGAGGAAACGCCTCTCAGACACCTTGTAGACGAGTTTTCATGCAAAATTATCGTCTCAGAGTCTTCAACGTTCGTATGGAGACTTCCAGAGCATCTATAAGGACTCTCCATGGGTTTTTTCGTTGAAATTAGAGGAATTTTGGGGGTTTTTGGTGGTTTTTGCGACTTTTTGTTTCATTTCTGGGATTTTCAACATGAAATATCTCGAAAACTGTACCAGATATCGAAAAACGGATTTCACCACCGTCTTCAGCGCCTTTTAGACGTCTTATAGACGCCTTATAGACGAGTTTTGAGGCAAATTCATTTTAGGATTTTTTTCGGAAAATTGACGGAAGGGTACCCCCTTTGGATAAAAAAAAATTCAAAGTCGTCTCAGAGTCTTCAACGTTCGTATGGAGACTCCCAGAGCATCTGTAAGGACTCTTCATGGGTTTTTTCGTTGAAATTAGAGGAATTTTGGGGGTTTTTGGTGGTTTTTGCGACTTTTTGTTTCATTTCTGGGATTTTCAACATGAAATATCTCGAAAACTGTACCAGATATCGAAAAACGGATTTCACCAGCGTTTTCAGCGCCTTTTAGACGTCTTATAGGCGCCTTAAAGACGAGTTTTGAGGCAAATTCATTTTAGGAATTTTTTCGGAAAATTGACGAAAGGGTACCCCCTTTGGATAAAAAAAAAATTCAAAGTCGTCTCAGAGTCTTCAACGTTCGTATAGAGACTCCCAGAGCATCTGTAAGGACTCTTCATGGGTTTTTTCGTTGAAATTAGAGGAATTTTGGGGGTTTTTGGTGGTTTTTGCGACTTTTTGTTTCATTTTTGGGATTTTTAACATGAAATATCTCGAAAACTATACCAGATATCGAAAAACGGTTTTCACCACTGTTTTCAGCGCCTATTAGACACCTTGTAGACGAATTCATTTTTTTATTTTTCGAAAAATTGACGAAAGGTCAACTTTCCCCAAAAACCATCAGTGAGACCCCCATAGTAACACTCGAAAAACAAACAGCCTGTATATCCACGCAAATCGGCCACATCTGTCCAAATGAATAATAAACAAAGCAAAAGTAACTGTGCCTCCATATTTCTCAATAAATTCTACATTGTAGACTTTTATGCGTCATTAAAACGTTGTTAGCTTGTTCCTCAAGTAGCATAAAGACAAAAACTATCCAAGTACTACCTTTTCCCCTACAGGACCACCTGAGTTCACGAATATACAGAGCGTTCGTTCTCCAATACGCCTTCCATAAAATCATCGAATTCAAATTTCATTCTTTATTCGGTCCATATCATGAATGAAATAATAAAATAAACCAAAGGTTGCTCTCGTTGGTGCAACGCAGTGTGACGTGCTTAACCCTACACGCCCATCGACTGGGCGACTGGACCTGTTGCATTTTGAATTTTCTCCCTATCGTTATTTGTTCCAGAGATATTCCATTTTTTAGAAAAAGTTTGACAGATGCACTGACTCACTAAAATGTCCATATTTTCTTCAATTTTTGAGATTCAAATTTCTTTTTCCGTATACACATCAACGGAAGAATGTACTATCAGGTATCCTTCAGAGAGTTCCAAAATATTCAACAGGGTGTTCGATATTTCAGTTGACATTTTGGAAATTTCAAATCCCAATAACTTCCTTATTTCATATTGAATGGCCTTGAAATTTTCACACCGCCCTACGCAAAATTCCATTGAATTCTTCGTAGAATTCGAAAATCTGAAAATAAACAGGGTGTTCCATTTGAAAAAACAAAGTTAACATGTCCATAAACCTCTAATGAACCAATTAGGTGAATCACCCTGTACACTGAACCGATATAATTATCCATCGATTAAGAGAGGTTCGGACGGATTTCATCACTCATTAGTGGTCTTCCCCATCGAAACTCCCCCCCGGAGACGGACAATCGTCATCGGTGCAACATAATAATAATAATAATAATATTCTAATCAGTCAACATGCGAACGCTCGGTAGTTAACTTCTGGCGTGTACGATCCCCGGAGGGCGTACCTTTATAGGGCACGAGATAGTTGATAGCGAGCTAGCGTGACTATCTTTTAATGCAACAAAAAACATGGGCGTATCACAGGTTTTTTGGGGGGTGCATTGAGGGGATGGTGCGTGACACTTATTTTTCGGTTGTTCGCCGATGTACGCCACTGGTGTAATTAGGGCCATCGCGGTAGGGCAGTCAGTTGTTTCGGTGGTGTGTTATGGAAATACAACGCGTCGTTTGCTCATCGCTTCCGTGAGCCTGGCACGCGAATTTTATTTTCATGTCCATATGCCGAGAACGATTGTTCGAGAGATTATACAGGGTGTTCCTTTAAAGACATGCTGATATTTGGGGGGGTGATTCTTTGACACATTTCGAGAAAAAAAAACTCCCTATGAACATAAGTCCTAAAAGTGTTGACTTTTGAGATACAGGGTGATATAGATTATTAAACGGTTAGTACTGCGATATGAGGCAATTTTAATTTAATTATTCTAATCAAGAACAGAGCATCTGACAAGGAAAATATACTTTTTGAGTTCCCATTCATTTTGGAATGAATCTGATCTCTCAATTTGCTTTCAGTCGATGCACAAATATTTTCACGCCGCATCAGATTTTTGAGGAATTGACCGATTTTTATTTTTTTAAGGGAAAACTATGCGTCGGACAAAGAAAATACATGAGATCAAATTTGCTCAATAATGAATGAGAATCTTGAGAGTAATTTTTATTTTGGAAATAAGCAGTGGCGTAGTACTTTTTTCTCCAAAAATATTCAATGCAAAACCCGTACGCACGCCACTGGTAGAGAAAATGAAAAATTTCGTACATCACAGAATGCATCTTGATGCATAGAAGACATGTACCAAATTTTTTTGAGATGTCTAGAATATTAACTCAGTTATTATCAAAAAACTGATTTTTTCTCAAAACTTCATCACCCTGTATCTCCAAAGTTAAGACTTTTAGGACATACGTTTATGAGAAGTTTTTTTTCGAAATGTGTCAAGGAATCACCCCTTCAAATATTAGCATGTCTCTTAGGAACAGAGTGCTCGAAAGTGATTTTCGAATTTTAAACGCGTTTTTCTCGAAATGGTGCTTTGAAAGTCGGTTATCAAAATTACTCGGAAACGGCTCAACCGATTAGACTAAAATTTTAACAAGAGCTGCTTAAATATATTTTTTAGTGATTAATCGAAGATTTTCTTTCACCAATGAATATTTTATTTTTTATAGACAATTTAAGGCCGAAATTTCGGTTAAAAATCTATTTTTCTTTGAGAAACCGCCATTTCGTCAAAAACATTTATTTCGTTTATTCCTTCGATTAACTACTAGATTTAACATTACATTAACGAAATCTGTTTGGTTTTTTGATTTCGGATGATCCAGTCCAGAGATATACCGAGTGGCACCGCAAAACGTCTTTTTTGAGAGGAGCTCCCGGAGCTCAGCTGTATCTCCTTTCCAAATGAATATTTTTACTTATATCAAGTCTCAAAATACTGTCAAAAGATACCATGATACGTGTACAAATCATCAGATCAATAATTCCAAAAGTTTTCCCAGAAAAAATTCAGAAAAACTCGCCTTTTTCCCGGGCCTTCAAACTGCACATAACCCCTAAAAAATCGCAGTAAAATAACCAAATTTCCTCGCAACAATCGTTGCCTCATGAATCACCACGCGATTTCCGTTCCACATCGACATAAATCTCGTTGACAGCTCATGTTCACGGTCAGTTTTGACAAGTTTATATGCAGGGATGAATGGGCGAAGCCCTCTCGGACATCGTCTCGAGAACGGAAGTTCCTCTCGACGTTTTACAACTTTCTAGGCGCCTGCTACCAGAGATAAGACTCTTGTTTCGGCTAAGGGTACCTGCCAGATCCGTATCTATGGTCGAATAATTGACAGTTTTCCTCGAGGATGACGTTTTTGGTGGATTTATGTACGGCTTGACGTGCTCGGTGAGGATGTCGATCGAAAAACTATTCGTCGACTGATAACCACGTCTGGCGATGTTTTTAATCCTACTTTTGACAGTTGTTGTCTGTCAAGATATCGGTATGGACTGTTTTTGGGTTTTTTCGTTGGGAATTGTGAGTTTTTGGGGTTTTCGCGTTTTTTTTTATTTCAACATGAACCTCATGAACGAGTTTTTGAAATTTTGCTCGTGGTTTAATTTAGATTACGTGAGAAAAGATATAATTCCAACTACAACACGAAATTGATATCAAGTTGAGCAGCCTAAAATACCATGTGGCTAGACTTGCTAACTAAACTCAGGGGTTCGAATCCTGCCGGCATCAATCTTTTTCTTTTTGTAACATAGACAGAGAAAATAATATCTTTTCTATAACTACACAACACAAACAATTTCAAACCTGGTTGATTAGCCAAAATTTCCATGTGTCTCACAATGTAACTTAAAATCAGGTGTTCGATTCCCGCTGGCGCCGATCTTTTTTTAAATTGTAACATAGAGAGAGAAGTTATCACGTCCTTGTTCAGTGGACACGCCCCTTTCTGTTCAACTTTACGCGATCGGATGGATTCTCTCGCCGAGCTGCGAGGCGAGTTTCGATGCGGCGTTGCCGGTTGTAGTACTTTAGCAGAGTTTCTCGTGAAATCGGTGTTGCCGGCTGTACATTAAGTAAGGAGATCTACGGAGTTTTTCGTCATGAAGTTGAAATAAATGCATTAGTGAAAAACAATTGAAGAGATTTTGTTGATTATGATTTTTTTATTGAAAATAAGGGTTTTCTTGGGGTTTCTGGTGGGTTTCTTCGACCTTTTGGGATCTTTTGGAAGGCTATTAAATCCGTAATGAGGCAGGCACGTGACAGCAAAGTGACTTGCTGCCTAGGGAATTGAAACTAAACAGAAATATAATCCTCCTGGACTCAGGTTTTGAAATATTTATGACGACAATATGGGACACGCTCCCGTTCTCGCATTCTGACCAGCCAAATCGATTTTCTATGTTTCGGAAATTGTTAACATTTACTAGCCCGTGACGGAGACATGACATGGATGACATAACCTCAATTTACCGTTATCGTACGCTGTATACTCGGATATACTGGGCGTGATTAAGCCCTGTTGACATTTCGATTTTTTTTTTCGCAAAAAACAAGAACCACTGTCGTGTTTGGGTGATTTAGTGCCCAGCACCGGACTCAGGCGTGTATTTGTAACGAAAAACTTCAACACAGTGGGAAAAACACTGCTCACATCCTCCCACAAGCCCAAAAAACCACCCCGCGCGCTGTGAAATTCAGATTTTCCACCGCGTCCTCGCATACAACATTTATATCAATCAACAAACAATCGACGGCCGAGAGTCTCGCCCTGGACCCCCTTCAATTGTTTTACCTGCAAGTACGCACCGCCACCTCTTCGTGATCGAACTAACGAATGAATCATGTTGGCCGCGTGATGATCACCGGCAGCTGTTTCGGCATAACATCTGCGCGATTTATTGGCCAGCTAGATGGGAGGTGTGGGCGATGCTCTCGGAGATGATAAGCTGATAGATAAATATCTCTAATTAGAGAATAATGCGGAACGCATAGGGCACGGTTGAGGGGTAGCGGTCAGTTGGTCATACTGCGAGCGAGCCGATTTTTTTGTGCAATTTCACGATGTTTTGTTCGATGAGTCTCATTTTGAATTATGGTATTCTTGATTGGAAAGTTAGGCGATTTTCGCGAATTTTTTTCAAAGAGAATACTCGATGAAATGTTTTCGAATTTTTTGTATGTCATAAGGTATACTTTCAGCTATAATTCAAGATTTTTTTGACACAAAAATATTGAAAAACAAGGGAGTTATGTGCTCTTATCTACGGAGGTGTCAAAAAAAAGTTCCCCCACTGCTGACGTCATTGCAGCCGAATGAGTAATCGAATCGAAAAAATTCAAAAAGACTATGAAAGATGAAGGTTTTTCCTATACAATGACCAAGGGTTTTTGGCAAAATGTCAAAAATTAACAAAATGGCGTAGTTCTGAAAAAAGTGTCATATTGGGGGGTCAAAAAGTGGTCTTTTTTTTTCAATGCCAAATTGACAATTCTCAAGAAATCGAAGAAAATCTTTGGTTATTGTGTAGTGAATACATTCAAGACTACTGGTATGATACGCTGTGACGTATTAGTCCCTACATAGTTGAGCCTCAAGGGGTTATAGTAGTGTAACTTATTGAAAAGTTAGGCGATTTTCGCGAATTTTTTACAAAGAGAATACTCGATGAAATGTTTTCGAATTTTTTGTATGTCATAAGGTATACTTTCAGCTATATTTCAAGATTTTTTGGCACAAAAATATTGAAAAACAACGGAGTTATGTGCTCTTATCTACGGAGGTGTCAAAAAATAGTTCCTCAACTTCTGACGTCATTGTAGCGGAATGAGTAGTTGAAACAAAAAAAATCTGAAAGATTATTAAAATTGAAGGTTTTTCCTATACAATGATCTAGGATTTCTGAGAAAATGTCCAAAATTAACAAAATGGTGTAGTTCTGAAAAAAGTGTCATTTTGGGGGGGTCAAAAAGTGGTCGTTATTTCCACAAATCAAAAACATTTTGGGTCATTGTATAGTAAATATATTGAAGAACATTCATCAGCTTGAATTTCGAGTCGATCTATCAATTTCCCTCAGAGTTATGACGTCAATAATTTACAAAAAATGTCATTTCAAGAAAAACTATTCAAGCTGCGATCTCGCCGCTTCCACCGAACAATTTCCAAAGTATAATCCTTGAAAAAAAAAAGTCCAGTCACCCATCCCATGACGTCACAGCATCACTAGCCTAACTGTCTCCCAAACACCCTGTACACCATCAGACACCCTTCCGACTTGTCAAAAATCTCTTCGAGGGGAATGGGGGGGGGGTGAAGGGGAAGGGGGGGGCACCGTCTTCGATTGCAGTCCGACTAGAAGAACTGACGGATTCTCGATCTCGATAAGAGCCGTCGAAAAATGGTCGAAATAAAATGGGCATATGGGAGGAGGAGTCGAGATTTCGATCTGCGATGATTGTTACAAAGACGCGGCGGCGATTCTAATCTAAGTACGTCCACATCCATCCATCCATCTACCTTTGGAACGACGCTGGTTGAAAAGAAGGCCGATGCATTAGTAGAGGGCGTTGCCGATGGTAAAAGCTGCGGTGACTCGACGTTTTTTTAGTGACGTTTCAACACGCACGACTCGACGGATCTTCGGAATCGTGAGTCGATTTGTTATAGACTGAAAAACGAAGCAAAATAACAGTGGAGTCAGGGATTTTGTTAATTTACAATTACAGGGTGGCTCAAAAAAGCGTGACATATCAAAGTTGTGTTTTTTTTCAATGCAACACCCTGTATTTTGTTGCAGTTTTGGATAGTCCAGGGAAAAATAAAACGATTTCATGGAAGGTACCATGCACCTAACTGTAACCGTTTTCGAGTTATTGTTTTGTTTTTGAAAATGCAGGGTACAATTGGAGACTGAATAACATCGAAATGTATGGACGCCATCCCTTCCAATTCTGACCAAGCATCAAAGAGGTTTCAGGCTATTGATTCCGATAGAACCCGTTTACCAATATTATACAGGACGTTCAAAAATCATTGACACTTTTTTGTACTTTTCAAACGCAGATAACTTTGTTATTTCAAATGGAACACCCTGTATTTTTTCAATCCGAGCAATACGAAATTTAATTATCTTTCATTTTATATCGGGGTTCCCTATACTTAGCTTGAATAGTTTTCGAGATATCGGCATTTTCAAATATAGTAGTCCTAATTTCGATGCACTCTTTGAATCGAGAGAGCTGTGAAACGACATTCATTTGTTTTGCTCACAGAATCCCCATTGACAGTTATTATATTTTACTTCATCGAAAATCAGCGGCCATTATGAGATACTGGGGCTTTATTTTCGCGGATACATCAAGGGATTGTCAAGAAATAGCAAAATTAGCAAAACATCCAGTAAAATATATCCTGATGATATGAAAATTCGATTCTTGCGTAAAAGTCGTACGTTATCGTGATTGACGATACGTTTCCGATTAGCCTAACCGCGTTCCGACAGAATTGGGTCGGCACACATTTCTCGCTTTTCTGAATTCCACATTTCTACATGATGAATAATATAAAAAAATGGGCACGGCAGACACTCCATAGATTTTCGGGAGCGAAACTTAAAACGTCTCTCTACACACACAAAGAAACGAAATATGATGGACGATGCGAAGAAATTGATTAGTTACGGTTTTCATCGCGAGGGGCACCACTGACAAATGGCGTGGAAAAAGGCTTCCCATGATGATATGCAATTCTAGATCGACCGTAGCCAATTTATTTGGATTTATTTCATACTTGGAAAGTTCAGTTTATTTTTTTAGCGCGGATACACAACCCTAAAATATTTTGGATTATACAGGGTGACCAGCCTGAGTGGGCAACGTAAAGCTGGCTTTTTTTGAATGGAACACTGTACTAAACATGCCAGCTTTGGTTTGTCTTCATAAAAAAAAAATGAAAAATTCTGCATTGTCTCGACGAGGTTGTATCCACAAAAATGAACCCCCAGTATATCAAAATGATGGCCGCTGATGTTGTAATAACGTCCTCTGGAGAGTGAGCCCAGGTGTTAGAGTGGCAATTTCCGAAATGGAAAGAGGCCATTGTTCGAATTAAAAACCTCTTAGCGCGATCTTCCTCACATCTCGAAAATACTTATTACGTAATCAGGCCCTGATCTCCGTAAGTGCGCCGAACGCTTTTAGAGCCAGACCAATCACGTACCTGATATCTGGAGAAACAAACAAAAATTCGCTGACGGATGAAGGAAAAACATGTTAGAATGAAGTTCATAGCCTACTATCTAAATCACTGTCCAATATTTATTTTATTGAAGACGAATTCTAACATGAGTGATCATAACTAAAAAACTATGCGAGATAGGTATAGGGAAAGTATACTCAATTAAATTGGAAAATGTTATAGCTTTTCGAATAAGTGATAATATACAAGGTGTTTCATTTGAAAAAACGGAGTTTTAGTCATTTTCGTGAGTCCCCGAAAGGCACTCACTTCTGAGCCTCCCTGTATACTGAAACTGAGATCCATTTAATCGACGGAATACCTAATGGTCTTATGCAGCTATAACCCAAATTGCAATATTTTGTAAATTTGCATCGGGGAAAAATTGATATTTTTCAATGGTCAGGTTTTGCACCAA
Organism: Plagiodera versicolora; assembly: GCA_037013635.1. Taxonomy (NCBI): domain Eukaryota; kingdom Metazoa; phylum Arthropoda; class Insecta; order Coleoptera; family Chrysomelidae; genus Plagiodera; species Plagiodera versicolora. The sequence goes on from CM072989.1 coordinate 10,314,084, forward strand.
AAATCGGACAAAATAATTTTTATCTCGGAAATCGTCACAGATGGGTATAGGGAATTATGTGGGAAAGTTGTGGGGAATCTTATAAGGATTCCAAAAATGATATAACATACAGGGTGCTCCATTTGAAATAACAAAGTAGCTACTACTTTCTGATACAAGCGGCAACACTGTATCGACAAAAATATTTCAGACTGATAGAGCAAGTTTCATCATCTACGCCCACAAATTTTCGAAATGATCTGTCTTTCTGTTCTCCAGATACGTCTAATGTTCCATCCACTGTGAAACACCCGGTATACGCGAACTAGCTAACACCAGTAGTGTTTTTTTCAAATCTGTATTCACACAGTGCCCTATCATTCTCATACCCCCAAAAATCTCAGCTATTTCGCTGAGAAAATGAAAATTCGTAACTCCGACTCACCTATTTCGAACAACACCCTGTATACTTAATCGTTGCTATTTTCCATTTATTCTCAAAGTTGTCGACTTTCGAACGGTGCGTGACAGTTTGTGTGTGACATTTCTCAGTTATTGAAGTGTCATTGAACGAATAAAGAGATAATCCATTGAAACACCCAGTATATGGCAAGATTTCCGAGGTACACAGTTCGAAATAAAACTCGGTACCGCTTCTGACAAAAAAAAAACAACCAACCGACGTATCCTCAAAGTATTACGCAAAACAAAATCAAGTCATGCCGAAAAACATTCGACTGTTTCACGGGCACAGCCGCCTCGACAATATACCGACTTTCTCTCTATTCCAAGAGGATTATTCTCGAAAGTTCGAACGGGGAAATAGCTGAAGGTCTCAGCGTCAGTTTAATAAACACACGGTCCATCGATACCGACCGAGTGCCGTATGATTATCGCATTAGAATTAGAAAACGAAGCTGCCGGACTGCGTATGAGCAACAGCGCGGATTTTTCGACACAGTGGCGGCGCCAACGGCAGGGGAGGGGGCTAAAACTCACAACAAATCTACACTCGTGTTTTTAGCTTGTTGTCGATATTCTAACCTCAAATAGTTTCGATCTTTTGACAGTTCAGTGTTTGATTGTTTTTTTTTTCAAGTGCTCCCGAAATGCTGTAGAATTTTTTATTTCCAATACTTTTCATAAGCAGAAATAGTGCCATATAAGTGCCACTTGTATATCCCTGTCTTTTACATCACACTGTATATACTACGTATTCGATTAATCCATAAAAAATAAAGTAGTTCCATATTAATGTTGATGGTTGTTGTTATTTTTTTTTGGTACGCCACTGTTTTGTTTAGCGCCGACGATGTCACCGACAAAGCAAACGGAGAATAGTGAGAATAGACTAAGTAGGCGTTGAAAGACGTAAACAGTAGCGGTTTGTATGGGGCCACCTTTTTGTGACGCAACGACCGATCGCTTCGGCACCAGCGAATCTTGGTAGGCGCTGGATTTTATGCTACATTAGGTTGACACGGTGAGAAGCGATTCTGGGTTTGCCAACGGTTTTTTTTATGGGAGTTTTTCGTGGGTTTTTGCGACTTTTTGGGGTTTTTTGGAATTTTCAACTCGAAAAATATATCAAAAACTATACCAGATAGCGAAAAACGGTTTCAACCACCGATTTCAGCGCGTTTTAGACACCCTATAGACGAGGCAAATTTATTTTTTGAATTTTTTTGGAGTCGTAGAGTCTAGAAATTTTGTATGGAGACTCCCAGACCATCGAAAAGGACTCTTCATGGGTTTTTTCGGTGAAATTAGGGGAATTTTGGGGTTTTTCGGTGGTTTTTGTGACTTTTTGTATTTTTTTCGAATTTTCAACATGAAATATCTCGAAAACTATGCTAGATATCGAAAAACGGATTTCACCACCGTTTTCAGCGCCTTTAAGACGTCTTATAGACGCCTTATAGACGAGCTTTCAGGCAAATCTATTTTCAGATATTTTTCGAAAAATCGACGATTGGATTTTTCATAAAAAACTCAAAGTCGTCTCAGAGTCTTCAACGTTCGTATGGAGACTCCCAGAGCATCTATAAGGACTCTTCATGGGTTTTTTCGTTGAAAATCGAGGGAATTTTGGTAGTTTTTGGTGGTTTTAGCGATTTTTGGGGTTTTTTGGGGATTTTCAACATGAAATATCTCGAAAACTATGCTAGATATCGAAAAACGGATTTCACCACCGTTTTCAGCGCCTTTTAGACGTCTTATAGACGCCTTATAGACGAGCTTTCAGGCAAATCTATTTTCAGATATTTTTCGAAAAATCGACGAAAGGGTACCCCCTTTGGATTTTTCATAAAAAACTCAAAGTCGTCTCAGAGTCTTCAACGTTCGTATGGAGACTCCCAGAGCATCTATAAGGACTCTTCATGGGTTTTTTCGTTGAAAATCGAGGGAATTTTGGTAGTTTTTAGTGGTTTTAGCGATTTTTGGGGTTTTTTGGGGATTTTCAACATGAAATATCTCGAAAACTATGCTAGATATCGAAAAACGGATTTCACCACCGTTTTCAGCGCCTTTTAGACACCCTGTAGACGATTCATTTCTTGAAATCCTGCTCCAAACCGAAGAAAGGGTTTTTCCCAGAGTTGGAATATTAAAACTGAAATGTGATCACACTTATTCTTGTTAATTATCAATATCTACACATTATACACCTGTATAATGGGCAGTGTCTCATGCATAATAACCAAGTCATGCTAGCATGTTTTCCTTATCTTCATTCGCTGATAGCATGTCGAAAAAACTGGATAAATAATTACATAAAAATGTTGATATGTTTGTTGATTTTATCTCTATGCAATGCCGACAATGTTTGCTTACTTTGATTTTATATCGTGCACCGGCACTGATAACAAACATTCTTATAATTCGAAAACCATTCCAGATTTTTGGCGCCTCTTAGACAACTTTATTTCCTGAAATTTCGCTCGTAGAGCCCTCAAAGTTATCATAAAAACAACGTAAGCAGAAATATCTACCTCCCGGCAGATAGTCGAAACATCTGCAAATCCAAATCAAGGCCAACCAACTTCATTCAACCTCGTCAATTTATTTCCTTCCCAACAAAGCACCCCGAAGAAACAGAGACAGAAACACGAATCCCCGACACCGCGCCGAATAGGAGTGGGGGCACCGCGTTATTGATTATCCGCCGACCATTTTGTGCAGAGCCATCGACGACGCCGACCAATCGAACCAGACAACACGCAAACGCGGTGGGCGTGGCCAGGCGCGCGGAGAGGGGCCGCGACGAATCCGATCTCGCACGAGCCAGCGGCTGGCCTCAGTCGCGATTAGACTTTGGCGGAGTGAAGACGTGCGTGCGAGCGTGTACCGAGCGATTTTTTCCAGTGTTTCTGAAGGCCTGTTTTTCTCTAGTGGACTGTTCGAGGAAGTGCGGTTCGCATGGTGATGTCAGAGCAGAGTGGGCTGGCAATGCACCAGTTACCAATGCATCACAGGGGGTTGATCCAGCCGAGTCTGGTTATGAACCCCCATCAGTTGAACGATTCCTGTTCGGCGGATTCGCAAAACAGTAAGTCGCATTTTTCTCAAAAAAAAATATTTAAAATGAAAGCTGTCTTAGACTATACCATATACAGGGTGTGCCCTTGAATAAAGCAAGAAATAAATTGAAATTTTCTCGGTGATTTCCTCGAGGACGTCATTATCGTCCCCGCTAATTTTAATATGTACGTAAATTCGCTGTATTGTGACGAAGTGACGAAATTGAAACTCCAAAAACACGAAAGATGGTATACAAGGAATACAATAGATACTCTGAACAACAAAATACAGAGTGTTTTTATCTTGGCGTCAAACATTTCAAAAATTTTAACCATAAACTTTGCAAAATTATTAGATATAAAAAGAAAAAATTCAATTTGAACCCTTTCGTAACATGAAATTTGGTTTTCGAATGTAAACTTTGCGGGGGACAGCTTCTGAAATCGAATACAGGGTGTTATTTTGAGGTCGCAAGAGTGTGTTGAATTTTCTTAGTCCGGACCTGTTTTTTTCTACGATTCATAGGTCCGTCGCTTGGGTAGAACTAAGAGAACGTGCACTCCAAATATCCAAGAAATATACCGAGTATTTCGCTAGTTATGACTAAAAGAAGAAATTGGTGAAATTGATAAAACACCCTGTATCGCGGTTATGGCACTTCTGAGACCCCACTTGTATGGTATTTTCTGAACCAGCTCGGTCAACTCTACATGATGCCGTCGTTATATTCGTGGTTGAAAAAAAATTCAAAACCCATTTTGGTGTATCAAAAACATACGTTGATTATTACGTCGATTGAGGTCTCTGGAATCACAACATTGACAGATTACTGTCGAATTATCTACACAAGAATGTCCTAAAGACACCCATAAAAAATCTGAAAGTAAAAATTTCTAACCTCGAAAATATCAAACTAAATCTCGCCTTAAATATAAGAATGTAATCCGTCGCTTTCCGACGGCTACATTCTCCACCACATTCCCCCCTCGTCCCCCCGTTACCGCCCATGCAACGGTGGTCCACCTTTTCTCGTACGAACGTTTAGCACCGAGGTGCTAATGAAACCCCGTCGCGCCGCCTCGGCTACCGGTCACCGTCGCCAAACACGAACCTACCCATCGCGTCGTTGTTGGTACGGTTCATTAGCGGGCCAACACCGAAACAACATCTATCGCCTCCAGTCGGGTCTCGGTGATAAAAAAATTGTCTACCTGGGGCGCCTAAGGCGTAGGAAGCCAGGAGGTCCGGGTTTTGATCAGTATTGGGCCAATGCTGGGCCAGTAATGGGCCAGTGCTACGCCGTGTTTTGGTGACGTTTGCTCACGATTTTTGAGGCTGTGACGTCAATTATTGAACTATGGTCTCATTAGTCTGCTTGCGATGTCTAGGGCTAGTGTTCTTCATTTATTCTACTACGTTTGCATACTCGGAGTTGCGGTACCACGTCACGCAATGCCAAAAATCTTCAATATGTTTCAAAAGTTTCGTTTAATGAATAAATTTATGGCCCAAAATGCATACTGGGGAAAATGTATTCTTCCAAAGTTGGTAAAATGGAAATAATTGTTTTAATACAAGTACTTCTACATTCCTGGTTATGCTATACAGGGTGTTTTCAGAGGGTGAGCTGTGATTTTTTTTTTCGAGTCACAACTCATTCTTTGTAAAAGAAAATTCTCAGTATGCATTTTGGTTCACTCTTTTTTTTTTGAGAACGGTCGGTCCACATTATCTCACCCTGTATATGTGTCGCAGTCAAATAGCTAAACACACAATATATCATATATACGAACATCTAAATCAACATATCAATAGTTTGTTGATTAGATAACAATAATCAATATTACATCATTGTTTTTTTTTCGGGAATTTCTTGAAGTTCATTTATACAGTGTGGAACACCCAAATGGAATAAATTCGATGAGGAATAAATGAGAGCGTGTTGGGAAAAACGCTCGGACACGTCCATTGGTATTTTTAGATGCGCATTTTTTTCAAAAAAATAATTACATAGGGTGTGTCATATCCGAAACAGTTGAAGATAGGTATGGGACATGGTACATGATTTGTGTCTAGAATTTTCCGAAGAATCCAAAGAACTAATAATATACAGGGGGTTGTATTTAAAATAAGAAAGTTGGTATCGGCCACTGTCACATGACACACCCTATATAATTATTTTTCTTTGAAAAAATTGCGCATCTAAAAATACAAATCGACATGTCCGAGTGTTTTTCCCAATACTCTTTCATTTATTTGTTATCGAATTTATTTTATTCGGCTGTTCCACCCTGTATGTTATCACTGAGCATTTTTATTTATCCATACAGTTGCGATTCTAGTAAAAAGGTGATATTTCAAAAATGCCTATCGCTATTCCACTCTAATTGACGTTTTGTCATTAAAAACATATCACGTTACACCTCGCGGAAAAAACGCCTCAACTTCCAAACAAAGCTAATTGCCAATTATTCAAATAATTACTCACTATTACTATCGCCTTCACTAACCAACACAATTTATCGACATTATCACCTATTTCGACTAATGAGCTATAAAAATATCTCCGTTACGGATAATTTTGGAATAAACGGCCGCCAAGCCCCCCAGACCTGAAACCTCTAGATTTACCACCGAAATGCGCACCACCCAATGCACGGGACGAAGAAACGCGTTCCGGCGGAAAGGTTAATTATTCGCGCACTATAGAATATTGGCGATTAATTCAATCAAGTAACCGATATCGTCAGTAAATGTCCTTGAATTCTTATTTATAAAGTGACCTGACGTTTTAATTACATCGCATCGTCCAAAATAAGCCAATTCGTTTCGTTAGCTGGACGCTGTTGGTCACTTCGAGAATGGCCAGCATAGATTCTAACGAGTAATTGTTGCAGGGATTCACTCAAATCCTGGATTTGTTCATGACAGGCGTGCTTTGGGGTATTTTTGGGGGCTCGCATACCCCAAACTGGCTCTTTTCTTGCGAATCGATAACCAAATATTGTTTTTCGCCTGATTTTGCTAAGCTAGTGCAACTACTCGTCGAAATCTATATGCATTTCGACGAGCACCTATTTGGCTAGTCATTCTTTGAAATGGGATAATTCCACCTCGAAAGGAAATACTGTTCTTCTTCAATCTACTAATTAATTTAATGTTTCAATGTTGAAGGCAACTCTTTCTTTGCTGGAAATAATAAAAATGATCCGCAATCGCTGAAAAAATGAAGCTAATTAGCGAGTGGTCGTGGTAATCTCTACATAACGGGAGCTTATCTGATCGAAAAGATGAACTGAACGGGAAAAAAGTAGCCGTGTGAATGAGAAATATTGTAGTCAACGTATACAGGGTGTATACAATATACAGTGAGGTGTATAAAGTATGCAACCAATGGAAAAAATGTTTATTTGTGTTTTTTCAAAGAACTGAGAATTTTCATCGACTCAGGATCGTCCTAAAATCAACTGGTCGTGGTAATCTCTACATAACGGGAGCTTATCTGATCGAAAAGATGAACTGAACGGGAAAAAAGTAGCCGTGTGAATGAGAAATATTGTAGTCAACGTATACAGGGTGTATACAATATACAGTGAGGTGTATAAAGTATGCAACCAATGGAAAAAATGTTTATTTGTGTTTTTTCAAAGAACTGAGAATTTTCATCGACTCAGGATCGTCCTAAAATCAACTCAGCACCTATTAGATATACTGGGTGGTTTTCAGCTCCTTTAAAAACCGCCTTTTCCGAAATTAGAAAAATCTGGAAATCTCAAATCCATAAAAAACCGTCAATATTCGAATATTTTTCCAAAACCTATCGAAATAATGGGAATTTCTTTTTCGGAACACGTGATTTCTTTTATTTCTGAATAAATCTTGGGTTTTCGGTGTTCCACCGCCATAAAAATGTTTTGTTTGTCTACCTCATGCGTTGAGAATGAATTTTTACGGTGAGTAACACTAATTCATGCTAGCACTGAAGTGTTAATTGTATCAAAAAGAGCCGACACTGAGGTGTGTTATTCGATATACCCATTCTCTGATTTTTCATTGTGAATTCGTTAAATTGTGACGTCGTTAAAGTGGTTTAATAAAAATCACAACAAATCGTGATATAAACTGAAATAACCGATTCAAGAACAAAAGAATAAATGAAGCGCAGTCATGTTGGAAAAATCATAACGCATACTTCTCAGAAAATAAATGTTGAATTATTCTTCTTCTGTTTTTCCAGTTTTTGTATTATTTTTCTCTACCTTTTTTTCGATTTTCATAATTTTTTTGACGTTACTCTCAACGTTACGTTAAGTAAAGCTCAGTTTGCACTACAAGTGCAAATATCTGAAGTGTGAGATGAGCTTTTCGAGATTATGTCTCAGAAAATAATTGTTGAATTATCCTTCTTTTGTTTTACCAGTTTTTGTATTATTTTTCTCTACCTTTTTCTCGATTTTCATAATTTTTTTAACGTTACTTTAGACGTTACGTTACGTAAAGCTCTGTTTGCACTTCAACTGAAAATATCTGAAGTGTGAGATGAGCTTTTCGTAATTATATCTCAGAAAATGAATGTTGAATTATTCTTCTTTTGTTTCCATAGTATTTGTGATATTTTTCTCTAGATTGTCCTCGATTTTCATAATTTTTTTCAACGTTACTTTAGACGTCACGTTACGTAAAGCTCCGTTTGCTCTTCAAACGCAAACACCTCAAGTTTCGATCGAATCTCGATCAAATCCACCCGAAAAAAAAATTGAAAAACAAAAAAAAACAACTGAGCTTCGTCCGATTCGGTGTCTGTCTGTTTACGTCTCGGTCGGCCGTGTCTCGATCGGCTATCTTCATGTCCATCTGCAAGATTACGAGCTCCGGCTCCAAAGAGCGACACCAGCACGTCCTCTTATCGTTTATTTCGTCTCTTCTGTGCGACCTCCGCCATTTGCATACGCGTAATCGTGAATTATTGACAACGACACGCCGTTCTCGAAAAACCGTTCGGCTTCGACGGAAGTCTCTACATACAAATGTGGCATTGTCCAAAAACTTCGTGAAAAACTACTCGGATAAAGTTTCAGTCGAAGATATACAGTACGATTGCTTTTTTCTAAAAAAAAAAAAAAATAAAAACAAGAATCGAGAATTTATTTGCGATTGATTCCTCCTAAACCATCGCAGATAATAGGATGAAATCAAAATCGAAATTTGCGAGATTTGTGTGGCAACACCAAAAAAAAATTAAATACATATACAGGGTGATTCTCCGAGGTGGTCACCCCAATAACTTTTTTATTATTGGAGATAGAAAAACGAAATTCGGGGGTTGTGTATTAGAGTTCCATTTACTCTCTTTGGCATATTCACTAGCTTTGCCGTACTTCCGGTTTGACCGGAAATGGCCCCAACTTTCGATTTTCCAATGGGACATCCTGTATATTTTCACTTGTTGCGATCGAGAATGACGTTCTGAATCCAACAGCACCTCACTTGTGACAATTTGACGTACGAAATCATTTTTATTTAATTTTTTTGTCGTATCTAGAATGCCATGGATGCCATAGTTATTCAAAAGTCACGAATATGATTTTTTTCAGTTAATTTGATTTTTTTGAGTCCGTGAAAAGTAATTTTCTTGCGGATAATTTGAAACCACGCACTTTATTTTCACTATTTTTCTGGAATCGCAAGAAGCGATCATGCTTAATAACGAATAATATGGCAAAAAAATGATTTCATACATCGAATATTCACAAGAGAGGTATTGTTGAATTCAGAATGTCATTCTAGATCTGAACAAGTGAAAATATACAGGATGTCCCATTTGAAAATCGAAAGTTGAAGCCATTTCCGGTCAAACCGGAAGTACAGCAAAGCAAGTAAACATGCCAAAGAAAGTAAATTGAACTCTAGTACACAACCCCCAAATTTCGTTCTTCTATCTCCGATAATAAAAAAGTTAAAGGGATGACCAACCCCGGAGAATCACCCTGTAAGGTTGAAAAACTACCCCCTAGCACCCCCTAGTAGTCGCCAAATCCGGCCCTGCCGCTCGAAAGCTCCAAAACCTCCAAAAGCCAATGGACAGCCCAAGTGTGACGTCACAATAGGCGGAGCCAATGAAACAAATGAATATTTGCACTGTTTTCTCAGCAAGAATTTTCACCAGAACAATTTCATTCCTAGTTTCGACTGAAAGGAGCAAAAACGTGCAATGAACGCTCCGTTTGGAAGAGTTTTCGAGCTTGTGACGTCACGACTTAGGCTGTCCGTCCGCGTCACGTCACGTGACATCGCGCCCGTCGATAAATCGATATACGATCGAAGGGAAAACGTAAAAGGAGCCGTCCGCTTCAACGGAATGCCGGGAACGCCGATGATTCGGAGATGCTGGGTAGAGATAAGACCGACAATTAGCGACGTGTTGGGGTAATTTATGGGCGGCCGAGATTTGGGGGGGGGGGGAGGGAAGGGGCAGGCCACCGTATAAACAGGTGATGGACAGAACGGGATGGTTCGATTAGCCGTAAGACGCAATATTGGCGGATTTCGCGAGAGGAAAGGGTGGTTGTGACGTCACTGACGGCCCTTTCGTTGGTTTTGTTTCAAGGCCGTTTTTGTCCTGGAAATGTCGATTGTGATTTGGCGTGTTGCTTTCCTTGAGGACGAATTTTGTTCACGTAATTTGTAGGCAGGTTTTGTGAACGATAAATTAGGATGAATTTCAGAAAGCATGAAATAAAAGAAGAAAATCTGGAATAGCAAAAGAATGAGAAGGTCTAGTGGTCACTAACTAGAAAACAAAGAAAATAATCAGTTGATATATTTTATGTTCGTTCGAAGAAAGTGAAAAAAACATTTGATTTGCATCGTTTTCAATATTTCGAAAAATAAATCAACACTTTCGAATTTCGACACATCTTTTACCTGGATGACATTTTGTTTTGCTTGACATGCTACCTAAATACCGATGAAAAATGATCAATATTCATTGTATTACATTCTGAAACTTCTGAGGATGAAAAAAATCGATTCACTGAACTTTTTTTTCACGAAAACATGATTTTTGTTGATTTAATTCAGTAAAATTACTGAAAAATGATAAGCCCACTGTTTTTATATAGTGTTCATAGTTCTATTTATTTATATCACAAAAATAAAGTAGATGGAATGTTTTTCAATTGTTTTAGATAAAACAGTTGTTCCTGTTGCCAAATTCATCGACTGCGAACGGCGTTTCAGTAGCTTCCTGTTTTATTGTAGATATTTTTAGTTTGTCAATTTATTACTTGGCTGAAATAATGCATTGTTTTTTTTTCTCTCATAAAATTCGTTGAAACATTAATTTCAGTTGAAGACTAAACATCCAAATGACAATCTCTCTGATTAGAATTTAGTTTAAATATAAGCAAATCTGACTCAAATATTTCGTAAACTATCAAATCCATTTTATTTCGATCATTTTTGCCATCTCATTTAAAATATGAAATTTTTTTCACTTTTGTTTCACGTACTTAGATTTGACTAAACTATAATGCTAATTTGCCATTTTTAACCATTTTTGATATATCAATTTTCTGTATTTATAGAAATAAACTATAATTTGGGTAAGTCTGCAAGAAATTTCGTTTGTGAGCTTTGTATTCCCATCCTATAATTGGCTGTGGACTATTCATAATAAATGAATATATGAATAAATAAATAAATATATGAATGAATGAATAAATAAATGACTGAATAAATCAATGAGTAAATGAATATATAAATAAATGAATTAATAAATAAATGAATGAGTGAATAAATGAATAAATATATAAATGAATAAATAAATGAATGAATGGATAAATAGAGAAGTAAAGAAATCAATGAAAGAATTAATGAATAAATAGAGAAATAAATAAATCAATGAAAGAATTAATAAATAAATGAGTAAATAAATAAATGAATGAATAAATATACTCCCACATGTTTGGATGTACTCAAGTGGTGTACTTATTTTCCATCTATCTCATAAAGCATCGACTCCACATCGACAAATGACAGACCAAGTCCGAAGCCGGCGCCTGTCGACTCGTCGCCCGGCCAGAAAAGACAAAAAGAGGACATCGATTAATAGCCTGCGACTACCCTTCATAAATCACCATTTCGGAGGCTGTTTCGAAAAACCTTCCTCTCTCCATCGTCAATGAACCGTTTTTCCCTCTCTCTCTCTCTGAATGAATGAATGAATGACACCCGCATCACCCTGGCCTACTACGACGTGCTTCTTTTGTTTTTATTTTAGCATGAACGGAGTTGCGGCACCGCGTCATGCGAATATTTCGCTTATTTTCTATGAAAAATGCGAGGAATCGCAGTCATCCGAAACGACGAATGCTAAATAATAATAATCGATGTGCATATCACGGTACGTCGTTATTGATGAGGCCTTATCTTGTTTATTATTTTTCCCCTATATGTAAAAGCGTGTAGACCGCATGTAAAACAATTAAAATTATCTTGGAGTATGCTTATAGCATTATTATTCGAATAATAAACTTGACTTATAATGCACTGTGGGTTTGGAATTATCTACACGTGTCACCCAAAAAAAAAACACCTGTAGATACCCACTTTTAGTTCCTTTTAAGTACACTCTGTACAGCATCCAATTTTATTGTAGAACATGGGAATCTTAACAAAGTAAACAGCATCGAAAATAAACTTTATGCGTGTATTATCGAGGTATTCCTGAAGATCCCTGTGGAGTTCGAAACTTGGTATCATACCTAACGAAAGATGGTTCAATTAGGCTGTTTCGTCAGCGAAAAGGCGTGGCTTCTAATGGCGTGAATTACGTCAGCAACGGGCCTGAATTCAAACTTGTTCGTTCTGTGTAGTTATACAGGGTGTTTCGTTAATATGGTTGAAAAAAAAAGGAAGTGAGAGTAGAGAGGACGAAAATATGACGATTGAGTGCAACATCGCTCGTACGAATGTTGATGGTTGAAAAGATACAGGGCGTTTCCAATAATTTTTATAACTTTGTTTGTCGAATCAGAAATGAATCATTGTTGGAGCAGAAAACTAACTATTTGCTTGTCTGACAGCAACCCATTTGTTTTTTCTTGATAGAATTATTCGAATTCATTTGAGACTTCAATAGTTGAAATCGGGTATATCGTAAAAACAGTTTTTAGACGTTTTCCAAGAATACTTTTTTGTTCAAAAGGTAACGCAGTTCAAGTAATGTTCAATCGGAAATGTTGATTTTCGACGGACAAAAAAGTTGTGCGTATTTTAAAATAATTGTAAGCGGGTAAGTTTTTTCACCAAATTAATGAAACACCTTGTGTAATTCGTTATTATTATTATAATTAGTATCTACGTGACTTCAGATATTACTCGTTTTGTGAAAAAAAAGCATTATAGTTCAGGTATGGTCAAATCTAAGTACGTGAAAAAAAGTGAAAAAGTCTCATATTTCAAATGACAGCAAAAATGTCGAAGTAAAATGGATTTGATAGTTCACGAAATATTCGATATAATTCATCGACAAATCGCCCTGGACAATACTCGACCCAACGTTGTGATTTATATTATTCAACTATTTATTTTAATTTGTTCTGTCTCTGTGGTGTGTTCAGCGTTCGTAAGAAACTATTTGCTTGAAAATCACGAAATTATGCAAATCGCATTGGAAACACATCACGATAAATTCTAATTATTTATGCGAGGATGAAGGAAAACAACTACTTTTTTGTCTCTCTCTCTCTCTTTAGATACCTCGTATACCCATAGCTAGAGTGCTTCTTTGTTTCTTTTTTTGTACTTTATACAGGGTGTTGCAGAATTGCACGACAATATTTCACAGGTACGTTTTCTCTGATACGAAATAAGAAGAAAAGTTCCTATGAACGTGTGTCCCATCTCGATTATTAGCCGAGTTACAGGGTGTTGAAGTTTAGAAAAAAAAATTGAATTTATTTTATTGTGCTCGATCTACTGCAGATAGAGCTTTCAAGTATTGTACGAGTATCAAGCAATAGGTGCTGCTTGATATGAAAGTAAATGTTCTCCAAATATCATACAGGGTGTTGCATTTTCCGAGGTCTCAATCCATAAAAGCCTTTAGAGAAACTCGCTCGTACGCCACTGGTGAATTTTGATATTCTTTTCGAGTTCTTCAACCTATTACCTAAATTTTGTCCCTCTAGACTTTTGGTCGAATTCCGTTCAGTTTCCGCAGAATTAATTAATTTGGAAATTGGCGCAAAGTTACGTACTCTGAAATGTTTATACTATTTCGATATTTAATAAAAATTTAAGCATCAAAACTAAATAAAGAAGAAACTAATCAACAAATTTTTAGAGGAATCGTGTGAAAGTGGCCTATGTTGTTGTTGAATGCAACATTTTGCACGACGAATCCATGAATCACCCTGTAACTCCGCTAATAGTCGAGATCGTACACACGTTCATAGGAACTTTTTTCCTTATTTTGCACTAGAGAATACGTACCTGAAATATCGCCGTACAATTCTGAAACACCCCGTATAAAAAGTTCGATTGGATTCAAGCAGAATCCATGCTGATGTTACAAATGTCAATAAAACGATCATCGTGAAACTTTCTACATATTTTTTTGGGTAGTAACTATAGTTACGTAAAATAGGACACTCAACAAAGTATTGACATTTATCTCAGTCGCGACTGAAACGTCAAAAAATGCGCATTTCAGTAACTAACAGAGGACCGAGATCGAAAATCGGCTTAAAACTTGTCACCTCTTTCGGATTCATTCAACGATGGCTCCGTCGGCTTCTACGGGGCTAGACGGGCGATAAGTGTGGCGCCCGACACCGTCGGAATGTCGCCAGACGGTCCATGCCCAACAGATCACCAAGCCGACGGAAGAAAAAAAATTAAACACCACTTCCAATGATCCGTAGATTAGAAACCGTCAACCGTCAAAAACGGGCTCGCATTTGGGCTAGACAGAAACGGACAACTATTCTGAGGGGGGGGGGTTTGGGGGGTTTGAGTAGTGTTTGACAGCGAATATCTCGAAAACTATGCTAGATATAGAAACACAGAACTCCCGAACACCCTGTAGACGGCAAATGTATTTTTTCGCAAAACTCAACACACTACGACACTACAAACCAGAAAGAAAAATGAAACACGAACCATGTGAAAGCTACCAAATGTCATAAAAACATAACAACGTATATCACGTTACACCCGATAGATATTTACCCGTCCATTACGCTCGGCTTTTAGTAGACTGAATATTCCTGAAACTGGATCTGTCATCGAACAGAATACATCACATTACAGCAATATAAACAAGGCGAAAGAGCATTTCTGAAATAGAAACGCATCGATCATGTGCTAGGAATGTATAAACAAAATGTCCGTACGAGTTAAACGCTTTCGAACGACGCAAAAAGGACACTATTTCGGTATTTATAGTTAGGTACGCCCTGTATAATCAGCTGCGTATTTTATGGACTCAGGTAGTGGCGTTATCATTTTGCATTTCTTCAACTTCACTTCGTGCAACGTCTAATCTTTGTTCGAAAGAGAATTGATGACGTCATGACCGTATCTAGGCGACGAAAACAACGGAACGTACCTTATTCGCATTTTCTCATCATTGCTTTCTTTATTTTTCAGAAAAAAACCGCCGAACTAGCCGATGCGTGGGCTGTGGAAGCCAAATCCACGACCAATACATCCTTAGGGTTGCTCCGGATTTGGAGTGGCACGCTGCCTGTCTGAAGTGTCAAGAATGTCAAAGGTTTTTGGACGAGTCTTGTACGTGTTTTGTCAGGGACGGCAAGACGTATTGTAAAGTGGATTACGTCAGGTAAATTCAAATGATTTTCAGTCCTTTTTCCATTCCGAAGTAATTTCGTGCAGTTCAATAATTAATTTATCATCCGGCAACATCGCACTACCAACTTGTAATAAATAGTCAGGTCTCAAAAGAACAGAAGATTCAATACAAATTTGTAATGTATCCGACGGACTCTAACTTAGACTCGGTCATCAAAAATGAAACCACAAAGCGATCTATCTCCCAGAAATTTGTCATCAAAAACATGAACGATACCTGAACCACTCTCTCACCTCACTTTGTATACATAATATGGCATAAATCCATCAGCGATGAATTTTTTGACTGACAAGCTCGACTAATTTTGGACGAGACAAATTCGTTTGACCCCCGATGTGTGGCGGCTTTAAATATAATCTCAGAGAACCCCGATGAATTCCGTCAAAAACTGTAAACGAGACACCTGGCCCACCTACTAGCTCGTAGTTTGAAGGGATATCGATTTGCCAAACAAAATATTTTGGTAAGGTTGGGTGGTAGGTTAGAATTAAATGAAAGATGGGTACTCACGGAAATATTGCAGTCTGCACTTGAGAAAACACTGAAACTTCACACAGTAACTCGTCTTAATCCGCTCACCAATTCACAACACACACAACACATTGATTTACTAATGAAATCTACTAATAAACATGCCCTAATTACAAATTGACCTTGTGAAGGTCAGCTGTCTTTTCGCAATTATGCTTCTCTCCCTCTAACGGACGTGCCTATTCTGAGCGGCAAATTTGAATTCGCGGATTTGCACTGTTTTAAATTTGCTCCTCTCCCCCGAATGTTGTAGCTGGGTCGGTTAAATTGCTTCAAGTAACACGACACGACATACCTTACCCTCAATGAATCCAAATATTTGCTATTATGATATTTATTACTGATTTCTAAATGCCATGGCATCGGTATGGAATTCTGTCATTTCTGTCTACCTTACAATGCGCATGCTTGGCCAGGCCTGCTCCGTGTTTTTGTACCAAACGTGCAATTCGAATGCTTTCAGTGTTTTTAATAAGATTCTCGGAAGGATGTTTAGGAAAAACTGTAGGTCGAAGCAGTTTTGATTCATTTGTTAGTAAAAGTGAGAGGGTGATGACGCGTGTGAATGTTTTAGTGATTTTAAAATATCGCAATGACAATCGTATTAACCAGACGTGGTCAAGTGAGTGTTTCTTAAAATGTGAGGTTAGAATGTCCGGGAAAATAAATCAGAATATGTAATTTCGTAGCGATTTCAAGTGGTTTCGTGATTTTTTGTGGGGTTTTTCATGAATAACACGGAGGGCAATAATAAAAACCGTTCTTTTCCTTAATACGAGGGAATGCACTATTGGCCTATATGAAAAGGGGCTCATTTAGAAACTCCTAGACTATATTGTTGTTTTCTGCCTGTTTCAGGCTTTTCGGCACAAAATGCGACAAATGCGGGTTGTCGTTCAGCAAAAGCGACTTCGTGATGCGCGCCAAGAGCAAAATCTACCACATAGAGTGCTTCAGATGCAGGGCGTGCGCCCGACAACTAGTGCCGGGGGATGAATTCGCCCTACGCGAGGGCGGGGTTTTATATTGCAAGGAGGACCACGACGCCATGGAGAAGACGTCGGCGTCGGCGCCGACGACGCCGCATCCCGCCGGAGAAAGCAACAACAATACTAGTCTGAGTAATAACAATCACAACAGCAATTCTTCGGAGTTGGGGTGCATGTCAGGTGAGTGAAAGTTAGGTTAGGTTACAGGGTTGAAAGTAACGCGGTGTGTTTTTTGATTAGAGTGGTTTTTCTGGCTTTGAGTACGAACTGTACAGGATGACCAACTATGGGAGATACGATAAAATGGAAGTCGTAAATTGTGGTTTGGGGGTTTTTCTAGGTTATGTGACTTTCTGGAACGTTTTAGTCGTTTTTGACATTGAATAACTCCAAATCCAAACTAGATTGTATGAAGGCTTCCAGTTTGTGGGTTTTTATCGTAGGTTTTGGCGACTTTTTGGGATTTTTTGGACCTGTCAACATGAAATAACTCGAAAAACATACTAGATAAAGCACTTTTCTCGAAAAAATTCCAAGTTTTCAATGATCGTTTGGAGGTTTTTGGGTTTTTTCGTGGGTTTTGGCGACTTTTGGTTATTTTTTGGAACATTCAAGATGAAATAACTCGAAAAACATACTAGATGAAGCAATTTTCCGAAAAAATTCCAAGTTTTCAATGATCGTTTGGAGGTTTTTGGGTTTTTTCGTGGGTTTTGGCGACTTTTGGTGATTTTTTGGAACATTCAAGATGAAATAACTCGAAAAACATACTAGATAAAGCAATTTTCCGAAAAAATTCCAAGTTTTCAATGATCGTTTGGAGGTTTTTGGGTTTTTTTCGTAGGTTTTGGCGACTTTTGGTGATTTTTTGGAACATTCAAGATGAAATAACTCGAAAAACATGCTAGATAGAACTTTTTTTTTTTTTTCGAAAAATCCCAAGTTTCAATGGTCGTTTGGAGGCTTCCAGTTTATGTTTTTTTTTTTCGTTGGTTTTTGCGACTTTTTTGGATTTTTTGGAATTTTCAACATGAAATATCTCGAAAACTATGCTAGATATCGAAAATCGGTTTTCACCACCGTTTTTAGCGCCTCTTAGACACCTTCCAGGCAAATTGTCGAAATATATCAATACATCCACTCCCAAATCATCGAATTTTAGCAAGTGATCATCAACCAACAATCATACCTACTTTTAGGTTATGATAACTAAGCATTAGATATATTTTTTAATTATTTTCTCAATTTCTTCTTCTTCGAAATTGTTTTTCGAAGTCGTTACTCGTGCGCGGCGAGAAAGAGCGGGCCCTACCGTCAACAGTGGAATCCGAACCGCTTCGGTGGGCCGGATACTTATACCAAACAACATCTACTGGGCCTTCAACCAACCCAATATCTGTTTGTGAGGTCTTCCACGAGCAAAGAAAAACATTTTCATTGATCGTTGGCCTCTAAGAGGTGGACGCGATGTTTGTTTGCTTAGCCTTTATTTAGTTTGAGACCAACGAAGATGAGCACATTTTTACTGTTCAAATATTTACGCCGGGCTCAACTTCAAAGGCGAGGAAAGATCGGGCCCGACTCCTGGACACAAACAGACGAACGACAAACCCTAATCCAATTTTCGAGTGGACCGAATTCGGTCTCGGGGAGAAAATGCTCGGTCATTTTTTTTCTTTTGATTTTATGTGTCTAAGACGGTGGATGGGGTGGTTTTGGGAGTTGGTATACCTGGTGATTAGCCGGTTTGGGACACACGAGAAACTTTCTGTCGGAAATTGGGTGGCTTTGGGGAGTTTTTGGGGGTTTTAGAATTTTGGAACTTTCCACATGAAATATCTTGAATACTATACTAGATGAGGCAATTTTTTCGTGGGTTTTTGCAACTTTTTGGGATTGTTTGGGATTTTTTTGGGATTCTCAACATGAAATATATCGAAAACTATGCTAGATGAAGCATTTCTTTCGAAAAATTTCAAGTTTTCAATGATCGTAAGGAGGTTATTGTTTTTTTTTGTGGGTTTTTGCAACTTTCTGGGATTATTTGTGATTTTTTTGGAATTCTCAACATAAAATATCCAGAAAACTATGCTAGATGAAGCATTTCTTTCGAAAAATTTCAAGTTTTCAATGATCGTAAGGAGGTTATTGTTTTTTTTGTGGGTTTTTGCAACTTTCTGGGATTATTTGTGATTTTTTTGGAATTCTCAACATGAAATATCCCGAAAACTATGCTAGATGAAGCATTTATTTCGAAATATTTCAAGTTTTCAATGATCGTAAGGAAGTTTTTGTTTTTTTTTGTGGGTTTTAGCAACTTTCTGGGATTATTTGGGATTTTTTGGAATTTTCAACATGAAATTATTCGAAAATCATACTAGATAGAGCAATTTTTTTCGAAAAATTCAAAGTTCCAATGTTCATTCGGAGCCTTCAGGTTTTTGGGAGTTTTTCTTGGATTTTTGCTACTTTTCGGGGTTTTTCGTGATTTTCAACATGAAATAACTAGAAAACTGTACTAGATATCGAAAAACGGTTTTCATCACCGTTTTCAGCGCCTCTTAGACGCCTTGTAGACGAATTTCCAGGTTTCCAGGTAAATTCATTTTTCGAAAAATTGATTCAAGTAGTTCATATCAATTCTTCCCGAAATGAACCAACAATACTTCATGGACATCACCTCACACACACACCCTTCAGAAAATAATCCACCGTATACCCAAACACCCCCAAATCCCCCCAATATAATATTCACAAAAGGAGTTTTAACCTACTTTAGCTCGAATAGAGAGAGATTAAGACTGGCCAGCATTTCACACCTCACTAATCCCGGCGCATCCACCATAAATGATCCGATAGTCGGACACGCGGTATTACGAACGTCCTATCATCATTATCGTCGTCGAAGTTTGCCCTTTGACCGGCCCTTTTCGAAGATTATCGCCGTATGGGGGGTCAAACTGACTTTGATGATTTATTCATATCTACTAATGTATTGGCCGGAAGAGGGCAGTATTGATGCGTGACGTTTACGTGATATCCGTAATGTTTTAGGCATCTTGTATATACAGGGTGATTCGCCTAACTGGTTCATTAGAGGTTTACGGAGAACTGATAGAGATATCGACTTGAAAGGCTTTTGAGGCAGCTACAGTTCGATGTGTTTTATTTTCCGGAAATATTTTCGATACGCTGTTACTTCCGGTTAGACCGGAAGTGATGTCAATTTTGTTTTTCCAAATGGAACACCCTGTTTATTTTTGCAATTTCGGATTCTACGTAAAATTCTGGACCTGTTGCATTTTGCATTTTCTCCCTATCGTTATTTGTTTTCGAGATATTCCATTTTTTAGGAAAATTTTGACAGCTGCACTGACTCACTAAAATGTCCGTAATACCTTCAATTTCCAAGATTTTAGGTTCAATCTCCGTATACACATCAATGAAAGAGTGTCCTATCAGGTATCCTCAATAGTTTTACGAAATATTCAACAGGGTGTTCGATATTTCAGTTGACATTTTGGAAATTTCAAATCCCAATAACTTCCTTATTTCAAATGGAACACCCTGTTTATTTTTACATTACCAGATTCTACGCAAAATTCTGAATTCATTGCACTTTGAATCGCTCCTCTATCGTGATTCGTTTTCGAGATATTCCATTTTTTAGAAAAAGTTTGACAGCTGCATTGACTTACTAAAATGTCCGTATTATCTTCAATTTTCAAGATTTCAGGTTCAATCTCCGTATACACATCAATGAAAGAGTGTCCTATCATGTGTCCTTAACAGTTTTACGAAATATTCAACAGGGTGTTTGATATTTCAGTTGACTTTTTGTGAATTTCAAATCCCAATAACTTCCTTATTTCGAAAGGAACACCCTGTTTATTTTTACATTATCAGATTCTACGCAAAATTCTGAATTCATTGCACTTTGAATCGCTCCTCTATCGTGATTCGTTTTCGAGATATTCCATTTTTTAGAAAAAGTTTGACAGCTGCACTGACTTACTAAAATGTCCGTATTATCTTCAATTTTCAAGATTTCAGGTTCAATCTCCGTATACACATCAATGAAAGAGTGTCCTATCATGTGTCCTTAACAGTTTTACGAAATATTCAACAGGGTGTTTGATATTTCAGTTGACTTTTTGTGAATTTCAAATCCCAATAACTTCCTTATTTCAAATAGAATGACCTTTAAATTTTTACACCATCCGACGCAAAATTCCATTGAATTTTTTGTAGAATTCGAAAGTCTGAAAATAAACAGGGTGTTTCATTTGAAAAAACAAAGTTGATATCTCTGTTAGTTCTCCGTGAACCTCTAATGAACCAGTTAGGTGAATCACCCTGTAGGTATATTATTTAGGACTTTTCATGTATTTTTCGTGGGAAATTGTTTTTTTTTGAGGATTTTCGTGTTTTTTTTTTACCCATTTTCGTGCTTCGCGCCCCATTCCAGCGACTCTCAAAACACCCCCTAATTTTCCGTTCCACAGACTCGGGCTCGGAGAGCGGCTCGCACAAGGGCGGCGGCGGCGGGGGCGGGGGCCTCCGCAAAGGCAACGGGGGCGGCGGGGGCGGCGGCGGCAGCGACGGCAAACCGACTCGCGTGCGCACCGTCCTCAACGAGAAACAATTGCACACGTTGCGCACCTGCTACGCCGCCAATCCGCGTCCCGACGCGCTCATGAAGGAGCAGCTCGTCGAAATGACGGCGCTGAGCCCGCGCGTCATCAGGGTCTGGTTCCAGAACAAACGCTGCAAGGACAAGAAGAAAACCATCCTGATGAAGCAGCAGATGCAGCAGGAAAAGGTTGGTGTTGACCATTTTTTGTTTTTTCGTTGAATTTTCCTCCACTCGTTCACCCTTGGAATAATCGCGGGCACGCCGCTGCCTCGCGAATTGACGCGCGTGACGACACGAACCCAGGCGCGGCCAATCGCGCCATCCGCTGAAAAAGCGACGATCGATGCGTTGGCTTCGCTCGCGGATTGGCCGGCGCGTCGAGGGCGGTGCTCGGGAGGCGAAGACACGCCCCGAGAGGCTCATCGGGTTGGTCGGTCGGGCGACGGATCGATAAAATACGGTTGAAGAGCGAATGCGACGATGAGCGAGAGTGCGGGACAGGTTGGGTTGGGTTCGTGGGGTGGGGGGAATGAGGTGGGAACGCGGTTGTCGTGGTTTTAGAAGATATACGGATGGGATTCGGGGTCTTGGACGGTTAATTAACCGCCTGAAGTATTCGTGATATGGTTAGAAAAAATGATCGCGGAGCAGATGACGTAGTTTTGTGTTCAGTTCACTGATTTAGATTCTTGTAGCATTTTTGTGAGCAGTTTCTTCAAAAAACTACATTATTGGTGTGACTTTTGTATAAAGAGACCATAAATAAGGCCTCTAGACCTAACTCTAGACCTAACCTAACCTCAAAACTACGAAAGGAGGTTGAAGTAGATATTAGCGATCCGAATTTTGGTGGAAATTTTTGTTGTTTTCTACGTATTTTGGTCTTAAAAAAAACGATTCTACAATATTGTGGGGAAATTGATACTTTTCGAGATATTAAATTTTAAATTCTGTAACTTCACTTTCTTTTTTTTAAGTTTTGAAAGAGATTCAACAGCTTCCTGGCGAATGTCTTCATCAACGAGACACTCAATATATTTAGAAAAGATTTTCCATGCTTACAGTCTCAGATAAACATTGAAAATACAGTATTTTTCATAATATAAACATGCACGTAAAATTTCAGCTTTGAAGTGGTATATCTCGTAAAGTATCAATTTCCCCACGATAATATTGTGAAATTCGTGTTTTTTGGACCAAAACACGTAGGAACAAAAAAAATTCCATCTAAATCCAGATGGCATCAAGGAATTTTCATATAGACACAAATACATCGTATTATAACACTCTGTATAGCATATTTGCAACTATACACCGAATGTTTTATGATCTGTACCATAGAACACGATACAGAAACCACGGAACTTGAGGTATAATAGAGTGCCTATATCTTGCAATTTGACACATTCCTATAGTCAAACTGAAACAAATGCGTCTCATAGGAGTTTTCATACACAAAACATGTGTTTTCGAAGAAGGACCTCTATATTCTTGTTATTCGATTACGTGACAGGTATTTGTGAAAATAGTCGATGAATTTGATCGATCCGTCAATTTAACGTCAGAGTTTCTTGTGATTTGATTTATTTCGACGCCATTCGGGTTTTTAATCATCGTTCTCACTACTGAAATCGCGGAAATACTTCTCGTTTTTGCTGAAATATTAAATAGTTCCTTTGCATTTCCATTTAGCACAGTCGAGAACCAATAATAAGTGATTTATACCGAGTGATGCTTTTGAAACGAAACAATATCGTACGCCGATATCTAACCTAACCTAGTATTACACCCAGGACGGGCGTAAGATGGGGTACGGCTCGATGCAGGGCATCCCCATGGTGGCTTCTTCTCCCGTCCGCCACGACTCGCCCATCGGGGTGCACCCGTTGGAGGTGCAGGCGTACCAACCGCCGTGGAAGGCGTTATCCGACTACGCCCTTCACGCCGACCTCGACCAGCCTCACCAGCCGGCTTTCCAGCAGCTCGTCAACCAGGTGAGCGTTCGGCGCCCTCTAGGGTGTTTGGTGTGAACTAACTCGAAGTTTCTCGGAGTGTTTGACGTGTTGTTGGGGATGGGGGCGATGTTGCCAGGTCTTGAATTTATCTTTGAACTTAGATAGTTTTTTCAAATAGATAAAATACATGTTTGCGATCTGGATTTCGATGAATTTTTTTTTGTTACGTGTTTTGGTCCAAAAAAATACGAATTTGGCAACATTGTCGTGGAAAAATTGATATTTTTCGAGATATTCCACTTCAAAGTTGAAATATGCAATCTTGATTTCGATATTTATTTTGTTATTACGTTTTTTAGTCTGAAAAACACGAATTTGGCAATATTATCCTGGGGAAATGAATAATTTTCGAGATATTCCACTTCAAAGTTGAAATATGCGATCTGGATTTCAATGATTTTTTTTTGTTTTCACATGTTTTGGTCAAAAAAATACGAATTTGGCAACATTGTCGTGAAAAAATTGATAATTTTCGAGATATTTCACTTTGGAGTTGAAATATGCGATCTGGATTTCGATATTTTTTTTTTGTTTTTACGTTTTTTGGTCCGAAAAACTAAAATTTGGCAATATTATCGTGGGGAAATTGATATTTTTCGAGATATTCCACTTCAAAGTTGAAATATGCGATCGGGATTTCGATATTTTTTTTGTTTTCCCTTTTTTTGGTCCGAAAAACTCGAATTTCACAATATTATCGTGGAAAAAATGGATATTTTTCGAGATATTCCACTTCAAAGTTGAAATATGTGATCTGGATTTCGATATTTTTTTTTGTTTTTACGTTTTTTTGGTCCGAAAAACACGAATTTGGCAACATTGTCGTGGAAAAATCGATAATTTTCGAGATATTCCACTTCAAAGTTGAAATATGCAATCTGGATTTCGATATTTTTTTTTGTTTTCACATGTTTTGGTCAAAAAAATACGAATTTGGCAACATTGTCGTGAAAAAATTGATAATTTTCGAGATATTTCACTTTGGAGTTGAAATATGCGATCTGGATTTCGATATTTTTTTTTTGTTTTTACGTTTTTTGGTCCGAAAAACAAAAATTTGGCAATATTATCGTGGGGAAATTGATATTTTTCGAGATTTTCCACTTCAAAGTTGAAATATGCGATCGGGATTTCGATATTTTTTTTTGTTTTCCCTTTTTTTGGTCCGAAAAACTCGAATTTCACAATATTATCGTGGAAAAAATGGATATTTTTCGAGATATTCCACTTCAAAGTTGAAATATGCGATCTGGATTTCGATATTTTTTTTTGTTTTTACGTTTTTTGGTCCGAAAAACACGAATTTGGCAACATTGTCGTGGAAAAATTGATAATTTTCGAGATATTCCACTTTAAAGTTGAAATATGCAATCTTGATTTCAATATTTATTTTGTTTTTACGTTTTTTGGTCCGAAAAACACGAATTTGGCAACATTGTCGTGGAAAAATTGATAATTTTCGAGATATTCCACTTCAAAGTTGAAATATGCAATCTTGATTTCAGTATTTATTTTGTTTTTACGTTTTTTTGTCCGAAAATCACGAATTTCACAATATTGTTGTGGAAAAATTGATAATTTTCGAGATATTCCACTTTAAAGTTGAAATATGCAATCTTGATTTCAATATTTATTTTGTTTTTACGTTTTTTGGTCCGAAAAACACGAATTTGGCAACATTGTCGTGGAAAAATTGATAATTTTCGAGATATTCCACTTCAAAGTTGAAATATGCAATCTTGATTTCAGTATTTATTTTGTTTTTACGTTTTTTTGTCCGAAAATCACGAATTTCACAATATTGTTGTGGAAAAATTGATAATTTTCGAGATATTCCACTTCAAAGTTGAAATATGCAATCTTGATTTCAGTATTTATTTTGTTTTTACGTTTTTTTGTCCGAAAATCACGAATTTCACAATATTGTTGTGGAAAAATTGATAATTTTCGAGATATTCCACTTTAAAGTTGAAATATGCAATCTTGATTTCAATATTTATTTTGTTTTTACGTTTTTTGGTCCGAAAAACACGAATTTGGCAACATTGTCGTGGAAAAATTGATAATTTTCGAGATATTCCACTTCAAAGTTGAAATATGCAATCTTGATTTCAGTATTTATTTTGTTTTTACGTTTTTTTGTCCGAAAATCACGAATTTCACAATATTGTTGTGGAAAAATTGATAATTTTCGAGATATTCCACTTCAAAGTTGAAATATGCAATCTGGATTTCGATATTTCTTTTTGTTTTTACCTTTTTTGGTCCGAAAAACACGAATTTCACAATTTTGTCATGGGGAAATTGATATTTTTCGAGATATTCGTGTTGGAAAACGTAAGAGAAAATAAGGTGTGAAATTTCGTACTTCAAAGTGAAATATCTCGAAAAGTATCGATTTCCCCACGATAATATTGCAAAATTCGTGTTTTTTGGGCCAAAATACGTGTGTACCCAAGAAAATTTCCATCAAAATCCAAAAACTCGCAGTAAATCATCCATTCGGTGACGTAACCATCAACCCCATACCAAACGAACCACAGAACGGCTCCGTCAGTTTCGCGTCAAACCCCTGCGCCCTCTAACCTCCCTAAACGACACTAAAAACGAAGCGTCTACGCGTCCACTCGCCGTCCCCGTAACCCCCTCGAATTCTTCCAGATGCACGGCTACGACCTTCCGCCGCCCTCGATAGCCCCCGGCGCGCCCCACCCGGCCATGATGGGCGCGGGCGCGCCCGGCCTGCCCTCCTCCGACGCCATGACGCACCCGGACAGCACCGACGGCTACGTCACCTATTTGGAGAGCGACGAGAGCATGCCGGCCAGCCCCTAACCGGACTAGCGTCTCGCCTCGCCGCTGCTGACGTGTTGGGGGGCGCTGCTGGTGCGGCAGCTCGCCTGCTGCGCCGCCGCCAACGCGACGACGAGGTTCTGATCGAGAGCAAAGTGGGAGAAATGCGATGGAAACAAAAAAAAAAACACCACAACACGATGCTTCCTGCTCTCGAAAATCTCCAATTCAAAACGTACACACACGATAACATACCCTCAAGGCTGTTCATCGACGACCAACGTAAACGTATCTCCTGACAGCTACGTGAAGCGAATAATCTCTTCCTATTGGCCCGTTCATGTTACGTCGCGAACCGATACGTTTACGTAACAGCGTGTAATCATGCCGTTAGGTGACGTGTCAAAGTCATGTCATTTGTCATATATCAAACGCAGCTGATGGGATGTAAATGGCGGCCATTTTAGTTTTGCTCGTTTGTTGTGAGTTTCGCGAAGTTTTTGTGATTGTCCAACAAATAAGTGATGTTTCCCTACATTAAAATAGACAACTTGAATTTCAAACAGGTATTAAACTAATTAAACTGTGATAAAAACAAAAATATTGCGTTGAGATGATGTTCCGTTGGCTGCCGAATGCTGAAAATTACTCTCATGAAAATGTGATGTGAACTTTATTACACTTTCGATGACTGGACCTACTAAATCGGGCAACAAAACAGCTGTCGAGGCGTTTTTGAATTTGCAAAAGGTAATCCTTTTTGGAATGTACCAAAGTATTGAATTTTTTAGTAGACTTCAAACTTGCATTACTCATTGAAATAGCTGGTAACGTTTCAGAAATTTGCTTTCTTTTGTTTTTTCTTTACCAAAGTGCCCAACAACTGACATGGGAATTATCCAGAACAAATTTTGTACCAGAAATATCAAACAATGATCTTATTTTTAATGGAAAACAGTTTCTTATATTCATTGTTCACCTAAATGAGTATTCCATCAAATGAATTGTCATCTAGAGCTGACCTGAAAACAACAAACATGACTCACTTCTCACTATTTTTTTCGATTGTAAACATTTCATTTTATCAGTTTCATTACACATCCATTTAAACATGTTTTGAGGCTGGTACGTTCAGATTTTCACGTTAAAAATACCAAATCAACTTGTACCATATGTAATTAATATATAATGTAATATATGTTGTACAATTTTGTTGAACATCCATGTCGTTAATTAGTAGATGTTATGATTTTATGGATTCTATTTTGCATATTCCTTTCACATTATTTTGGCATTATCTCATTATGATGTGGATATTTGATGATTTTACTCACCATATAATTATGTAACTGTAAATAATGTTATAAGAAATTATTTGTATATAATGAAGTAAATAATTATAATTATTGACAGCTGTGTTTGATTTACCAATGAAATATCACCAATACGTCACAATACGACATGTCAGATTATGTCAAAGAAGACAGGTGACATTGACATACATTAGATCGACTAGTGAGCACAGAAAGAATCAAAACAAAGGGCCAAAAACTTTCTTAAACTGAGCTTGAAAACAGAAATATTTCTAATAGTGCTTGTCAAAAAATCACATATCAAGATAATATTGCGTTGTTGCCAGTTGTATTTACCAAAAAAAGAGTATTATTCAAGATTAACTCTAGGTAGGTACCTGATTCTTTTCGAAATAAAACAACGTTTAGCATATACATATAAGTTTACTTGTAGATATAGGGGAACAAAAAAACACTCATTACATATAAAATATAAGATACATATAGTAAATTCGAATTATTGAAAATATGGCCCAGTTCAGAATCCCAATTTCTGACGATTGACAAATCGAAAGAAAAGTCATTTAGAGAGCAGGTCTGTCAAAAATTGATTGGATTGATATGTCAAAGAAACTGGAAGAGTATTGAACTTGAATATTATTATTGTACCACATGAATAAATGCCAAGACATCCGAGAGAAACACAAACCATTCACCAACAATCAGCATGAACCGCACTTTAACCTCAAAATATCTCAGAGATTTTTACTTCACAGGTTGGTGTTCCTCGGTTGGTTATTGGTATTTGAGCAATTGCTGAGAGTATTGAGCTTTAATATCTAATTGTACCACATTGATAGCTGCCGAAAGGAACACGAAACTTTTACCAACAATCGGCATGAACCATACTTGAACCTCGAAATATCAGAGATTTTGCTGCACAGATTGGTGTTCCTCAATTAGTTGTCGATATGTTGAGTAAAGAGGTAAAATATCGAATAGCTGCCGAAATGTCATTACCACAAAAATAGCTTTATTTGTAAAAACTGAAAGCTTGCTGCATTATCGATTAGTAAAAATATTGTTCCATTTAGTATCAGTCATGAAATTTGCTTTGTATATATACAAGGACGTATTCCGTTTCTGTTTCATTGTTAAAATTAGGGCATCAAACAAGGCCCCCACACGAAAGAAAAAACGATGAAAATGGCACGATTCACAGCTAAAAACTCGAACATTACCTAAAGCTTCCATCTAAGCACACACAAAGAAGGCGATTTCGTTATTGCTGAGGAAATCGTTACACAATAAAAATATGACACACAAATATCACAGAACACATCTGAATCCGCCCAAAAAAAATATTGCACAATCATTTTCTTCAGCTTGAAACAAAAATCACCCGGTAGAGAAATGCGGAAAAACAGCACGAACCCTTCTTTGCGTGTGCCGACAATTGACACGGCTGGAATAATAAGAAACATAAGTGATATGTTCGATGACGTCACTAGTTTTCCTCTGACGTTTGAGGTGGGGTTTCGTCTACGCTATGCTCCAGAAGAACGGCTTTCTCGTCTTTGCCGCTAGGCGTCGCGTTGTACATCGACTCGTAGACTGGATTGGCGAAATTGGACGACTGAAAAATAACACCAAGTCGAATTGGTCAACCGACTGTGTTCTCAATTATTCAAGGATACAAAAATAAGAGCCTTCATAAGATCAGGGTTCATGCATCATCGACTAAGAAAGTGTTTATGGCTCGTTCAACTGTCCATAACTCCGTCAATTTTGCTTTAATCGACTCGAAATTTTGACACGATATTCTTGAAATATTATGGATTCATTTGAAAAAATGTGAAATGAATTATCTAATACCCTACCCGTTTTTTAAGATCAGGGTTCATGCATCGACTAAGAAAGTGTTGATAGCTCGTTAATCTGTCAATAAATTCGTCAATTTTGCTCGAAACAACTCGAAATTTGGACAAAATATTCTTCAATTATTAATTTGAGAAAATAATAATAATGCGAAACAATGTGTGGAACGTTTCCTAGTCGTAAAGAAAAAGAAAAAAAAACTCACCTTGTCCGCATCCAAAGTGAAAGGCTCAGCGTCCCTCTCCTGGAAAATGGGGTTACTGAAATCGTTTTCCTGCAGCCGAGCGTGCGCGAACGACGTCCTATTCTTGAAGAAATACTCGGACAGCAGGAACCCTGCTAGCAACACCACGACGACGACGGCGACAGCCGAAATAACGGGCACCCAAATGCCCCGGGATTCTTTCCCGCTGTGCGCGTCCAAATCGTAAGGGACCTCTTCACAATGTGCACCTGGAAAACCGGTGGAAAATTCGGGTTAGGTGAGTGTGGGTCGAAAAATGGAGGCCAAGTGAGGTGGCGGGAAAAAGTGGCCGTCAGTTTTTTGTGATTTTCTCCGTTGATTGGGGGCCGATCGGGACGTTTCACACCTCATTTTTTTCGTCTTTTAATTCTCTACAATTCATGTTTTGAAACTTTTCACGCCCCCCCACTACTTTATTTTTTACGAGCGAAAAACTGAAACAACTGCACTGAAGCTTGGACAACAATTGAAAACAAGTAAATTCCAAGTGGAAAAATCATGATCCGGGTGCGATTCCGCGATTTGACAGCTGTCAAGCTTCCCCCCAATCTGACCTGAAAACTTCCACGCACCTTTGTATCCGTTCGGGCAAACGCAGAAGGGATTTCTGTCCGTGGTGTTCAGAGAGCACGATCCGCCGTTGCGACAGAAACTCGCGCATTCGACAGGCACCTCGCAGTTGTCACCTGTCCAACGCTTCGTGCAATGACAGACGGCTCGGCCGCCCTGAGAGGGCAGCACGCAAACGCCGTTGTTCAAGCAACGATTCTTACAGGGGTTCGAGCCGAGAATGTAAGTCTGGAAAAAACAACCACAATAATTCATTATTTTCATTTTTTTTTTTGGGGTAAAACATTCGATGACCTCACCTCGCATTTGAGTCCGCCCCAGAGGAGCGGGCATTGACAGACGAGGTCGTCGGCGTCCTCGTTGGGTTTGACGCACACCCCGCCGTGTTGACATTGACAGTTGTCGCTGCAGCCGGCCGGCGGGTACCTTTCGGTGCACATTTTCGTCTCGCATCTCCTGCCGGTGAACAGGGGCGGGCACGTGCAAACCGGTTCTTTCGTGCCCATCTTGCACGTACCTGAATCACAGTTGGATTTCGATGAATGGGTGGATTATTTTTTTTTTTCAGTACAGTTTATGCGTGATATTTTTGGGATTGTCGAAGTCGAAAGCTCCGTTGTTTTTTTTTTCACGAGTAGAAATCGAAGTCACGAATTATGTCATTACATAGTTGCCAAGTGTCTTGATTCATCTGTAGACATCCGAATTTTTATTAAATGAATATTATACAGGGACACAAAATATAAAATTGTTTTTTACATCGTCAAGATAATTAGTGCCTACCGATTTTGGCATTTTTGAAATTCTAAACTTGCATTTTGTGGATAAAAAAAATACAAGAAATGTTTTCCTGTTTCATAGATTTTTCTTTTTAATTTTTCAACCGTGATGCTTTTGCAATTTTCTCGATTTAATATAATTTTTCAAGTGTTCAAGGGCCAAATACATCGTAGATTAGGATTGATTAAATCGAATTACATGGAAATCTCTTTAGATTCGAGCTTAAAAATTTTCTTTATCACGATAACCACAATTATTTGCAATTTTTGTCGTCAGGACACCAACCGACTGCGCCAAATTTTCGAAAATTAGTGTTCAAGAGATCAAAAACATGAAAATTATGCTGAAATTTTTTATCATTTATCAAACATCCAATATTCGCAATTTTTTCGAATATTTTTTTGCAATTTACCCCAATTTAGAGAGTGTACAGCAAACGTTTTGAATTGAAGAAATAAAAAAACAAAGAAATCTCAGTATCTCTTGGGTAGTCTTAGAACATGTTGACGACTGACGTCACTGTCTCAAAAATTTGGCGCAGTCGGTGGATCTGTCTGAAATATGCGATTTTGAATTAAATTAAATTTCGATGGGTGTAAAAATCCTTTCAGGACTCCAACTACAGGGTGTAAAAATGCCTCAACACTACTCAAAAGAATGAAATAAATGAAATGCATGAAATGAACAAAATAAATAAAATGAATGAAATAAATAAAATAGATTAAATAAATCAAATAAATGAAATAAATTAAATTAATGAAATGACTGAAATGAATAAAATAAATTAAATGAATGAAATAAATAAAATGAATAAAATAAATAATAAAATAAATATACAAAATAAATCCCCCTCACCTCCATTAAGACAATGCTTATCGCAGCCGTTCAGCTCGCACTTGTCCCCCCTGTACCCCGACGTGCACGAGCACTTGAAGCCGCCCGCCGAGCCGATCGGCCTGCCGTGTTTGCCGCACAAAGACACCTCGCAACGTGGGCCCGTGTACCCCGGGGGGCACGAACACGACCGCCTCCCGTCGCCGCCGGCGTTTTTGACGGTGCAAACGCCGCCGTTCTCGCAGTGGAAGTCGAAGCAGGCCTGACAGCGGTTGCCGGAGAAGCCGAACGGGCAGCGGCAATGCGGGTCGCCGGATTTCGAGGTGCAGTTGCCGCCGTTGTAGCACCTGGATTTTTTTTTAGGTTAGGTTAGTGGGACGAAATGAAACAAAAAAATCCGAAAAAAATCTCGAGCTCGAGTTTTTTGGTAATGAATTTTTCAATATAGCAGAGCTATTCCAAATGTACGAGAATGGATTATCAGAATTTTTATATATAAAAAAAAAAATTGGCAGAGCTTGCACCTGCTCATTGATTTTTTTTATTTTTGTGCCTAATTTGCTCAAATTGTTTGAAATTCTAGTCGAAACTATTCAACACAGAGATATCCATTTTTATTTGCTGGTTTATTTAGGCAAGATAGTTGTGACAGCTCTCCAGAAGATGTGGTGTTGCTTCTTGTCCCTTTTTTCAAGAATACCCCGAAAAAGGAAAAAAAAAGAAACTATCTGTTATTTTTTCTTGACGTTTTCTATAAAAAAAAATTGTGGATTAATGAGAGGAGCTGTTTATTGGCTTCCAAGTTCTACGGATTTAACATCAATTGAATATTTTCTCCGGGGTTTTGAATACTATGTTTTTTTTCGGATTTTTTCTCTCACAAAATATTTTAAAAGAACAGCTTTTCAATGACCTTCAGATTATTAATAAAAAATATATTTCTTCTTTGACTTGAAGAAAAAATGGTAAATTTAAAATAATAATAATAATAATAATAATAAAATAGTTGGACTAGTAAAAGTCAAACTGTTCAATTTAATCGATGATTTTTTTGTATTCCTTTATGAAAATTCTATTCATGAATTTCTTCTCACAACATATTGAAAAAATAAAAATAAAATAAAATTTGGTGGATTAGTAAGCAAAAAACAAAGTTTTGGGCAATATTTTTTGAATTCCTTCTCACTTACAAGGCATGAAAAAAAATAAAAAAGGTGAAATAATAAAAAAGGAACGACCACCAAAGCCTCCCGATTCAACCCCTACGGCCCACATAAACCTCCCTTAAACAAACACACCCAATTACTGAATCGCACTTACCAATTGACGCACACATCGACCAACGTTTCGCAGCGCTCTCCCGTCCACAGCGGCGGGCAGTTGCACTTGAGCGGCGCCGGCTCGTCCGGCGACTTTTTCGAGTTCGCATCCACATAACACAGTCCGTGATTCTTGCAGTACTGCGAGCAGCGGTAGTGCTCGCAGTTGGCGCCCGAGTACTGCGGCGGGCAGACGCATTTCGGCCCGCGGCCCTGCACCACCTTGCACGTGCCCGTGTGGCAGTTCAATGGGCAGCCGGCCGGTTTGGCAGAGGCCGCCCTGCAGGTCTGAAAGGGAAAGGGTTTCAGGGTAGGAAGCGCGTGGGGGAGAAATGGCCTCCAAGGTCTCGGAATTTAACATCAGTTGACTATTTTTTGGGGGTTTCAGAAATAACTTTCCTGAGTGGCCTCCAAGGTCTCCGGATTCAACTTCAATGGATTTTTTCTTATGAGGTTGTCAAAGAGCAAAATTTTATTTACTATTTATGTTTTTTTTTTCGATTTTTTCTCACTCACAAGATGTTAAAAAAATATATAAATGAGAGACCTAGTAAGAGAGGAACTGTTGACTGGCCTCCAAGGTCTCCGGATTTAACGTTAATTGAAAATTTTTCTTGGGTTCTTGAAAGCGAAATTTTTAATAATCTTCATGATTTTTTTTGGATTTTTTTCTTATCTACGAGATATTAAAAGAAAAAAACAAAAATAGTATTCGAATTTCACATTAATTGACAATTTTTTCTGGACTTCTAAAGTTTTGGATACTATTCATTATTTTTTTTTTACTTTTTCTAATTTACAAGTGATATTTGTGGTTCCTTTCTGATTTAAAGTATTTTTTTATGAAAGTAGATGGAATAATTGAAAAAATTCCAGATTTAGCCCCTATAGCCCATTTCCTTGGAAACTCTATTACACATTCAACGCTACCAAACCGCAATACCACACAGGATGTTCGAAATATTCCCAGCCACTCACCAAATTATCCTTGACGAACCCATCTGCGCAGGTGCAAGTCGCACTGCTAGGCGTCAGCAGGCAAAATTCGCTGTCGTTGCAGTAATCCGTGCAGCTGTTCGGCATTTTCGGGTGTTTCGACTCGTGCAGTATCAGAATATCGGAAATTCGGGTCAGACCTTGGGATAAATACGTCACGTTGCCTTTGCCGAATTTGTTCATTCGGAACAGGTCGTGCTTGTGGAGGGACGAAACGAAGAGGTTGTCTTCGAAAATTTCGATTTTGTATGGTCGGGTGTCTGGAAAAAGGCGGGGGATTTTTTATAATTTGAGGTGAAATCACAAAAAAAATAAATGACATTGAGTCAGGGCTATGATTTCTATCTAATCTATAAGATACTTTTGAAACTGAGATAAAAAAACATTTTTTCATATCTATTTTTCCATGATTTTTATGGATATTAGAATATAAAAAAAAAACAAAGCAAAAAATCGAAAATCTTTGAATTACAGGTTGGGGAGGGCTATAAAAAAGCCCTCCCTACTTGACACGATTTCAACCCTCATAGCAACCCACAAAACAAATAAAAAAATCCACAACGCCACTCACCCAGCTCGAAACTCCTGACGACCCGCCTGTCGCTTCCATCGACCTTCACGCTCTCCACCGTCATGGTCTTGGGATCCGCCCAATACAGCCGGCCGCCCGCGTGATCCATCGCCAAATCGGTGGGCCACAGCACGCCGCTCGCCACCAGCACCCTGCGCTTGTAGCCGTCCATGTGGGCGGTCTCGATGCGCGCCCCAGGTCCCCCCCAATCGGCCCAGAAGACGAGCCCGTGGGCGGGCGACACGACGATGCTTCTCGGCTGGTGCATGTTGCCCGAGGCCAGCGTGTAGGAGTAGGCGCCGTCGAAGGTGGCCGCCAGGATGCGCGAGCCGTCGGTTATGTAGATGCGGCGGGCTATCCAGTCCAAGGTCAGGCCTCTGGGGGAGAAGGGGGGCGGTTGGTGTTGATTAAGGGTTTTTTTTGGATTTTTCGATGGTTTGTGCTTTGAAAAACGGCCTGTGGAAGCGGCGAGGTCGTGGCTTGAATGACAGCTGTCTAAAGAGCTGGTGTAAACCGCGATAATTGAAAGTTTGAAGGCGTTTTGCCTTCTGAATTGCTGACGTCATAGCTCGCAGAGAAATTGACAGATCGACTCCAAATTGGGACTGAGTATGCTTCAATATATTTACTATAAAATGACATGAAAGCTTTTTGGTTGGTTGAGAATTGTCAATTTGGCATTGAATAAATCTTAATCATTTTTACGCGAAAAACGTCACTCTTTTTCAGTGCTACGCCATTTCGTTAATTTTTGATACTTTTCCAAAAATCCTAGGTCATTGTATAGGAAAAACCTTCAACTTCAATAATCTCTCAGAATTTTTTTGTTTCGGCTACTCATTCAGCCGCAATGACGTCAGCAGTGGGGGATCTTTTTTTAGCACCTCCGAAGATAAGAGCTCATAACTCCGTCGTTTTTCAATATTTTTGTGAAGAAAAAATCTCAAAATATAGCTGGAAATATACCTTAGCATAACCAAAAAACTTCAAATATTCTATAGAGTACTTTTCTTTAAAAAAATCGCGAAAATCGCCTAACTTTGTTCGAAAAGAATGCGGATTTGATTTTTTGGCGCAGTCATGCTGGATAATTGGTAAAACTTTTTATATAAACTCAGAATTAAGCCTACTAATTCGTATAATTAGGTGTTTATTTTCGTATTCTGAAGCTTCTGCGAAATTTTCATCGAAATCCTTGATTTTTTCGTTTTTTTTTGTTTCTTGAAAAGCAAAATTTCAGATACTATCCGTGATTTTTTTGATTCCTTGTCGTTTATGAGATAAATTTTCTCATGGGGTTCTCAAAAAGCAATGTTTGAAATACTATTTATAATTTTGATCTTGATTTCTTCTCACTCACTCAAGATGTTGAAAAAAATACAAAAATGAGTGAACTAGTAAAAGAGGAACTGTTGACTGGCCTCCAAGGTTTCCGGATTTAACGTCAATTGGACATTTTTTATGGAGTTCTTGCGAGAGCGAGATTTTTTATAATTTTCCAGAATATCATCTGACCCACTTCGAGCGAGTTTTCCACGCAGAAAATTCTGTATATTCACCTGGGATCGTGCAAATTGGAAAGCACGGTCTTAGCAACATCAGCGTCTCTATTCGCCCGCCCATCTTTGTCGATTTGAATAATCATAGACTGCACGCGTTTGTTCTGGTGGTCGGTCCAAAAAGTCTCCGCTTGCCTGCCGGCAGACAGGATATCCACGGCGTCCACTTTATAACCTGGCGCAGTCGCCAACGTCTTCACGTCGGTGTCGATTCCGAACTTGTAGGGCGAGACCAGCCTCAGCTCGGCCTCGACCGCCAGCACCAGATTCGCCAGACCGCCTGCCCAAAAATCATCGATGAACAAATCGAACATTTATTTTTTTATAATAATGAAGCATTTTATTTGCTGTCGTTACAATATGAACAAGAAAATAAAATATATTGTTTGGATGTGCGAATATTGAAATAAAAAAAATCAATATTAAACTTATACAAAAAAAACAAATACAAAATATGAGAGGTACGAATACAATTTGATTCAAAACTAAACAAAAATAAAACTAATCTTAGTAAAATTTAAAAAATAAACGAAAAAAAAAATACCTAGAGCTTGGCAATTGCCCGCCTCCGTGTTCTGGTATCCGGCCACGCATTTGCAGGTCGTCTGGTTCTGTCTGGTTTCGACGCAGATCTGGGAGCAGGTGTCCCATTTGCAGGCGGACGTTGGGCAGTCGGTTTCGTCGCTGTCATCGGCGCAGTCGTTCGAGCCGTCGCATTTCAAGGTCGCGTCGATGCAACGCCCGTTTTTGCACGTGAATTGCTTGGAGGGGCAGAGTCCGTACCTGGAAATGTGCGTTTGAATAGCTGTTCGATGTTTTTTTGGATTGGAAAACGGGAGGTTTGCGAGTTTTTGGAATTTTCAACGTGAATTAACTCGAAAACTATTCTAGATGGGGCAAAAACGGATTTCACTGCCGTTTTCTGAACCTCTTAAGGCGCCTTATAGGCGAGTTTTCAGGCAAGACCATTGGGAAAAAATGTATGAATCAAGAAGAAACATAAATTGAGAGAAAATAGATGTTGAGGAAAAACATGAATTGAGGAAAAATCATAAATCGATAAAAGATAAATCGAGAAAAAACAGAAATATTAGTTGAGAAAAACAAAAATTGAAATCAAGAAAAATAGAATTAAAAAAAAACAAATCGAGAAAAAAATCTGAAGAGAACATAAATCGAGAAAACACATGAATTGAAAAAAAAAAAACATGAATTGAGGTGAAAATATATAAATTATGGAAAAAATATAGATTGAGAAAAATAACATAGATCGAGAATGGACATAAATCGATAAAAAACATAAAAATAAAACAACAAATTGAGCGAAAAAAATGTAAATTGGGGGGAAAAATGTATATTGAGGTAAAAAAATATAAATTGAGGAAAAAAACATGAATTGAGGTGAAAATACATAATTTATGGAAAAAATATAGATTGAGAAAAATAACATAGATCGAGAATAGACATAAATCGATAAAATACATAAAAATAAAACAACAAATTGAGGGAAAAAAATGTAAATTGGGGGGGAAAATGTAAATTGAGGTAAAAAAAATATAAATTGGGAAAAAAAACATGAATTGAGGTGAAAATATATAAATTATGGAAAAAATATAGATTGACAAAAATAACATAGATCGAGAATAGACATAAATCGATAAAAAACATAAAAAGAAAACAACAAATTTAGGGGAAAACATGTAAATTGAGGGGAAAATGTATATTGAGGTAAAAAAATATAAATTGGGGAAAAAACATGAATTGAGGTGAAAATATATAAATTATGGAAAAATATAGATTGATAAAAATAACATAGATCGAGAATAGACATAAATCGATAAAAAACATAAAATAAACAACAAATTGAGGGGAAAACATGTAAATTGAGGGGAAAAATGTATATTGAGGTAAAAAAATATATATTGAGGAAGAACACGAATCGAGAAGAAACATAAATTGAAAAAAATAACAGAAATTGAAAAAAAAAAACATGAATTGGGGTGAAAAATATAAATTATGGAAAAAGATTAGATTGAGAAGAATAACATAGACCGAGAATAGACATGAATCAATAAAAACATAAAAAGAGAACAACAAATTGAGGAAAAAAACATGAATTGAGGAAAAAAAACATGAAACAATAAAAAAACCCTCCTCACCGTCTACAAATATGCTTGTCCTCATCGCTGCCATCCCCGCACTGATTCTTCCCGTCGCAGAGCGCGAACATCGGCACGCACCGATGGCTCTTGCAGCGGAACCGGCCGGCCGGGCAGGCGATCGAGAAGCACGCCCGCTCGTCCGATCCGTCGTCGCAGTCGTTGTGGCCGTCGCAGCGCCACTGCTCGTTCACGCACGCGCCGTCCGCACACTTGAAGCCGTTGTGCGGGCACGATTCCGTGCAGTTCGCCTCGTCGGAGCCGTCCGGGCAGTCGGTCTCGCCGTCGCATTTCCATGATCTGAGAGAAGGGGGGCAGGTTATTCGATTTGTGGGCGGAGGTTGATTTTTTAAGTATAAAAAGGCATGAAAATAGCAACAGTAGGGTACAGGAGCAGGTGAATTCCATGAATCTATGATTTTCTTCAATGCTGAATAGAGGAAAACGATAGATTTTTTTTCTAGTTGTGAATTTCAGTGAGAAACAATTAAGGAATATAATGCAGGGGTCATATTTGAGTTCTATTTTTTTTTCTGCGAAATTCAATGCTGAAAATGGAATAACAATACAGTGACAACGATAACATATTTAAGTTTTGAATTTCAAAGAAAAAAAATTAAGAATACAATACAGGACACTAATTGAGTGTCATTTTCAACTTCCATTTTATTCTGACGAGATATAAATAATTCAATACCAATTATGGCGTTTTTGATTCTCGAAATGATAGAAATAATAAAAGAATACCATACAGAGCTTAAATTGAGTCATTTCTGATTTTTTTCTGCTCCATTTGATGCTGACAAGAGAAAAAAATTATTGGGAACCACCCATCGAGTTTTTGAGAGTTGAATTTCAGAAAAAAAAGGTTTTGTCAGTTCTAACTTCTAAAATAGAAAAATAATTATAATAATTTTGTTTTTAATTTAAAATTTTCGATTTTTAAAATAGTGCTTGGAGTCTGAAAACCCTGTATGAATATGAAATAATGAATGAAAAATCTCGACACTTACAAAAATATGCACAACTTGGGATTGGAACACTGAAATTCGTTGTCCTTGCACTGCGTGTGGCAATCAACTTCATCGGACCTGTCATCGCATTGGTATTCACCGTCACATTTCAGATCGCCCCGTATACACCTGCCGTTTTGACATCGGAATTCCGACTCTGAACAGTTCCTCGGTTCACAACCTAGCAAAAATTCCACGAGAATTGAAAAAAAAAAATGCTCCTAGTGACGTCACAAGTGCTAAGTATGGGGCAGATGTCAGATTTAATCGTTACGTCATTACATACGTAACAGTTTCATGTGTTGCTTTTCGAAAAATGAGCAAGCGAACATTTTCCAGCGATTTCTTTTATTCATCAGCAGTGACTGGTAATTCGATTGAATTGATGGAACGCTCTGTACAATTTTTGGCAGGAACAGTGAATTTTCTGCGAGTCTCTCAAATGTGATTTTTTTTATTGTGACATCTTTAATAGCAAGGCATCTGACATTATTTCGAAAATTGTTTAACGTGGTTTCAGTGTTTTTTTTATTTTCGTTATGAATTTATTTGTATAGCTTGCTTCAGTTTTTTGAATTATTTTTGATGTTTTTATTTCAGATTAAATTCGATAAATGTATCACCCCATATATCAGTTCCTTAAATTTGTTTTTTATTGTATTTTATTTTTTTCAT
Organism: Plagiodera versicolora; assembly: GCA_037013635.1. Lineage (NCBI taxonomy): Eukaryota > Metazoa > Arthropoda > Insecta > Coleoptera > Chrysomelidae > Plagiodera > Plagiodera versicolora. Next base: position 10,354,317 of record CM072989.1, read on the forward strand.
TTATATTTCTTTTTTACAAATATTTTTTTTGTATTTACCCCAGAATTGTTGACCAACGAGTAGCAATATTATTATTATTATTACGAGTAAATCGCCAAAAAAAAAATTATCAGCTCGATTATTCTCACCGAGTTCGTCGGAGCCATCCCCGCAGTCCTCCTCGTAATCGCACCTCCACCTGCCCGGTATGCACTTGTTGTTGGTGCACTTGAAGTAGCTCGGTTCGCACGTGTGGTACTCGGGGCGGCTGCACGTGGGCGGCTCGTCCTCGCCCTCGGCGCAGTCGTGATCGCCGTCGCACAGCCACGTCTTCGGGATGCATCTGCCCGAGTTGCAGCGGATGTGTTGGGGGCCGCAAGTGCGGGAGTCGCAGTCCTGCACGACGATTTATACGGGTTTTGTTTGAATTGGGGGGTTTTGGGGTGTTTTACAGGGATTTTTTGGGCTTTTGGGAATCTTTGACATCGGATAATTAGAAAACTATGCTCGATATTAGATTATAGACGTTTTCAGGCAATTTTATGTTTTGAAACTTCGCTCAATATGTTATTGTTTTTTTTTTTAGAAAATTAAGTCTTCGAAAACTCTTCAACGTTCGTAAGGAGACTCCCAGAGCATCTATAAGGACTCTTCATGGGTTTTTTCATTGAAATTAAGAGAATTTTGGGAGTTTTTGCGACTTTTTGGAGTTTTTTGGAATTATCAACATGAATTATCTCGGAAAATATACGAGATATCGAAAAACGGATTTCACCACCGTTTTCAGCGCCTCTCAGATAATTTATAGAGGATTTTCAGGCAAATTATTTTTCCAAAACTATGCTAGAAATTCAATTTAATTTTTTTTTGGAAAATTACAAGTCTTCGAAAAGTCTTTAATTTTTATATAAAAACTTCTGAGGCATTGACATGGACTTTCTATGTTTTTTTTGTCGGAAAAGGAATATTTCCGTGAATTTCCAACTTTATCGCTACACCAGATGATAAAAAATCACGAATAAACAAAAAATTGCCAGTCATTCACCTGCTGTTCATCGGAATTATCCAAACAATCGTTGTCCCGATCGCACACCCACACAGTCGGAATGCATTTATCGTTGTCGCACTTGAACTGATTGGGGGGACAAGTGGCTGGGGGGCAATCGGCTTCGTCCTCCCCCAAAGCACAATCGACGATTTTGTTGCAACGCTGTTTGGACGTTATGCAAACAGGCGGAACAGTTCCGTTGCCTTCACATCTACAAAAAAAAAAAATAATAATATCGCGAAAATTGACCCCTCCCCACCAATAATTGCTCACCTGAATTGGGTGTTGAGGCAGGAATAATGCTCGCACTCGCTCTCGTCAGATTTGTCGCCGCAATCGTCCTTGCCGTTGCACAGATCGGAAGGATGAATGCAGTGTCCGTTCTTGCACTGATACTGCCCGGGGCGGCATTGGAATTTGGGACAATCTGCCGGTTCGTCGCTGCCGTCCCCGCAGTCGTCTTGGGTATCGCATTTCCACCAAAATGGAATGCACCTGGAAATTATTGTTGTCAAATGTCATTCTGGCGCTGGTGACAAGGGATCATATCTATCTATATATCTAACCAATTCGTGTTTATAATGTCAACGTGAACGTTGTGTATTTTATTTATCAAAAAATCGGTCGGCTTTGAAAATTTTTTCCAGGTCAAACGACTGCGCCAAAAAAATTTGAGAAAAACTTGGTACGTTTCTCAACGGTCTGAATTTCGTGGTCATTTTTCTGGAAATTCGACATTTATTTTTATTGAAGGATCTAGTTAATTGTTACTAGAAGAATCTATGAATGATGCACAAAAAATTCACAAAAATCATCGGTTTATCGGAATTAGAGTTTTTCAGTATTACTTAAAGCCAGCAAATATTTCATCGAAGGGGGGCAATAAATTATTATGGATTTTGGAAAATTTTACCGGCAAACCCTGACTCACCTCAGGCTGGTCCGGCACTCGAAATGGGCGGACGTGCAATTGGCCTCGCAGCTCCGCCCATCGTCGCCGAGCACGAAGTTCTCCGGGCAGGCGCACGTGTAGAACGGCTCCTCGGGCACCAGCAGACACAACGCCGAACAGTTGGCCGCCGCACAGGGATTCCTCTCCCGCCCGGGCTGCCTGAACGGATGCACCACCCTGATGTCCATCGGCCGGTGCACCGTCGACAGAATCGACTCGCCATCCTCGCCGCTGTACTTGTTGCACCGCTCCACGCTCTTCGTCTCCCAGTCCGTCCAGTAGACGTGCTCCTCCCACACGTCGATGGCGAACACGTGGTGCAGCTGCAGCCGCGGCTGCTTCTGCCGGCTGGCCACGATGCGCACGTGCCGGCCCTCCAAGTCGGCCACGGCGATGTAGTCCTCCCTGGCGTCCGCCCAGAACAGCTCCTCGGTCTCGTAGGAGATGGTGAGCGCGTTCGGCCAGCCCAGGTTCGCCGTCACGATGCTGCGCGGCTTGGAGCCGTCCATGGCGGCCTTGCCGATGTGCACCCTCGTGCCCCAGTCCGACCAGTACATGTAGCCCCGGGTGGGGTCCAGGGCGAGCGCGCGCGGCTCCTCCAGCCCCTTCGAGTGCAGCACTTTGCGGAAGTCGCCGCTCAAGCTCGACACCTCGATGGTGTCGAGGCCCTTGTCGCACCAGTACAGGTTCCTGCCGATCCAGTCGACGGCGAGGCCGTCGGGGTTCTGGAGGGTGGGCGAGTGCAGCGTTTGCGCTTCGGTGGCGCTTCGGTTGTTCTTGTAGTCGCACAGGCGCTTGATGGAGGAGACCAGTTGCGTGACGTCCGACCAGTAGATGCACTGCTCCTGCCAGTCGTAGTCCAAGGCGACGGCGTTCGTCAAATTGTGCGCCAGCAACGAGCTGTGCCCGCTCAGATCCAGCTCCCTTATATAGTACCTGCACGAAAAATTTGTCACATTTATTCACCGACAGGCGAATGAATTGAGACCGAATTTCTCACCTGTTGGCCAACACCAAACTGACTTTGACGGTGGAATTGGCCCGGCAGGATTTTTTGTCCGCGTGCAGGACGTAGTTTTCGCGACAGCTGCAGTGATACGAGCCCCTGGTGTTCCGGCATACCTGACTGCACGGTTTCTGAGCGCACTCGTCGACGTCGTCGCAGCGGTGGCGGTCCTTCGGGTCGACTCGGTAGCCTTGCTTGCATCGGCACTCGTATCCGACGGGTTTGTCGACGCAGATTTGGGCGCATGGGGGTGGCGATGCCGAGCATTCGTCTATGCCTACGAACGAAATGGGCTTTGAATTGAATTTCATCTGAATTTTGCCGAAATCTGCGGTTCTACTGATGTCACAAAAAAAAAACAAGAAAGAACACTGGGTACGATTCTCAACGCTCTGTTCTTCTGTTTCTTCAAAATTCAGCAATATCGACCGATTTATTTTCAAGCAGAAAATCCATAAAGAAACCTAGAAAAATCTACAAAGATTCCACAAAAATAAATCGTCCAGAAAATTCAAAAAAAAAAAGTATCTGGAAAAAGTATCTGGAAAATATCAACAAAGATTTCAAACGTAATCTATTAAAAACCCACGAAAATCTATGAAAAAATCGAAGAATCTGAAGAAAATATATGGAAAATCAGCGTGGAATCTACGAAAAAAATCGTCCAAAAATTTCCAAAAAAAAAACAAAGAATCTGGAAAATATCAACAAAGATTTCAAACGTAATCTATTGAAAACCCTGAGAATCTGAAAGAAATACATGAAAAATCAGCGCGAAATCTCCAAAAAAATACAAAAATCTTGAAAAATTTTCCCAAAAAAAATAATCTACCAGAAAAAATGGCCACTTACCGCATTTGGCCTCGTCCGAAAAATCCCCGCAATTATTCTCTCCGTTACACAACAACGTCTCGTTGATGCACACCCCGTTCTCGCACCTGAACCAGCCCCCGCCCTTACAATACGCGTCCTGCTCCTCCTCCTCCTCCTGCGTCGTCTCGCAGCCCTCCTCGTCGCTACCGTCCCCGCAATCGTCCTTGCCGTCGCACCGCGTGAGGTCGGCGACGCATTTCTCGTTGGCGCATTGGAACTCGCCGGCCAGGCAGGTCTTGTAGCAGTCCGAGGGCTCGTCGCTGCCGTCCGCGCAGTCCCTGTCGCCGTCGCAGTAGTAGATCGTGTCGATGCACTGGCCGTCGGCGCAGCTGAACTTGCTCTCGGAGCAGCTGTTGAAGGCGCAGCCCTACACGAGAGGCGGGTTGGGTCAAAAGGTGGAAGCTTTCACATTACTCGACAATGTTTTTGGGTTTTTGGACAAAAATCGACAAAAAAACTTTTAAATACAACATTGCCGCATTGTTTTGCAGCGATTTCTTTGATTCATCAGCAGTAACTGATAATTTTATGCGGCGCTCATTTATAATTTTTGCAAACTCTCTGTTTGGTCTGAACTTCGAATTAAAATTACGCAAAATCCAAGACAGGGCGATAGAAATATTTATAAAAAAGAATTTCAACAACCACCCCAAAAAAATTAGTTGCCACGCCACAAAATCCACTGAAAAACCGTTCTAGAGCCCATTTCCGAAGAACTAAACATTGCAATAACGGTTCTTTTTTTATTTCTAGGCCATGCATGGTAGTTCAAACGAATACTTTTAATTTCTGCAAAAATACCATGAGTTCGATTTACCAAAAGTTGAGTTTACAACGTTGCCGGATTGTTTTGCAGCGATTTCTTTGATTCATCAGCAGTAACTGATAATTTTATGCGGCGCTCATTTATAATTTTTTCAAACTCTCTGTTTGGTGTGAACTTTGAATTAAAATTTCCCAATATCGGGCGATAGAGATATTTATAAAGAAGAATTTCAACAACCACCTCAGAAAAAGTAGTTGCCACGTCACAAAATCCACTGTATCTCCAGAAGTAATTATAATTCAGGAAAAACCGTTCTGGAGTACATTTCCGAAGAACTAAACATTGCAATAACGGTTTTTTTACGTGGTAGTTCAAACGAACACTTTTAATTTCTGCAAAAATACCAAGAGCTCGATTCTTCCTCTGCTTCTGGCCACTTCCCCAAGTGAAACCTAGTCAAACTCTAGTTTTTTCTCGTCCAACGCACCTGCAAAATATGTTCGTCCGCGCCATCCTGACAGTCAGCCTCGCCGTCGCACATCCACGTCAACGGTATGCAACGGCCGGTGCTGTTGCACCTGAACTCGTATTTGGGGCACGACGTTTTTTGACAGTGCTCGCTCTCGTCGCTCTGATCGGGGCAGTCGGGATTGCCGTCGCACTGCCACGATTTCGGGATGCAATCCTTGTTGCCGCATTGGAACTGATCGGTGTGGCAGTGTTGCTCTGAAAGTTCGAATTCAATTGAGGTACGGTGATTAGGGCAGAAGAGGATCTCCGATAATAAAATAATCAGTGACTTACTGCAGTTGAATTCGTCACTGTTATCCGGGCAATCTTTCTCCCCGTTGCATTGCAAACTGAGCGGAATACAGGTTGAGCCATTATCGCAAAGGAACTGATCGTACCGGCACTTGTTATCTGAAACACGAAACAATAAGTACCGAAAACCGAGCCAATAAATCGGCGGCCGCTCGTACCGGGTCCGCAATTGAGCTCGTCCGAGCTGACCCCGTCGTTGAGCTCCGCATCGTGGCAATCCGCTCTACCGTCGCAGCGCGCCGTCATATCGACGCAGGCGCCGTTCGAGCACCGGAAGTACCCGCGCTCGCAAATCGGCCTCACCACCGTGCAGTTCGCCTCGTCGGAATTATCCCAGCAATCGTCCTCGTTGTCGCAGAACCAGTCCTTGTGGATGCACGCCGTCGTGCGCTCGCAATTCACGAAGTCTTTGCCCTGGGTCTCCACGCAATTCGGCATCGCTGCAAGAAAAAAAAAAACGAAACAGGGGTTGTGGTGGGATTTGGGCGCAGTCGTGCGGGATCTCACCGCATCCGATCTCGTCCGATCTGTCGCGACAATCCGGCTCGTTGTCGCAGCGGTGGGCCGCTTCGATGCAAGTGCCGTCCCCGCAGCGGAACTGGCCGGGGGCGCACGAGCAGTCGCGCTCGTCGGTGGAGTCGCCGCAGTCGTCGACGCCGTCGCAGGTGAGGTTGGCGAAAACGCACCGCCTGTTGGGGAGAAAAGAGTAGTTTGGTTGGGATTGGGGGTGGGGTTGGACGAGTACCTGTTTCGGCAGGCGAACCAGCCGAGGGGGCAGGTGCGGTAGCCGCAGTAGCCGGGCTCCTCGTCCGAGCTGTCGGCGCAGTGGGCGATGTTGTCACATGTCAGATGGAAGGGCACGCAGCCCCCGTCGGAGCAGCGGAAGGAATCGCCGTTGTTGGTGCAGTTCATGAGGGTTTGGGCCTGGCAACGCCCATCCTCGGATAGTACTGGAAAATAATTGGGAAACTGAACCTTTTTTCCACGATTTTCGAGAAATCATCACGTTTCTCTCGATGATTTTCTAGGATTCTACATGATTTTCGAAGACTTACGAGATCATCCAAAGATTTTCGATAATTTCCAAGACTTTTCCAAGATTTTTGAGGAATTATTAGGTTTCTCTTGATGATTTTCTAGGATTCTACATGATTTTCGAAGATTTACAAAAACATCCAAAGCTTTTCAATAATTTCCAAGACTTATCCCGGATTTTCGAGGAATAAATTGGTTTCTCATCGATTTCAGAAGATTTCTCATGAATTTCGAGGAATTATTAGGATTGCATAGGTTTCAGCTCGACATTTCAGCTTCCACCGTCCGAACATCATCAAAATTCGACACAACAACACCGAAGGATAAAGAAAATAATTCCAAAATCCGAAATCCACTCACCTCTTCCTTCTCTACAAGAACACTCCACCTGACCCGAAGCCGTCAACCCGCAAATCTCCTCGCAGAACCCGTTCTGCACGAGACAAGCATTCGAAAAGCAATCCTCCGTGTCGTTGGCCACGGTGACGATGCCCATGGGACGGGCGACGTCTCGCCTCAGCAGCACCACGTACTGCCCCGTGAACTTATCGGCCCTGATGACGGCGTGCAGGATCCAGTCCGTCCAGTAGATGAAGTCGCCGTAGACGGCCAAGGCGAAGGGGTGTTGGGGGGTGACTTTGGCGAGGACGACGCGTTTCGTGCCGTCGTATTCGCATCTCTCGATTTTGTCCAGTCGGGCGTCGCCCCAGTACAGTTTCTGGGCCTGTAGGAGAGGAAAAACAAATATAATGAATGCGAGAGAAAAAGTTTCTTGTTTTCAAGAATTTTCGTATTCGAAAAATCTGCTGTTAATTTATTTTTATTCATTGAGAATGGGAATTAACACAAACATGTTAAATGCATAGAAGTTTTCAGGATTTTCGAGGATTTTCATCAAAAATTTCAAGATTTTCCGAAGATTTTGAGGAATTATTAGGATTACTAATGATTCACGAAGGATTTCTGAAGGATTTTTCAAGAATATCCAAGGATTTACCAGGATATTCAAGGAACAATTAGGGTTCTCAATGAGTTTTTTGATTTTTCATAATTCTCAAGACTTTTTCAGCAATGTTCTCCAAGATTTTCAAGAATTCCTAAGACTTTCGTAAGATTTTCAAGGAATTATTAGGATTTCTCATGATTTATGGAGGATTTTCATTATTTTCCAAGATTATCAGGTTTCTTGATGATTCTGTAGGATTTTTCAATAATTTCCAAGGATTTACCAGGACATTCAAGGAATAATCAGGGTTCTCAATGAGTTTTTTCGATTTTTTCATAATTCTCAAGACTTTTTCAGCATTGTCCAAGAATTTCGAGGAATTATTGGTATTTTCAAAGTCCCCTGACGATTGTCGTGAACTCCCGAGTCACATCCAACCCACCTTGTGATCCAAAGTGATGGCATTCGGCATCCGAATATCAGTTTCGATGATGGCCTCCCTGCCGAATCCGGTAAGGTACGCCCTCTCGACGCTGGGCTGATGCGCATGCCAATTCGTCCAGTACACTCGGTTGCCGCAACTGTCGATGGCGATGCCGCGCGGTTTGTCTTGCTGACGCATGCTGACGATGGTTTCCACGGCGCTGGAATTGCCCATCTCGTCGGTGAGGTTGACTCGGTTGATGGTCGCGTCGATGTTGCACGTCCAGTAGAGCGAGTTGTGGACTTGCTCGTAGGCGAGGCCCTCCACCGATCCTTGTCCTACACAAGGAAAAATTGTTTTTTTATAGTGCGTTAATTTTTTTTTTGGTAGAAATTATAAAACAATTGCTCAAGTGAGTACATAGATATAGAATTGAAAATGAGAAATTATTCAATTATTATTGTCATTTAGGTGAGTATTTTCGAAGCTACAATTAATTCTTCGTGATTTTATAGGATTTTTCATGATTTTCAAGGATTTTCAAGAATTGGCCAGGATTTTGCAGGATCCTCAAGTCTTGCATAATGTTCTTAGATTTGAAAGGAATCTCGAGGAATTTTGTTTTTCGTTCAATTCTTCTAGAGGTAGTTGCGATAATTTTTTGAAAATTAAATAAAAGAGAAACGAACAATGAATTGTTTTGTGATCATCAAAGCACTTACTATCAACGACAATTTTATGATCAGTTCCATTGAAAAACACCGCATTAATGGACCCCCTTTGAATATCCGAGTAAAAAAGCCTCTGGTGTTTATAACTGAAGGAAAGCCCGATGGCGTTCTTCAACATCGTGTTATTCCTGATGCTCGGTTGCGGGGAATTTTGCAAATTCTTATCCCCCATCATTTGTATCGAGTCGATACTGACCACTCTCGAATACATGACGAAACTTTCGAAAGCTGAAACAACAATCACCACACAGTTATTGGGAAATTATCAAGCATTTTCGTTCTCACCTTCGCAAGTTTTACCGTCCGACGAAATTCGACCGTGAGAACAAACGCATACAGGGTGAGTGCCGTTGAAAAGGCACAATTGCTCACAACCGCCGTTGTCTTTGGCACAGGCGTTCGTTCCGTTCTGTTTCCTTTTGGAAAATATCTGGATGTCTTTCAGGGAATCGTTCAAATTACTTTCTAGGACGTCGAAAGCAGACATGTTGGTTATCGGAGCCGCTTTGATGCTGCCACTGAGATGAGAGCTGGAATAAAAAAAAATAGAGATTCAACAATTTCTAGGTCCAATCGAAATTCGAAAGTAGGAAAACTCACGCATCCAACCAATACACCTTCCCCATGAACACCGTCAACGCCACCGGATTCTCCAGGGAATGATTCAGCATCACCTCCCTCCCCTTTCCATCGTACCCGATCCGCTCGATGGTGTTGCTCTGCACGTCGCTGAAATACACGAAGCCGTTCCCCGCATCCAACGCGACGTCGGCGATCGCCTTGGCGTCCTCCACCAACACCCTCCTGTTCTGCCCGTCCATCGTCGCGATCTCCATCTTCCAGCCGCCCGCCCACACCAGCCACCCCTTCACGGGATCCACGGCTATCGAACTGATCTTCCCGGTCTCGTAGGGCAGCAGCACGTGGCTCGTGGAGCCGTCCAGCCGCGCCACCTCGACGGTGCCGCGCTTCGAATCGCACCAGTACACGTTCCCGGCCACCCAGTCCACGGCGATGCCCGTCAGCCAGTTCTCCATGACCTCGGACTGCTCCAGGACTTGCTGTCGCGCCGTGCCGTCCCTCCTGACGCGGCTCACCGCCCCCCGATCGCTGTCCGCCCAGTAGATGAGCTCCTGCTCGGCCGCAAAGTCGATGGCGGTGGCGCTGGATATCCTGGAGATGGGCCCCAACACCTGCGCCGCCCCGCCGTCCAGCGGCAGCCCGCGCAGCTCCCAGTTGAGCGAGTAGAGGAGGAACTCCTCCACCCCCTCGCACTTGGCGGGGTCGCGGGGGTGGACGCGGTAGCCGGTGGCGCAGGCGCAGCTGAAGCTGGTCGCGTTGGAGGGCAGGCAGAGGTGCTGGCAGCGCCGCTGGCGGTCCCCGCACGGGTGGCTGCCGCCGGTTTGCTCCTTGGGGTCGTAGATTTTGAGGGCGAGGACGCCGCCGGTGCCGTTCCTGAGCACCTCGTCCGACTCGCCGGTCCGCTTGTCCACCGAGTGGATCGAGGAGTCCGTGTCGTTGGCGTAGTAGAGCGCGTCGCGGTACACCGTCAGCGCGCTGATGTTGGCTGGCCCGTCGAGGGGGAGCTTCCGGACGGCCCGGCCGTCGAGGTCGGCGTAAAAGACCTCGTTGCCGTCGATCCAGTACAGCTTGGACGCCGCCGCGTCCACGGTGAGGCTCTTGGAGTGGGATTTCTCGAGGCGCGCGATGACGCGCCGCGCGCTGCCGTCCATGGCGCTGCTCTCCAGGTACTCCGTGCCGTTGGCCGCGCCGATCCAGAAAATCCTGCCCAGTTGGGGGTGAATCGCGATGCACGACACCGAGGTGGCCTCCACCAAGCCCAAGCTGTACTCCCCGTTGAGATTGGTCACCGTCACGCCGCTCTTGGAGGAGACGAACAGCAAATCGGACGCCCAATCCACGGCGATGCCGGTCGGGTTCTGCAGGCCGGTATCGATGAGCGTCTCCGAGGGGCCGTGCGTCAGGCTGCTCCGTTTCACCTCGTTGATGTGCGCGTCCGCCCAATACAGCGTGTTGTTCCTGGCGAGGTACTCGAGCTGCACCGGGACGAACACCTGGGGTATGCTGATGGTGGGGATGGTGTGGTAGTAGGGCTGCGCGACGTCCACGCCGCGGATCTCGCTGTTCCTCGAGATCAGCAGCACTTTGTCGTTGACTGGAAAAACCGAGAATGAGCGCGCGCTGCGACGCGTTGCCGGCGCTCGAGGAGCACTCACCGACGCAGGTCTTGGCGTCGTCGCCGAGCTTCATGATGTGCGGGCAATCGCACTTGTACGTCCCGTTCAGATGCAGCAGGCACAAGTGCGAGCAGCCCCCGTTGTGGTCGCCGCCGCACGGGTCCGCGCCGTCCCTCGGCTGCCGGCTCGGGTGCATGATCTTGACGTCGAAGGGCTGCGTCAACGTTTTCTGCATCACCTTGACGTCGCCGCCCGTCCACTTGTTGGCGCGCACGACGCTGTTGGTGCGCCAGTCCGTCCAGTAGACGTAGTTCTCGAAGACGGTGATGGCGAAGGGGTGCGAGAGCATCTCGTGGTTGCGCATCACCTCGTGGTGGTCGCCGCCCTCGTAGTCCGACGTGTGGATCGAGTCGGAGCGCGCGTCGATCCAGTAGATGCGCCGCGTCGTGTAGTCCAGGGTGAGCCCGTTGGGCCACCCGTTGTTGTTCACCTTGACGACGATCCTCCTGTCGGAGCCGGCCATCGAGCAGCGCTCGATCCTCGGCAGCAGGTTGTCCCAATCGGTCCAGAAGAGGTAGCCGTCCCGGGGGTCGACGGCGACGGCGCGCGGACTCTCCATGTCGCCGGCCACCAGGGTGCGTCTGTAGCTGCCGTTCAGTTTGGCCACTTCGATCTGGTCGAGATTGCTCTCCACCCAGTACAAGTTTCGCCCGATCCAGTCCACGGCGAGGCCCTCGGCGGTCGACAGGCCGGCCTGCACCACCACCTCGATGTTGCCCAGGGAGCCGCCGATGACGGTGCCGCGGTATATTTTGTCGTCGATCACGTCCGTCCAGAAAATCTGTAGAGGAGCAGCCGGCGTTGCAGGTTAGACCGGCTCGGAGAAAATTCCACTCACCATGTCCGTGCCGTTCGCGTGATAGAAGTCCAACGTGATCGTGTTCTTGAGGCTGGGGATGAAGGATTTGAGGTTGAAGGTGTGCAGGTCGATGCCTCTGATCTCGTGTCGGTTGCTGAATACCACGAACGGCCTCCCGCTATCGGTGCTCTTGCAGGTGAAGCCGTCCTCTTGCATGACGTAGCCGTTTTGGCACGTGCACTTGTACCTGCCGGGAAATCGTCGGGAAATTTCGAACAAAAAACAAACAAACTACCGAAATGAGCCTCACCTGGACCCTCTCGGGATGCAGATTTGCGAGCACACGTCCCAAGCTTGACAGGGATGCGTTTCCAGGCAATGCGTCTTGTCGGCTTGGAGGTGGAGGTGGGAGGGGCACGTGCAAATGAGGCCTTCCGGCGCGTTGTGACAGTCGTGCGAACACAGGAAACTGTGGTCGCACAGCATGTCCGCGCAGCGCATGCCTTCGTCGGAGCCGTCCACGCAGTCGGGTCTGTCGTCGCATAGCTGGTCGACTGCAAAAAAAATGACAAGTGGGTTTCAACATGTATTCGGTTGATTTCTGTCAAAAAATGAGCATATACTGTTTTCTTGAAATATTCACCTAATTGTATTTTTTTAAAAAAAAAAAAGGTGTGAGCAACTAGGCTTGGTTCCTTCAAAAATCGCCTTTTTCCAAATTAGAAGAATCTCAAAAGTTCTATTTTTCGAAAAATTAGTAACATTTTGGAGGAAATTCTTCAAAAATATCTTCGTTAAAGCTCATTCATCAATTTGAAGGTGAGAAAAATCAAAATTTTTCGTAAAATTTCAGTGTAACCGATATTTAAATTTTTTCAATTAATTTCAGATATTTTATATGAAAAAAATTCTAGTGTTCTTCTCCTATCGCCTTTTTAAAAATTAGAAGAATCTTTAAAGTAATATCTTGTGAAAAATTAGTAACATTTTGGATGAAATTCTTCAAAAATATCTTCGTTGAAGCTCATTCATCAATTTGAAGGTGAGAAAAATCAAAATTTTTCATAAACTTTACTGTAACCGATATTTTTTTTCAATTTTAGATATTTTCTATAAAAAAATACTGCTCTTTTCCTAGAGGGAAGGATTTTTTTTAGTTTAAATTTCAATACAAGATCAAAAAATGGTTCAGCGTTTAGTATCAGCAGTTCTGACGTCACAAAAAGCGTCATTTTGAAAGTCTTACCAAATTCAAAGATTTCGCAGTGGATTTTTTTTGATATGACATAATATTTTCCAAAAAAAAAATCACTTTCAATCATTGTATTCTATCTTGAAGCATATTTATTCACCTGTAATACACTTGGTGTCATTATCGCACGTCCTAGAAGGATACTCGCAGGACAACGCCATTTTCGACTCGGTGCTATTTTGATCGTTGCATAATCTCCCGCCCTCATCGGTGCCATCCGCGCAATCTTGCCGATTATCGCACAGTTTCTCCAGCGAAATGCATTTGGTGTTGTTGTCGCACAGCCTGTAAGGCGAGTCGCAGTTCACAATCGGCTTTTTCGACTCGGTGGCGTTCCTCAGCTTCATCGGGTCGCACTTCATCTCGTCGGAGCCGTCCTCGCAATCCAAATCAGAGTCACAAACAAACACCTAAAAATATTCCATTGGCAGTACAACTGGGAGTACGCTGTGGAAAAAAAAACACCTCACCTTGGGTATACACTCGAAATTCGTGCAGACAAACTCCTCGGGCTCGCACTCCACCTTCGGTCCGCAATCCCTCTCGTCGGAGCCGTCGGGACAGGCCACTTTGCCGTCGCACTGCGCCGAACGCGGCAGACACTTGTCGAGCGGCTTGCACGGGATTTCGACGGCCGGATCGCAGCTGGTGCAATCCACCTCGTCGGAGCCGTCGTCGCAGTCTTGCACCGAGTCGCAGTAGAAGCCGGCCGCTATGCACTGGCCGTTCTTGCACGTGAACTCGGTCACGTCACAGGAAGTCGAATCTGTGGCAGAAAGGAGGTTTGTATTGTTTGTATACAGGGTGATTCTAAACGTTTTATGAACGAAAATCGAAAATAAAACGACTTGATTGTTGAAATCTGTTAGAGAAAGACTGTATACAGGGTGATTCTAGATGTTTTATGAACGGGAATTGAAAAAAAAAATGTTGCACTGGATTTTTGGAAACAATAATTGAAAAGTCGAATCTCTTGGAGAAAAGGCCTTCACAGGGTGATTCTAAATGTTTCATGAGCAAAAACCGAAAAACAAACGACTCTTTAGCGCTTGATTGATGAAATCTGGTGGAGAAAGACTGTATACAGGGTGATTCTAGATGTTTTATGAACGGGAATCGAAAAAAAAAATGTTGCACTGGATTTTTGGAAACAATAATTGAAAAGTCGAATTTCTTGGAGAAAAGGCATTCACAGAGTGATTCTAGATGTTTCATGAGCAAAAACCGAAAAACAAACTACTTTTTAGCACTTGATTGATGAAATCTGTTGGGAAAAGACTGTATACAGGATGATTCTAGATGTTTTATGAACGAAAATCGAAAAAAAACTACTCTTCAGCACTGGATTATTGAAATCTGCTGGGGAAAGACTGTATACAGGGTGATTCTAGTTGTTTTATGAACGAAAATCGAAAAGAAAAAGGATATTTTTTCACTGGATCGTCGGAAAACAACGTTGTGGGACTCACTGCAATCGAGTTCGTCGCTGTGGTCGCCGTAACCGCAATCGTAAACGTTATCGCAGCGCCACACCAGGGGGATGCACCGCCTGGACTGTTTGCATTTGAACTGCGCCGACGAACAAATCTTGGAGCACACTTCGGGATTTTCGTCCGAACCGTCCACGCAGTCTTTCTCTCCGTCACACACCCAATGTTTGGCGATGCAAGTCGTATTATCGCATTTCATCTGGAACGAGAGAAGGTTTCATTGATTTTCTTGAAGAGGACAAAAAATTCCAGCTGTACTATTAAAAAAAATAATCAAATTAAATAAAAAAGAGGACAAACAAAATTCGTGTGAGCAAGTGGGAAAATCGAAAATTCCCCACGTTCCCCGACACCTCACCTGGTTCTCGCCGCAAGACACGTTGGCGCACGGCCCCCCCGCCTCCGCCGATTCGTCCGAGCCGTCCCCGCAGTTATCCTTCCCGTCGCAAAGGTACGTGTTCGGTATGCAGCGCTTCTTGTGGCCGCATCGGAACGTGCCGGGGGCGCACGACGACGGCGTCGTCACGTTGGCTTGTTTGACGCAGGCGCCGTTTCGCCAGTCGAATCCGTCCGAGCAGGCGCACACCGATTTGTTGCCGGGGATCGGCAGGCAGAGCTCGGGGCACGTCGTGTTGGCGCAGCTGTGGTTGCCTGCCAAAAAGAAATTGATGAATTCTCAATTCCCCCACATTTTTATTATTATTTTTTATTTTTTTTTATTCTGTTTTCGAATCGATAGCAAAACGAACAAATAATTTGACAATATATAATTTATAAATTCGTAATATCCCAACATTTTTATTATTATTTTCCTAATCGATAACAAAACGAACAAATAAATTGACACTGCCTGAAATGTGACATTTGACGTGATAAGTACCTGTTGTTTTTTGGGCTTCTGCGTCGAAAAGTTTAATTTCAAAGGGTGGTACGTTTCCTTCGTAGATTGTTCTCAGGCCAGTTTCGTTGCTGTAGCTCATTATCGAACCTTTCGACATTTCGATGTAAAACAAGTGCTCGCGTAGTCTCGTGTTGACGGCCACACTGACAGGTGACTGTATGCCGTTCGCTATCTCTGTCCTGTTGAAGTGGATCGTGATTATTCTCACCGAATGCTACTTCTACTATGGTCAATTAGATTAGGCGAATTTATTTTTTGTGAATTTTGCTCGAAATTGAACAAAAGTATTTTCGAATACGATTTGTCAAGTTTCAAATAGGTCTTTTCGTTGAAAATGGGGGAATTTTGGGGGTTTTTGGTGGTTTTTCTGACTTTTTGAGGTTTTTTGGATGTGTCAACATAAAATATCTCGAAAACTATACTAGATATCGAAAAACGGATTTCACCACCGTTTTCAGCGCCTTTTAGACGCCTTATGCCGTTCGCTATCTCTGTCCTGTTGAAGTGGAGATGATTATTCTCACCGAATGCTACTTCTACTATGGTCAATTAGATTAGGCGAATTTATTTTTTATGAATTTTGCTCGAAATTGAAGAAAGGTATTTTCGAATACGATTTGTCAAGTTTCAAATAGGTTTTTTCGTTGAAATTGGGAGAATTTTGGGGGTTTTTGGTGGTTTTTGCGACTTTTTGAGGTTTTTTGGAAATGTCAACATGAAATATCTCGAAAACTATACCAGATATCGAAAAACGGATTTCACCACAGTTTTCAGCGCCTTTCAGACACACTATAGACGAGTTTTCAATTTATTTTTTGAAATTTTTCGAAAAATTGACGAAATTGATTGATTGGATTTTCCAAAAAATTCAAAGTCGTCTTAGAGAATTCAACGTTCGTGAGGAGACTCCCAGAGCATCTATAAGGACTCTCCATGGGTTTTTACGTTGAAATTGAGGGGCTTTTTGGGAGTTTTTGGTGGTTTTCGCGACTTTTTGAGGTTTTTTGGGATGTTCAACATGAAATATCTCGAAAACTATAATAGATATTGAAAAACGGATTTCACCACCGTTTTCAGCTCCTCTTAGACACCTTATAAGGTCGTCTATAGACGAGTTTTGAGGCGATTCTATTTTATGCAATTTTTCGAAAAATCGACGAAAGGGTACCCCCTTTGGATTTTCCAAAAAATTCAAAGTCGTCTCAGAGTCTTCAACGCTCGTATGGAGGCTTTCTAGAGCATCTGTAAGGACTCTTTATGGGTTTTTTCCGTTGAAAATGAGGGAATTTCGGGAGTTTTTGGTGGTTTTTGCGACTTTTTGGGTTTTTTTTTGGGATTTTCAACATGAAATATCTCGAAAACTATACGAGATATCGAAAAACGGATTTCACCACCGTTTTCAGCGCCTTTCAGACACCCTATAGATGAGTTTTCAATTTATTTTTTGAATTTTTTCGAAAAATTGACGAAATTGATTGATTTACCCTCTTTGGATTTTCCAAAAAATTCAAAGTCGTCTCAGAGCCTTCAACGTTCGTGAGGAGACTCCCAGAGCATCTACAAGGACTCTTCATGGGTTTTTACGTTGAAATTGAGGGGCTTTTTGGGAGTTTTTGGTGGTTTTCGCGACTTTTTGGGGTTTTTTGGGATTTTCAACATGAAATATCTCGAAAACTATAATAGATATCGAAAAACGGATTTCACCACCGTTTTCAGCGCCTCTTAGACACCTTATAAGGTCGTCTATAGACGAGTTTTGAGGCGATTCTATTTTATGCAATTTTTCGAAAAATCGACGAAAGGGTACCCCCTTTGGATTTTCCAAAAAATTCAAAGTCGTCTTAGAGCCTTCAACGTTCGTGAGGAGACTCCCAGAGCATCCACAAGGACTCTCCATGGGTTTTTACGTTGAAATTGAGGGGCTTTTTGGGAGTTTTTCGTGGTTTTTGCGATTTTTGTTTTTTTTTTGGGATGTTCAACATGAAATATCTCGAAAACTATAATAGATATCGAAAAACGGATTTCACCACCGTTTTCAGCGACTCTTAGTCTACTTATAGACTTTTCAGGCAAACGTATTTATTGAAATTTCGAAGAAAGATAAAAAAAGCTAAAACTCGACGAAAACAACCACTTCGCATAGTCCAACCGATGTCAAATAAACCCTTCGAAGAACGATAAAAAAAATAACAAAAACCACACCCACCTGCGACTACCCCCGTCGAAATCCACACTCTGTATAATCCCCAAATGCTTATCCGCCCAATACACCCGGCCGCCGGCCGCGTCCACCGCCAACCCGCTCGGCCAATGCACGTCCTCCACCACGAACCGCCTCCGGCCGCCGCCGTCCATGTGCGCGCTCTCGATGCTCCCGTTCTCCGGCGACACGCTCGACCACGTCGCCCAGTACATCACCCCCCGCGCCGGACTCACGGCTATCGACGTCGGATTGGAGCTCCGCGCCAGCGTCCGCCGCACCCGCGGGTCGGCCAGCTTGGCCACGCCGACGGTGCCGCCCTCCGCGCCGCTGGTCCAGTACAGGTTCCTCGCCAGCCAGTCGAAGGCCAGGCCGTCGCAGAGGACGTCGTCGAGGAGGACGGTGCGCGCGGTCGTGTCGTTCAGCGGCGCCATCTCCACCGTCCTGGAGAGCGCGTCGGCGAAGAAGACGGCGTTGGAGGCGGCGTCGAAGTCGAGGCCTTTGGGCCGGCCGATTCCGGTGACGGGCACCACGGTGTCGGCGCCCGAGGCGGGGTCGATGGCTCTGATGGAGAAGGGGGCGCTGCGGGAGAGCAGGAGGAAGGTGGGGGGGGTTTTCAGGGCGCAGGCGGTGGAGTTGAGGAGGGTGTAGCCCGAGGCGCAGATGCACTTTTTCAGCGCGATCTGGTCGTTCCAGCTGGGGATGCACAGGTGGTCGCAGGCGTTCTTCGATTTGCAAGGGTGGGCCACTGGAAAAACGATTTTATATCTCAAAGAAAAAAGGTTTTCTAGTGACTATTCTGAACAAAAATTTCCATCAGGAACCAGTTGTCCTCGATTCACTAGATTTTTTTGAAAAATATAATACAAATTTGAATCCTAATACAAAAATATCACAATAGTAGCAGTCAGTTCAATAAAATGTCAATTTCCTAGATTATTTTCATCAGAATTTCATTATAAAATGCAATCATTCCTCCAAACATTAGTTGATTGAAATGGCAAATAAAAATAGTGAAATCATTGATTCATTCAATACATCCAGATATTCACTCTAAAAGTAATATATTTGTGAAAATTTTCTACTAAATATTCATATTTTCTGTAAATTGTCATGTCCATAAAAAAATGGAGAATAAAATAAATAATAATCAATGAGTAAATAAATTAAATATCAATAAAAAGTGGGAAAAATCACATCCTAGACTGTCTACTCACCATCGGGCTGAATAAGAATAAAATAAATAATAATCAATGAGTAAATAAATTAAATATCAATAAAAAGTGGGAGCTAGACTGCTAACTCACCATCGGGCTGCCTCTGCCTATGAAAAACATACACATTGAAGGGCCTGCTGATGTTAGAAACGATGGTTTTATCCGTTTCACTAAACTTGCCGACCTCCAGCAAACTGTTGTTGTACCACGAGGATACAAAGACTTTGTTCTGGAATAAGGTGATGCCGTATAAATTCTGCACCTTCAAGCCTCTTATCACTGTTTTTCTGTTTTGTCCGTTGTAATCTACTCTCTCCACGTAGTCTAAGTAGGTGTCCACCCAATAGACTTGCTTGGTCGGGAAATCCACAGCCACACCATATGGGTATACTAAATGAATGGGGTGTCTATTTAATTTGGATTCTTACACATACAGAGTGTTGAGTAGTTTGTTTCAATCAAAATCTAACAAGAAATATTCCAAATCGTCTTTTGCTTTCATTTGGAATTTGAGGCATTTTGGACAGGCCAATTCTCAAAATAATGAGGTAATATCAGAATTTCAATGAAATTCGCAAAAAATTGGAATTGAAATGAATTGTTTTCATTTAATTATGATTTTTTTTTCTATTCCAATGCTATAAATTCCCAAAGCCACTAAATTTTTAAGAATTTGTTAAATATCACTGAGAATACTTGAAATATTGTAAAAAACTTGAATTATTAATAGGAAAAAAATGTGTTGGTTACAATTGAGTATGATCTTGTTCAGTAAATAAAATAAAAAATAAAAGTATTTTGATACACTGAACTCTCCAAATTTCAAATAACTTCTGGAAAGAAACCCAAAAAACCCCTAAGAAACAACAAAACTCACCTATGGTATGATCGACAATAGGCCTGCGCCCACTCCCGTCCATATTAATCCGCTCCACCATGGGCGGCGAGTGCCCCCACTTGGTGAAAAACAGAAACCCGCTTGTGGGATCCACACAGAGCGCAATCGGCTTGCTCAAATCAGACTCCACTAAAATATTACACCACCGCAAATCACTCGAACACACTAAAATCACTTCCCGCTGATCGTCCATGAAGTACCAGTTTTGACTTATCCAATCCACGGCAATTTGTTGGATAGCTTCGACCTCGATCAGGGGGGATAAAGCCGGCACCACCCATCTGTCGTTCAAGTCGTCCACGTTGGCGCACATGAGGGAGGATTTGGTGATGTTGTGATGGACGTAGCACACCGTGTGGTTCCTGTGGACGAACTCCAGGGCGTTGCTGTTGAGCAGACGCAGAGTGGAGTTCCCGGGGAAGGCTTTCCCCTCCATGGTGACGCGTCGTATCTCGGACTGCGTTGAGAAAATCAGGGAAGCCGGCTCCGAGGCAGGGACTGCAAGAAAACACTTGTGCACTAAGAAACTGGGCTCGCTCACCCCCACTCACTGTTAATCGCAATACAATCCGTTCCGTTCTGCTTGTAGCCAGAAACGCAGGAGCACTCGAAGGAGCCCTGGGTGTTGGTGCACAGCTGAGCACAGGAGTCGTCCAGCTCGCATTCGTTAGCGTCGACGCACTTGGCCCCTTCCGGTTTCTGACCCTCCGGGCAATAACACTTGGGGCCTTTGGGGGTTTGGTTGCAGCCGAAGCTACACTGGAGCCTAGCATAAAACACTGTTGATTCTAGCACTTGGTGGAAGTTTCGTACTGACCTGTTACATGTGATTGTTTGGTTTTGGCAGAAATCCCATTCGTCGCTGTTACCCAAACAGTCTCCGTGACCGTCGCAAAACTTTTCGATGGGGAGACACTCGAGGCCTTCCCCGCAAGGGGCCTCGTTCCATTTGCATGTCAGGTCTTTGGTACAGTTTTTGGGGTCTTCGTCGGAAAGATCTTGTCCGTACTCGGACGATATTCCACAATCTTTTTCACCATCACAAACCCAACCTAATAAAAAACGTTATTACTCGCGAATTTCATTCATTTTTTATCATTCCTACCTTTGGGAATGCACTTTTTGGTGAAAACACAATGAAACTGTTCTGGACGGCAATTTTGATTTTGCTGACATTCAGCTGTTTCATCGCTATTATCATCGCAATCTGGATGAGAATCACAGTGCCAATTGGCGGGTATACAATGACCACTGTTACAGCGAAATTGGTTCCTAGCACAAGTCGAAACTAAAAAACCCCAAATTAGCAATAATTTTATCAATACTGTTTCAAATATTCATTACTAATAACACACACGATACCCTTGAGACCGATTAAATAAAACCAGTACCTGATCCAGTACCCAATCGACATAAACAAAAAACAGCAAAATCAATTACACTTGATCTCCTTGAATGAAAAGTTCAATACATGAATAAGGGGAGCTTTTGACTCGTGAAGTGGATAATTCGAACAGTCTGATCCCCATATCCCCGTGTAATTGAATAATTTGAGTTCAATGTCAAGATTTTTCATACCTGTTTCCTCTTGATTATAGGAACTCGTTTCTGTATTAGTAATGAACGTATTCACAGACGCCACAAAGGACCCAAGGAGAAACAAACAAAGAACATTCATCTTTTTACACGGCTCACTATTTTCAACAAACTATTTGTAGTTAATATAGCCCATTTTTCAAGCAAACACTACGTGAACAAAGTAATCCTTGGTAAAAATCATGACATAGTGGACACAATACGAATACACACAATTATTTTACGTAACACACTGTAGATTTATAGCGGATACAATACCAAAGTTCGTCAAAATATCACGTTAATATTCATTTATCAAAAATCACAACAACAAACATGCGATATCAACAACAAAATAGCAAATAAGCGAATTATTGCGATGTTGCCATGCTGTTTTGTGTCGTTATCGCTGTTGCCAGTTGTTTGTTTTGTATGCGCGACATGCTCACAGGATGAAAAAGTTTAATTACCGCGAGATGGCGCTGCGAATGACAAAATGTCGGATTGAGGTGTGAGTAACAATAGCACAGGTTTGTTTTGGAAATTTGAAATTCGTGTTTTCGTACCGAAATACGTAAATACCAACAAACATTTTCATTCAAGTTGGTCGCATGATGGATGTAATTTTATCGATTTAGCGAAGCCCTAGAGGCATCTTTGAATCAGTCAGAAGAGTCCGCGTTCTGTTTTGACAATCTCCTAATATAGGCAGCAGAACTTATTTTGAAAATATTTCAATCATCCTGTACACACATTTCGGTACGGCAGAGGTGACTAAGTTTCGATTATGCAACCCTATTAATCACACATAAAGGAATTGGCAGACTGATAAGACGGCACATATTACTCAGTCGATTTCAAACCTCCGTTGGGTTCGGACGTGCGTGACAAAAAGACTTTCTCGGGCGGTGGAAAGTTTTCGCGAGTTTTCGTGTATTTCCAGTGATCTCGAGTGTGTGTGTGTGTATGTGAATGTGATCCAGTGGGTGTGCTTCAAGGACAGTTTGAGAGTGGGCATGTTGAGAAAAATCAATGGGTGAGTTTTATTTGCATATGTCCCTTTCACACAAACTGAATTTTTTTTTCGAAATCTTCCATCATGATACATCGGGTTTTTTTATTGAAATTTACTAATTTCTCGGAGAAATTGTTTTCAATGTTTTCTCATGATGAATACATGATAAATGAACCCTTTCTTAACATGCTTTCTTATAAGATAAAATAAAATATGCAATTTTATATAGATTCATTTTTAATTTTGTTATAGATGGCATGTGACGTCTGGAAAACAAAGAACTAGGATATAAGGTGTAACTACTACTACCAATCGGTGAGTGAGTTTTTGATTCCTGTAACTTATTTTACAACCCCCCATTGAGCTTTTTGTGTCCTCACTTGAAAATTGTTCAGAAAACCAGTCAGCAGACAATTCTGGAAAACATCTTTGACTTAATCAATTGAATTCACTTTCAAATATTTCACATTCCACTTATTAGCTCCACATAAAACCTATTTCTAACTTACTGATGTATTTTTTTTATCGATTTGTTTTATTTCATTTTTTTTCTTTCAATTTGTACATATTTGAGTATCTCAATGGGCAGAAGGACTTTTAGGTCGATAGCCTATTGGATCAGTGTAAATTGGTTCAATAAAGGACATTTATTATTATTATCATTATTGAAATTGTCCATTATGATTTTTCCAATTCAGATATTTATTCTTGAGATTTAATGATTTCTTTTTCATTCTTACAGGTAGTAAGTAGTTCTTCTAGAAAAAGGTAAGTGACTTTTGGGTTATGCATGACTTTTTGCACGAATTACAGCGGGTGCACCCACAATATACCGACGAGTTATGGAATTCGTAGGATTCCAGAGAATCCTTATAGCCGGGATATACGTTCAGTATGTCCAAATTGCAATTTCTCGATTTTAACTTTACTTTTCCAAATTATACAGGCCTACCTTTTTTTTTTCATGAAAAAGTGTTTTCAAGTGACAGGTCGTTTAACAATCGGAACATTAACATATTGAATGGAATATTTATTTTTGAATTGACTTCTTTGGCATCGCGGTAGCAAAAGTAATAGTCGTCTCCAGTGCGATGGTACAAATCAAAACTACAATCGAAAATGCGCTTGAAGAAATCGAGCATGCCGTCAAGTGATTTACAGCTAGAAGTTCCATCGAAATTCAAATGCGGTGGGTCGAAAAGCGAATTTTCTACCCGATCATTAACGACAGTTGACAACCTCACCCGATAACGCGCGCGGTACCCTTACGAGGGGAGAGTATCGACTTTTGGTGTTTGTAAGTTCTCCTCTCTGCAAAAGAGGCCGTCACCTTAAGAAGTCGGTATGAGAGTGTTTTTCGTGGTCGTGGGAGTCTTCCTAGTTCTTGATGTAGGTAGGAATTCGTTTTTCGACCCACCGCATTTGAATTTCTATGGAACTTCTAGCAGTGAATCACTTGACGGCGTACTTGATTTCTTCAAGCGCATTTTCGATTGTAAATTTGATTTGAACCAACGTACTGTAGACGACTGTTGCTTTTGCTACTGCGATGTTGAGGATTTCAACTTGAAAATGAACATTCCATTCAGTATTTTGATGTACTGTCTGTTGAACGACTTGTTACTTGAAACACTTTTTCATGAAAAAGAAGGTAGGCCTGACGATTAAGATGACAAGTTTCCAAATTTCAGAAATTATTCTCTTTCAGGAATTATTTCATTTCAGGAATTATTTCATTCCAGGAATTATTTCATTTCAGGAATTATTCTTTTTCAGGAATTATTTTTTTCAGGAATTATTTTTTCAGGAATTATTCTTTTTCAGGAATAATTTTATTTCAGGAATTATTTTTTTCAGGAATTATTTCATTTCAGGAATTATTCTTTTTCAGGAATTATTTTTTTCAGGAATTATTTTTTCAGGAATTATTCTTTTTCAGGAATAATTTTATTTCAGGAATTATTTTTTTCAGGAATTATTTTATTTCAGGAATTATTTCATTTCAGGAATTATTTCACTTCAGGAATTATTTTTCTTCAGGAATGTTTTTTCAGGTTTTTTTTTTCAGAAAAGGGTTCATGGTGTTCGAATAAGTATCATCTGGTGAATTCATTCAGATGATCAGTTCTTCGTTCTATTCAAATGGCCCATTATGATTTTCCGAATTTAGATATTTATTCTTGAGATTTATATTGAAGATTTGAAAAATGAAACGAATTATTTTGAGCTTGAATATTTTTTTTTATGAATGGTTCTTTGTGGATTTTTAGACACACACATATTATCTGAAACAATATGAAGTGCATTTTGCAATTTTGTGAAAATGTCAATCAAAACGAATTTCAGGAATTAATTTTAATTTCTGGAAGGGGTAAATGCGGTTCGAGTAGGTATCATCTGGCGATTTCGTTCAGATGAACCATTCTCAGTGAAATAAGTGAAAACAAATGAAATAAGAGCGGTTTATACTTTTCAGGTACATAATTTAAGATAATATGAAGGTGCATTTTGCTATTTTGTACAAATGCCAATAAACGAATTTCAGAAATTATTTTATTTCTGGAAGGGGTAAATGCAGTGAAATAATTAAAAAACGTGAAATAAGTGCCGCGTAGACTTTTCAGAGACGTAATCTGAAACAATAATGTATGAAGTGCATTTTGCAATTTTGTACAAATGCCACGGAACGAATTTCAGGAATTAATTTTAATTTCTGGAAGGGGTAAATAGCAAAATATTTTCGAAAAACATGGTTTGTAGGCCTACTGGGGATGCTTCCATTAAAAAAAGCAACGCATTGAGAACTCTACCTCTTGGGTAATGACGGAAACGAGTTCAAATGTATTTTATTTTGCAGACGCCTAAATACCATTTTTAGATAGTAAGTACATAATCAGCTGAATTTTTTGAAAATGTGTTTGAGGTAAATAATGAGTACCTGCAAGATGATTTGTCGCCGCAACAACCTGCACATTTCTCATCAACAATTAATATGAATTCAGTGAAATAACCTCACTATTCAGTACGATTCTTCAAATCACTGAAATAAATCAGGTTAATGAATTGGATTCCCTATCTTCAACATTGTCAGCCATTTCTTAACTGCCTTGGGAAGGAAATTTGTGTAAAGAGGTATCTGAAGTACCGTATGATGAGCTTCAATGAGCTTTGAGGAACAGATCACACTTCACCCATACACACACAATTTATAGTTTGTTGCTCTGGTTTGTTGGTTACACCTCGAGTATTTCAAACGTTTAAAAGTAGATGTCGCCCACTCAGAGATTCTTTTCCATTAGTGGCATAGCGTACCTTGAGGGTTGAGGGGCCGTCCCCAAGACGTACACATCTTATTGTTTACTTATCTCTGCTTCCAATGCAAGATTTTCTCAAAATTTTATTATTACAGAAAATCTTTTATTCTAGTGACAGGATCCGTGACAGATCTTTCATGGCAGAACTCTGCTTCATTTGTCAGTTCCATTTTCCAGTTTCAAATTTTGAAATAAGTAGTGCCATGAAAAATATGTGATATTCAAGAACAACACCAAGTTACAAGAAATAGTCGGCTTTAAATATGATTGGATCGCCACGCTATTAGAAAGCCAACTCTATCGTTTTGTATTTTACCGACTTTGAATGACGTTCAAAAAAAGATAAATTCAGTTTTAAGTTTATTACTCATTCTTCATATAATGTCTAATAAACCTTGGTTCAGGAGAACAAATTCAAGAAATCAAAAGAAACCCTCAAATTCGTACAATCCTAGTTTTATAGAAGACCTACCAACTTTCGGTTATTCCGGTTTCAGATTGTACTTCATTGAAAATTGTAAGTATTATAAGTAGGAATATTAGTTGCATGTTGAAACACATCATCTTTTTAGCAAACCTAGATTTTGAGGAAGTTACCAAACATGTCAGATATTTCGAGGAGTTCTTTGATGATAACCAAGAGTCCTTTTCAATTACAGACATCACAACAGATAGATTTTTCATGGTAGATTACAAGTCTCTGACTGAAAATGAAGGACTCATTTCGAAATGGAATGATATTGAAAACAATCTTATTGTTAACTGTGAATATTGCTTGAAATGCATGGGTCTAGCTATGCATCAATTCATATTAAAAAGTCACCATTATAATAATCAAGAAAAACAGCTCCCCATGATTCAAGCTAGAATACATAACGTTGAGCCTGTATTACTGTTGAGAGATTTGCGTGTCAACTATTTTGGTGAGTCCAGCATACTCCAAAACAAAAAAAAAAACATTGAAGTATCACTTTTACAGAAAAACTTGTCACTGTTAGAGGAACTGTGATCAAAGCCAGCCATGTAAAACCTATCTGTCAGTACATGACATTTTCATGTAGCATTTGTTCAGGTACTCAAATCACTAAACAGGTTGATGGGGCTTTCACGGTGCCCACAAAATGTCAGACAGTAGGATGCAGGGCTCAATCTAATTTCAATGCCGTGTACGACTCGAATTTCAACAGAATTGTGAGCCGTCAGTCGATAAAAATACAGGAACTTCTCGGTACAGATCAAGTAGGCTAGGGCAAATAATGTTGAATCACAATTGAGTGGCTGTGTTTTTAGTGTGAAAGTGCGAGAATGCCGAGAACGCTGGAGTGTGAATTTATCGAGGATTTGGTCAAAACTTGCATACCGGGGGATGATATAACTGTGACCGGTATCATTAAAGTGAGGTTAAAGTGGTGATTGTGGATTTGAACAATGTTATGTGTCGCCAATGCTGTTTTTAGGTGAAAGATCTTGTTGGAAACGGTGGGAAAAATAAACAAAACTCTGTTTTCAATTTGTATTTGGAAGCAATTTATGTTTGGAATAACAAAAAGCAAAGAAAGGGGGAATCTGCTTCTGAAGGGATAACTTTCAATACAAATGATTATTATCTAATAAAGGTTTGGTAATTTTGCATTTATTATGTGATTTGGTGTATCTCGACTTACGTATTTTGACTCAAAAAACATGAATTTGATGACAATATCGTGTGGGGAAATCAATACTTTTCGAGCTATTCCACTTCAAAGTCTGAAATTTCACATTTTCCGGAACGTTTTCCAACAAGATTGTACAGGTTGCTGGCAAATTTCTTCAATTACGAGATATAATGAGAAAGATTAACATTAGAAATGCAGTATCTTTGATATTTATATTTCAAATTCACCCGACATTTGTGTCAACAGTATGACAGGTTGTCAATCATTGGCATAATTGACAGAATAATTGTTTCATGCTGTCGAATGTGGATATTTGAAAATACTGCATTTCAATATTTTCTCATGATTAACAGTACAAACTTTTGTTCAATATACAGTGTGTCAAGTTAGTGAGCTGTGCAATCTTGACCGAGAACGCTGAAGAGGTAAGGTAAGGTGACATTTTGAATATAAAAGTGTCGATTTCTCTTGAATAATATCATCAGATTTCTGTTCCTTGAGTCGAAACACCATGAAAATTCTCAACGAAATTCATGTGGTACATTTTATATTGCATTTTGAAGACAAGAATGTTGGATTGTTGTAACAATTTATTTCAGAAAATCCACTCAGAACCCAAACTATTCAGACTCTTAGTCCATTCACTGTGTCCCAACATATACGGCCACAATATCGTGAAAGCAGGACTCCTGCTTTCCCTATTTGGGGGTACAAAAACCGACACTTTCAGAGGGGAATCCCATGTCCTGATGGTCGGTGACCCAGGACTAGGGAAGAGTCAACTTCTGCAAGCTTGCACCAATGTTGCTCCTCGAGGTGAAACCTCAATTTTTTTCGTTGAAAGTTGAAATTCATCAGCGCTTACTTCAGGTGTTTACGTTTGCGGCAACACCAGCACGACTTCCGGTTTAACGGTCACCATGACTAGGGAGGGAGGGGAGTATTCCTTGGAGGCTGGGGCTTTGATGCTGGCTGATCAAGGGTGTTGTTGTATCGATGAGTTTGATAAGACACCTTCTCAACACGCTGTATGTAGTTGGCAAAGTTAAATTAATTTAATCCTGAAATTATGCTTGGTGTATTTATTTTTGGTTGATAGTTGCATCACACCTGCTTTTAAATTGGCCCCAACTGAAAACATCCGAAAAATGCTACGAAAATGAAATATAATTCGCCCCATTTTCCATTTGGAAATTATCCCCAGTTGGACGATCAATTGACGATCCGGCAACACCGCACCTGTTGCTCACCTGACGTACTGCCAACCTAAAATAAATACGCCATATCACCCGTAACAAAGTGTCTTTAGTGTCTTTTAGAAGCCATGGAACAACAGACAGTCAGTATAGCGAAAGCTGGGGTTGTTTGCACTCTTCCTACTAGAGCTACTATATTTGCTGCAGCTAACCCAGCTGGGGGGCATTATAATAAAGCGAAAACCATATCGGAGAATCTCAAAATCGGCTCCCCCATGTTGTCGAGATTCGATTTGATTTTTATTTTACTCGATTTAGCTAACGAGGTGAGTGAAAATATTGAAGAAAGTGTGAAAAATAAAAAAAATAGTGGGCAATTTAATTTAACTTTAATTTACAATTGCAATCAACAGTTTGAGTTGGGATTTTTCTGTTTTTTATGCCATTTATATTATTATTTTTTTTTATGAGAAATCACCCCTCTGAAATTTTGATACACCCTGTATTGAGAAAGAGTTCATCATGCATTAATTCTCAGATAAATATTAGAAATGCAGTAAATTTCAAATAATAACCATGCAATTTATATTCATTGACAATTTTCCTAAAAAATGACAGTTTGACAGATGTCAAGTGCCAGGAATTTGTATCTTGAAGTTTTGGCCGAAAAGTATTCAATAATAAAAATAAACCAGATGGCAAAATATCTAGAGTGTAAATTATTCTTTTTATCTTGTTGAACTGCACCCAATTTATTTTTTTTTCATTGTTTTTTTCTAGCAACTTGACTCTCAACTATCAAAACACATATTAGGAATACACATGGCGGAAAAATCATGCCCCACAACCAACCAATCCATTCTAAACGCATCCGAGAACGAAACTTTGAGGTAAATAAAAACCAGCGTTAAAAAAACCCAAAATTCGACCCTCGACCCCCCCCCCCCTTCTAAATTTGTTGCAGCGATCGCCTCAGATGCGACGCCGAGCCAATCGACTACATCCCCCACCACCTCTTCAGGAAGTACATAGCGTACGCTCACAAGTACGTCAAACCGCAGCTGTCAGAAGCGGCCAAGACTCTTCTGAAATCCTTCTACCTCGCCCTCAGGAAACGGTTCCGAACGGGCGACTGCACGCCGGTGACGACCAGACAGCTCAACTCCCTCGTCCGGCTGACGCAGGTGATTTTTTTTGACAGCTGTCTTGTCTTGGGAGGTTTTTTCAAGGGGGATCGTTTCAGGCGAGAGCGAAGGCCGAGCTGAGGGAGGTGGCTAGCGAGGAGGATGCTGCGGATGTTATCGAGGTTTTGAGGTTTAGTTTGGTTGATGTTTTCGGTGATGGTTCGGGTGGGCTCGATAAGACGAGGTCGCAGAATGGGACAGGCACTAGCACGAAATCGCAGGTAAAATTCATGGGGGGCAATGAACGAAAACTATTTCTTATTTTTGTGTTGAATTTTTTCTAAAAGCGTATTTTTTGACAACTATTCAAAATTATCCACAGTCAATATTGTTCAATTATTTTATTTATTTATTTTATATCACCCAACAGCCGAGGCTAATCATATGGGAATAGAAAACAAACAAAATTTCTTACAGACTCACCCAAATTATGAGTTATTTCTATGAATACAGAAAATTAAAATATCAAAAATGGTTAAAAAGCAACAAATCAGCATTATAATTCAGGTATGATTAAATCTACGTGAAAAAAGGGACAAAAAAATACCATTTCAATTCTGCTTATGCTTGTAGCAAATATATTTATTTCAGATTGCACATCAGAATAGTAATCGATAATTTTAATAGGGGTAAATGTTTAAGCAGATTTGTTTTTGGTGTCGACAATATTGGTATCAATATTTAATCAAATCTAAAACAATTTGAATGTTTTTTTCGGAGAATCGCTGAAGAAAAAACAAGCGGCAACACCGCACTTTCTGGCGAGCTGTCACAACTATCTATTCTTAAATTGACTATAGTTACCAACAGACAAACCAGTGAAACTCGAATAAGCCCGTTGAAAGTACTGATTTTTAGTATTTTGAATAAAAAAAACTTGAAATTGTTCAGAAAATCCGCAATAAATGACTAGAAATTCCATAAAAACTCGCAAAGATCACAGAACTCGTTATGCAACCGACTTGTATGTCACTTGTCATTGTCACTGTCAAAACGACTCAATGGGAGTATTTTGATGTCACACATTTTTTTTGTGTTTTTTTGAAGATGACACGGCTTTTGAGGTTGATGCAAACCAAATCCAATCAAGAAACGCGTGCTGTTTTTACTAGGAACGAAATCAAAGAAATGAGCGAGCACGCAGGAATAGACAAAGACAAATTCAACACTGTCTTGCAAAATCTCAATATACAGGGTTTTATTCTGAATAAGGGGCAAGGGAATTATCAGCTTGTTACTGCAGACATTTGAGTTTCGTGTTAATGTTGATTTTTATGTGTTAGTAAAATAAGCACATTACACATGAATCTGTTTATTTATTTCTCAACAGCTTAAAGTTATAACAGAAACACTATTCAATACATTTATTAGGCCTGGTTTCGAGATGAAAAATGTTATAGGAATGTTCTTACTAGACTGGAGTTCAAACATTATTAATTTGTTATTCGTATCATGAAGCTGTTCCTCCCGAAATGGACAATAATTCGTTTTTATTGCCTCTTAGAACAGTTTAAATATTTTTTTTGTGAGTGAAAATGGCGGAAATTCATTTTTTATCATTTATTCGTTTGTAGCCTTATTACAGTTGATTCATGATGAGACATTTCTAATTAATACATTGGAAGATAAATTCGTTTATCTTTGAGTGAAAATGAGTCATATATATTCGATAATAAAATGAGAATTCTCCAGATAATATTCGTTCGTTATATATCGAGTTTTTTCATTATGCGAAGACAAATCTTTGTTAGTCGAATAAAATTAATTGAAAATAGTGCTGATTCATTTCCGGGTTATTTCCTGAAAATAACAACCAACTTCCTATGACTTTGACGTGAGACTTTGAAACGTCAAATAGACAGAAGACATCACTAATTTTTGAGGGTAAGTACGATTCTTCGACTGACCAATCAAATTAAGCTACAGCACTTGACATGAGATCTGAATTTCTATTGGAATTTTTATATTTTATCGGAAATTCAACTTTTTTTCTTTGACATTTCTATTCCTGGCAAATTTCCTCAATAACGTAAACACACTGTGTATTAAGAAAGGATTCGTTTATTTATCTTGAGGAAACATCGAGTGAAATATCTGAGTAATTTTTTTTTGAGTCAAAAAATACTGCACAAAAATTTCAATGCAAATCCAGATCGCACAGTAATTAAAAAAATTACCAAAAAAAGCAAGTAATGTGATGTAAAAATAAAATATAAGTATAAATAGTACGATATAAGAATGTATATAAATAAAAAAATAATTTAAACATATCGGGAATGATCCTCAAGGTCACAACACAACTCATAACCTCACTAATCGAAAATAATTATTTCGAATCATATAATTTGCGTGGAAGTTTTGCATACTTGAAATACTTGGCACACTCCCCTCCCCTCTCCCCCCCTCTTCGTCAGGTTCTTAGACCACGAAGGCACTTCTTGATAGCATTGAGCCAGCCCTTTTCAGGTCAAAGTTCGGACCTGTACTGCTCCCATCGGGCGTCGTCCGATTCGTGCGTCAAATATCTCGTGCCCACCTGGTTTTCCAACGTTCTCAAATCGCTCCACGTGTCGTAGTCCTGCAAACGGAAAATTCAAAGTCGTCCCAGAGTCTTCAATGTTGGTATGGAGGCTTTCTAGAGTTTCGATATGGACTTTTCATAGGTTTTTTCGTTGAGAAAATGGAGTTTTTGGGGTTTCTCGTGTGTTTATGGGGTTTTTTCGTTGAAATCCAGGGAATTTTGGGAGTTTTTTGTGGTTTTTGCGACTTTCTGGTTTTTTTTTGGAATTTTCAACATGAAATATTTCGAGATATCGAAAAACGGATCTCACCACCGTCTTCAGCGCCTCTCATACACTTTATTTATTTTTCAGGCAAATCTATTTTTTGAAATTTCGCTAGAAATATACCATAGTCGAACCTAACCTAACAAAACAACGTACCTGCAGCCACACGTGAACCAAAGATTTATCAACAGTAAACCTCTTCCTCTGCTTCACTTGCAGTAAATTATTTATCAGGTTGATAGCTGAAAACCACAAACGTCAGTCCCGAAAAAAAAAAAACAAACACTAATCGCATTACCATCGGAGGATATTTCCTTCCACGGATTCGGCGGGTACATGAACGCCGCGTTCTGGATCTGCTCGTTGATGTCTTCGTCTTCGTTGAACGGAAAAGTACCGCTGAGACTCACGTAAACTATCACTCCCACACTCCACATGTCCAGAGAGCGGTTGTAGCCTTTGTTGCGTAAAACTTCAGGGGCTACGAACAAGTGGAAACGCCATTTTTATTCGAGCACCCAGTGAAATCAAAGTTGACGGTGGGATAAAATATTCTGCCATGAATAATCGTCATTGATGTGCATGAACCCTGATCTTGATGTTGCATGAATCCACCCTGAATTTTTAACGAGCTACGAGTTTTCTTCGTTGATTTGCATGAACCCTGATCTTAAAGTAGTAGATGTTGCATGAACCCACCCTGAATTTTGTTAATTCTCACTGACAGTTCAACGAGAGATGAATATTCTTGAAAATGAACAACTAAATCTTCTTGTATTGACTCATTGAAACAAATGAATGTACATCTTGAAAGTCTACAGGAATTACACAAGTAAAATTTCCGAAAATCTTCAGGGTACTGAGTGACGAAAAATGATTCACCTGACATGACTTTTAAATTCCTTATCGTAATCAATAATGCGTGGTTAAAGTTGTGGTTTGTCACGATTAAGTTTTCGTAAAATTGTATTCAATTCTTCATCTGAGCTGGACGAATTAGCATTTATTCCTAGCGGAACTGACCCTCAGCTGAAGCGCACGAACCCCGATCCTAATGTCGTTGATGTTGCATGAATCCACCTCGAATTTCATCAACACTCATCGACAGATAACGAGCCATGAATATTCTTCATTGATGCGCATGAACCCCGATCCTAATGTTGCATGAATCCACCTCAAATTCCGCGATTAAGTCCCGTCTAAATTGCGTGTTCTTACCTAAATAGGCAGGGGTTCCAACCACGGATCGTCGAAACGATTTCTCTCCAATAATCCTAGCGAATCCAAAATCGCACAGTTTCACTTGAGGGTACTCGGCGTCAGAGCTTAGAAGCACGTTTTCAGGCTTCAAATCACAGTGGACAATATTCTTACTATGTAAATGCTTTAAAGCTACAAGTATCTGAAACAAAACAACACGGATTGACACTTTAATCATACTTTTTTGACAGGAATCAACGGGAAAAGGCTAGCCGGCACGATATTTGACTTGGAGATCTTTTGACAGGTGACGTTTTAGATGTTTTATGACATTTCCAACAGGTATGTGGCGTTTTTGACGTCTGTTGAAGCTGTTGAAACAAAAAACTTTCCTCATATCCCTCTAATTTTGCAGTATTTATTTTTCGGAAAATGTAATTTCAAAGATTTTCATAATTTTGAGAATCACTCAGTATATTTGATAGGGGTTAAGTTGATTTCAGGACGAGCCCAAGTTGATGGCAATTTTTTTTTTAAGAAATACAATTGAAGTTTTTTTTTTCATTTGTTGCGTAGTTTTAGAATGTCCCTGTATATCACACGATCTGGATTTTGATGGGGATTTTTGAGGGAACCCACGTATTTTTGTCCAAAAAACACGAATTTCACAACATCATCCTGGGGAAATGAATACTTTTCGAAATATTCCACTCTAAAGCCACACCTTCATTGCATCAAAAACCTCCTCACCTGCGTAATAATAAACTTGGTGACACGCTCCGTCAACCTGCCCTTATCGTGCGACAAAATCATCTCCAACATATCCCCCTTCAGCTTCTCCATGACCACGAAAATCCTCTCGGGAGTCTCGAACATCCGCTCCAAATTCACCACCCCAGGATGCGACAGATTCTGCAGAATGGCCACTTCGTTCTTGAGTTGCGCCTCCTGTTTGGTGGGGAACCGCAGTTTGTCGATGACTTTTATGGCGACAGCCCGCGCGGACCGTCTGTGCACCCCCCCGTAGACGATGCCGAATTGGCCGGAGCCCAGAACCTCGTCGGGGTAGATCTGGTAGATTTGACTCATGTCGGATATTTCTTCTTCGCTCACGCTGCTCTCTTCGTGCTCTGGAATCCAATTTTTAATGAGGTTTTCGCACCCAATATTCACAACCAATTGAAAACATGCAGTTTTCATCAGTACCAAAGCTATTTGAAAAAAAAAATCTGAGCAAAAAGCCTGACATTGACAACTTTGAAGTTCACTGAAAAAATAAGACTCAAACATAAATTCGGCTGTATCTCCGCTACCTTCCTGTTTAGGTATAGGAACATGATACACCATTCGAAAGGGATTTCAATTATCTTCGAGACAATCATGTGTTATACAGGGCGTTCCATTGAAAAAAAAGAGTTTTCCCCATTTTAGTGCCTACCGGTAAAACTGCAAATTTTTGACGACCCTGTATAATGTAGAACAAACTTCTCTACACTGAACTGATGCATAGACCTTCGTGATCCTCCACCCCAAATTTGAAGTTTCTAGACACGTAGAAAACAGAGTTATGGGTACAAAAGCGAAGCCATTTTTGATGGAGAATTTTTGAAAATAATTAATATCTCGAAAAGGGTTGGAGATAGGTATAGGGAAGTATCAAGCGAAAACGTCGGGAAAGTAACGACAAATCAAAAAATACTGGAATATACAGGGTGCTCCATATGAAATATCAAAGATAATGCTACTTTTCGGTAGAATAAGCGACAACGCCGCATCGTAAAAAAAATTGAGTGCTTTTCTTACTTGTGTTGGCTTGTACCGGCACTATCGCTTGTCTGATGGTGGATTCCCAGCTTTTGGCGAGATAGGCCCCCACGCCACTATCCGGTGGTGGCAGATTAACCAAACTGCCATCTTGCAAGTCGAAAAGGGGGTCTTGGCCGACGAAGTAGTCGATGTTGGCTGTTCTTATCTCGAAGCAATGCATAAATTCTGAAAAAAAAAACGATGATTTGGGGATTTTTTTTCAGAATTTTTCGAAAAAAATTCACCTCCTTGTTTTATTCTGGCTGTGTCTATAGTCAAAATTTCGGATAGGGGAATTTCACGGTAATACTTCGAGGTCTGGTCGTTTTGGAACAGTACAACTGATTTTGTGTCCAGCCTCCAGAAATGCCTGCGAATCTGGAAAAAAAACACAATATTTTCAAGAAAAAAAAATCCTCGAAAACTTCTAGAGAAAAAATTCAAAGCATGGAACACCAATCAAGGTTAACCAATTCAAATTAATATAATTGTTTTTTCTCAAAAACCCTGCAGAAAAAGAAGTATTTTCATGGTTTTTCCAACTTCTTTTTATTTTCTGATCATCTATTGACAGCTGAATAAAAAATGACAGCTCACCGTTTTGTCTTTGTTGGTGAAATGAACCAACCACCCTTCCTTGATCACTTTGGAGCCCCGCCTCTTGGTGTGCTTCACTGATTGAACGATTCGTTGTAATGGAATGTTGGCACTGGGTGTGGAGGAACTGCAACTGTCGAATGTCAATGTCATTTTTCGATAACGAGTGAGTTGTTTTACCTGGAAGGGGTGAGATCCAGGTCGTCGTCGTGAACCGGCAACACTTTGATGAACTTATCGCCATTTTCCGACGACGACGAGTCTTTGACAGCGTCAGATTCGTCCTCCGCCAAATTCGAGTGGAAATTGTTGTCATTGTTCGTGCAACTGTCGCTGAATTCGAAATTGCCTGAAAACAAATCGAGTTATGTAGAGGGGAAAATTGGCGAGAAAAAAAATAACTCTCACCTGATGCATCTCTTGGAAGCTCCCCCGTACAGTCTTTCGGGATTTTCGGTATGCATTTCTTGTGGGCGTTGTAATTGCAATCCTTGCACTGCAATCCCTGCTTGAATAAGCCTTTGAGTAGTTTTTTACAGTACTGGCACACGGTCGGCCGAGTGTAGGTGTGCAAAACGAAAGTGTGGGGGATTTTTACTCTGGACGACAGTTCTTTTTCGACCCAAACCGGCCGCCCTCCCAGAGATGGCGACCTGTTATTACTCTGTAATCAAAAAGGAATGTCCCGTAATGTCAATTGGTCGCGATAAAGTAATCAACAATCTTGATACAATTAAATCACTCTTTGTTTCGCATGAAATTGGCTTTTTTGTCGTTTTTATTCCACAATTGCTATTTTCAAAGATCAAAACAAGAAGAAGAAGAAGTCATTGTCAAGATGCACTGATGTCACGTGACCAGCAAGTGTCAATTATGTCACAGATTATTTATGTTGGTATGTGTGTCGAAAATATATGATTTCGCATTTGATTGTCGAGTATTATTATTATTGAAAATTAATAATCGATTTTTGAGTTTTTACTATATTGGTGCAAAATGATTGATAAAAATATACTTCGAATGGTTCTGCGTAGAGGATATGAATAAAACAACAAATAAAAATATAACAAAAAGTGTTTTAATGTAAATGTAACAAAAATATCTATACAGTAGACCAAAACAATGGTGTAAAAATATCTCTAAAAACCATCACCACAAAAAAATTGGTAAAATTGCACGTATTTCAGTCAAAAATTGAGAAATTCGGTAATATTATCGTGGGAAATTGCAACTTCAAAGTGAAATATCTCGAAAAATATCAATTTCCCCACGAAAATATTACCGATTTCTTGTTTTTCGACCAAAATACGTGATTTCCAACGAAAACCATGTCAAAATTTCAATTGGGCCGTGAGTGCCATTTTACCAACAGTTATTTTACAAAAAATGGACGGAATATTCCTTGTCATAACCATTTATATAAAAGTCTAATAAAAAACTGTGAGATTCAATACAAACATTAATACTGAGTCATCCAGCAAAAAGCTCAATCCATTGTGACACCAGTGAAAAAATTAGCAAGTCTTACCAAGCCACTGTCCTCGGTTTGTGTGGAATTGGCAGATGCCAAAGAGGTATTAGAGCCTCCCGAAGAGCTACGCGGTACTTGAAGATTTGTGGATTTCCTCCTTTGTTTCTCCTCCGGCAAAGTATAAGTACAATTGTTTGGCACTTTTACCACGCATCTTTTGTGGTAATTCTGACCACAACCTGTAAACAGAGCGTTGAGAATTTGAGTGCCAAAATGAGTTGTTTGCACTGACCTTCACATTTGAGGCCTTGACGAACCAAGCCGAAAAGCATTTCCCCACAAAAATCGCAGAATGTGGGGGTTTTATAGGAATGAACTGAGAGAGCATGTGGTCTTACAATTGTTACGTCTGTACTAGAATCTGTCATTACTGAAAAAACACTAGGTTAGGTACATCCAGGGTGTTTTTTAATTGTACTCACCTTTTCCAGTCAGAACAATTTCAATTAGGGTTTCGTCGGTGATTTCAGAAGCAGAATTTATCAGTTGTAAAATATTGTTGGAATTGTAAGCATGCCGGAATAACAACAATCGGTCTTCCAATCGGTTGACTCCATGATCGGGAATCTAAGAGTGTGATTAATTAAAAATTGTATAAGAATGTGGTAATAACACGCGTTACCTTTGACGTTAGAAAGGTGCATGCGAGATTCTTTATAGTTTTGAGATTAAGCGACGACTGTGGAACTGTAACAGCATCTCTGACAAGGCCAAATTGAAAAAGGAATGTTACCTCTGGTCCCTGTTCCTCCATGACTACTGCAACGTGAGAAAATATTGGTTTCTAAATGCTATCATCAATGATTTCACTAATTAATGCCATGTATAACAAAATTCTTCGATTAAAATATACCGTTATGAGACCACCTGTCAAGAGTACTGAAAACTTCTTACCGCAATCGAATCAATAGTCTGGCGATTTTAGGTTGAGATAATCTGTTATGGTGTCAACTCATCCGGTCTGATGATAGTGTGTCGGGAGAATAATATCAAGTAACAATCTAATCATATAACATGTATAAATGCGAATTTATCATGGTTTGTTGCGAGTGTTGCGACCACTAACTGCAAACAGCTCAACAGTCAGCACTGTCATTATCATCCTTTTTTATTTTGATTGAGTGACATATAAATGACATTTAAGGCGAAGCACTGACGTAAGCGTATCGATTCGACGTACGCCTGATACGTACACGTATGAAACCACAGAAATTCAACAGGGAGCGTGTCTATGAAATGACACATACCCTTCAACGTCATTCTGACAATCTGTGCTCTATCGAGTCATTTCGTGTTCAGTATTTTCAGTGTCTATGGTCTGTGGTATTTTCATTTTGATTTCTACTCTTTACAATGAAGTAATATTTTTTCAGTACTACAATTCCATGTGCTGATTATAAATCGAGAAAAATGTCTTACCAATTGTACAGAAATACCACATTGGGACACACACTACAGGAAAGTTTGGACGAACTTATACAGGTAAAATTATTCAATACAGTTTTTTAACTTAATTTTTTTGATAGCGAAGTCTCTGAATATTGACTATAGCTTGTACAATTACTCGTCTGTTTTGCAGTATGGCCAAATAACTCCACAATTGGCTTGTAAAGTGCTGCTACAGTTTGATAAATCTATTAATCAAACTCTTGCTACAAGGGTGAAGGCTAGATTGACATTCAAAGCAGGAAAACTCAATACTTACCGATTCTGTGACAACGTATGGACGTTCATGCTTAATGATGTAGAGTTTAGGGAAGTGCAAGAAATCACAAAAATTGATAAAGTCAAGATTGTGGCCTGTGATGGAAAGAGTAAGGATAATAGCTTGTGAAGAAATGAGTTTAATTTAACAATGATTTTCATTTCCAGATCTTGAGGAAGGAAGCTCCAAAAAATGATGCCTGTCTTGTCATGTATGATTTTGTAAATAACCTGAAATGTTTTCCATTGTTTAAAAGCATATTGAAATAATGCAATTGCTAGGCTCAACAGATATTCAGTATTCCTTCGGTTTCATGAAGTTTTAGTTATTATATTTTTATGAACGATACTGTGTTTTTTGAATTGAATAAACAAAGTTGAATAAAGTCTTGATTTATGTGTCGTAAAACTCCTTTGTTTTGATGCATCGTGTCATCCCAAATGCGTCATCACGGAATTACACAAACATCAGCTGATTACTGTCAAAACTTTCAACTTCTGTGGTTGAAGGGTTGTGAAATCATCGATAAGTGATGTTGACAAAAAATAATTTCTCATGATGAGTTACGATAAGCCTAAGCAATGTACATTACGATAATTCGACGGATGATATTCAGTCGCTGAAAGTTGCTTCTAGCATATTCATTATGAAAATTAGGCCACACGGAATACTAGAAAATCATAGAGTGTCTGATAAAGAAAGTGCGTGTTGATAATATCGATAAACATTTGATAATGGACCGAGGAGCTTATGAGAAACTGAGTATTAGAGAATCAGCGTCCTCCCTGAAGAAATATGGGAGCACTAGCAAACACTTGACTCGCAATGAAAATTACATCAAGCACTTTGTATCCAACGCTGATACATTGCAGGGTATATCGCTAAAGTATAATGTAACAGTAAGGTGTCGTGAGAATTAGTTGCAAAGACAATTCCTAATGCAGTGTTTGTAGATTGAACAAATTCGTAGAGCAAATAAATTGTGGGCTTCAGACAGTCTCTTCCTGAGAGAATTTCTCCTCATTCCCAGTACTGAAAAGACTGGGCCCCAAGGGAATGAGACACCAGGAACTACTTCTGAAGTCACCTCACCTTCTGCCTCCAGTTTTGATGATGATAATGACAATATAGATGAATATTTGAATAAAATTGATGCTGCAATTGCAATTACAAAGGAAGATATCAAAAAAACTACAAAGAAAAGCAAGTACGTTCTTTTTATTTTGAACAACAATCTCTTCATAGGCCTTCTCTCAGGTTTGCTTTGAGTTCAGAGTTTGTTGAAGATCGTCGCCAACCAGCTGTTTCACGAATGAAACAAAAAGTGAACAACAACAGTGCTTCTGATAGTCATTTACCTCAAACAGTTGTAGTGCAACAAGGTAAGAAAGTCCGCACGTCTTTGCACCACCACGAACAACAACAAGAGGAACTTTTCGAATTGTAGCAGTTTTGGTTTTGTCGAGTTTATGTTGAATGAATGATTATGTTTTAGTCGCTAAATGTCCAATGAATGTGAATTGAATCCTAACGGGATAGTAAATCCAGTTTGATGGTTATTTCTTTCGGTAATTTTGCACTTACGTGGTCTGGATTTTGATGAGAATCTTTGTTAGTACTTACGTATTTCCTTTCATAAAACACGAAATTTGGTCGAGATTTTACAGTTTCCTGGCGAAATCCTTCATAACGTGACATTTGATAGCTGTCAATCTTACCAACGGTTGAGGAAATAATCATGTTTACGTTCTGTGTAATAAAAATCTCGAAAAGTATCAATTTCCACAAATTCCACACGCTGATTTTACGAAATTTATGTTTCTGGGTGGAAGAACGTAGGTACCTACAAAAAAATCCCATCAAATCCCAAGCGCTCAAGTGCAAAATTACTTCCTGGAAATTCGTACGAAAACAGTTTTGGTTCGACTGGATTTATGAGCTGAATAACTACACAGTACTATGAATTGTTTAGTCTTTTTCATATAATATTTGTAAAGACATTAGATTAGTCAGTAAGTGTATACAGAATATCCTATTTACATGAGAACTGTACAAAAAAATGAGATTCTGAGCTATTTTTCGTTGTAGTTTATTATTACATAAAACATTAAAAATATATAATCCAATTCGAGTATATTTCAATTCAACAGTGCTACAAAATATAGTGATTACAAAACATTCAGCCATGAGTCCCCTTTACTTGGTGAGTAATTCTTTGATTCTCATGTCATTTCTCAATATATTACTTTGAGTCATCACTATTTCCTGCCTTTGTTTTTCAATTTCTTGCTGCAATTGCTCAAAATGTGCTTTCAGTGGTTTATTTGCTTCGATATTTATCCTGAAAACGGTAGATTACAACATCAAAATCGCCCATTACAGTCCCCTCACTTTTTCTGCTTAATAATCTCTTCCGAAAGCTGCCTCTTCATGTTCGACCAAACTTGCAGCTCATTCTGCATCGCATCAACATCTTCGTGCAAATAATTGATGAGCTTTCCCAGAGGATTCGCAGTTTTCGTCAACTTTTGTATCAACTCCCGAAGACTTGAAATCTCCTTGGATCCATCACGTCCACGGAAAACTACGAAAGAACGCGGTAATTTTCACTTATCATGTGATCCGAGTTTTCATGAAAATTGTTGTTGGTACTCTCGTATTTTGGATTAGAAGTCTGAAATTTCACTCTCTGGTACATTTTCCAACGAGATTGAACAGCTCTAAGCGACATTCTTTATGTGAAAACATCAACCGTCATACTTTTACGCAAATGTCAAATGGACTTAGGGCTAGTTTATACAGAAAGAACAAGATTGCACCAATGAAATCACATATTTGTTACGAATTGACATGACATGTGTAATTTCATTGGCTCATTGTTATGTCATCCTAGTATTTTTCTGTATAAACTAACCTTTAAGTTGCATGTTTGAAATTTGAAAATTACTGCATTTCTTATGTTTATTTGTGAATGAATGCGTGGTAAATCATTTCTCGATATGTTATGTGTCTCGTTATTGAAGAAATTTGCAATGAAGCTGTCCCAAAAAGGTTCAAAAATCCGTGAGTTCCCACAAAAATTTCCATCAAAATTCAGATCGCATGGTGAGTTCAAAACCATCAAAAACAAACCTTCACAACACCTCACTCTACATACCCTCAACCTCAACCCTCCTCCCGCTCTCCTCCTCGGCTATTTGCTCCAGTATCTGCTCGACCAGCTGGCCCTTATTCTCCGCGGCCACCTCCACAGGGCCCCCTTCCTCCACCTCGCCACTCTCCCCCACCGATTCAATCACCACCGTTTCCTCGTCGTCCACCACGTCCACATTTTCCACTATAACATTGATGTTGCCCATGGCGATGGTTTCCTTCATGGGCAATGCCGAATCGGGCCGCAAACGAGGGGCTCCAGGTCTGGCGCTGGAGGGGCGCACACTGGGGGGCCTCAGCGTGTCGGATTTTGTCGGCACTCTGGCGGAAAGACCGCTTCGTGGTCTTGCTGATTTCGGTCTGGCAGTGGTGGCTCTGGGGAAGTCTTCGCTGGGTGGTTCCACTGGTTTTTTGTCGCCCACTGTGTCTGCCTGATTTACACCCACTTGGTCTATTTTGTTGGCGGGTTCTGGTGGGGTTTCGATGCTCGGGGCTGCTGGTGCTTCTGCAGGTGTGTCTTCCACTTTGCTGGTCTCAATTTTGAGGGTTTCTTCCTCTTTTTCAACAGAAGTTTTCCTACTGGAATCATCGTTGGATTTGGGTGATGCTTTTTCTTTCACACCCACTTTTTCTCTTCTAGAATCCGCCTGTTTTTTGTCCAACACCTCTTTGCTCTTTCTGCTTTTAGATTCCTTATTAGTTCTGGAAGAATCTAAGCTGGTGCTACTCATTTTCTTTGTTGTGACAGTTTCAGCACTAGAATTTTTTGGCTTTGTTCGAGATTTCGTTTTGTCTTCCTTGCTAGTAGTTTTTTTGGGCTTTTCCACTTTGCTGGCTCCATTTTTTGCTTTGATTTTATCAACGTAAATGGATGAATCAACTCTTGTTTCCAAAGCTGTGCCTATAGCTTGTAGAAGTAGGTTTGTATTTGCACTTTCCAAACCAGCTACAATTTTAGTCGAACGCACTGGCACATCGATATTAGTTGTACTTCCTAGAAATATCACTAAGCACTCGCCGATTCCATATATCCTTCGTGCATATACTTACTGACTGCTTCGATGAGTTTATTCAAAAACGCGATTTTGGCTTCTTTATCCTTCACTTTTTCCGAGTTGAGCTCGTCTTCACTGAACAGGCCCTTCAAATAGCCAGTTTCCCTCACAACACTAATAATAACATCGTGTAGAAACCTGAATGGAGGCTTTCGCAACAATTTCTCCGTCAGAGGTGGTTTTTTCACAAACTTCCCCAGAGTTTTCTGTGTTTTCGTAATCACTTCTACGCTTACATCCTCAGTCATAATGAACAGTTTTTATTTCATTGTTCAAATACGAATACGTGATTCATAATTCGAGTTGTGCTGATTCTTCCCGATTTCATGTTTGAATTTTGCTCATTTACGTGGTTGGCAAGACAACCCAGTGACATTTGACATTTGATGACATGCGCGGAGGTTAGTTGCCCCTGGGAAATAGCCAAGCATCCATTTTCTATGTTTCCGAGATAAAACGGTTGTCAACATTTCAGGGGCGTAAGTTTTCTCGTTGCAAACTTTCGAAGTTCTACCAATGTTTTTGTTTTGAAGTCGCGTGTTTTGGGGTTATTGAAATTTTCGT
Organism: Plagiodera versicolora; assembly: GCA_037013635.1. NCBI lineage: Eukaryota > Metazoa > Arthropoda > Insecta > Coleoptera > Chrysomelidae > Plagiodera > Plagiodera versicolora. The sequence continues at coordinate 10,398,250 of CM072989.1, forward strand.
CGATATCGTCGTTGAATTCCGAAAGCATCAAGTCTTATCTACAAGGGCGATGTCTACTTTCTCCAAACTGGTTATTAAAAGTTCAACAGAATAGAAATTGTAAGTTTGTTTAGTCTGTTTAGTTTATATCAGAACAGTGTTCTTAGATTGATCAATTCTTGCAGCAGAATGGACGAGACTGTGACTATTTCACAGGACACAGATGTGAAAACTGAACGATTAGGTGCATTTGAAATGAACGTACCAGAAGCTCAACAAGTGGAGCTAGAAGAAAATGATGAAGAATCAGCTGCCACTACAGTGGTTCTTCAAAATATCGAGATTCAAAATGAAAACGAACTCCCCATCATTCTCCAAGATTTCAGAGGCAACTCTGATGGGAATCTACAAATCAATAGCATAGGCTCCCTTGAAGAGAATGTTATTCACACCTACATCATTGAGTAAGCTCTTGTTTCCTAATTTCCAGTGATAAAAGCTGACGCATTTTTTGTAGAGGTGATTATGATGAAGTGAATAATCAAGAGATAATATATGAGGAAGAAACTGAGGATGAAAACACTGTACATTATGTAATCGAAGAAGAAAATGACTATGAAGTAGAAGAGAGTACTGATGAGATATCAGAAGTTGGTAATCATCAGACAATCAGGTACACTTTTCAGGAGGTGGAAGAAGAAATTGATGATCCTGAGCCTGTCGAGGATTCATCTGCTAGCCAAGAAGAAAGCTCGCAAGAACCAAGTCAAGAAAAAGAGTATGTGCCGTTGATTAAAAGTGAGGAGGACCTACTTGAGTGTGATATTTGCAAAAAATATTTCAAAACTACCGCAGTGAGTACAGTTTCTTTGCTCAGGATTCATTATCAGAGTTTTGTTCTGTATTGTTATGTGTTATTGTGATTTTAGGCACTTAAAAGACACATAACAGTGAATCATCCCACTAAAAATGATGATATTGATGATCCATTGACCTTAACATTATGTTTATGTTGTGGAGAACCCTCAGATTCTGCACATACTGTGAGTAATTATACTATTTTGTCATTCATACTCAAACAAAATGCTTAAAAGACGAAACTAACCTCAAAATTACTTGATATTTCTGTGGGTAATCACGCATTTTGAACCAAAAAACACGAATTTGTTATTACTATCGCGGGGAAATCGATACTTGTCGAGATATCTCACTTCAAAGTTTGAAATTTCACCTTCTGAATGTTTTCTTCAAAGACTGTACAGCTTCCTGGCGAATTTCTCCAACAATTAAACACATAACATATCAAGAGGGGATTTACCATTCGTCAATTTTCAAATAAACGTCAGAAATGCAGTTTTTTTTTCGACTTATAAACATGCAATTTGAATATAGCCGACATTTGCATTGAAACTTTGACAGTTGACAATCGTCTCGATGGTTGGCGGACTAATTATGTTTACGTGCCGCGTAATCTCATTATTCAAAAAAAAAATGTGGAATTTGCGATAAAGTATGTGATAAACCCTTTCTCAATATACCGTGTGTCGCGTTATTGAAGAAATTAGTCAGGAAGCTGTACACTCTCGACCGAAAATGTTCAAGAAAAAGAAGGTGAAATTTTCAACTTCACAGTGGAATATCTCGAAAAGTATCGTTATTCCCACGACAGCCTCACCAAATTCGTCGTTTTTTACACAAAACATGTAAGTACCCAGCACCAAAGCGCGAAACTATCTCACATCTCATCCGCTCGCTAGGTTGGCGATATCGAATGTGAAAAGTGCGACAAAAAATTCATCCAATCGAACTTTCTGCACCGTCACATGAGCCTCGAACACCCATCCGACGACCTCTACACTTGCTCCGAATGCGAAAAAGTGTTTTCGGTCAAGGACGAGTTGATTGCTCACATGAAAATCCATCCCGTCAAGACTGTCAAGTGCCTGGATTGTAATAGGGAGTTCAGTAGAAAGTATCACTTGGACAGGCACATCGGCCAAACGGGGTGCATGGGTTATCCGAGGAAAGCGTACGATTGCAGAGTAAGGATTGGGGTTAGGTTCAAGACGATGGTAGTTGTAGTGGTGTTTTAGGTGTGCAATAAATTTTTCACTCGTAAAGACAATTTGGCTGAGCATTTGAGGGCGCACGCGGGCCAGGGCAAGAAGAAGAAGAAATATACCTGCGAATATTGCAACAAAGAGTTCCACGGGCTTTCTTTGCTCAATATCCATATTAGGACGCATACAGGTAGGGTTGTCACTTGTCAGTTGTGTGTCAAACGTTCTAGCAACTGTTTCCCTAGGTGAAAAGCCCTACCCTTGCGATCTTTGCACTAAAAGCTTCCCTTCCAGCGGGGCTATGAAAAAACACCGAAGAATGCATACAGGAGAGAAGCCTTATAGATGCGATAAGGTCCGTACTAGCACAAAATCATCCAACTAGTCGTGATGATGTAATTTAATTTTTAGTGTGACAAACATTTCGCGGCGAAAGAAACCCTGAACCGACACTGCCGCATCCATACTGGCGAGAAGCCGCACCGTTGCCAGTTCTGCGGCAAATCCTTCATCCAACCGTCGCAGCTGCGCGCGCATATTTTTCATCACACCGGCGAAAACGCGTATACTTGTCATTATTGCGGACGCGCCTTCAACCGACGGCTCAGGCTTACCACCCACATCAAATTCATGCACGAGGTATGGGATTTTTTTGGGGGGGGGGGAAGATTTTTAGGTGCAAAAAAATTGGAGAATTCCGTATACGAACTGTTATAGTTAGAAATTATAAATTGGCAAAAAAAAAGACGTGACAACCGAATTACTCATGAGAAAAAAATTGACACAAACTCGTTCGCAGGAAATTATTTTTGAAAAATCTTTACATAAATACAAAAAATTGAACTTGGGAAATTTTGAAAAATCATGAAAATGAAAAAATATTTTGAATAAATATAAACATGTTTCATTCTGCAAGAAATTATAATTTAAAATAGGAAAATATCTGAAAATAAGAACTCTTGTATATAAATTCATAATAAAAAAACCCTGAATATTGACAGAAAATTGACACACCAATTCCCAAAAAAAAAATTATGAAAATAAAAAAACGTTTTGACATAAAAATTCCTTTTAGAAAAATGAAATAAAAAAAATATTTTGAATGAATATAAACATGACTTTTTCTGTAAGAAATTATAATTTAAAATAGGAAAATATCTGAAAATAAGAATTCCTTTGAAAAAAATCATAAAAAAATTCTTATACGAAAAATAAAAATTGAGAAAATGAAATAGTGACAGAAAATTGACATACGAATTCGTCTATAAAAAAATCATGAAAATAATGAAAACATTTCTAAAAATTAAAATAACAATAAAGAAACTTGGACAAAACCTTTGACAAATTTCTATAAATTCACGTGATACATTGAATTGAAAATAAAACAATAATAATATTCAGGGGGCTGAACCGTTGCCATGCGAGCAATGCGACAAGACCTTCTACAGAAAGGAAGACGTCGCCAGACACATGCTCTCCCACACCGGCAAAAAATGTAAGTACACCCCGTACATCCCCGACCCCCTCTCACCGAATTTCCCCGCGTTGGCGTAGCGTTCATATGCGAGATATGCAAGAAGGGCTTCTCGGTGAAATCCTCGCTGAAAATCCACAAGCTGACCCACAAGAAGGAGCAGCCGTGCAGCTGCGAGACGTGCGGGCGGGCGTTCATCCGCAAGGACTGCCTCATGCGCCACATCAGGGCGCGCCACCGAGACGTTCTCGAGGACATCATGGCCAATGCGGAGAAGAAGCGGCTGCAGCAGCAGCTGCTGAGCGCCGCCTCCACGGCGGCGTCCGCGACGAACAGTTTGGCGGAGAGTCACATTTGGAACGAGTTGACGTTGACGGAGTCGATCAAGGAGCTGTTGACGTTGTTGGTCGACGAGGAGTGCTTGGTGGAGTTTGGGTATCCGGACGCACCCGTGGATAGGGTGAGCGAATATTCTGCCATGAATTATATTCGTCGTTGATGTGCTTGAACCCTCATCTCGATGTTGCATGAATCCACCCTGAATTTTCTACGAGCTACGAGTTTTCTTCGTTGGTTTGCATGAACCCTGATCTTAAAGTAGTAGATGTTGCATGAACCCACCCTGAATTTTGTTAATTCTCACTGACAGTTCAACGAGAGATGAATATTCTTGAACATGAACAACTAAATCGAACTAAATCTTCTTGTATTGACTCATTGAAACAAATGAATGTACATCTTGAAAGTCTACAGAAATTACATAGGTAAAATTTCCAAAAAATCTTCAGGGTACTGAGTGACGAAAAATGATTCACCTGACATGACTTTTAAATTCCTTATCGTAATCAATAATGCGTGGTTGAAGTTGTGGTTTTTCACGATTACGTTTTCGTAAAATTGTATTCGATTCTTCATCTGAGCTGGACGAATTAGCATTTATTCCTAGCGGAACTGACCCTCAGCCGAAGCGCACGAACCCCGATCCTAATGTTGTTGATGTTGCATGAATCCACCTCGAATTTCATCAACACTCATCGACAGATAACGAGCCATGAATATTCTTCATTGATGCGCATGAACCCCGATCCTAATGTTGGATGAACCCACCTCAAATTCCGCGATTAATTCCAGTTTAAACTGTGTGTTTTTACTTGATATACCGGATGTTGCAGGTGTTGGACAGCGTGATCAGACGGTGCGGTTACAAACCGGCTTCGGAAGAAGATTTCGACTACATCGGACGTATGAGGGAAAACGCCAAACTGTTATTCACCGTTGTTATTGACGACGAAGCCGTCAAAGAGTTGTTGAATAATCAAACTGTAGATGAAGTTATTTTACATGTGCTCAGGCTAGCGAAAAAAGAGAAGATTTAGTTTTCTGTTTTTTTTTTTCAGGTGGAGTTTTTTGTACGATATGGCTGTATTTTTTATATGGTTTATGATATATTTAAATGTTTAGTTATTATTAGATTTGTTCGACTTGTAACAGCTATATTTCTACTTTAGGATATTTTCAAATATAAAAATTGCTGGGACCATTTCATTTCAAAACTTTCATTCCCTCGCCTTTTTTATTTATGCCCTCCTAATCATTCCTGAATAATTTTAAAACCTCTTTTTGTTTGATAACCCTTCAATACAGGGTGTTCAGAAACTATTCTGCCAAATGGAAGCTACAGAATATTTTATGTCGATTTAACTCGAATTACCTCGATCCAAAAATAAAAAAAAAAACAAATGAGTTTTCTTCAAAAAATCCAAAAAATTTCGTTAAAAGTCACTTATTGAGCGATCTGGGTATGGGGGAAATTTTACCCCCCTGTAATATTCCGATTGGTTGCTAGGATACCAATACCCTTGTTGATATCCTGAACAATTGGGAATCGATAGTAAGTCACGATAGGACTGACGTTTAACTATCAAATAACTCGTTATAGAATAAAATGGGCACGGATTTTCGAAAAGAATGGGTGAAAAAAAAAGTCACCAAATTCTTCGGGCTCAACTCGGATTCGTACTTCGACGAGATGCTCTCCAACACGGACGACCTGGAAGACAAACTGATTTCCTATCTGGAAGACGATTACACGAACCACAGCAGCAGCAAGGAGATTTTTTATCTGTACAAAACCGCGCACGAAAAGTTGGTCGATGAGGAAATAATGGTTGAACAGATAAGTGAGAGTGTCACCTTGTGGAAAAACTGTCCAACTTGTAATCGTGAATGTTTCTCTAGTTAAAAAAACACCCAAACTGGAGGACTTACCAGAGGAAGTCTCGGAATCTAAGAAGAAGAAAGTTAAAGAGAAGAAAGGTAAAGGAAAGAAGAACAAGGGGAAGAAGATTCAATCTCCTGGTGTGTCTCCTGAAGGTCAGTGCACCTGAAAACGGTGACAGCTTGCCAGGAAATGCGCTGTTGCCGCTCGTGTTTTTCCTCAGCGGTCCTCCGACAAACCATTCGTTGTATTTCAGCTCCTGTCGAGGAGGAAGTGGCAGATTCTGAGATGGATAACGCTACTACACAAATCGTTGACGGAGAAGAGGCTAGAGTTGACGACAGTCACATGACTCAGAGTGAAAACGCTAATTCTGAGTCTCAGGCTACTGAGACTGATGCTTCTACGTTACCTTCGCCTGAGTATACAGACGTTGAAGCATCTGATGAAGGTTAAAAAATAATGATTATTTCATTCATTCACAAATGTTGAGAGTTCTATCAACTGCAATGTAATTTTTTCACGAGGATTTCAGGTAGCCCAAAAGGTGATGGGAAAAAAGCTAAGAAGAAAAAAGGAAAGGGTGGAAAAAAAGGAAAAAAGAAAAAAGTTGAAGGTTAATTTCCTCTATATTTTCTCCCGGTTTTTTTTTTGTTAAGCTGCGCTTTTTTCAGTGGACGAAAATAAAGTTTCTGATGGTGTAGACGAAGAGGAAGAAGAAATAATTTACGTGCCTGTAAGTCATTTCTGAATTCTCTCGCATTGTTTCTAACACTGCCAATTTTGTGCCTATAATTCAGCAAATCGTCCAAAAGCTGGTTATCGATTTCACCTTACACGGCAACTTCCTGAAAATCAACGAAAAACCGCTTCAAGAAGACGTCACTCGTTTCGTATATTTATACCGAAAAACTGATGATGGCATTCCGAATTTTGAATTCAAAGAAGACGCCGATAGAAAAATGCCCGCCTATTTTTTGATAGGCACAAGCACTGACAATTTTCTTCACTCAGTCACGTTTCTAGCCAAACAGGTAAATGATATACAGAGTGATATGTGTTCGTCTGTACTATATTTACATACTCGGAGCTGTGGCACCACGTCATGCATTTTCAATTGTTGTTTTTCTTTATGATTTTATACATTTATTACTCGGAGTTGTGGCACCACGTCATGCATTTTCAATTGGCAGTTTTGATTTATGATTTGAGGCATTTTTAAATCGGAGTTGTGGCACCACGTCATGCATTTTCAATTGGCATTTTTGATATATGATTTATTGCATTTTCACTCGGAGTTGTGGCACCACGTCATGCATTTTCAATTGGCAGTTTTGATTTATGATTTGAGGCATTTTTAAATCGGAGTTGTGGCACCACGTCATGCATTTTCAATTGGCAGTTTTGATTTATGATTTGAGGCATTTTTAAATCGGAGTTGTGGCACCACGTCATGCATTTTCAATTGGCATTTTTGATATATGATTTATTGCATTTTCACTCGGAGTTGTGGCACCACGTCATGCATTTTCAATTGGCAGTTTCGATTTATGATTTGAGGCATTTTTAAATCGGAGTTGTGGCACCACGTCATGCATTTTCAATTGGCAGTTTTGATTTATGATTTGAGGCATTTTTAAATCGGAGTTGTGGCACCACGTCATGCATTTTCAATTGGCATTTTTGATATATGATTTGAGGCATTTTTAAATCGGAGTTGTGGCACCACGTCATGCATTTTCAATTGGCATTTTCGATTTATGATTTGATGCATTTTCACTCGGAGTTGTGGCACCACGTCATGCATTATCGAATCTCCTTTTCGTACGATTCGAGAGGGAGATTTGACGAATGAATTTCCCTCCAGTTGTTCGTACCTTTGCTGACGACGGTGTTCATGGAGCCGGCCTTGAAAGCCGTGCAAAGTAAGGAGCAACAGGAGCAACGTAAAATCTCCGTCGAACAGAAAACCGAGTTCCAACGACCCTCCGACTATCGGAGGCTGTCGATGAACGTCAAAAATTCGGTCAACAAGCCCAACATGACGTTCGAGGACGGGTCCGGGGACGGTTTGGATAAGGACGATACTTGCTCGCCGATTAAAGACGAGCTGGTTAACGAGGTGGACGGGCTGGTGACCACTTTGGAGTGGTGAGTTGGCGCGCCCATTCCGACATGATGATTTCGCGTGAATTCGACCCGTTTTCGACGCGTTTCGAGTACATGGACGTCTATTGGACGTCCACTGGACATTCGTTGTAGACGCTCCGGAGGCCCATTAAAGGTCCCAGTTGGTCCATGGGCTCCATTTTGGACGTCCACTGGACGTACTTTTTTTGGACATTCATAATTTACCCGCCATCGAAGCATTCATTAAGTATCGAATAATTCCTCAGAAAAAACTGAATTTTCTACATGTCCAATGGACGTCCATTTCACGTCCATGGACCTCACACGGACGTCCAATGGACGATCGTGTGCTACGAGGGTATACTTTGTGGAACGAAAATTATTTTCAAGGGTTTGCGAGCATGTGGAAGACGAACTAGACTTGCCCATGGTCGATCTCTCTGACTTGCTACACTCAGATCGTACTGATGACGAGTTAGCAAGCGATCCTACTGTAGTGGCAGAGTTGGAAGAAGTCGTTATGGGTTGGGAGAGACACATCCTCAAAGTTATCGAGAATTATTTGGAAAAGGTACATCGATACAAAAGAAATTGAAATGAGAAATTGGTGTGGTTGTGTTCATTTTCACTCAATTTGTGTTCAGCAGCTTATTTTTGAATGTTTTTGTGAGTTTTGGACTTTTTCCCAGATTGACATCCGCTGGAGGTCCATTTTACGTCCAGTGGACTTCCATTTTACGTCCTTCGATATCGTAAAACGGACGTTCATGCTCGTTTGGATATTGAAGGACGTAAAATGGACGTTCACTGGATGTCCATTTTAAGTCCTTCAATATCCAAACGTCCATTTTAGATCCAGTGAACGTCCATTTTACGTCCTTCAATATCGTAAAACGGACGTTCATGCACGTTCAGATATTGAAGGACCTAAAATGGACGTAAAATGGACGTTTGGATATTGAAGGACGTAAAATGGACGTCCACTGGACGTAAAATGGACGTTTGGATATTGAAGGACGTAAAATGGACGTCCATTGGGCGTAAAATGGACGTGAAATAGACGTTCAATGGACGTCCATTTCAAGTCCTTCAATATCCAAACGTCCATTTTACGCCCAATGGACGTCCATTTTACGTCCTTCAATATCCAAACGTCCATTTTACGTCCATTTTAGGTCCAGTGAACGTCCATTTTACGTCCTTCAATATCGTAAAACGGACGTTCATGCACGTTCAGATATTGAAGGACCTAAAATGGACGTAAAATGGACGTTTGGATATTGAAGGACGTAAAATGGACGTCTACTGGACGTAAAATGGACGTTTGGATATTGAAGGACGTAAAATGGACGTCCATTGGGCGTAAAATGGACGTTTGGATATTGAAGCACGTAAAATGGACGTCTACTGGACGTAAAATGGACGTTTGGATATTGAAGGACGTAAAATGGACGTCCATTGGGCGTAAAATGGACGTTTGGATATTGAAGCACGTAAAATGGACGTGAAATAGACGTTCAATGGACGTCCATTTTAAGTCCTTCAATATCCAAACGTCCATTTTAGGTCCAGTGAACGTCCATTTAACGTCCTTCAATATCCAAACGTGCATGGACGTCCATTTTATGTCCAAAACGTACAAAAAACTCAAAAAATCATCATAAAATCCCCAATTTTCCTGAAAACCACCTCAAATCCCTGATATTCCAGAGTCCATCCGGAAATGGGCCGCTTCCCGAATACGAATATTGGCACGAAAGGGAAGCTGCGTTCAGTTCGATCGTAGAACAGCTCAAGAAACCCACTCTGGTTAGAATCAGCAACATTTTGGAAAAGGCAAAATCGGCCGTTCTCGACGCTTTCATCCACTACCAAATCGACCTGAAAAGACATTACGGCCAAGCCAAAGATAACGTGAAATTCTTGTCGACCATCCAGAGACATTTGAAGGTACAATAACGTACACCCTGTATATGAAAAAAAATATATCTCACCTCTCGGTTATTCATTTCGAAGGTTATAACGAGCAGTAACGAGTTTCCGAAAATCCGGGACTGCATTCCCTACCTAATGGAAGGGTTGCATTTGATATGGGTGCTGTCAAATTATTATAATAAAGACGAAGTCATGGTGCCTTTCATGGAAAGAATTCTGTGGAGCTTGCTAGAAAAAGTTAGAGGCATTTTGGACAACGAAACATTGTTCAGGTTATTATTAATTGATTTTGTGTCATTTTGGCATGTCAAGTGTAGGATTCAGTGATTATTAATTTTTATTTTTTTCGAATAAACAAAGAAAAAAAAAAAACAAATAATATTGAATTAAATTCTCAGAAATAAATCGACTGGACTAATTGAAATAATCGATGAATTAATCAAAAATAACTAATGAACTAATTGAAAATAACCAAGGAAATTTAAAAAAATAATTAATAAAGTTATTAAAAATATTCAACAACATAATTAAAAATGATTGATGAAATGATCAAAAATAATTAATCGACTAGTTAAAATTATCAAAAATATTTAACATGAATAAAAATAATCGATAAAATTATAAAAAATGATTAATGAACTAGATAAAAAAAATTATTACAATAATTTGTCCAGTTGATTTATTTTCGAAGATTATTTGTTTAATCATTATTCTTTGTGGTTTTATTTGCTATTTAAAAAAATTTTGGATATTGACAGGACTGAAAACCTTTTTTTTTGCTTTTATTGTGTAGGAAATCTATAAACCAGGTCCAGGATTTGACTTCGGGCGCCAAAGAAATGCTGGAAATGTGGAAATCCTCCTACCTAAAAGTCCGCAAAAAAATTGAGGACTCCGGGAAGGGCCAGAGATGGGAGTTCGACAAGAGAAAATTATTCGACGCCTCCGACTACATGGCCATAGTGTGCAAAGACTTGAACGAAGTCGCGATGGTACCCCCAACCCCCCCCTCATGAAAAAAAAATCGACCCCCCCCGCGTATTCTTTTTCCAGATAATCTACCACTTCAAGAACATTTTCGGTCCGGAGTTGCGCGCCATCGTCAGCGACCCTCAGAGCATCGACAACGTGGCCAAAAGGGTCGACAGATTGGTCGTGCAAATCGAAAACACCGATTTCGACGTGTTCGATTTGAATTGCAAGGAGAATTGGGAGGCGATAATCCAGCAGTTCTACAAGGAGGTGCGCCATCTGGAGCTGGAGGGGGTCAGTTTCATCGATCAGAGCTTCAAAATGATCAGGTACGATGCGCTCGTCGTTTTTTCTGAATGTGCATCGCCGACTGCCAGGGTCATGCGATGTTCGCGAATTTTTTTCAAGGAAACTACTCGATGGAATGTTTCGCAGTTTTTTTGACGTGATAAGGTGTATTTTTAGCTATATTTTGATTTTTTCATTTTGCAAAAATATTGAAAAATAACGGAGTTATGTGCGCTTTTCTTCGAAGGTGCCAAAAAAAAAGTTCCCCAACTGCTGACGTGATTGCAGCCGAACGAGTAGCTGAAACAAGAAAATTCAGGAGGATTATTGAAGTTGAAGATTTTTCCTTTAAAATGACCTAGGATTTTCGAAAAAATATCGAAAATTGGCAAAATGGCGTAGTTCTGAAAAAAAGTGTAATTTTTTGAGGTGTAAAATTGACGTTTTTTCAATGCCAAGTCGACAATTTCCAACCAATTAAAAAGATTTCATGTCATTGTATAGTAAATATATTGAAGCATACTCAGTTCGAATTTGAAGTCGATCTGTCAATTTTTCTTTGAGTTATGACGTCAGCAACTTTGAAAAACGCGTTCAAAGTCTCAACGAAATCCGCGAGCGGTCGCTTTTTGGAGCGCTGCCATCAAAAAACTATCCAAGATACGACCTTGCGGTTTTCACAGGGTGTTATCGAAAGTATAAACTATCGAACGAGCCCAAAAAGAATATTGCCAAAAATTTTGCGACACCTTTTATCTTGCAGATCTTCAGAAAGCGCCCTGGAGCTTCTGTTGAAATTCAAATACATCGACACTAGGCAAGTCATTTCCAACAAGCTGATGATGAAATTCGACGTCATCCTCGACCAATACATGAAGGAAATACTAGCGATCGACGACAACTTCACCGTGAGTTGCCCCACACACACGAAAAAAAAACACTCACTAAAACTCTTTGCCCCCCTTTTTTTCAGCGCAACAAACGACGGCCGATACAGTACAGGAACATGCCGTCTCGCGGCAGCGCCATCTATTGGGTGCAGCAGCTTTATTGCAGGTTGAAACGGCCGATTTTGAAGTTTCAGAGAGTTCCCGAATTGGTGAATTCTCCTTTGAGGACCGACACTTTTTCGGCCTACTTGAAGTTGGCCAAGGAATTGAAAGTTTACGAACAAAGTAGGCATTTTTCATGGATAATTTTCAGGCAAATTTATTTCTCGAAATTTCGCCCCCTCGTGATATTATCGAAAAAAAAATAACGTTCGAAAAACGCAATTCGAATTAATTCCAGGTAGAATCGATGATTGGATCGATACGATCGGACCGTCAGTGGAAAAGTCCATGCAGATGGACATTTTGAAACTGAGCAACATCAGCAAGAAGGGAACGTTTTTTAGATCGGTCAAATCGACCGGCCAATATTCCCAAGGCAGAATGTCCACGGTCGGTGAAAACAGTCCGGTCGTCAGTAGAAGTGAGCAATAATAATAATAATGATTTTTTTTATTCATTCGAAAATTCAACCAAAAATTCTTTCAGTCATTTTGAAATTCTTCGAAATTATTTGGAATTTTTGAGATTCTTTGATGTTCCTTTTGAAATGTTTTGAAATTCCCCCCAATTTTTTCAAACTATTTCAAAATTCAGAAGTCATTTGATATTCATTTGGAAATTCTTAGACATTCTTTGAAATTATCTGGAATTTTTGAGATTCTTTGATGTTCCATTTGAAATTTTTCGAAATTCCCCGCCATTTTTTACATTTATTTCAAAATTAAGAAGTTATTTGATGTTCATGTGGAAATTCTTAGACATTCTTTGATATCATCTGAAATTTTTGAGATTCTTTGATGTTCCATTTGAAATTTTTCGAAATTCCCCTGAATTTTTTCAATTTATTTCAAAATTAAGAAGTTATTTGATATTCATTTGGAAATTCTTAGACATTCTTTGATATTATCTGAAATTTTTGAGATTCTTTGATGTTCCTTTTGAAATGTTTTGAAATTCCCCGCAATTTTTTCCATTTATTTAAAAATTCAGAAGTTATTTGATATTCATTTGGAAATTCTTAGACATTCTTTGAAATTATTTGGAATTTTTGAGATTCTTTGATGTTCCTTTTGAAATGTTTTGAAATTCCCCGCAATTTTTTCCATTTATTTCAAAATTAGGAAGTTATTTGATATTCATTTGGAAATTCTTAGACATTCTTTGATATTATCTGAAATTTTTGAGATTCTTTGATGTTCCTTTTGAAATGTTTTGAAATTCCCCGCAATTTTTTCCATTTATTTAAAAATTCAGAAGTTATTTGATATTCATTTGGAAATTCTTAGACATTCTTTGAAATTATTTGGAATTTTTGAGATTCTTTGATGTTCCTTTTGAAATGTTTTGAAATTCCCCGCAATTTTTTCCATTTATTTCAAAATTAGGAAGTTATTTGATATTCATTTGGAAATTCTTAGACATTCTTTGAAATTATCTGGAATTTTTGAGATTCTTTGATGTTCCATTTGAAATTTTTCGAAATTCCCCGCCATTTTTTACATTTATTTCAAAATTAAGAAGTTATTTGATGTTCATGTGGAAATTCTTAGACATTCTTTGATATCATCTGAAATTTTTGAGATTCTTTGATGTTCCATTTGAAATTTTTCGAAATTCCCCTGAATTTTTTCAATTTATTTCAAAATTAAGAAGTTATTTGATATTCATTTGGAAATTCTTAGACATTCTTTGATATTATCTGAAATTTTTGAGATTCTTTGATGTTCCTTTTGAAATGTTTTGAAATTCCCCGCAATTTTTTCCATTTATTTAAAAATTCAGAAGTTATTTGATATTCATTTGGAAATTCTTAGACATTCTTTGATATTATTTGGAATTTTTGAGATTCTTTGATGTTCCTTTTGAAATGTTTTGAAATTCCCCGCAATTTTTTCCATTTATTTCAAAATTAGGAAGTTATTTGATATTCATTTGGAAATTCTTAGACATTCTTTGATATTATCTGAAATTTTTGAGATTCTTTGATGTTCCTTTTGAAATGTTTTGAAATTCCCCGCAATTTTTTCCATTTATTTAAAAATTCAGAAGTTATTTGATATTCATTTGGAAATTCTTAGACATTCTTTGAAATTATTTGGAATTTTTGAGATTCTTTGATGTTCCTTTTGAAATGTTTTGAAATTCCCCGCAATTTTTTCCATTTATTTCAAAATTAAGAAGTTATTTGATATTCATTTGGAAATTCTTAGACATTCTTTGATATTATCTGAAATTTTTGAGATTCTTTGATGTTCCTTTTGAAATGTTTTGAAATTCCCCGCAATTTTTTCCATTTATTTAAAAATTCAGAAGTTATTTGATATTCATTTGGAAATTCTTAGACATTCTTTGAAATTATTTGGAATTTTTGAGATTCTTTGATGTTCCTTTTGAAATGTTTTGAAATTCCCCGCAATTTTTTCCATTTATTTCAAAATTAGGAAGTTATTTGATATTCATTTGGAAATTCTTAGACATTCTTTGATATTATCTGAAATTTTTGAGATTCTTTGATGTTCCTTTTGAAATGTTTTGAAATTCCCCGCAATTTTTTCCATTTATTTAAAAATTCAGAAGTTATTTGATATTCATTTGGAAATTCTTAGACATTCTTTGAAATTATTTGGAATTCTTGAGATTCTTTGATGTTCCTTTTGAAATGTTTTGAAATTCCCCGCAATTTTTTCCATTTATTTCAAAATTAAGAAGTTATTTGATATTCATTTGGAAATTCTTAGACATTCTTTGATATTATCTGAAATTTTTGAGAATCTTTGATGTTCTTCTTGAAATGTTTTGAAATTCCCCCAATTTTTTTCATTTATTTCAAAATTCAGAAGTTATTTGATATTCATTTGGAAATTCATAGACATTCTTTGAAATTATCTGAAATTTTTGTGATTCTTTGATGTTCAATTTGAAATTTATAAAAATTATCTTGAATTTATTCGCAAATTCAGAAATTATTTGATCCATTGTGAAATTCTTTGGAATTCTTGAAAATGTTTTTGAAATTCTTCGGACTTCTCTAGAATTATTGGAAATTTTTGAGATTCTTGAGTACCTTCTTGAAGTTTTCTGGAATTTCGAAGTTTTTCAAATTATTTGAGTACCGAATCTACCCTCTAGGTACGAGATCGAAAGTGTCGAAACATTCGAGCAAAAACACGAGCATGAGTCGATCGGCCAACACGATAATGGAACGGATCCATTCCCAAAAAAACCTGACGTGGCACGAAATAATGGGCAATTGCGTGGTGGCCGATTTGGGCATGCAGTTCGAGATAAATTTCGACGAGTCTTTGTGGAGCCACCTGAAGAGTATCGAAATGTTGGAGCTGATGAAGTACGCCGTGCCGGATTCCATCAGGTCGGTGGCCATCAAGAAGGAGGATATACAGAAGAATGTGAACGCCGTGCAGAATATGATCAGGAGCTATAATGACATCATCGAGAAATTGACTGAGCCAAGGGTGAGGGATTTATTTTTGCGGATGTGGAACTCTAAGGACTCTTCGTGGGTTTTTTTCGTTGGAATTGGGGGAATTTCGGGGGTTTTTGGTGGTTTTTGCGAGTTTTTCGGTGTTTTTTGGAATTTCCAACGTGAAATATCTCGAAAACTATACTAGATATCGAAAAACGGATTTCACCACCGTTTTCAGCGCCTTTTAGACACCCTATAGACGAGTTTTCGATTTATATTTTGAAATTTTTCAAAAAATTGACGAAATTGATTGATTGACCCCCTTTGGATTTTCCAAAAAAAAATTCAAAGTCGTCTCAGAGCCTTCAACGTTCGTGAGGAGACTCCCAGAGCATCTATAAGGACTCTTCATGGGTTTTTATGTTGAAATTGAGGGACTTTTTGGGAGTTTTTGGTGGTTTTCGCGACTTTTTGGGATTTTTTGGAATTTCCAACATGAAATATCTCGAAAACTATACTAGATATCGAAAAACGGATTTCACCACCGTTTTCAGCGCCTTTTAGACGTCTTATAGGCGCCTTATAGACGAGCTTTCAGGCAAATCTATTTTAAAAATTTTTTCGAAAAATCGACGAAAGGGTACCCCCTTTGGATTTTTTCAAAAAATTCAAAGTCGTCTCAGAGCCTTCAACGCTCGTATGGAGGCTTTCTAGAGCATCTATAAGGACTCTTTATGGGTTTTTTCCGTTGAAAATGAGGGAATTTCGGGAGTTTTTGGTGGTTTTTGCGACTTTTTGTTTTTTTTTTTGGAATTTTTAACATGAATTATCTCGGAAACTATACGAGATATCGAAAAACGGATTTCACCACAGTTTTCAGCGCCTTTTAGACGTCTTATAGACGCCTTATGGACGAGTTTTCAGGCGATTTTATTTTCCGGATTTTTTCGAAAAATCGACGAAAGGGTACCCCCTTTGGGTTTTTGGAAAAAATTCAAAGTCGTCTCAGAGTCTTCAACGTTCGTATGGAGACTCCCAGAGCATCTATAAGGACTCTCCATGGGTTTTTTCGTTGAAATTGAGGGGCTTTTTGGGAGTTTTTGGTGGTTTTCGCGACTTTTTGGGATTTTTTGGAATTTCCAACATGAAATATCTCGAAAACTATACTAGATATCGAAAAACGGATTTCACCACCGTTTTCAGCGCCTTTTAGACACCCTATAGACGAGTTTTCAATTTATATTTTGAAATTTTTCAAAAAATTGACGAAATTGATTGATTGACCCCCTTTGGATTTTCCAAAAAATTCAAAGTCGTCTCAGAGCCTTCAACGTTCGTGAGGAGACTCCCAGAGCATCTATAAGGACTCTTCATGGGTTTTTATGTTGAAATTGAGGGACTTTTTGGGAGTTTTTGGTGGTTTTCGCGACTTTTTGGGATTTTTTGGAATTTCCAACATGAAATATCTCGAAAACTATAATAGATATCGAAAAACGGATTCCACCACCGTTTTCAGCGCCTCTTAGACACCTTATAAGGTCGTCTATAGACGAGTTTTGAGGCGATTCTATTTTATGCAATTTTTCGAAAAATCGACGAAAGGGTACCCCCTTTGGTTTTTTTCAAAAAATTCAAAGTCGTCTCAGAGCCTTCAACGCTCGTATGGAGGCTTTCTAGAGCATCTATAAGGACTCTTTATGGGTTTTTTCCGTTGAAAATGAGGGAATTTCGGGAGTTTTTGGTGGTTTTTGCGACTTTTTGGTTTTTTTTTTGGAATTTTTAACATGAATTATCTCGGAAACTATACGAGATATCGAAAAACGGATTTCACCACAGTTTTCAGCGCCTTTTAGACGTCTTATAGACGCCTTATGGACGAGTTTTCAGGCGATTTTATTTTCCGGATTTTTTCGAAAAATCGACGAAAGGGTACCCCCTTTGGGTTTTTGGAAAAAATTCAAAGTCGTCTCAGAGTCTTCAACGTTCGTATGGAGACTCCCAGAGCATCTATAAGGACTCTCCATGGGTTTTTTCGTTGAAATTGAGGGGCTTTTTGGGAGTTTTTGGTGGTTTTCGCGACTTTTTGGGTTTTTTTTGGAATTTTCTACATGAAATATCTCGAAAACTATACTAGATATCAAAAAACGGTTTTCTCCACCGTTTTTAGCGCCTCTCAGACTACTTTTAGAGTTTTCTTGAAGGCTCCTGGAGCATCGACTTTCCATAGTTTGTTTTTCCGTGGAAAGGGTGTCACCTCGAAAACTTCCAGATGCACCTCCTCCGAGACATTCTCCAAGAGGTCGAGTTGAACATCCAGCCGGGCCTGATGAGGATAAAATGGTCGTCCCTGGGCGTCTGCGAGTACGCCGACAACTGCCTCACGCTGATCAACAACCTGAAGAGCCTCTACATCCAAATCGAGCACGTGGAGAACGACTTGCAGAAGCGCGTCCGCCTGCTGTCGTCGGCGAACTTGTTCGACTTCGAAACCGTCCGAGAAAACGCGACGCGCTTGCCGTGCAAGGACTTTTTCAGCAGGATGAGCGAGGCGCGCACGGAGAAGATGTCGAAGATCGCGAAGGTGTACCAGTCGATCGGGCCCATCCTCGTCATCCTCGAGGCCATGGTCCTCGACACCAACACGGGGCGGTCGCCGAAGATGGCGCCCTACTACGCCTTCTGGGAGGGCGAGATCTTCAGGGCGCTGGTGACGATGACGCTGCGCAACCTGGAGACGTTCACCAACAAGATCGAGGCCAAGGAGGTGGTGCTGCAGGTGGGCGCCGTGGTGGTGACGCCCGAGATTTTGCTGCGGCCCACCGGCACGGAGATTTTCAATATTTTCATCAAGAACTGCAAGGATTTCGTGGAGCGGCTGCGGGGGTTGCCGCGCTGGCAGAACGAGAGCTGCGTGGCGTGCGAGCCGCAGAAAATCAGCGCCGTGGAGGAGTTTCTGCATTCGTTCTACGACGAGGTGATCGTCGTGCAGGACGTCAACGATGCCATCGTCAAGCTGACGGAGAGCTCGCACAAGGCCATTGTCGAGGTGGGGAAGCTGCTCTACAGGTAATGATAATGATAAGTCATGGAAATTCTGTCGAAATCCTTGGGTAATTCTTCGAAATTCTTTGATATTTATTTTGGATTTTTATTAATTCATCTGAATTTCTTCGAATTATTCGAAAATTCAGAAATCCTTCAATATTCATTATGAAATTCTCTGGAAGTCTTTGAAATTCATTAAAATTATTCCAATTTTTTAGATTTTTTGATATTTATCTTGGATTTCTTCAAATTCATCTGAAGTTCTTCAAATTATTCGAAAATTCAGAAATTCCTTAATATTCATTATGAAATTCTCTGGAATTCTTTGAAACTTTGCGAAACTATTTGAAATTTTAGAGATTCTTTGATATTAAATTTGAAATTGAAATTCTTCTTGATTATTTTAAATCATTCGATAAATTCGGAAATTCTTTGATATTCATCTCGATATTATTCGGAATTCTTGAAATTCTTTAGAGTTCTTTCAGATTATTTGGCAAATTTAGACTTTTTTTAAATTGTTTTCAAAATTATTTGGAATAAATTAAAATTCCTTGAAATATACATATTGAAATTCCCTGAAATCCTGCGGGATATTTGGAAATTTCGAATTGCGCATATGAAATCCTCGAATTTCCTTGGCACAGATGGAGGAACTACAAGAACTTGTGGTCGTTCGACAAGCCGTCGACGTGCGAAAAGTTCATCCAAGCCAACAGCTCGCTGTCGCTGTACGACGAGAAGTTCATGTTCTACAACGATATCATCGACAACATCGGCGACTACCAGGACCGCGTGGACATCGGCAGCATCCAGCTGAACCTCCGGCCGCTGCTCGACACCATCATCGAGCACTGCGTCGAGTGGAAGACGACGCTGGGCCGCCTCATCGACGCCACCACCACACAGAAAATGGCCGAGATGCGGGCGAGGATGGACGTGCTCAAAGTGGCCGTTCGACAGAACATCAAGGGCCTGGAGCGCTTCAAGGGCGTCATGCAGGCCATCGCCCAGATCCAGAACGGCAACGTCTCCGCCGAGCTGGACTTTCTCGGCTACCAGGAGACGTACCGGATCCTCCGGCAGCACGGCGTAGCGTACGCGGCGGAGCACGAAGCGGAGGCCCACCGGCTGGAGAAGGACTGGAAGGAGCTGCTGCTGTCGGCGCTGTACAGGGAGCAGACGCTGGAGACGACCAAGGAGCGCTTCGCGCAGCTCACGCTCAACGAGATCGCCGATTTCTGCGAGGCGCTGGCCCGCTTCCTCGCTAGGTACGACGCGGAGGGGCCGGGCTCGGTGGGCGAGAACCTCGACCTGGGCGCGAAGCTGATGGAGGAGTACCGCGGGCGGTTCGGCGAGCTGGAGGCGAAGCGCGACGAGCTGGTGCGGGCGGAGCGGCTGTTCGACGTCCCGCTCGCCGACTACTCGGACTACCTGCGCGCCGTCGGCGAGTTCGAGGGCTTGGAGCAGCTGTACAAGTTCCACAAGACGCTGAAGCACGCGAGGGAGGTGTGGGGGAAGACGCTGTGGGCCAACCTGAACCCGCAGGCGCTCGTCGACGGCATCGACGGCCTGCTGAAGACCTTCCGGCGCCTGGAGAAGGAGGTGCGCTCGCTGCCCGTGGGCGCCACCATCGAGAACAACATGAAGCAGTTCAGGAACGCCGTGCCGCTGATGGTGGCGCTGAAGAGCGAGGCGTTGCGCGAGCGCCACTGGCAGCGGCTGATGAGGAGGACGGGCGTCGAGTTCGACATGTCGCCCGATCGCTTCACGCTGGACAACATGTTCGCGATGGAGCTGCACCGCTTCCAGGACGTGGCCGAGCAGATCGTCGCCGACGCCGTCAAGGAGCTGGGCGTCGAGCGGGGCGTGCAGGAGATCGCCGACACGTGGGCCGGCATCGCGTTCGCCGTGCGCAAGCACCTCAAGGGCAACGAGGAGCGCGGCTACGTGCTCGGCGCCACCGACGACGTGGTGCAGACGCTCGAGGACGACTCGATGAAGTTGCAGAGCATGGCGGGCTCGCAGTTCGTCGGGCCGTTCCTGCCCCAAGTGCAAAAGTGGGAGAAGGCGCTGGCGCACGTCGGCGAGGTGATCGACGAGTGGCTGGCCGTGCAGCGCAAGTGGCTGTACCTCGAAGGCATCTTCGTGGGGGGCGACATCAGGGCGCAGCTGCCCGACGAGGCGAGAAGGTTCGACGACATGGACAAGACGTTTCGGCGCGTCATGCTGGAGACGGCCAAGCGGCCGGCGGTGCTCGACTGTTGCGGCGCGCCGAGCCGCCTCGACGAGCTGCGCGCGCTGAGCAACGGGCTGGACGGCTGCCAAAAGTCGCTCAACGACTACCTGGACGCGAAGCGGCGGCGCTTCCCGCGCTTCTACTTCATCTCCACCGAGGAGCTGCTGTCGATCCTGGGCAGCAGCGAGCCCGACGTCGTCGTCCAGGACCACATGATCAAGATGTTCGACAACGTCAAGTCGTTGAGGATGAGGAGCGGCGGCGAAGGCGGCGGGCAGGAGCGCGTCCTCGCCACCGCCATGGTCTCCTCGGAGGGCGAGGTGATGGAATTCAGGACGCCGGTGCCGATCGAGGGCAAGGTGGAGGAGTGGATGAACGACGTGCTCAAGGAGATGCGGCGCTCCAACCGGTTCGCGACGAAGAGCGCCGTCTACGACTACGGCAAGGTAATGGCTTCCGGTTTGTGACAGATTATACATGAATGCCATGATTTACATTTTCAAAATGACTCACAACCTGGTACCTAGCTACCTGATGGAATTCCTTAAATTCAACAGTCAAGTCCATGGTCACCATACGAGAAATAAACACAATTTTCATCTTCCACGAGTCAATATGGGTAATACAATGAGGTCCCTTTTCTATAAGGGCTTAAAAGAATATAATGAATTGCCTGTAAGTATTAAGGATTCCAAAACGATTTGGACAGTTTAAGAGGAATCTAATTATGCATATTGGAAGATGAACTGAAGGTGCGGTGAAATATTATTCATTAATTTATTACTTTCATTTGAGAATATCCAGAAATGTGTACAGTACATATACCTGAGAACTACAGGTTATGATTAAACACACACTTGTCACACTGTCGACTATATTGTATTTTTTTATGTTTTTCCACTTTGATTCATTTGTACTCACTTGTTTGTTTTTGTTTTTTTTTTTTATTGTTATTCAATTTACTATGTAGTGGTGTAGTTATTACCTTAATTTATTTGTACTCGAATGTGTTTTGTGTATTAGGATTTCCTATTATTCAAATAAATTTCATTCGTTCAAGGTGCGGCGGCCGCGCGTCCGCTGGATGCTCGACTTTGTGGGCATGGTGTGCCTGGTGGGCAGCCAGGTGTGGTGGACGGCCGAGGTGGAGAACGTGTTCGACCAGCTGGGGAGGGGGGGCGACAAGCGCGCCATGAAGCGGTACCTGGAGCAGCTGAACGCGCAGCTCGACGAGATCGTGGTGACGGTGCGCGCCGAGCTGACGGCCAACGAGCGCGCCAAGTTCCGCACCGTCGCCATCGTGGAGGTGCACTCGCGCGACATCGTCGAGGGCTTGGTGCGCGACGGCGTGACGGACGCGCGCCAGTTCGAGTGGGAGAGCCAGCTGCGCTTCTACTGGCGCTACCACGAGCCGACGACGGACGGGGTGCGCGTGTCGCAGGGCACCGGCTCCTTCGCCTACGGCTACGAGTACATGGGGCTGAACGGCCGGCTGGTGATCACGCCGCTCACCGACCGCATCTACCTCACCATCACGCAGGCGCTGATGATGCACCTGGGCGGCGCGCCCGCCGGCCCCGCCGGCACCGGCAAGACCGAGACCACCAAGGACCTGGCCAAGGCGCTGGCGCTGCTGTGCGTGGTGACCAACTGCGGCGAGGGCATGGACTTCAAGGCGATCGGCGCGACGCTGGCGGGGCTGGCGCAGTGCGGCGCGTGGGGCTGCTTCGACGAGTTCAACCGCATCGACGTGTCGGTGTTGTCGGTGATTTCGACGCAGCTGCAGACCATCCGCTCGGCGCTCGCCATGCGACTCGAGCGGTTCACCTTCGAGGGCGTCGAAATCGACTTGGACTCGAAGGTGGGCATCTTCATCACGATGAACCCGGGCTACGCGGGCCGCACCGAGCTGCCCGAGTCCGTCAAGGCGCTGTTCCGGCCGGTGGTGTGCGTCGTGCCCGACATGGAGATGATCTGCATGATATCGCTCTTCTCCGACGGCTTCCTCGACTCGAAGGTGCTGGCCAAGAAGATGACGGTGCTGTACAAGCTGGCCAGGGAGCAGCTGTCGAAGCAGTCGCACTACGACTGGGGCCTGCGCGCGCTCAACGCCGTCCTGCGCATGGCCGGCGTGCTGAAGCGCGCCTCGCCCGACCTCAAGGAGGCGCTGGTGCTGATGCGCGCCCTGCGCGACATGAACCACCCCAAGTTCGTGTTCGAGGACGTGCCCCTGTTCCTGGGCCTCGTGCGCGACCTCTTCCCCGGCATGGACTGCCCTCGCGTCGGCTACCCCGAGTTCAACGCCGCCGTGGAGGCGGTGCTCGCCGAGCACGAGTACGTCGTGCTGCCCCACCAGGTCGACAAGGTGGTGCAGCTGTACGAGACGATGATGACGCGCCACTCGACCATGCTGGTGGGGCCGACGGGCGGCGGCAAGACGGTGGCGTGGAAGGCGCTGGCGCGCGCCCAGACGCGCACCGGCCTCCCCACCAGGACGTTCAAGCTGAACCCGAAGGCGTGCTCGGTGATCGAGCTGTACGGCGTGCTGGACCCGGTGACGCGCGACTGGACCGACGGCCTGCTCTCCAACATCTTCAGGGAGGTGAACCGGCCGACGGAGAGGCGCGAGCGGCGCTACATCCTCTTCGACGGCGACGTGGACGCGCTCTGGATCGAAAACATGAACTCCGTCATGGACGACAACAAGCTGCTGACGCTGGCCAACGGCGAGCGCGTCCGGCTGCAGCAGCCGGCGTGCGCGCTCCTCTTCGAGGTGGGCGACTTGCAGTTCGCGTCGCCGGCGACGGTGTCGCGCGCCGGCATGGTGTACGTCGACCCGAAGAACCTCGGCTACCAGCCCTACTGGGACAGGTGGTTGAGGAGGAGGGGGGGCAGCGGGCGGAGCAGCGAGGCGGAGCGCGAGGCGTTGCAGGAGCTCTACCTCCGGTTCGTGCCCGACCTGCTGGCGTACGTGACGGAGGGCGTGCTGGGCAACCGGCAGGTGGCGCCGCTCAGGACGGTCGTGCCGCTCACCGGCCTCCGCATGGTGACGCAGCTGTGCCACACCCTAGACGCCGCGCTGCCGCCCGGCGGCGAGGAGGCGGACGAGGACCTGCTGTTGGGCGTGTTCGTGAGCTGCGTGTACGGCTCGATCGGCGCCGGGCTGGTGGAGGCGTGCCGCGCCGACTTCGACGACTACGTCAAGGGGCAGATGTCGCTGCTGCCGGCCGAGGACGGGCGCGAGAGCCGGTGCGACCTGCGCCACCTGCCCACCGCCTTCCCCCACCTCTTCGACTACTGTCTCGACGTGGAGGCGCGGGCGTGGGTGGCGTGGGAGTGGCTGGTGCCCGAGTACGTGCACGACGCGCGCCGCCGCTTCTCCGAGATCCTCGTGCCCACCGTCGACACGGTGCGCGTGACGCACCTGCTGCGGCTGATGAACGACGTGCGGCGGCCGGTGGTGCTGGTGGGCGAGACGGGCACCTCCAAGACGGCCGTCGTCCAGGACTTTTTGCGCCGCCTCGACCCCGACCTCTACGTCCTGCTCAACCTCAACTTCAGCTCGAGGACGTCGTCGATGGACGTGCAGCGCAACCTGGAGGCGTCGGTGGAGAAGCGCACCAAGGAGATGTTCGGGCCGCCGATGGGCAAGAAGCTGGTCTGCTTCGTCGACGACATGAACATGCCGCAGGTGGACGAGTACGGCACGCAGCAGCCGATCGCGCTGCTCAAGCTGCTGCTCGAAGAGGGCGGCTTCTACGACCGCGGC
The DNA here is from genome assembly GCA_037013635.1 of Plagiodera versicolora. NCBI lineage: Eukaryota > Metazoa > Arthropoda > Insecta > Coleoptera > Chrysomelidae > Plagiodera > Plagiodera versicolora. Next base: position 10,422,835 of record CM072989.1, read on the forward strand.
AAGGACCTCAACTGGAAGACGCTCAAGGACGTGTCGTACTTTGCGGCGATGGGCGTGGCGGGCGGCGGCCGCAACGAGGTGGACGCGCGCTTCCTCTCCCTCTTCGCCGTCGTCAACGTGGCCGCGCCCGCCGCCTCGACGCTCGACCGCGTCTACACGTCCATCCTCGCCGGCCACCTCGCCGCCTTCGAGGAGGAGGTGCGCGTCGCGGCGCCCGCCCTCGTCGCCACCACGCTCGCCCTGTACGAGACGTGCGTGGCGCAGCTGCCGCCCACGCCCAGCAAGTTTCACTACATCTTCAACATGCGCGACCTGTCGAGGATCGTGGCCGGCTTGTGCGTGACGGCGCCGCCCCTGGTGCGCACGCTGCCCCAGCTGGTGCGCGTCTGGAGGAACGAGTTTCTGCGAGTGATTTGCGACCGGCTCACCAACGTGGACGACCAGGCGTTTATGGCGGCGCAGATTAGGGCGCAGCTGGAGCGGCGGTTCCCCCGGCGGCGGCGAGAGGAGGAGGAGGAGGAGGAGGAGGCCGAGAAGGCGCCCGACGACGAGGACGATTTCGTGTTTGCGCCGGCCGAGGAGAAGAAGGAGCAGGTGGAGGAAAAAGTGGACGTGGTGGAGTACGCGCTGCGGGACCCCATCCTCTTCGGCGACTACCGCAACGCGTCCAACGAGGGCGAGCCGCGCTCGTACGAGGACCTGCTCGACTACGACGCCGTCTACTCGCTCTTCCAGGAGCTGATGGAGCTGTACAACGAGCGCCAGTCGAGCAAGCTGAGCCTCGTCCTGTTCGACGACGCCCTCGAGCACCTGACGCGCCTCCACCGCGGCCTCCGGCTGCAGCGCGGCCACGTGATGCTGGTGGGGGTGGGCGGCTCGGGCAAGCGCAGCCTCACCTACCTGGCGGCCTTCACCGCCGGCTGCGACGTCTTCGAAATCACGCTGTGCCGCGGCTACAACGAGACGGCCTTCAAGGAGGACCTGAAGAGGCTCTTCTGCCGGCTGGGCGTCGACGGCAAGCCCACCGTGTTCTTCTTCGCCGCCGCGCACATCGTCGAGGAGGGCTTCCTCGAGTTCATCAACAACATCCTGATGATCGGCCACGTGCCGGCGCTCTTCGCCGACGAGGACAGGGAGCAGGTGGTGGCGCAGTGCCGGAGCGCCAGCGCCGCCGCCGGCTACGGCGTCGCCAAGGACGGCGTGTGGCAGTTCTTTTTGCACCGGTGCCAGGACAACTTGCACGTGGTGCTGTCCATGTCGCCGACGGGGCAGGCGTTGAGCAAGCGGTGCCGCAACTTTCCCGGCCTCGTCAACAACACCACCATCGACTGGCTGTTTGCGTGGCCGCCGCAGGCGCTCGTCGCCGTCGCCGAGGTGTTTCTCAAGGAGCACGCCAAGATACCGGCGCGCTACACGGCCGGCATCGTCGGGCACGTGGTCGCGGTGCACCAGAGCGTCGACCGGTACACGGCCGAGTACGCGGCCCAGCTGCGCCGCCACAACTACGTGACGCCCAAGCACTACCTCGACTCGGTCACCACGTACCTGCGGCTGCTGGAGGAGAAGGACGGCTACATCGACGCGCAGTGCGAGCGCCTGCAGAGCGGCCTGACCAAGATCGCCGAGGCCAGCGGCGAGCTGGAGATCCTCAACGAGAAGCTGGCCAGGCAGAAGGTGATTGTCACGCAGGCGACGGAGGCGTGCGAGGCCATGCTGGCCGAGATCGAGGCGGGCACGAAAAAGGCCACCGACAAGAAGGACGTGGCGTCGCTGAAGAGCAGCGAGATCGAGGAACAGGCGCACGTGATCGGCATCGAAAAGGCCGACGCCGAGGAGGCGCTGTCGGCGGCGCTGCCCGCCCTCGAGACGGCCCGCCTCGCCCTCTCCGACCTCGACAAGTCCGACATCACCGAGATCCGGTCGTTCGCGACGCCGCCCGAGCCCGTGCAGACCGTCTGCGAGTGCGTGCTCATCCTCAGAGGCTACAAGGAGGTGTCGTGGAAGAGCGCCAAGGGCATGATGGCGGAGGGCAACTTTCTGCGCTCGCTGCAAGAGATGAACTGCGACGCGATCACGCAGGCGCAGCAGCGCGCCTGCAAGGCGCACATGAAAAGGTCCACCAAGCTGGACGACATGGCGAGCATCAGCAAGGCCGGCCACGGCCTCTACAAGTTCGTGCAGGCCGTGCTCGGCTACTGCGCCGTCTTCAAGGACGTCAAGCCGAAGCGGGACAGGGTGGAGCAGCTGGAGAACGACCTCGCCAACGCCAAGAGGTTCCTGGACAAGTTGTACAAGGAGATCGGCAAGCTGGAGGCGGACCTGGACGCGCTGAACGAAAAGTACGCGGCGGCGATGCGGCGGCGGCAGGAGCTGCAGGAGGAGACGGACCTGATGATGCGGCGGCTGGCGGCCGCCGACCAGCTCATCTCGGGCCTGAGCTCGGAGCGGTCGCGCTGGACGGACGACCTCGGCCGGCTGTACGCGGACAAGGAGCAGCTGATCGGCAACTGCCTGCTGTGCGCCGGCTTCCTCGCCTACGGCGGCCCCTTCACCTACGAGTTCCGCCAGCGGATGGTGTACGTCGAGTGGTGCGAGGACGTGGCGGAGCGCGGCCTGCCCCTCTCCCGCCCCTTCCGGCTCGAGCACCACCTGACGACGGACGTGGAGGTGAGCGCGTGGACGTCGGAGGGCCTGCCGCCCGACGAGCTCTCCGTGCAGAACGCCATCCTGACGCTGCGCTCGTCGCGCTTCCCGCTGTGCGTCGACCCCCAGCAGCAGGCGCTCGCCTGGATCAGGCGGCGCGAGGAAAAGTGCAACCTCAAGGTGCTCAGCTTCAACGACCCGGACTTTCTCAAGCACCTCGACATGGCCATCAAGTACGGCTCGCCGGTGCTGTTTCGCGACGTGGACGACTACATCGACCCGGTGGCCGAGAACGTGATCCAGAAGAACGTCAAGAAGGTGGGGGGGCGCGTCTTGGTCGTGCTGGGCGACCAGGAGGTGGACTGGGACCCGAACTTTCGCCTCTACATGACCACCAAGTTGGCCAATCCGGCCTTGGACGCGGCCGCGTACGCCGTCGCCGTCGTCATCAACTACACCGTGACGCTGTCGGGGCTGGAGGACCAGCTGCTGAGCGTGGTGGTGCGCAACGAGCGCCCCGACCTGGAGGAGCAGCGCGAGCAGCTGATCGCCGAGACGAGCGACAACAAGACGCTGCTGCAGCAGCTGGAGGACTCGCTGCTGCGCGAGCTCGCCACCACCACCGGCAACATGCTGGACAACGTCGAGCTGGTGTCGACGCTGGAGAACACCAAGAGCAAGGCGACGGAGGTGATGGAGAAGCTGGCGCTGGCCGGCGACACGGCCGCCGACATTGACAGGCTGCGGGACGGGTACCGGCCGGCGGCGAAGCGCGGCGCCGTGCTCTTCTTCGTCCTCTCGGACATGGCGGCCGTCAACGCCATGTACCAGTACTCGCTGGCCGCGTACCTCGACGTGTTCGCGTACTCGCTGCGCAAGGCGCTGCCGCACACCTTGCTGGCGAAGCGCCTGCGCAACGTCGTCGACACGCTCACCAAGAACGTGTACGACTACGGCTGCACCGGCATCTTCGAGCGGCACAAGCTGCTCTTCTCCTTCCAGACGACGGCGAGGCTGGAGCAGAGCGAGCGGCGCGTCCGCCAGCACGAGCTCGACTTTTTCGTCAAGGGCTCGGTGAGCGTGGAGAGGGCGGCGGCGGCGGCCGGCGACCGCCCGGCCGAGTGGCTGCCGGCGGCCGGCTGGGCCGACGTCCTCAAGCTGGCCGACGATTTCGGCGACACGTTCGGCGAGCTGCCGACGGACGTGGAGCGGCACGTCGACGCGTGGCGGGCGTGGGTCGAGGCGGACGCGCCCGAGGACGCCGTCGTGCCGTGCGGCTACGGGGAGCGGTGCGCGCCCTTCCAGCTGCTGATGCTGCTCCGGTGCTTCCGCATCGACAGGGTGTACAGGGCGGTGGGCAACTACGTGACGCAGGTGATGGGCGAGGAGTACGTCATGCCGCCGGTCGTCAGTCTGGACAACGTGTACGAGCAGAGCGGTCCGACCACGCCCGTCGTCTTTATACTGAGTCCCGGCTCGGATCCGACGGCCGATTTGATGAAGCTGGGCGATAGGTGAGAGGGTTTGGTCCGTCTCATTAGAAATCCGAATCGGGGGTGACGTAGGTGGCGGCGTAGATTTTACCGACGCCGCGGACTGTCGGCGGCATCACCAATCGTAGTGATGGAGATGAACGTTCATTTCATCATAAATCCACTAATTCAAACTAAAAATTTATGGCGAAACACTTGAGAACGGTGGAAAAAAAAAACAACTAGAAATACAAACCACTAATACAATGTATAAATAAATATATAAAGAAGCAAACTTTAGAAAATTCTCGATGAGAATTTTGATTTTTTTTTTGTTTTTTGAAAGTGGCAATAGTAGAACAATTTTTCATCGAATGAGGTATTTTGTAAAACTATTGGAAGCCTCTGAAAAATAGAGAATTCTAGAAAAGAGGAATAATTTCTTCTGTATTTTTTTTTCAATATACATTATACTCAAAATAATTGTATATATATGTATATTAATAATATTTAAGATGTACCCAGGCTTTTTCGAAAAAAAAATTCACAATTGTTTCTCCAAAATAAATTCCCAAAGTTGGGGCGCGTTTGGGAATCACGCACGGCGTCGATACGTCACAAGTACTCCTCTTGTTGGATAGAATGATATTTTACAGCGTTGCCAAGCCTTATTCGTCGTATTTCTACGATAACCATGAAATATGAGTTTCTTCACCTCAGTTGACTTTTCGCGAACGAAAATGCATGGAATTCCGCGAAATTCCCAAAAGTAGTACAACCGGCAACGCTGCCAAGCGTGTTTTTCATCGAGTCGCGCCCAGTTTTCGGTTTTTTCTCGTTGTTTTTCTCGCCTATTTCTCGAAGGGAAATCGGCCTCCCAGCCCTCCGCATTCGATCCCCGTCGACGATTTCCTAGTCGAGTACTGTATCTGTGATCAAAGCTCGCCGTCACTTTTCCGCCAGGTGCGGCTTCGGCGGCGGCAAATTCAGGTACCTCTCCCTCGGCCAGGGCCAAGAACCGTCCGCCCTGAGCCTCCTCGACACGGCCCTGTCGCGCGGCCAATGGCTGATGTTCCAAAACTGCCACCTCCTCATCCCGTTCGTGAGGCGGCTGGAGAAGCAGCTGGAGAAGATGAGCAAACCGCACCCGGACTTCCGGCTGTGGCTCACCACCGACCCGGTGGACACCTTCCCCATAGGCGTGCTGCAGCGCTCGCTGAAGGTGGTGACGGAGCCGCCCAACGGCCTGAAGCTCAACCTGCGCAACACCTACTTCAAGATGCGCGCGCAGACGCTGGACGCGTGCCCGCACCGGGCCTACAAGGCGCTGGTGTACGGCCTGGCGTTCTTCCACGCCGTGGTGCAGGAGCGCCGCAAGTACGACAAGATCGGCTGGAACGTCTGCTACGACTTCAACGAGTCGGACTTCAACGTGTGCGTGACCATCCTCGACACCTACCTGACGAAGGCCGTCAGGGCGAAGGACGCGAGGATACCGTGGAGCAGTCTGAGGTACCTCATCGGCGAGGTGATGTACGGGGGGCGCGTCATCGACGACTACGACCGGCGGATCGTTTCGACCTACATGGACGAGTACATGGGCGACTTCCTCTTCGACACGTTCCAGCCCTTTCATTTCTACCAGGACGACGGCGTCGACTACGTCATACCGGTGGACGGCGGTAGGGACGAGTACATAGGTGAGGGGGGATTTGTTGGGAGGTGGGGGAGTTTTTCGTCGTCGCTTTTCTTGCAGCTTTCATCGACGAGCTGCCGCTGGCCAACAGTCCGGAAGTGTTCGGGCTGCATCCCAACGCGGAAATCGGGTATTACACGCAGGCTACGAAGGAGATGTGGGCTTTGCTGATTGAGTTGCAGCCTCAGACTGGTTAGTAACGTGGGCACGTTCGATTTCGTACCCCGAGCGATTTTTTCTGACTGATTGAGTTCATGAAATTGATATTTGGACGTTGATTGGACTCGGATAGGACGTCCCGTGGACGTTCTCTGGTAGATTTACCAATCAGAACGTTCCACAAAGTTATTTTTCCAGTCTGGACGTCAATTGGACTTGAAAAGGACGTCCTATGGACATCCTAGCCGGGATATTCTACGATATGTTTCAATTTTGGTACATTCGGACGTTAATTGGACCAAAATAGGACGTCCCGTGGACATTCTCTGATAGATATGCCAATCAAAACGTCCCACAAAGTTATTTTTCGAGTCTGGACGTTAATTGGACTTGAATAGGGCGTCCTATGGACATCCTAGCCGGGATATTCTACGAGATGTTTCAATTTTGGTACATCTGGACGTTAATTGGACCAAAATAGGACGTCCGATGGACATTCTCTGATGGATATGCCAATCAAAACGTCCCACAAAGTTAATTTTCGACTCTGGACGTTAATTGGACTTGAATAGGACGTCCTATGGTAAATTTTGGTAAATTTGGTCGTTAATTGGACCAAAATAGGACGTCCCATGGACATTCTAGCAAAGATATTCAATGAGATGTTTCAATTTTGGTACATTTGGACGTTAATTGGACCAAAATAGGACGTCCCATGGACGTTCTATTGAAATCTGAAACATTTGAACGTGAATTGGACCAAAATAGGACATCCCATGGACGTCCTGGTAGGGAAAATCAATGAGATGTTTCAATTTTGGTACATTTGGACGTTAATTGGACCAAAATAGGACGTCCCATGGACGTTCTATTGAAATCTGAAACATTTGAACGTGAATTGGACCAAAATAGGACATCCCATGGACGTCCTGGTAGGGAAAATCAATGAGATGTTTCAATTTTGGTACATTTGGACGTTAATTGGACCAAAATGGGATGTCCCATGGGCGTTCCATTGAAATCTAGTACATTTGGACGTTAATTGGACCAAAATGGGACGTCCCATGGACGTTCTATTAAAATCTAGTACATTTGGACGTTAATTGGACTTGAATAGGACGTCCAATGGACCTTATTCGTTCTCTGGACGTCCCCCGACCGACTCAACGTACTAAATCCACGTTTTCGTGTCACGCTAGCGATGTCCGGAGACGGAATAAGCCGCGAAGACTTCATCAGCTCCGTGTCGAAGGACATCCTGAAGAAGATCCCCGAGGAATACGAGGTGTGGAAGGTGAGACGTTTCTTCCAGCGCACCATGTCGCCGACCGTCGTCGTCCTGCTGCAAGAGCTCGAACGGTTCAACCGGCTGATTCGCACGATGCGACGGACGTTGCAGCAGCTGCAGAAGGCGCTGGCCGGCGAGATCGGCATGGACGCCGTGCTGGACAACGTCGCGTACTCGCTGTACAACGGCCAGTTGCCGAGCAGCTGGAGGAAGTTGGCGCCGAGCACGTGCAAGAGTCTCGGCGGGTGGATGGAGCACTTTGAGATGCGGCAGCAGCAGTATTTCACTTGGGTGAGTCGGGGGGGGGGTTGGGGGTTTTACAGCGGAAACTGAGTGAGGAAGCTGAATGGCCTGGAAAATCGACCTTTGGATTTTCAAAAAATTCAAATTTTCGTATGGAGACTCCCAGAGCATCTACAAGAGGACTCTTCATGGGTTTTTTCGTTGAAATTGAGGGAATTTCGGCAGTTTTTGGTGGTTTTTGCGATTTTTGTTTTTTTTTTGGGATTTTCAACATGAAATATCTCGAAAACTATGCTAGATATCGAAAAACGGATTTTACCACCGTTTTCAGCGCCTTTTAGACGTCTTATAGACGCCTTATAGACGAGCTTTCAGGCAAATTCATTTTAGGGAATTTTTCGAAAAATCGACGAAAGGGTACCCCCTTTGGATTTTTCCAAAAACTCAAAGTCGTCTCAGAGTCTTCAACGTTCGTGAGGAGACTCCCAGAGCATCTGTAAGGACTCTTTATGGGTTTTTTCGTTGAAATTGAGGGGCTTTCTGGGAGTTTTTGGTGGTTTTTGCGACTTTTTGGAGTTTTTTGGAATTTTCAACATGAAATATCTCGAAAACTGTGCCAGATATCGAAAAACGGATTACACCACCGTTTTCAGCGCCTTTTAGACGTCTTATAGACGCCTTATAGACGAGTTTTGAGGCAAATTCATTTCAGGAAATTTTTCGAAAAATCGACGAAAGGGTACCCCCTCTGGATTTTTCCAAAAACTCAAAGTCGTCTCAGAGTCTTCAAAGTTCGTATGGAGACTCCCAGAGCATCTATAAGGACTCTTTATGGGTTTTTTCGTTGAAATTGAGGGGCTTTCTGGGAGTTTTTGCGACTTTTTGGGGTTTTTTGGAATTGTCAACATGAAATATCTCGAAAACTGTGCCAGATATCGAAAAACGGATTACACCACCGTTTTCAGCGCCTTTTAGACATCTTATAGACGCCTTATAGACGAGTTTTGAGGCAAATTCATTTTAGGAAATTTTTCGAAAAATCGACGAAAGGGTACCCCCTTTGGTTTTTTTCCAAAAAATTCAAAGTCGTCTCAGAGTCTTCAACGTTCGTATGGAGACTCCCAGAGCATCTATATGGACTCTTCATGGGTTTTTTTCGTTGGAATCAAGAGAATTTTGGGAGTTTTTGGTGGTTTTTGCGACTTTTTGGGGTTTTTTGGAATTTTCAACATGAAATATCTGGAAAACTATACTAGATATCGAAAAACGGATTTCACCACCGTTTTCAACGCCTCTTAGACTACTTATAGACGATCTATTTTCTGAAATTTTTCGAAAAAATGACGAAAGGTAGTTCAAACTCCTCAGTGATTCGTATTTCGATTTTAGTCCACTACAGGAGAGCCGACAGTTTTATGGATTTCCGGTCTGCATATCCCCGAAACTTATTTGGCCGCCCTCGTTCAAATTGCGTGCCGTTTACACAGCTGGCCGCTTGACAGATCGACATTGTACACCTACGTCACGGAATTTGTCGATCCCATGGACGTAATTTTACGCCCAACACAGGTAAAATTAATTTTTTTATGTGGTTTGTCATTTTTTTTTATTATTTATTGGCAAGTCAGTTTTTGGATCGGTGGTATTACAGGGTAACTGCTTGCTTCACGGATTGTTCCTAGAGGGCGCCGGTTGGGACATCGAAAATAACTGCCTGAAAAAATCTGTGCCGAAAGTGCTTATCGAAAAATTACCGGTACTGGGGGTCGTTCCCATCGAGGCTTTTCGATTGAAATTGCAGGACACGCTCAAGACGCCGGTTTATACGACGTCGTTGAGAAGGAACGCTATGGGGGTGGGATTGGTTTTCGAAGCAGATTTACGAACTACCGAACATACCAGTCATTGGATTTTGCAGGGGGTGTGCTTGGTTTTGAATACTGACTGAATTTTCATTGGGGAAAAAAACACGAATTTGATGATATTATCGTGGGAAGATCGTTCATAATTTTCTGAAGCCGGACCTGCCGCATTTGGCTCTGTGAGATTTGACATTGACGAGAGAGCTCGTCATTGGTCGAAGAGGGCGTTGATGATTATTCCGTCTGGCGTTTGTGTTGGTATGATTGAAAACTGTCATAATACTTTTGCAAATGGCGGATGGATTGTAACTTGCATGTTTTCAATACGAAATATACTGCATTTTTAAAGCTTATGTGATAGTGAATACGTGGGGAATTCTTTCGTAATATGTTAAGTGTCACGTAATTGAAGAAATTTGCCAGGTAGCTGTACAATTTTGTGTTTGAAAACGTTCAGGAAAAGGTGAAAGTTCAGACTGTATAGTGAACGATAGTATCATCAAATTCGTGTTTTTTGTGTCAAAATATGTGAGTACCCAGAACAAACATTTTTATCCAGATCCAGATCGCACGATAAGTGCAAACTTTCTGTTTTTTAAGTGTGTTATTGTATTTGATAGGTATTCAGTGAAACATTTGTTCAAGTTTTTATTTAATAAACATCATTTTGGTACAATGATTCGTTCAGTATTTTACATAACAGTTGGAAATGAAATGCTCTCAATCAATCAGGAAGGTTGGATTTGATAATCCGCACAGTCATCAAATCCAGCTGCCTCATCGTAGTATCTGAAAAAAATGAATAAAAAAATGTTCGCCCACACATCCTGTACATTCTCACCAATCAGTTGGTTTTCTTCACGTCCTTGTTTTCCCCCTCCTTCAATTGCCCTCTGCCGAATATCTTGGCGAGACTGTCCCAGATGCCGCCGAAGAAAAGGGCGCACATTAAATTCTCGAAAGGTATGAAAGGGTCGTGGATGCCGAGAATGATGGACGACAGTTTGAAGTAGACGAAGAAAATCACGATGCCGAAGTAGACCAGGGCGTGGGGGGCCGAAATCAGCTCTGTCTTTTTGTCGAGAATGAAAATCAAAGAGGCTACCAGTGACGCTTTTGTGTAGCTGGGGAAAAAATTAACGAGGTTGTCAACTGTCAACGAAAAAATCATGTCATGGCGACGTCATGTCGCGACGTTGCCACTTGTTTTCGGTACTCACAAACTCGGCTGCATGAATTCCATTGCCGTAGGCGTCCAAACACCCCTGATGAGCCTTTCGATCAGTCTCGTGAATCCGGCGCCGTTGCCTTTGAGCGTTCCGATGATAATCATGATCAAGTAGGCGTTTGGGTAGAGTTTGGCAGCGTGTGTTACACCGTCGTACACTTTTTTGCACCTGTAGATTTCCTTCATTGCCGAAAAAATTATTTTCACTGGCAGAAATTTCGTCAGTTTGTAGCCCAAGTCCATTGGCGTGTAAAACACCAAGTACCTGATATAGAAAGAAGAAGAAGAGTTTATATTTGTTTACATTGAAAAAAAAAAAGAAGAGTTGACAGTTGTCATTTTTTGAGGTTGTGTTTTCTCGATTAAATATTCGTTGTGTGTATTATTTACCAAACGAGTGTTGCTACCAAAAGTTGTGGGGTGTTTTTGAGTGGCCCCAGAATTGGTTCTGCTAGGAGTCCGTTGGCAACCATTCCTCCAGCGAAAACAACCAACATGTATGACAGCCAACATGCCAAGGGGTGTTTTCTAGAAAACGCCTGAGCTCCTAAGAACAACAACCGAAAAGGTGCTCTTTTGAGTCGAAATACGTAGGTATCCACAAAAATATCAACCGAAAGTAAGATCGCTAATATTATTATTAATAACTTTCATTTCGTAAAATCACTGTTTTCATATAATAAAATCATTCATTTTCAAATAAGAATTCAGTCACGTGACAATACATTCCAAACGAATTCAACTGTGCTGATATTCAAACTAATTTTTGGTTCTGATCCAAAACTCTGGAAGCTCCCCGAGTCTGCCGACTTTAAATTCTCTCTCAAACGCCTACATACCGCTTCCAAGGTCTTCCCTAACCGACAGTGCACACAACGCACAGTGGGCAATGTCGAAGTAGGGAAACATCTTCAGCTTCACCACCTGGTTGGCGACGTCCAAAAACGCTTCCGGATCCATCGCGAACTTCCGCTAAGTTACCTTAATCGCACTCGAAAGATGTATTTTTCACCGCGTACGGTGCTACCGATTCATCTTGAAACGGGCCACGGACTGGTTGAGCTAATCGCGGCGAATATACTCGAAGCGGTCTATATTTAAGTCGCTCGACACTTTGGCTGGTTGCTATTATTTTTATCTAAACCGTAGATAATACGTCTGAGCCCGAGGCGAATCGCCGATAATACGATAGCACTGTGTTCAATAATTTTACAAAATGCTGAAAAAACAATTTTTATCAGCAATAAATGTAACTAGCATACACGAAATGTATGATGGTATCAACGATTCTCAACGTATCTTCCGTAATCAAAATGGAAATAAACTTCAAAGCAGAAAATTGATATTAATTTTTGCTGTAACTGTCATAGACAGTATTATATCACAGCTTTCTCAAATATAATCTAAAATCACTGTATTTTTCATTGGCATAAGAAAGTTTCGTGATTTTCCAATTTTCTCAAAACCTATTTTGATTCACAGCGTTTTACGTCACTTCATAACCGTATACGAGTTTGGTAACCAATGATAGCCATATTATGGTTGTGACCACCATGAATTGAGTTCTGTGGTTGCATGCTCACCGAATGAACTCAGAACTACCAAGCTTCCAATTGCTCGTTCCCATCACAGAATTGTAATAATAGTTCAGTGGCTCTCTGCCATGCATCTCTTTCGCGATTGTCAACAAACACTGAAAGTCACGTGACATGCAATTGAACATTTAAATAATCAAATGAACGAAAATTATGCAAACTCTTTGGCTTCTAGCAAAACAAACGAAATAAATACAATTTTAACCCCTGAGGTCAATCAACTGTTGATTGAAATGAATGATAAAAGCGACTACCACAATTGATTTAATGCTCGGATCAATAGATCATTGAATTTATCGAAGCAATTGCGAGTATGTCTGGGGACTCTATGGGCTGTATTTTAGCCCTAGATATTGGAACAACAAATTTGAGGAGTCATGTGATGAACACAAAAGCAAAATCAATAGGTTCAGCATGTAGGAAGGTAAAACAAACTATCTTCATAGTTATAATACTTTAATGTTGAAGCTCATTCGTGTAGGTAAAACTACATTATCCAAAGCCTGGTTGGGTAGAAATTAATCCCAACGAACTATTTACTGATATTGTAGCAACCATTAGACAAGCTGTAAATAGTAAGTGCATAACATTTTATACAGTCTTATTGTGACTCATTTTCCATCCAGATGCCAATGTAGCTTTCGCAGATATTAAATCATTAGGAATATCTACACAAAGATCTACTTTTATAACATGGAAAAAAGACACAGGGGAGCATTTGCACAATTTCATAACATGGAAAGATTGCCGTGCTACAGATCTGCTGAAAGATATCAATAATTCATGGCCCTTGACTGTAAGTTGAAGTGTCATTTCCAAACAGGACAAGAAATTTACAGGGTAGTTTTCAGTTAGTTAAATGGGGGGCTCATGTGGTTTATTTACTCACCAGGATCAAGAAATTTGGGATGGGGAGTAAATTGAAAATCGGGAATAAACATGTGAGTACTAAATATCGGGAAAAAAATTGTAGTTTCGCACTTTTTCGAATGAAATTGTGCAATTATAGGTGTCAGGGAGATTCCTTTGGGTTCTCACCCACATTCCAAACGTCAAAGAAGCTCTAGATAACGACAACTTGATGTTTGGGACTGTAGAAACGTGGTTGATTTATAAACTCACGAGAGGGCGCAGTTACGTCACCGATATTACAAACGCCAGTGCTACAGGCTTCTACGACCCTTTCGACTTGGATTGGGGCATTGTTGCCAAACTCCTCAAAATTCCCACGCATATTTTACCCACTGTTGTATCGAACGATTTTGATTTCGGTCTGGTCAACGAAAGCTTGTTTGGAGTGCCCATTAAAATAGGATGTGTGGTAATTGAAAGTCTCAAAATGTGGGAAATATCAAACATGTAACTTCCAGATGGCTGATCAATCCTCATCAATGTTTGGCTCCTTGAGTTTTGCCTTGAACAATGTCAAAGTCACTATAGGAAGTGGGGCCTTCCTCGATATCAACACTTCCGATGAAATTCACCCCAGCCTCAATTGCATGTATCCTTTAGTTGGGTGGAAAATAAAGAATGAGCTCGTTTTTATGTCTGAAGTGTCTTGTAATGACGCAGGAAGTCTCGTGAACTGGTTACAGCAAAGCGGTTAGTAGGAAAAAGGTGCGCAAGTGTGCCAGTGTAGGTTTGTGGCTTCTTTCAGGCATAATTGAAGACCCTCAGCAAACCTCCGATATGGCATACTCGGTAGAAGATAACGGTGGAGTTTATTTTGTACCAGCTTTCAGTGATTTTTTGGTACAGTCTATTCATTTGAGAAAGATAGTTCTGACAGATTTTCTGTAAATGTTTCATGAATGGAAAACATCGTTCTAAACAAATAGAATGGTGAACTCAACCTAACTTTCTGTTACGGAGTATTATTGAAAAAAAATACAACCGGCAACACCGCACTTTCTAGCGAGCTGTCACAACTATCTTGCTCAAATAGAGGTTATGTGAGCGAATGACATTGATTTTGATTGCTGGAAACTTTGTTTTGAAGCCGCCTTTTCATGAAGTTGCTGCTGGTTTCATTGGAATTAAACCTACCTCAAAAAAAGAACATTTGGTTCGAGCAGTACTCGAATCTATCGTTTACCAAATATTTATGAGCTTCAATTTATTGAAACAGGAAATTTGCGGCGACTACAAATCGATAAAGTATGAAACATCAATGGTTAAGATGAAAAACCTAATTTGATTCTATTTGTTGTCAGAATTGATGGAGGACTGTCCAATAACGATTTTGTTTGTCAGTTGCTAGCAAATCTGGCCGATGTACACGTGCACAGACTGTGTACCAGTGAAATTTCTATATTGGGTGTTACTTTTATAGCTGGTTTATCTTGTGGTAGGTTCAATGTTGATATTGAAAAGTATTGGTAACACAAAATGATTTCTTTCAAGGACTGTGGAAAGATATTGATGATTTGAAGGGTTTGCTTAAGGTTCAAAAAGTATTTCAACCAGTGGAAGCACAAATACAGTATCAGAAAAACTTCGAACAATGGATGTTGGCTGTTCAAAGGTTCAATTCGTGGCATTAAGTGTATATGTTGGTTATCTCGAGAAATGTTAACACATTACTCAATTTATACTGTAATAATACTGAATAAAATAATAGCTCACTTATGAATGAGAATAGATGTTACAAAATCTTATTTCAGTAACGATCATAACATTTTGTTCACTTTCTGCAATGTATGTTATTTGTGACGTAATGTCACTGTCATTTACTTGGCAAAACCGACCATTATCTTTACAGACCTTAGCCAGTGTCGAGTAACTATTTTCAATGAAATATTCACAGATTTGTACAATAAAAACACTACTATTTCATCAAAGTGGACAAATTATCAATTTTTTATGTTCACGATGAGTCAATGAGTCTTTTTTATGAAAATATCGATCGTATGTTCAATCAATGGTTCGTTGACGTATGTCACAACACTCGAAACGTCAGATAAATGACAACCACTGCTAGGGCAAAGACAAAAATATTTTTATAATTACAAAATCTGCTGGTCACTGGTTCGAATTTAGGTCTAGAATAAATTAATCGTTTCTTTTAATTGATTTTGCGTTAAAATTATGGATGAATCTAGTGAAACTGAAGTGCTGAAACGTGAAATAGAACGATTGACGAGAGAACTAGATCAAGCTAGCAGTGAAAAACATCAATCTGCCCAATATGGTTTAGTGCTTTTGGAAGGAAATAACGACCTCAAACAGAAATGCGAGGAATTCGAAGCCCTGTATGAGAATACAAAGCATGAGTTGATCATAACACAAGAGGTGAGTCAATTTAGTTTTCTTTTAATAGAGGTGATGTAGCTTGAATTCAATTTGCATATAAATGAGATGATTATTCAGAGTGTTAAGTTGTGTCTCTATAATATATAAGATTTCCCTCAGGTAAAGCACTTGTTTGAAACGTTATTGATACGGAAATTATTTATTATATCTTTCAAAATATTGTTCCAGGCTCTTGCCAAATTTCAATCAAGTCACAAAGTAACCACCAAAACCGGTATAGAAAGTGAAGAATCACTGATCACAGAATCCGCAGCTAGAGAAACTTCTCTACACTCCCAAATAATCGAATTAGAAAACGAAATCAAACAGTGCCGCCATGAACTGGAAAGAGTCACAGCAGAACGGGACCGCATGCTCCAAGAAAACAGCGACATGGGCAAAGACAAGGAAGACAGAAGCATGGAGTTCAAAAAGCTCCGAGCCGAGCTCCGCGAGATCAAATTCAGGGAAAACCGTCTCATCACCGACTACTCGGAACTGGAAGAAGAAAACATTGCACTGCAGAAGCAAGTCTCGGTGCTGAAGAGCTCGCAGGTCGAGTTCGAGAGCCTCAAGCACGAAATCAGGCGCTTGCACGAGGAGATGGACCTGATGAACTTGCAGCTGGAAGAAGTGACGAACCTGAAGAAAATCGCAGAGAAACACATGGAGGAAGCGCTGGAGTCGTTGCAAAGCGAGCGGGAGGCAAAGTACGCTTTGAAAAAGGAGCTCGACCAGCAAATCAACAGGGAGTCGTTCTACAACATCAACAACCTAGCCTACAGTATCAGGGGGATGGCTGAGGAGGGCACCATGGGCAGCGATTGCGAAGACGACATCCCTGGCTTGAAGCACATCGAAGCCTCCATTTGCAAGGAGAAGAACATGGATTTGGCGTCCCCGGACGACAAACAAGTGGATTTGTTCTCGGAAGTGCACCTGAACGAGCTCAGGAAGCTGGAAAAGCAACTGGACGCCATCGAGAAGGAGAAGTTGTCGCTGACGCAAAGCCTCAGGGAGCACCAGGGGCTGGTGGAGAAGAGCCAAGGGGAGCTGCAGGTGTTTGTGGCCCGCCTGACCCAGCTGGCCGCCCACGTCGACTCCCTCCACTACCTCTCCCAGAGCGCGGACAAAAACCTGGCCCGACCAGCGGAGGAGGCGGCTAAAACTCTCGCCCAGTACAAGCAGTGGTTCAAAATGTCCGCCAGGGAAATCGAGCAGCTGAAAAACGACATTTGCGATCTGGAGAAGCTCGCGAACGTCTCGGACGCCACCTTGCAGCTCCGAAACGAAATCACCAACTTGAAGAACGAGCTGTTGGACTCGGAGCAAAAGTGCTTGGATGTGGACGCCGATCTGAAACTGCTGAGGGAGTTTGCGGGGGAAGCCGGGGCTTCCCTCGACGAAACTCAGAATAATTTACAGACGGTGTCGGAGGAAGTGGCGCAGCTGTACCACCACGTGTGCACTGTGAATGGGCAAACGCCCAGCAGGGTCGTGCTGGATCATGAGAAAGAAGGAATGACACCAAGTAAGTGTGGAACCGATAAAAAATTGTTTTCATGCAGCTTCCACTGGATTGAGAGTAAAGTCGGGTTCATGCAACATTGAGGGAGGGGTTCGTGCCACTAATAATGTTTTGAATCACGGAAATTCTCTACTTTAGCCCTGTTTTTTTGACAGGAATCAGTAGGAAAAGGAAATCCGACGAGATATTTGACTTATTTTTGTGTCATCTCAATGTTTTCGTTAGACAATTGAAACTTTTCGTCAGATAATCGTAGAAACGTGACGTTTTGCAGGTTTTATTTGACGTCATGTTTGCAGTTTCAAAATGAATCATGCGATCTGGGTTTGGCGGAAATTTTTGTGGAAAATTACTTATTTTGGCCCAAAAAAACACCAATTTGCAAACATTGTCGTGGGAAATCAATACTCATCTCGAAAAGTATTAATTTTCCACGATATTCATAGTTTCAATTACCATTCAAATCTAAATATCATAATAAGTGCAAAATCACCATCGTTTAATATCAAATGAGATACAATTAAGTTAATTTTTTCTTGAATAATTGCATTAATAACATTTTGCTTTCTGAATTTCACTGAAATAATTAGAAAAATAACAAAATTAGGCAATCCAAATCACGTGACATTCAATGTGGCGGATGATGGCACACAATGCGTTGTAACACCTTGTGTTTGTTGTGTTCTGCAATGCACGTGACAGGCATTTTTCTTCAGGAAAAGAGTTAATAACCAACCACAATTAAAAAAACACATAAAAAACAGCTTTCAACTCAAGTCACATACGTAAACACCAAATGTGTGCCATAAGCCGCCATATTGTTTTTCGATTTGACAGGTGGTTGGATTGCCTAATTGTTTCGAGAAACGTGTAAATTTGGCACCATCGCAACCCCGAGAAACCAACAGTTTCCCCCCCCTATTTTCAGTGACCGAAACAGCTCCACCTATCGAGAGAATGTCCAAAATCGAATTGCTCAGAAACCGTCTAAAGAGCGACATACCCTTACACGATCTAGAAGCGCTCAACGACACGGCCGTTTTGGCCAGAAACGTCTCGACCATAGTCGATCAAATAAAATATCTACGCGGAGCTATAGAAAGCACGATCGAGCTCAAAAAAGCGAAACGCGAGGTCTCGGACGGATCCTACGAATGTGAGTGGCGAGGTTTTTTAATTTCTCGGTGTCGAAATAGTTGGGGGATTTTCTTTTCGTAGCACTGCGTGATGAAAACAGTGAATCGGAGATCCAGGAGCTACAGGAACAAGTTATTAGACTGAAGAGTTTGTTGTCGACCAAACGGGAACAAATCGCTACACTCAGAACCGTCCTCAAGTCCAATAAAAATACCGCAGAGGTCGCTTTGACCAACCTCAAAGGGAAATACGAAAACGAGAAGATTATAGTTACAGAAACCATGATGAAGCTCAGGAACGAACTGAGATTGCTCAAAGAAGACGCGGCTACCTTCTCAAGTAAGTTCACTAATTGCACAACTTTTATTTTCAGCAGGAACACGAAGTATGAAATGCGCACTTGCCAATTTCGCGCATTTTCGTATTTGTCAAAAATTGCACTCTGGATGATTCACACTTTTGCCAAAAAACCACGAAAAACAATGTTTCACTCCGTTTATAAACCACTAAACAGTCAAAGTTCGAAACGCTTTTAGGTTGGAATCGAATAACAAGCGACGCTGTCAATAATTGAATCGAATTGTACTTGATTTCATTTTATCAATCAAACTATAATGATCTGTGCTTTATTAAGCTCTACTTGTAAGTTTAGCTGACGTCACTGTGATTCCGATTTCGTCATCGGAAGAAAATTCGATTGTTTTGTGCGGATATGTTTTGAGGTTCTGTGGTTCCGTGTCAGTCACAGATTTAATTGTGCAGTGACATTCATAAAATAAGCAACGGAAATTTCGTTTTTGTATTTTTTTTTTCTGAAAAATCTAAAGTTTGGTGTTATGGCCAATTGCCTTGAAGAGCAATGTTTGATTCTCGAATCACCCTTACGATTGGTAGGTCTCCGAGCCATGTTCGCGGCCCGTTGCGAAGAGTACGTGACCCAAGTGGACGAGCTCCAGCAAACGCTGACCGCCGCCGAAGAGGAAAAGAAAACCCTCAACCAGCTCCTCCGCTTGGCCGTGCAACAAAAACTGAACGCGACGCAACGTTTGGAGGAATTGGAAGTCGATCGGGAGATCCGCAACGCGCGGAGACCCAACAACCGAAACTACCAGCGGGCTGGCCGGTCGACGCGCGAAATGTTTTAGCAGCGGAGGCAGAGACCTCTGGTGTACGTCGTCGCGTTCATAACGACGCTGTTCAAGATGTGAGAGGTGAGTTTCCGGTCCAGTTTTTTCAATTGTGATAAACAAAGTTTTCGTCGAGCGACCAACAGTGAGTGTGATTTTGTCGGGAAAAAAATTTCACAGCTGTCAACTGTAAGAGAAGCATTTTTTTACAGCTTTGAACTGTCTGGCGAGCATTTTTGACAGCTGCCAACTGTTGGGGAAGCATTTTTGACAGCTGTCAACTGTCTGGGAAGTATTTTTTGACAGCGACGAATGTGATCTTGCCGGTAACTGCAGGAGAAGTGGGATGGGGTGGGGGGTTCTTGATATTGTCCATTTGTTTCTTAAAATCATCCTTCCATATTGAATTTATTGATGGTGGGTGAATGAGGCTGATTGAATGAATGGTTTTGAGCGTCTACTTTGATAAATAATAATATTGAAACTCTCGTGGAGGGTTTTTTTGCATTTCTTTTAGTAGGATTTTTCTGATGCCATAAAATCCAACAATTTTAGCACCAATTGATCGGTTTGTGAGGTATTAGGTTCGTTTTTAAGGTATAATGGATACATTTTTTGGGAAATTAGGCACTTCCCATGCAATCGATGGAAATTTTATTTCCATCAAAATCCAGATAAGTGCAAAATTACCTTGTTTTCGACTAGGAAATATGTAACAAAGTGACTAATATTTATTTCGTAGATACGATTAGCAAATTTCGAGGCGAGTTCTCGCCAATAGAATAATTTAATTCATCACCGTCTGTAGTACTTATTGTGATTATTCTCTTCCTCATCAATGAATGAAGCGACAAATTAATCAAATTTTCTCATACCTGACGTTATACTTGAGCAGCTAAACTTGAATTCTAGGATTAAAAGTGAGGGAAAATCTTCTTGTTTCGTTCATTGATAGACTGTTTTAGAATTATATACGTGTTATAGTTTTTCCTTATTGAGTTATTGTTGATTCATCAAAGAAATTTAGTGTTTAGATATTATATCTGATTATTATATAAAAAATATACGAGCGTGACGAATGGAATGTAAAAATATTCCATGATTCAAGTGAAATTCTTCGCCTGCGTTTATATAGGGTGAAATAATGTTCATATGTGTTCCGTTGGTTCTGAGTCCATATTGTAATGTTTCATTATTTATCCTGTCCGAGCCTATGGACCACGGAAAACCCGTCCCTTTGAATATTCACTCCTAAAACATTGACTATTTCATTAGTTTTATACGTGAAAAACTATCATTTACAATAATTTTTGTGTTGTTCCAAGTCCACCATGTTTTTTTCAACATAATCCAACTTTGTCTCGTAAGAAAAACAATAAAAAAAACCGTTTTATTGAACAATGAATACATATCATGCTCATTTCAAACATTAATTGTGAATGATACGTTTCGAACACATTTTAAAACTTATTTATTACTCATACATTATTTATTTACACTATTTTGTTGATTTAAAAACGTATCGCTTTTATGTGGTTGATGTTACTTGGTTGTACCTAATATTTTTAATAAACTATTTAATTATATCGACTCGATTTTTGTTTCGGAGTATCGCTGAAAAAAAAGACGAGCGGCAACACCGCATTTCCTGACATCAGTCACAGCTCAGACGTGACTTTTGACATTTGTCACACAGGAAAAGGAGTTTTGGTAGCTGATTACCTAATAATAAGCTTATGCCTACTATTTGCTTGCACTCCTTGAGCTACATGATTAGTGTTGGTGGAATATAACCTAATTGGTAGGCTCCACACCATGGTTTCTATTGGAATTTCCGAAGGAGCTTGCCAATTAGTGTCCTCCGGCGACTGGGGAGTCAAACCTTTGTGATTCGTCGTCACGAATTCGAAATGCAGCCGCCACTTCAGGCTCACTACGAATAAAAACAGTTCGAGAACGTTTCAGGGTGATTTCAGCAGATTCCTCACCTAAATCAGTAGCGAAAGCAGGTGTAACGTGTAAGGGTATCGGTAAGATCAGCTGGGTGTACTTGTAGCCCAAGCACACCTCGTGGTGGTTGCTGAAAGTGCTTATTTTGACCTGTTTCTCACTGTTTTTATTCACCAGAGTCTCTTCGACGCATTGCAGAGACACAGAGACTTGCACGCAGTTCACTGTGGCCACGGTGAAATCGAAAGTGCCTATTATGTCTTCGCCAAGCCTGTACGCTGGCTTGAACAGGCAGAATCTGGTGACTTTGCCGAAAACGTTGGTTATCATGTAGAAATTGGGGTTACGTCTCGCAGTGATATTCTAAAATGATCCACGCATTGTCCAAGCATTCTTTGGTTATTAAAAACTTACTTGTAAACTTTGAAGAGCAAGATCTAGTGGTTTTTCCTTTTGCCTGATCTCGAGGAAGGGGTTAGCAGGAGTCAATTCCTCAGTCGTCTCGTTGCAAAGAGCAACGGCCTCGCTCATAAGCGCCTCGCCTAGCGGCAAGACTCTAATCGGCACCCTGAGCAACTTCACAGGGCTGTTGACCCTCTGTGTCCCAATGGTGATTTTATAAGAATACTTCACCAGCTGCCCCCTGTACGAAGGGGGCGCGTCACTAGGAATTTTTTCTCTGTAAACAACTGGAGAAAACAACTCGGCACAAACGCATTTCAATCATAATTACATGTTTTCGACTGTCCAGGCGACAATCTGAGATCGCAAAACAGTATTTTCGGGCGGGTAGCGATCTCGGTGTGGCCGTTATCGTGATTCGTGGCCCCCAAGGATGTGTCGGCGAACGTCGACGGAATCGATCGCACTTCCTTGTTGTCTCTGTTGCCCGTGTAACATTGGCAATGGATTTGGGCGGACGCCCAAGCTAGGCTTTCGAATAAGTCTTCGAAGCTTTGGGAGACTACATGGTTGGGAGATGGTGGATGGAAAAAGGTTACACTACATTCTACGACTTCTCCAGATAGAAATACGTGGCCGTGGTGCAGTCTTGCTGATACTTCAATCATGTTTGTGGAGTCGGCCACGACAGCGAATATTTGGATAACAGACTTTCGAATTTATTTATATCATGTAAATTAAATTTCATTTCTAGATTACGGGCAAAGTTCGCTACTTTGTTATGAAAGGTTATGTCACTGTCATATGTCATTGTACGGTTAGGATACAGCAGAGAAGAATTGTTGAGACGAACCTAACCAACAAAACTCTCTAAATTATATTTTGGCAATTTTAGTAATGTTGTCGTCAGATATTATATTTGTGAATTATAGTATCTGAAACCTGTGAGTTCCAATGGAAAAAACACCAGTATTGAAAACAAAATCATCCGAATTTCACAGAACCAAATGTACGTATTATACTTTTTCAACATTCCTTAGTCAACCTTTGTTTTCAGTTGATTCCAGGAATATTTCTACTCACAATAACAATGAATCATTCACAAGGAACGATACAAACACCAATTACGATACAGACAATGAAGAGAGTCCCATGCAAATAGCTTGTACCCAAGAAGAAAACATAGATGTTGTTTGGGACTGGAATTCCCCCCAGGCCAAAAAATACCCCAAGAAATGTCAAAAAAGGTTGCTCCTTCCTCGGTCCCCGAAAATACCACTCAAAAGGCATCCTTCCAATAATTCCATTAAAAATTTTGAAAAGCTGAAGGAGGAACTTCAAGCTTTGAGACGAGAAATTGCTCTACCAGAAAATGAGGACAGCCTTATATTGTCCCCGAGGGAAGAAGCTGATTATAAAAGTGTGCAAGAGAATCCAGTCCAGTTTGAAGAGTTCAATGATGAGTGTTTGGATGATATATTTAGTGATAAACTTGTTGAATTGAGTGAGGAGAAAAGTGAAACAGTTAATAGTGCTAAGAAGAAGATTAATTTAAAGAAATCAACCAATGAGTCGCACGTGAAGTTAGCTAATGATTCTTTTGAAAGTTTATTAAATGATATTGATATAGAGACATTAACTTGTCCATTTAACGAAGAGAAAAATATAACTGGCAGTGCTGTGAAAATTAATTCTCATGAAACTAGGTCACTTGAATCGACAAATGCAATAAAAGAGACCCTTTCCACAGCTGACCAGAGAAGGCGTAGTAATTATACTATGCAGTATGGAAAAGTAGAGTTTCATCGAACTCAAAGCTTCGAACATTCAGCAGGTGAGTACCACTTCGAAGTGTATGGAAATGTGCCTCAATAATGCTCATTTTAGATATCCCCAAATATAAATTGGATGAAATAGAGAAAAAACGACAGGAGGCTAAAGCAAAACTCGAAATGAAAAGAAAGCTTGATCAAACAACCAGTGAGTCGAATCTAAGCCATTAATTGTTGATTTCTCATGACGTTGATGTTTAATTGCAGCTTTTTCTCAGTCCCAATGCTCCTCGGAAGAGATTGAGAGTAAAAGGCTGCAAGCGTTAGCAAAGTTGGAGGCGAAAAGACAGCAAGACATCATCGAGCGTAAAAGGCAAGATGCTCTGAAGAGACTACAAATTAATAGAAGAAAAAATGCAATGATTGTCAAAAGTTCACTTACTCAAAGACTGGATTAAATAAAACTATTACCCTTTAAAAATCGTTTTAATTTGAAAAATAAGCGTACGAAAATATCATTTTTGTATTGGCAGTGTATCAGCTGCATTTGGTTGACGTCACTGCTCGTAGTCTCGTTGACACTTGACAGCAACAGTAAAGTATAAACAGCAGAAACATTGTTTTATACCAGGCATCTGAAACATTCACGATTTTCAAACGTTTATGCAACAGAAACGTGAATCTTACCAGTGTAAATTCTGTGAAAAAAACTCCAACCCACTTCGGTGCCCCCGAAAAAGTAAAAATTAGAAATGGCGGACACAGCAAGCAGAGGAGCCGCCAACAGACATTTCCTCCTAGTTTTCCAACAGTTCTCTTTCGATTCCTGCTTGCGATTCAGTCCAAACACATTTTCAACCACAATGCCAAAGTAATTCAGCGCTGTCCATGCTAAAATATTATTTTCCAAGCCATGCCACACGTAAACATAACAAAAACAAATGAAGCTACACGTCAGTTTATTCGAAACGACTCCAGTGAGCGGGATGTAAATGTGCCTAAAACACTGACGTAAGGGAGTTTGTTTGGGGGCAAACAAATGCATTTGTACCTCAGCAGAAATAGGTATAAACCAGGGTCGAAATACTTCCACATATCAGAGTACAAATGTACGCGCCCAATGCATCTAGGTAGGCGGGGTACTTTGACGTTTTCGAATGACGCGATGCTCGTGCTCAAACCGTAAATCACTAAATATTTCAAATGGAAGTACTGGCCCATTGTGTAGCCGAAGCCGTACAGAGCCCAACTGTCTAAATTATTGATAAACTGAAAAGTGCAGTGTTATTGAATGCAGATAACTTTTTAGGGGTAATTTTAGGGTACCTCTGGATGAAATGAGGAGCAGTTGACGTAGACGTAATGCAAGCTGATGTTCACGAAACTGAACCAAAAAAGTGTTCTTACAATATTGACTGTGATGTTTTTCAACCGCGTAACAAGTGAGTCATTGAAATCGTCATCATAGATGCCTTTGAAATTGTCGTATAAAATAATTGGGCCGCTGAAAAAGGTTGGTGGGTATAAAGCATAAGAGAAAAAGTCTAAAACGTTCGTTAGTCCAGTTTTTTCCAAGTAGAAACTAGTGCATTTGAGATTCAACCAAAACAATGAAACAATGAGAATGTTGGCTTCACTTTCGCCAAGTTTAATGACATTCCATATGTAGTCAACATAGGTGGCTTTGAAAATTGCAAGAACCGCCATATTGATTATCGAGACTGACCATATTAGGGTGGTTTCACTTTGGGAACGTAAGAATACAAAATATACAGTCGGTTGAATCAGAATTATGATAAGGGTGTAGAATCCATAGTAAATTGATAAATAGACTAGCAAAAAACAAATTTGCCACAACTGTAACAACTAAAAAAGAAATATTAAAAAAATTATAGCGAAAACAACGTTGAACTACCTTTTTGGGTGGATGAAACGATCGCAGAATTTCAGCTACACTCAGGTAAATGACTGTCCATGGGTAAAAATTCGCCAAAAGAAAGTTGGTACTTTCCCACTCGGTATCTGCTCTATCTCTTTTGCTAGACAAATATGGAATTCCTTCAGAAAAATCATTAAAATGGTCTTCATAATTTTGGAAATCTACAATTCATCGAATTAGCACTGGAAATAGAATGCTTGAATATTGTACAAAGGTAGCTGCTTCTGGCAAAACGAAAGATCGAAAACAGTACTGATGATGTCCAGAATAAAAAATAAACAATCAGTTCCGATCGAAACACCATTACGCGTCCAATAATTAGCGAATATAAATATCACATGATAAGGTCTTCACAAAAACATCCATTTGATCTGAAAATGCCACAAATTTGTATTCCCCTCCTAAGCGATTATATAACCTCAATCTTCTTTGCTAAGATTTGCATTTTTCAGACCTACTGTCATTGTACCCTTTACCATGACGGACATTACATCAGTTCTTCTTAGTCATTTCGATCGTATATCGTCAACTGAATTTGACAGCTCATCTGCATGACGTTATGTCACCATTGTTTACTGTTGTCACTGCTTTATGTCAATATTTAGGTATTTAGACTTTGGAAATTTTACAGAAATCGGGGCTATGCTAGAAAAACGTCACACTTTGAGTAAATATTTATTTTTAGAAACTATCCCAAAGTAGGTATCTGGTCTATCATGAGAATTTTGAAATGACTTCCCGAAACCCCTCGACTCTAATGGCTATTCCGAATGAAGAATCGTTCGATTTTTTATTCAAAATCGTGTTGATAGGCGACTGTGGGACAGGCAAAACTTGCGTCGTACAGCGCTTCAA
Organism: Plagiodera versicolora; assembly: GCA_037013635.1. Lineage (NCBI taxonomy): Eukaryota > Metazoa > Arthropoda > Insecta > Coleoptera > Chrysomelidae > Plagiodera > Plagiodera versicolora. Next base: position 10,449,022 of record CM072989.1, read on the forward strand.
GAACGGGACATTCATCGAACGACATGCAAACACGATCGGGGTTGATTTCTCGATGAAAACAGTCGTAGTGGACAACAAAAAAGTCAAAGTAAGTACGACGAAAGTGTGCGAGTGTCGAGCATGACGGCGCATTTTCAGCTACAAATCTGGGACACTGCCGGCCAAGAAAGGTTCAGGACGATAACCCAGAGCTACTACAGATCTGCGAACGGTGTGATAATAGTTTATGACATAACAAAGAGGTCTTCTTTTCTGTCCGTCACCCGATGGGTGGAGGAAGTGAGACGTTACTCAGGGAATTCTGTGCTATTAGCTCTAGTGGGGAATAAGGCTGATCTGGAGACTCTGCGAGAAGTGGAGTTTGAGGAGGCTGAAGCCATGTGCCAGTACATGCCAGAGGTGCTTTTCGTGTTGGAAGCTAGTGCGAAATCGAATGCCAATATCGAGGAGGCTTTCATTTACCTTGCAACTGAATTAAAGGTAGGACTGATGTTTGATCGGTTTGTTGCTATAGCTCAAGTGTTTTTTTTTCTTGTTGCCAGAGGAGACATGATAATGGGCTGTTGGGGCAGGATAACGAAGAAGAAACTGTGAAACTTGGTGAAAGTCAAACGATTTCGAAATGTTCGGCTTGTTCGAAAAGTGTTTTTTGAGTATGGGGAGGTGTGAAATTGTGCCTTTTTTGTCTCCATTTGCTCGATGATATTTATTTGGAAGATTATTTACTGACTTGATTTTTTTTTCTTCATTTATCAACGCCCAAGATTGAACCAAACAGAGTTAACCTCACTTTTATATCCAGCGTATGTACAAAACTATTAATTTTGCACTTTACGGTCTGGTTTTTGATGGAAATTTCTGCATTTTGACCCAAAAACACGAATTCGATAACTCCATCATGGGAAAATTAATAGTCTGACAGCTGTCAATCGTAGCAACAGTTTTAGACGTTCCGTGAAAAATATCGCGTTTCCAAAGTTTTCTCACCATGAAATACCTGATGAAACCTTCCTTAGAATACAGAGTGTCACGTTATCGAGGTAATTTGCGTGGAAAATTGAAAAGGTAATCTCGAAAAGTATTACCAGACTTGTTTTTGGGGCAAAATAACCATTGAAAAAGTTCCACTCCAAGTCTAAATTGCTTGATTAGGTGAAAATAACCACGTAGTTGTGATTATGTGAATTTGAGAACAAAACTTTTGATATTATTCTGATGTAACTTCGTTTGAAACTGGAACATATCAATATTTATGCAATAATAAATTGTGACAACTGTTTTATTGATATCGTTGAGGGATGGTAATATTTTTTTGAACAATTGGTGATATTATTGATGCAGTTCAATGCAAAAAATATCGTTTTAATATAAATATATTACAATGTTAGAACTATACAAGCTGTAGCGACATATCTACAAATCTAATTAATTTAATAAATAAAATGTATCTATTTACAATTGAGCAATTTTCTTTCATTGTCCGTACAAATCATTACTGACTTAGTTTCGATCACACCCGTTTTTTATTTTTTTTTGCGTCACCCCATCTTTGCGGTTTTTTCACTTTTACACCTAACAGAATTGAGAATTTTGGAAATCCCTACATGTTCATCGAAGGAGTGTATGTTATTTTTGAGTTTTTATGCGAATCCCCACCTGCAGAGTCCGTTTCCACTTCGTTCTCGTCCATGTCACTGAAACGGGTAAAAAAAATTAGGAAACAGTGATCGCCAATTAGGAAATCCCCCACCTGTAATGGTTATGCTTCGACACAAACAACGACCTCGGACACTCCTTCATGTAGGGCCAACACTCGGACGGCCCCCCCTCGCCCCCCAAACCCGCCCTTTCCGCCTCCACGTACTCGCTCAACATTTCCGAGTACGGGGATTTACTCGCGCTGGAAAAAAAAAACAAAATCATCCCCGCCACGAGCAAAAAAACACTCGTCGTACCTGAAAAAGAGTTTGAGCATCTCGCCGAGCAGCCCGAAGTGCGTCATCGGGTGGGCGTGCACCTCGCAGATGGCCCTCAACAGGCACGCCCTGCCGTTCATGCCGAAGTTCTCGAGCAGTTCTTCCAACGTGACGTAGAGCAGCGCCCTCTCGCCGCCGTGGAAGGCGTCGGCGTACCGGCCGGCAGGTTTTTCCTCGGGGGACCTGCGATTTTTTTTTTTTCGTTTGAGACAGGAAAATCGGGGATTTTTTTTCGGTGTGATGTACAGGAGGTTGGAGAACGTAGTGCCTATTTCTTTTTGTCGATAAAAACGTCGGGGGATACTGACAGGTGTCAGAAAATGCGCGGTTGCCGTTCCTTTTTTTTAGCACTGAAAATTCTTTGTGGGGAAAACATTTTTCAAGGCTGATTATTTTAATTGTGACAAAAAACTGTTGAAACAATTCTAATGAAACAAAAAATCACACAATAGTTTTCCAAAGAAAAAAAAAACAATAATAGGAAAAATAACGTAAGAAAAAATAATATACATAAAATTATTCTGAATAATGTTATGTAAAAAAAAATCTACTTTGAAATAGTTGAAATTGGTGCATGCCAGAGTTGCCAGATGTACTATTTTGGAGGGTTTCTCAGGATATTTTATATAGTTTCGGTAAAAAAATATTGAAACCTGTTTCCTGATCGAAAATATTAACGGAAAATAATGTATTGTGAAAAATTTTACATAATTTAAACAAAAAACACTTTGATACCCTTGAATTTCACGAGAATTTTAAGACACTCTTTATGACGTCATAACTGCTACTACTGGGAGCACAGAATTGTCGTTCAGCGGTTGTGACGTCACAACTATGCGTGATTTCCGAACGCCGGCTGCCCAACTTTGGCGAGTTCGCCAAAAAACACGTTTAGTTTCTGCAAAAATCATTTATTTGGCAGAAATAATTTTGAATAAGTCAAATTTCTTATCCTCCCACGGCAAAAGAAGAATATACTCGCGTTCTTTGTTGCTCTCATGGATTTCCTTGTACAGTATCGGAAAAAAATATCTTGGGTATAGCTCAGCGAGAAATTGTATTTTTTTCAACAGGTGGTCAAGTTTTATGAATTTTAGACAAAAAAAAACCATTTCCTACAGGGTGGTGCGACTTTATTCGATATACAGTATGTGAAACTCGCTGGAAAAAAAATCAAAAATCATAAAAACGTATTCACCTTTTGGATCTCCTGCGATCCAACATGCTGCCGATGTATTTGGCGAGCACATTACCCGCCGCCCTGCCCATCGAACGCGCCAAAAGGGGCGGCAACACCCCGTACGGATTCTCGTTGTCTGTCAAACCCAACTTATTGAAGTCGACTAAAAAAAAAAATCGAATCTACACCGGAAGTCAGCATCAGTTTCGTCGTTTGCGGCGTTAATATACAGGGTGGAGCCACAAATGACAGGTGTAGCCTGCGAAAAACACTGTACTCACTGGTGAACGGTAAGCTGATGGTCAAATTGGAGAAGAACCCCTCCGGAGGGTACCTGACGAAGGGCAGAGAAAGTGAGGGGGATATCACGAGAGTCGTACCGGGTGGTAAGGCGAGTCGGCCGTCTTGCGTCACCCACAAAAGTCTTTTCTGTCTCGATTTGACCTCCTCTTTGGCATCGGTTGTCGATATGGCCAGAAGGACTAGGGTCAGTATCCTCATTTTACGCTGGAAAATTGAAATCGGCGTTGGTTTTTTCGCAAAGTTCCTGAATCCGAACACTCTGTATATGCCCATGGGGGCAGTGCGGAAAGAGAGACGTACTCGGTAGGAATGTCGATAAGTCGAATTGTATATTGTGAATCGGCGACCTCTTGAGCTATTTTTATCTCAACCATGTCGGCCATAACAGGTTGACTGAAAGAAGCTCGAATCCGTTCCGAAATGTAGCTCACGTGCCAAAAGTAATTATCATTATTATGGCGAATGTCGAATGTTACATTCGCCACTTGACGGTCGGTCGAAAAAAAAAATTACGGTGGGTCAAGACCCAAATTCGGGAACGGTGTAGCTCCAAGGCATGATATAGCGCTAAAGGTAATGATGATGCAAAAAAATAGCTGAAAATATACATTTGAAACATTCTTCAAGTTAAATAATTTATTTACGACCTGGCAACATTGCACCTGTTGCATACGTGACGTAATTCCAAACTTATACCTCAGTCAAAACATTCTTCAAATTATTTCTTCAAGTTTAATAATTTATTTACGACCTGGCAACATCGCACCTGTTCCTTAGGTGACGTAATCCCAAATTCATACCAAATATACCTTACTCAAAACATTCTTGAAATCATTTCTTTGAGATCAATGATTTATTTACGATCTGACAACATCGCACCGGTTGCTTACGTGACGTAACTCCAAACTCATATTAAAATATACCTCATTCAAAACATTCCTTAAGTTATTTCTTTGAAATCAATGATTTATTTACGATCTGGCAACATTGCACCTGTTGCATACGTGACGTAATTCCAAACTTATACCTCAGTCAAAACATTCTTCAAGTTATTTCTTTGAGTTCAATGATTTATTTACGACTTGGCAACATCGCACCAAAAAACTGTGAAACGAACACAATAAACAATTATTTACGATAGAAATAAGGATCACTAGACTAATTACATAAAATCGAGATTACATTCGACAAGGTTCGTTACTTTTTAGAGCTAAACATTCCTAAAAGCAAAAGTGATTACAACAGATATTTACCTTTTATGTAAGGAGCTTTTTAGTCGTCATACTAATTTCTCTTGTAAAAAATAATAACATGATTTACGGTGATTAATTATCGCAGATATGTCACTCATATTGATTGAGGCAACATCATTATTATTGCATTAAAGTTGGCGAGCGTTGCAAAAACTGTCTTTGTTTTTTTTTATATAAACATCGTTCGCATGCCATAACGCAAATTGACTAGAATAACAAATTCTACAATACCGAAATTGCGAAATCCAAACAACTCGCATTCGTAAATCAAGAAAAAAAATCCACTTATACAGGGTGTGTCATATTCAAGACAAATTCTTCGAATCAGGATGGGTCCGCAGCACAGACGCCCTGTATATCAACGCGTCGTTTTGACATTCAGTTGTTCAGTCGACCTAGATCCGTACAAATTGACTTAATTTTCGATTCAATACATGCGAGTCTACAAAAATTTCGCGATGCGTATTGATTATTTTAGAGCCTTAAATTTCCGAGACCGGAATATCAATTAGAAATGGGCACTTTTCACATTTTTTGTTGCCCGGAAGTAGAACAACATTGAGGTTCCGAAATTCCAAAATCGTGATACAGGGTGTTTCGTCGATTTTACCAATTTCGTTTTTTGGTCATAAACAGCGCAACGCCCAGTATATTCCTTGGATTTTTAGTATACACGTTTTCTTACTTCTACTCAAGTGACTGACTTCGAATAGAAAAATCCAGGCCCGGACTAACAAAAATTCAACACTCTTTTGGGACCTCAAAACAACACCCTGTGTTGTCGATTTTTTGTCAACCAAAGTAGGAGAAATGAGCTATATTCAAGGTGTAATCATCACGTACGATGACGTATATCATGATCGATGTAGTAATTTCAAAAACGAGGTGATGCTGTAAAGGCGTGCCTGTTTTTGAGATGAGATAAATAAATTCATGTGATTATCGATATATCTGCATACACGTATGGGTATGCAATAAAAAGCCAAGATGAGTACTAACTGTAATTCAAAACATTCAATCAATTATAAATGCATCTCTCGTGACTCCCGTAAACTTTTTTTTCGTACTTCTAGGTGACACCAAAAATGACAACAATGTCAGATGGGGTTAGAAAAGTTTAATTATCCTAAAAATGAACGAAAACCAAAATGAAATGAACAATAAAAATGACCTTGACAACTGAAATTCTTCTAAAACAACGTCGTCGTTATAATACATTCTTCATCGACGAATCTCAGATTTTGGATACCATAATAAAAATTATGTAAATTCTAGATCGCCGTAGGATAGTCAACACGATGAAAAGGAAATTTGGAATTAATTTTTTGATGGTGAAAGCGTTTAATTATTTGAATATGTAGGTATAGTGTTTGAGTTTATACTGCTTGTAGAATTTTTCAAATATCTAGTCTTTACAATTGAAATACGATGTATTATATGAAGGGACAATCACAAAAAAAGGTTTTAAGAACGTATTCACAAATTTCACTGCATTTTCCACTGTTAGCTGTATACTCAAAATGTTTTTAAAAGACGTACAGACAAAATATAATCAAAATATTTGACATAATGTGTCTTATATTTGAATCAATTGACTACAATAATTGAAACATATCATAGATGTGAAAAGAAACAAGAAATCTACTAATTTCACTATTCATTAATAAAAGTTTTTCCAAACTTACCAATTCCAGTAGGCACAGGTCACAACACAAAATACACTCAGCCTTAAACTTCCAAAAACACCCTCATATCACAACGCAACACTACTTCTCAACCTATTCCGAACCACTATCATCGACAATCCCACGAAAACTGTTCAAAAAAACGTGTCGACTCGCCGAATAACAACAACACCTGACTATCGTCGCAGACGACTCGTCTAAACCCAACCGCATCGACCAATAGCTGCCTGCGATTTGGGTAGAAAAAGACACACACACACGCCATACGCGCGGTTTTCATCCACCAAACCACGGCACGCTAGATTCGCTCTCTTACCCACTGACCGAGAACGGACAGCGAATTTTTAACGATCGCGCCAAACTTATTATTAATCGCCACTGCGTGTAATTTGGTTATCGGGCATTTTTTTTCAGTGGCCCTCGTTACGATGGTTTGGCCTTGATTTTTTTCGGGTTTTCCGATGTCCAGTTCGACTATCAATTGGGCATCTGGAGATGGTCTAGTTTTTAGATATCGCAGTTGTATACAGGGTGGATGGTAATTTAGACGTATCTGGATAACGGGATAAGGTGTATTTCTGAAAATTTGGTCACTACAATAAGCGCTCGTGATCTATGGATTGAAAATATTTTCAGCGATGCAGCGTTGCCGCTTCTAGCGAAAAGTAGCACCTTCTTTGTTATTTCAAATGGGACACCCTGTATATTACTGCATTTTTTGGTTTGTCGTTACTTTCTCGACGTTTTCGCTTGATACTTCCCTATACCTATCTACAACCATTTTCGAGATAAAAATTATTTTCCAAAATTTTTGTCAAAAACATGGCTCTGCTTTTATGTTCATAACTGTGTTATTTACGTGCTTAGAAACTTCAAATTCGGGGTGTAGCATGACGAAAGACTGTGCATCAGTTCTGTATAAAGAAGTTTGTTCTGCGTTATACAGGGTCGCTAAAAATTCGTAGTGTTACCGGTGGATACAAAAATAGGGGAAACTCTTGTTTTTCAAATGGAACGCCCTGTATTTCATTCGATAATCTGAAAGATGATCGAAATCCCTTTCAAACGGTGCATAATGTTCCTATACCTGAACCCTAAGGTTACGGAGATAAAGCCACATTTCTTATAAATCTAGATTCGAAACATAGCTATGTTTCGAATCACGTTTCGGAGTTACCATGGCAACGACATAAACAACTTTAAATAACCGTCAGTGTGAGGTTATATCTGTGATAAAATATAACTATCGTGATCCGAAATGGCTGTGTAAATTAATAATTGCACGAAACGTGACTACATTATCGTTATTCTAACAGTGCGTTTCCGAAAAAGCAGGTTTCTCGAAAACCGGTGCGAAAACAAAAGAAGTCGATCGCCCCAGATCTCGTGAAAATCATCACGTTTCGGTCAATTGGATAATTTTTCGCGCACTATTCGGAACGGGCAGCGCTCATTTGTTATTCATAGGCACCTCGATTCGTATGCAGGCTGTTGCTTTCCTCCTTTATGGCTGCGAGTTCAGTTATTACGATGCCCGGCACATACGGGGTCATGTCCAGGAATCTTTGAGAAGAAAGTGAGGAATTTTGGTAGAAAGCTCCCCCCCCCCACCCCCCAAAAAAATAAATCGTGAAAAATAAAAAAAAATTCAATCCCAAAATTCGTTTTCATTGTCGTTGTGAGATCGAAATGCGATAAATCGTCGCGTGATCCGGTAACGGGACGAGAAGAAGAAGAAGATCTACCGACCGGTCTTCTTCGGACATTACTTGGTCACTGGGGCTCCACACCGGTTCTGCAACAAGTGACCAATCCACACACCTGTGGCAGAGGCTTGCTTGATTTTTTCCAGGCCTTCTTGACGACTTCAAAGTCTCGTGGGTTACAGTTCGAGGAATATTTTTCGAAATAGAAATTTTCGAAAAATGATGGATGATTGAGTTTTTTCAGAATTTCAAAAAAAATATTTATCGAAATCAACATATGAATTTTCCTCAGATATCAGTTCAGAGAAAATTTTATCAGAGTATCATTTAACCACAATCAAGCACAATAACATAAATAAACGTGATAATAATTTCCTGTGGGATTACAAAAGAACTTCTCTATAGTCGAACATTAAGATCTTTTCGTTCACAATCTTCTTGACAAGTTTGCGAAAATGTGCAGCAAAAGCGTTTTTTTATTTCTTATTTTTAGTGCAACTTCAACTGGATTCAACATCGATACCGAATCACCGATTTTGTTTGTTGATCCCGCTATGAATAAAAACAATTACGCGAAAACATTTTTCGGTTATTCAATTGTTATGAATCCAAGAAGTGACACTAATCCAACTGAATGGTGAGATTTAGCTTTAGTCTATTTATTCGAGGAAGATTTCAATACCAATAGTGCAAAATAAAAAATATCTAGCCAATCACTGCACTCCTGATTTTTATTCCGAAGTCCATTTGGAGAAAAATCTTTGATCTTTGAAAATTGGGTAATTCTAGTCGAAGTTTTCACGAATATTGAAAATACTGTTGAACGTAGTCATCCAATTTCGAAATATACAGGGTGTTCCATAAAGACATGCTAATATTTCAAGGGGTTATTCTTTGACACGTTTTAAGAAAAACACTTCCTATAAACGTATGTCCTGAAAGCCTGAACTTTTGAGATACAGGGTGATGAAGTTTTGAAAAAAAAAACAGTTTTTTGATTATAATTGAGATAATATTCTAGACATCTTTAGACTATTTGGTATATGTCTTCTATTCATCGGGGTGCATTTTGTGATGCACGGAATTTCTCATTTTCTCTACCAGTGGCGTGCGTACGGGTTTTGCATTGAATATTTTTGGAGAAAAAAGTACTACGCCACTGCTTATGTCCAAAATAAAAATTACTTTTAAGATTCTCATTCATTATTGAGCAAATTTGATCTCATGTATTTTCTTTGTCCGACGCATAGTTTTCCCTTACAAAATAAAAATTGTTTTACTTCAGGGTCAATTCCTCAAAAATCTGATGCGGCGTGAAAATGTTTGTGAATCGACTGAACGCAAATTGAGAGATCAGATTCATTCCAAAGTGAATGGGAATCCAAAATATATATTTTCCAGTCAGATGCTCTGTTCTTGATTAAAATAATTGAATTAAAATTGCTTCATATCGCAGTACCAACCGTTTAATAATCTATATCACCCTGTATCTCAAAAAGTAAGACTTTTAGGACATACGTTTATAGGAAGTTTTTTTATGAAAACGTGTCAAAGGATCACCCCATCAAATATTAGCATGTATTTAAGGAACACCCTGTATATTTTATAAATTACTTCGGATTACCGCTGAAAAAAATGTGAAGCGGCAACAGCGCACTCTGGGGCGAGCTGTCATCACTACCTCGCTCAAATAACGTTATCCAAATACAATAACGAGCTTTCGACGTTACAGTCGCATCGATGACGTCACGAAATTTCTCTCGAATGGCAACAACTCTTTTCGAAAATTTCTCCACGTTTTCCAGGGTGCGAATCGGAGCTCCCAAAGGCAGTGACGTTCATAAAACGAGAGACGGATTGGTCTACAACTGCGACAGAATGTCAGGTTGCCGCGCGGTTGAAATACCGCAACGTAAGAATTTTGACAACTGAGTTTTGTTGACATGCTGTCATTTGTCATGTCATTTACAGCGACTTCGAGACTTGTGAGTGCCGAAAAGGGGTGGGTCGGCGCGACGATGGATATCAGCTACAAAAATGACGTCATGGCGGTAGGTATACGGGGTGTTTGCCTTTTCTTCGAAAACATTAATTTTGAAAAAAATTATGCCGAAGTACCAAACTCATTTGTTTAGGAAGATTTTCTCTGGTCTTTCCATTTCTGCAAACGAATTTTCGAAATTTCGTCGTACAGGGTGTTGTATTGCACCGATGAAGTTCCTTCAATTTTTTCGAGTCCGTACCTGGATTATCAGTTTCATTCGTTCGGGATTCGATAGCATACAGGACGATGAGTTTATGTTGTGAAAATTAATAAAATATACAGTGCGGATCATAAGTTATGACCCATTGAAGAAATGGGAAAAATACATAAAACACCCTGTATCTCGCTTATACAGGGCGCTAGCCCCATCATGTGGGGGTTCTTTAGAACCAGCTAGGCGACCTCTACCTACCCTCACAGTTTCCCCATTTCCCAATGAATCACCCCGTAGGATCCAGCACGACTGCGCCAAATTTAAAATCTGCGTTTTCAGGTTTGCGCTTATCGAAGATACCGACTGTACGGTAAGGGTCGTAGGGTTTTGGGGGCTTGCTACAGGTCCACCTTGAACTCGACTACGTTCGAAGAAATATCGCCCTTATTAGATCCTAGTAAGTATACAGGGTGACTCATTGGAAACCTGCTGAGCTTTGTTTTTTTTTCAGGCAGAACTATACGAGGGGACTATTTCGAGTACGGTCAAGGTCAAGCAGGCTTTTCGGCGCATTTTTCCAACGTACGTTTCCTAATCCAGCGATATTTTGCCGATTCGCGATTCGTAAAAATGTCATGTTACGTTTCAGCGCACCGGCAACGTAACCGAGTTGATATTGGGTGCCCCAGGGGTGAATAACTGGATCGGCACACCCTTCAGAGTGAAATACGAGACAATTGACAGTCCACCTGTCAATCGACGAAGAGACTTGCAAGACATGGAACAGACAGTCGATATTCCCAAAGTCAATTACTATCATTTCAACGGTTATTTCGGTGAGTTCTAGCGAGAAAAATCAACTGGAAGCGAATCGGGTGTGTCAGGTGCTCGAATGACAAATGACATTCCAAAGTACGAGCTTTTTGTAGGTTATGCTGTGACTTCGGGATGTTTCTACGAAGCCGACAAGTTGATGTACGCCGCCACTGGTCCGAGAGCGAATAACCTCAAAGGGAAGGTCGGTTGACATTCATTTGACGTTGACAGTTCACCCGTCAAAATTATTTCAGCTCGTGATATTCGACTTCCATGACTCGGAATACATCAAAACCAAGGAAACGAAAACGGGGGAGCTTTTCGGAGAATATTTCGGAGCCTCGATAGCCTCCGGGAAAATCAACAAGGACAATCTCGACGATTTAGTGGTGGGGGCTCCGTATTACCCTGGCAAAACTTACAACGAGGGAAGAGTTTACGTGTTTTTGAGCGGCAAAGTGAGTGCTTCGCTCGAATCATGCTCGCGGTATTCGATTTTGCATGACGCGGTGCCGCAACTCCCCCTGAATTGCGCCCCTTCCACTCACTGTCCCCGCCCGACCCAATATATTCTCGGTTTCACGCAGGATTTTCTCCTCGCTCTAGTTCAGGGGTTATGTGCAGTTGGAATTTTCAAAATTTTCGAGTTTTTTATTTTTTTTTTCTTGGTGCACATTTATTTGAAAATGCACACAGGAAATTTCGTATCGTTCCGGTGAATATTTTCGAAGTTACACGCCAATTTGAAAAGGCGTTTCAGGCGCTTTTTCTCGAAATGGTGTTTTCAAAGTCAACATTACTCAAAAACGGCTAAACCGATCAGTCTCAAATTTTAACACGACCTTCTTGAATATATTTTTTAGTAATTAATTCAAGATTCCTTCCCACCGATGAATATTTTATTTTTTATAAACGATTTAATGTCGGAATTTTAGTTAAAAATCGATTTTTTTCTTTGAGAAACCGCAATTTCGTCAAAAACATTTATTTCGCTTATTCCTTCGATTAACTACTAGATTTGACATTACTTTAGCGAACTCTGTTTGGTTGTTTGGTTTCGGATGATCCAGTTCAGAGATATACAGAGTGGCAACGCAAAACGTCTTTTTGGGAGGAGCTCCCGGAGCTCAGCTGTTGCTCCTTTCCAAATAAATATTTTCACTAACACTAAGTCTCAAAATACTGTCAAAAGATACCATAACACGTGTACAAATTATCAGATCAATAAATTCAAAAGTTTTCTCAGAAAAAAATCTGGAAAATTCGCCTTTTTTCATCCTTCTAACTGTACGTACATAAACCCCGTATGGAAAATAAATAAATAACTAATACTTTATTTGCTCAAATAACGAATGATGTTTTAGCATCATCAGAATCAGAATAAAGTAGTTATGATCAAAAGAAAATTTCTAAACGAGTTCTTTTCGAGACTGTACAATAAACTAATGACGTAACCCGTTTAACTCAGGGCGTTTTGAAATCCCACATGAAGTTGGCTGGCAAAAGCCGCAACAGCCAATTCGGCTCGTCCGTCATGTGCTTGGGCGATATCGATTTCGACGGATACGGGGGTAAGTCGAGGATTACTCCGATTCAAACGCTTTCAGACTTTAGAATTTTCGACTGCGCAGATTTGGCCGTGGGTGCTCCGTTCGAGGACGATAATAGCGGCGCCGTGTACATATACGGGGGCAGCGATAAAGGAGTGGACGAGAATCCTCGGCAAATTATTTTGGGGAAACAATTCGGGACGCCGATGCTCGGGTTCGGCTGCAGTATTTCCAAACCGGTTGACATGGACGAGAACCACTACAAAGGTATCATGGAAATCAGCGGAATCAGGACCTTTTTTCATGATTTTGTTTTTTTTTTTTAGATTTAGCCATTGGAGCTCATTTGTCAGGCCATGCTGTCCTGCTGAGAAGTCGTCCGATTGTTGTTGTTCGATCTGAGCTCGTTGCTGATCCGGTGACGTTGAAATTGGATTCCACTTCGTTTTTGTTGAGGGCTTGTTTTTTGTACTCGTCCCCGTTTTTGAACGAGAAAACTGTCGGTAAGTGCGAGTGCTATGAAAACGATTTTTGGGGATTTTCGAATTTTTTCGACTATTTATGAGTTTTTTCGTTGGTTTCTGCGACTTTTTGGAATCGTCAATATGATACAGTAGAACTCCAATTATCCGAACTCCGACTATCCGAATCGCCGATTATCCGAATCACAAATGCGCGTCAAGTCTTGACTTGACTTGTCTTAACTTGCCGTTGTGCCTACATAAGTACATTTTATTTATATTTAAAACATGTGAAAATTTCATGTTTCTTTCATTTAATTCAATAAAAAAATAGTGCAATATCAAAACGTAGCTTTTATTCTCTCCAATGGCAATTTAAAAAAAAAATCCGATTATCCGAATATTTGATTATCCGAATGGGTCCCGGTCCCCATTAATTCGGATAATTGGAGTTCTACTGTATATCGAAATTCGATCAACAAATCATTTAATATTGTTGACAACAGTAATAAACTCTTATAATCGTATAACTCCGTGGTTTAGTATACAGCGAATTGGCTTGCCACGCATCAGTTCTTGGGTTCAAATCCCGCGATCGCCAGCTTTTTTCTTTATTTCTTCCTAATAAGGCAATGCTAGCACGTGGTTTGTCCTTTAGGACACGCCCATTTCTGTTCAACTTTACGCGATCGGATAAATTCTTTCGCTGAGCTGTGAGGCGATTTTCGGTGCGATGCGGCGTTGCCTAATGGATTTTTTAGGAGGTCTACAGGAAGTCGCTGTTGCCGGTTTTATTTTTTGTAGGGGGATCTACGGTGTTTTGTGTCGTGAAGTTGGAATGAGTACAGGGTGATCCATAAAGGCTTCGAGAAGTGTTCGAGGAAACATTATACACGTATTTTCTGGCAAATTGATGTTTTGAAAGTTCGTTTGATATATAACAAATGGTATTCCCTTACGATTTTTTTTCGTATGAAGGCTCCCAGCGTTTTGACTTGGTCTTTCCAAGAGTTTTTCTGTCAAAAATCTGGTTTTTCGTTTTTTTTTTTTGGATTTTTCAACATGAAATATCTCGAAAACTATGCTAGATATCGAAAAACGGTTTCCACCACCGTTTTCAGCGCCTCTTGGACACCTTGTAGACGAATTAATTTTCTTAAATCACTTTCCAGAGATATCGTTCAACATAAGTTTACCCGACAGAGCGGAAATAGAGCACAAGAAAAGCTTCTTAAAAAACCTCATCATCCACGAGGGGGCGCTGCCCACGTGTCATCCCGTCAACGTAACCATCAAGGTAAGACACCCCCCCCCCCCCAAAAAAAGTTCCAAATTTCACGTTTCATCTCACTTTTCTTACAGGGCGTGAACATCAAACAATTGACGCCCATAAAAGTGCTGTTCTCGTACAAATTGAACTACGAGCCGACTTCACAGGGTGTGGTCAAAATTTCGGATAAGGTGTTGGAAAATAACGACACTTTATGTATAGGATGTCCGGTCCTGGACGAAACTCGCTCGAGCTCGAGGAATAGCGAGTTTGACGTTCCTTTCACTAAGGACTGCGGCGATGACAATATTTGTCAATCCCGGCTGAGTATTACTGTCAACATCAACGGATTGGGGTGCGTTTTTCTCTCCTTCCAAACCCCTCTTGATCGATGAATAATTATATCGGTTCAGTATACAGGGTGATTCGCCTGACTGGTTCATTAGAGGTTTATGGAGAACAAACAGAGGTATCGATTTCGTTTTTTCAAATGGAACACCCTGTTTATTTTCAGACTTTCGAATTCTACGAAGAATTAAATGGAACTTTGAGTCGGACGGTGTGAAAATTTCAAGGTCATTCTATTCGGAATAAGGAAGTCATTGGGATTTGAAATTTCCAAAATGTCAACTGAAATATCGAACACCCTGTTGAATATTTTGGAACACTCTGAAGGATACCTGATAGAACATTCTTTCGTTGATGTGTATACGGAGATTGAACCTTGAATCTAGAAAATTTAAGATAATACGGACATTTTAGTGAGTCAGTCCATCTGTCAA
This sequence comes from Plagiodera versicolora, assembly GCA_037013635.1. NCBI lineage: Eukaryota > Metazoa > Arthropoda > Insecta > Coleoptera > Chrysomelidae > Plagiodera > Plagiodera versicolora. Next base: position 10,464,202 of record CM072989.1, read on the forward strand.
AATTTGTCGTAAAAATGGAATATCTTGAAAACAAATAACGATAGGGAGAAAATTCAAAATGCAACAGGTCCAGTCGCCCAGTCGATGGGCGTGTAGGGTTAAGCACGTCACACTGCGTTGCACCAATGAGAGCAACATTTGGTTCATTTTATTATTTCATTCATGATATGGACCGAATAAAAATCGGAAAAAAAATAATGAATGGTACTTTTTGAACATACAAATGACGATTAACTTTTTCCGTTGTTTTTCTAGGCAAAACGAGTCTTTCGTGCTGGGATCCAAAAGCAGTTTGGAAGTCGAAATAACGCTGGAAAACAAAGGAGAAAATGCCTATGGCACGGAATTGCAAATCGTCCTCCCGGAGGTGACTTTCAGACAGAAACCAGCGAGATGTTCGGAATTATTCACCAACAATTCTGCGATCAAATGCAGCGTGGACGATCCACTGAGAAAAAATGCAACGGTAATTAAAGGACGTCCCTAAATACGTCACGCGCATTTCCTTGTTTCTTGACCCCCTCCCCTCCTACTTCTCCTCCAGCTGGAGAAACCCCCCGCCTTGGTGTGACGTCACGAATTTTGCGATTTTACACGTAGGAATCAGGCCCAACAGTTTTTCTGTCAAAAATCTGGTTTTTGGGTTTTTCGTGAGTTTTTGCGACTTTCTCTGTGCATTCTCAAATAAATGTATATGAAGAAAAAAATATATAATGGAAAAATCGATTTTTTTGAAAATTCCAACTGTACATAACCCCTTTATAGATGAGTAATACCAATACCAATGGAAAATGAAATAACTTGCTAATTTTTCAGCAAAGACTCGTGCTGGACCTGAATTTGGACACGAATTTGTTCAAATTGTCTTCAGCCAAAGAGTTGCAAATATTAATAACGATTTCAACGACTAGTGAGAATGCAAATAATTTTTTCCCGTTCAAACTGAAACTACGAAGAGAAGCTGATATCAGAGTTTTTGGGTAAGACTAGTAGAAATATTCAGTGATGTGTTTTCTCTCAACATTTTATTTATATTTTGTAGAAACTCTGAACAACAGAGCAATTACTTTGGAAACAGCACCACTGGGACATCGGAAGTGATTCACACTTACAAGGTAGTTATTTATCGTATTTGTTCGCGAATATACCGAGGGGTACCCGCTTATGATTTTTTCGAATAATTTCAAGTCGTCTAAGAGTCTTCTCTGGATTAGTTATAGGATTCTTCGTTGAAATTGAGGGAATTTTGGGAGTTTTTGGTGGTTTTCGCGACTTTTTGGGTTTTTTTTTGGAATTTTTAACATGAAATATCTCGAAAACTATGCTAGATATCGAAAAACGGTTTTCACCACCGTTTTCAGCGCCTCTCAGACTACTTATAGACGATCTATTTTTTGGAATTTTTCGAGAAATTGACGAAAGGTAGCTAAATTTGGATTTTTCGAAAAATTCAAAGTCGTTTTGGAGTCTTTGACGTTCGTATGGAGGCTCCCAGAGCATCTATAAGGACTTTTTATGGGTTATTTCGTTGAAATTAGAGGAATTTTGGGAGTTTTTGGTGGTTTTCGCGACTTTTTGGGGTTTTTTGGAATTTTCAACATGAAATATCTCGAAAACTATGCTAGATATCGAAAAACAGATTTTACCACCGTTTTCAGCGCCTCTCAGACTACTAACAGACGATCTATTTTTTGGAATTTTTCGAGAAATTGACGAAAGGTAGCTAAATTTGGATTTTTCGAAAAATTCAAAGTCGTTTTGGAGTCTTTAACGTTCGTATGGAGGCTCCCAGAGCATCTATAAGGACTTTTTATGGGTTATTTCGTTGAAATTAGAGGAATTTTGGGAGTTTTTGGTGGTTTTCGCGACTTTTTGGGGTTTTTTGGAATTTTCAACATGAAATATCTCGAAAACTATGCTAGATATCGAAAAACGGATTTCACCACCGTTTTCAGCGCCTCTCAGACTACTTACAGACGATCTATTTTTTCAAATTTTTCGAGAAATTGACGAAAGGTAGCTAAATTTGGATTTTTCGAAAAATTCAAAGTCGTTTTAGAGTCTTTAACGTTCGTATGGAGGCTCCCAGAGCATCAAAATGGACTCTTTACACCCAACCAACCTTTTTCCCATCTTCGAACAGATCGAGAAAAACGGCGTAAGCCCTCTGGAGAACATCACCGCAGAATTCAAGATCCCCCACAGCTTCACCTCCCCATCCGGCCAAGAAAACACCTTCCTCCAACTCCACGAACCGATCGCACTGGTCAGAAACCAGCCAATCCTTTGCCGGAGCGCGTTCTCTTACGTGTCCAGCGAAAAACCACAAGCGGAAACGGAAATGGCGCCCGGAAATGCGGCGGAAAGACAGAAACGCCAAGTGGAAGTTTTCAAGAACGTATCGGGAAGTTCGGCGAAGGAAAACGTGAGGATCGACGATGAAGAAGTGGAGTTCAATCCGAACAAAACTCTCTACTTGAACTTCACTTCCGGTGCGGTTAAATGGAAGTCGATAGTGTGCCAATTCGATATGGTGGAGGATTCATTGGCAACCATCAAAATCGGGATGATATTCAATATATCGTTTTTCTCAGGTTAGTTCATTTAAATATTGGCTAATTTCGGGGTGCTCGTGACGTCACTGACGCCACACATTTGGCAACGCCGTAAAGTAGTAGTGGCAACACTGGACGATAAATTCTTCTTCCTATTTTAGATTCAATGGGGAATAAGGACACGATTTTGTTCTCTACGCATGGGAGAGTGCGAAGTAATGACTTGGCGGAAACGGAAATAAGCGATTTCAGGTGAAGTTTTCAGGAGTTTATCACTAAGCTTGCTCCTTGACAACTTTTTTTCCAGATCGGTAGATATTTATACTGTTTTCGTGAATGATTTGGTAACTAAGAAAAAGGTCGCTTTGTGGATTATTATTTTGTCTGCAATTGCTGGGATTTTGCTTCTAGCATTATTGATTTTCCTTCTAGTCAAAGTGAGTATTATTAAATGGACTTGAATTGGATATGCACGATGATGATTATTATGAATAATTTTTCAGGCGAGATTTTTCAGAAGAGCTACTAGAGATGAACTGAATTACTTGAAGGCAATGGCTGCTGTAAGTGTTTTCAATTTAGAATTCCCAACCAAGATGCTAACTTGATTGATTGATTGATTATAGGCAGAAGAAGAACAAGCTGCTAACAATGCAGCCCAAGAATTGGAAATCGAAGAGGAACTACCACATCCGTTTGGCTGTGACATCACTTCCTCCAAAGATATACTGTGTAATAATGAAGGTGCTGCCACATAAAAAACAATCCAATGTTTCCTTTTTTCATCTCAAATGCCATGTATATTAGTTTAACAATGCCAAAAATCAGTTGTTCGCTTTGTAGAATTAAAAACATTGATTTTATTGACTTCATAACGGAAGAATCCGTAGATCTCCTCTCAATGTACAGCCGGCAACACCGACTTCATAAAAAACCTTCTAAATTACTACAACCGGCAACGCCGCATCGCATCGAAACTCGCCTCGCGGCTCAGCGAGAGAATTTATCCGATCGCGTAAAGTTGAACAGAAAGGGGCGTGTCCGCTGAACAAGGCACGCGCTACCTTCTCTCTTTAAATGTTTACAAATTATAAATAAAGCGATATTGAACCTGGGATTAGAGCTTGAAAGTCAGTCATCCGATTTAATATACTACGAACTCTATAATTGAACACAAAATAAGAAGTATTCGCAATGAGATTTCCAAACGAAAAAGCGCGGGCTATGGATCCGACTCACCTGAAATATGTTTCAGCTCTCGGTGCTGATATCGCCACAAATAACATTTCTAATGTTGCACTGTCTTCCATCGAAAAAGTAACACTCAATTACACACCTCACTTCAATCATTTCTTACTAACTTGAAAGTAATAATTTCAACCGAGTACGAATGTAAACAAAACTGACGACTGACAATTAAACGTTTCCAACGTTCTAGCGACACAGATCTGTTCAAATTTATGTCATCATGAGCATGCGCAGTACAAATATCGGTTCCCAATCGTTTGAAATTTCGTGATGAAATAAATTTATCGATACTTTTTGTCATGTTAATGGGAAGAATAATAAAGAGGTGAGGTGAAATGGTGATTGTGTTCGATCTACGCGGAAACTGGTGACTGGCCTGATGACTAATCTGGATTTCAAAGGATGTACGGTGAGTCGAGAAAAACGCTAAACGAAAACTTTATTCAAACAAATGTTATATCAACAACTCATAAACAGTAGCGAAATATTCACAGACAAAAATCAATATTTATAACATTCTCATAGATTTCACTGAGGGTAACAATCGAAAAACTTCATAAAATTATCATTCGCTTCTATGTCTTTAGTTGAAGTAATACTCAGAGTTGTTAGTTTTATTTATTCAACGACGCTTCACAAAATCTCAATTGGTTTAGGTATTTTAATTTTCTTAGAAAAAAGCGAATTCATAATCCAATCTAAATATAAGTGGGAGATCCTTCCAAGCTAGCAGAACAGGCCTGACAGGCAGTAGCATTCTTAGGGTTGACTAGAGTACACGTCGAGCATTCTGCGCCCCCAACCTCCATAGGCTTCTCCACAGCCACCACACGACTCTTCCCGCACATTTCGCAGATATCCTTCCCAGTTTGGTTGAGGAAAGTGCACACTTTGCAATACCAACTCGGAGAGCCCAACTTATCATCACTGGCTTTCTTTTTGCTGCCCTTCTCCTCTTTGGAGCCTTTCGCTTTGTTCTCCCCCGGGGGTCTCTCTCTGGGGAGAGTTTTGGACTTCCCGTAGCTCGTTTTCGGTTGGGGCTTCGTTTCAACCCCAGCGAGTTTCAGGTTGCTGAAAGCCTCCTCCACGCTCGTCTCCTTGGGCTTCTTCATTTCCCGCAGCTGTCTCAGGGAGTTGGGGCTCAAAACGTCCCCACGCTCCCCCAGGTCTTTGGTGTAGCCCTGGCTCTCCAAGTTCCTGTAAACGTAGTCCCAGTCCTCGAGTTGGGAGCCGTTTTTCTCAGCCACTTGCTCTGCACTGTTTTTCGACACGTATAAATCACTAGGCACTCCCGATTTGTGGTCCACGACATCGAAAGAGCCCCCACTATGCCCCACTTCGATTAATTTCGCAGTTGGAACACTGTACACGTGATGGTACCCGTTGGTACTGTAAGTCGCAGGGCTGTAAGTGGCGTAGGGGTACTGAAAGGGCGTGGGGCAGCAGCCGTTGACGTATTGGGGCTCCTGGACTTGCACCGGGGGCAGCCCGACGTGCAGGTGGCTGCTCAGGGGGGGAAAGGAGTTGTTCAAGGGCGAAAGTTGGTTACGAGGTACCAAAACCATGTCGGAACTATCCGAGTATGTACGTGTGTGGTCTTGGTACTGGCGATTTTTGTATTTGAGGGCTCTGAGAGCTTGTTCTGGGCTGCAAACGTGGTTATTGCGCAGTTCGAGGATATCCAACCAGGTTATTTTGGAAGTTGGAGTGAGGGCTTCCCATACAGCTTTCCAAATCTAAAAGCAACATTGCCCCAGTGAAATGTTGGCTGGGACTTCAAGAAAACGACTCACCTGACACTCGACATAGGCTATGAGGCAGTCTTTAGAGACAGCTGTTACTCTGTCAGGGCATATCGGACCGTCCAAAACCATCAAACCGTTGCCATACAGTCGATAACCCATGGCCTCGAATAACTTTTCAGCTCCAGCTAAATTAGCCTCGACCTGGTGTTTGTAATATCCACAATATATCTATTCAAAAATACCCACATTAGGAAACAGAATGATTGACCGACGCCACTACTTGCTTTTATTTGGCGGTACTCTTTTCGCCAAGGTTGTGCTAGTAAATTACTGGCATACTGCTGGATTGCATTGAAACCGATCGATGCCTTGTACGCGCTGAAGTCTTTTTTGCAAGTCGTCGAGCGATGCAGGACTTCTTGGGTTTCGGGGAGGCTATATTTTTGGTAATTAGCAGCGACACACAAAAACTCGTGAATGTATTCTGAAATCGGTTATTGAACTTTTCGAGCACATTCGAAATCGCCAAAAATATTGAACCCAACATACCTTCTAGTTTGGCCCTCTGTTCAATTTTGTCGGGAGTTTCGTCCATTTCCAAATAGCTCAAATGACTGCGTTCAATTTCCTGCCACAGTTCATGCAAGGATATTCGTGATAAACGGTAATCCTCCATTATGACCATACTTGACAAAAATCGAACCACTTTACACAAAAACAAGTTCGGAATGGATCGATGCCAATGAAGATCTATATATTATCACTACCGAGATAATACTTGACCATTTTATAACGTGCCAGTATCCTGTTCCTTCTATTTACAACACTATATCAAATTAAACCATCACAATAACATTTTTTTTCGTTGTTGTGACATTTATATGAAGTTGACATTTTCACGACTGTTGATTTGATATGCTGTCAAAGTCTCAGCTGCTAGTGCAGTCATTTTGGTTTCGTTCCACAAAATGAGTTCGGAAACCCGTTCATTCTCACACTCATTACGTCATTGTTACGACCACAACGACCATGGAACGGTTAAAAGTGCTATGCGTCGTGAACGCGCCCTTCTTATGTCAGTGTCTAACGGTAGATGTCATTGAACCATCTGGATTCTGGAACATAGAAATCAAGTCAGTTGTTAATGGTGGGCATTGGAAGCTGATGCTAAACAATGCATTGATTATCCGAATATAAGAGATTTATGACAAGTGGGTGATAATTAATTGTGGAATTGTGAGTTTCATAACAAGAAGACGACTATGTTTAGGCGTTTCGCTAAAATGTGGGTTAGTGACAGGTTATAAAGTGCGCCAAAATTCCATTGACTACAGGATCCACCAGTGGGTCTACTTTACGAACGAGATAATCAGCATGAATTCCCAAACAACTGAATGATTTTTGACCTAATGCTGTATCAAGTATGGATTTGCCGCTCCCTACATATGGGGATGATCAACAAAGTATATTCACGAGACACAAGAATAATTTAGAATTCACCATGGATTACGATAGCGGGTATGTTTCACACAATCCCGAGTCCAATCTCGACTCGTCGTTGGAAAGTTTAGCGGAAAAAACTGCAAGGTTTGTACCCGACAAACCTATTTACCTTAGCGAAGACGCTTTGCTAGAAGTACCAGAGCTCAGTAATTTTCATAATCTAAGCATGCAGATCGACAGGGAAGATTACGAGGAAACTAGACTTCTGTTCAATCTCCCATACACTGAAAGTGAGATTATTTTACCCAACACCACTGAAACCTACAAAATGAACTACAGTGGGTTCACCGAGACCTCGGATGAATCCGACGTTGAAATCCCGCTCGTCAATAAAATCATAATAGACAAGTTGGATATAATGCAATTACCCGATCAAGTGATTACGAATGAGAGTAACATTGAGGAAACCAATTGTAGTGAGTCAAGTGAGGAGTACTTCAGAGGATTTCCTACAGAAACATGCACCAGCACTGTTTTCCCCAGTGTAACTAACTCATTAGCAAGCGATGACTCTATAAAGAAATTAACACTGATATTCTCGAAATCTAGCAGCGAAAACGTATACAGTGTAAAAAGAAAGTATCAGAGTTTGAGTCCGGACAAAACTACATCACCAAGTAGAAATCTCGTTGAAGCTGTACGTGATTCATCTCATCAATTCGACGAATCGGTTGAGAATTGTGATAAATCTGAAGTAGATTTTGTCGACTACCCCTCAGCTGCCAGTGAGAATAATTTGCTCTCGGAATATTTGAAGAATTTCAGTGAGACGTGTTTGGTTAACGAACAAACGCACATCAAAGATGGTGGCAAGGTCATTGAAGTGTATTCTTCGGAATTATCTAAACGTGACAATGCTAGTGTTGTGGAACAAGAAACTGTTCAAATGTGCGAAGTTCCACGTGTAATCAACGCGACTGGACCAAATACTGATGTGCCTAATCATTCTTCGAACAATCTCGCGGTTAACGGTAACAGTTTCGCCGTTCAAACTAGTGAAATTGACAAACCCAACACTCCTAAGAAGAAATTCAAAAACATGATGGACCCGAACTTGAGCCCCGATTTATTTGACGACGAAGACGTCGTCCAAACCGTACGAGTGTCTCAACCACCCACCCACGTAGCCGAAGAACAGTTTGTTATCAAAAAAGACAGGGCCGTATTGAGGAGGGCTCAGAATAACCTGAAAGGTGTCATTCCGCCGTATTGTATGACAGTTTTCAATATGTCAGTGAACGAAATGTTGAACAAGATCGAGGAAAACGGTGCCTATTTCTGGGATAAAAGTGGGGCTGTTAGTGAGCAGAATAGTTCTTTGAATAGCAGTGCGACTAGTCAAGATTCTGTGTCCAAGTCGTTGTTGTTGACGTGCTCGATCGAAGAGGCCAGAGAAAAGGAGTTTCCAGTTGTTCTCGGTGAAAGATGTCACGGTTTACAGTGAGTACATAGTCATAGAAGTGTTCCGTGTCGTATTGTTGTGTTCTGTGTCAAAATTGGGTTAGCGGCGTTGCCAAAGTGCTCTCCATCGTGTTATTTCAATCTCTCGCAATGTTTGAGCGCTGATTTGCATGTATCAAAATTGATTAAAATGTTTTTTACTTATATTCTTCGTTGCTTATGAAATACAGAGTTTTTCAATGTCAGTACTCGTGTTATAAATGTTTTCATCACGAAATCAATCAACCATCGCTGTAGCAATTGTGACGTCACAACGCTGTGCCAAACGACTGCGCCAAAAAATTCAACAACGACCTGGAGCTTTTTCTTCCCAAAAATAGCGATCAGGACCAAAACCCGTGCTTTTTTCCTCAGCTACAACTCCAGTAGAGTCTCGGAGGAGTTCGAAGAGCTGTGCACCAAGTACTGCCAACGGTACGTGGGGGCCGAGACCCAATCGAGCTGTACGGTCTTCGAGGCGAATTGTTCGAGTCCGATCAAGCGGAAGCAAATCAAGCAGAGATGGCCGGCCAAATCGCCGGGCAGGCGGCTCAGCCATTTGGCCAAGAGGCGGATCACGTTCTCTAGCGCCAACTTGCAGAACAATCCGTCGTTCGCAGGCTCGCGGGCGAGACAGATTTTGGTCGATGCGAAGTGAGTTTTTCGTTGTTTTTTTTTTGCAGGGTTGGGAAGCATTGGGGGATTTTCGCGATTTTTTTTTCGAAGAAAGTACTCGATGGCATGTTTTGCAGTTTTTTGGATATAATTAAGTGTATTTTCAGCTGTATTTTGAGATTTTTTTCTCCACGAAAATATTGAAAAATAACGAAGTTATGTGCTCTTATGTTCGGAGGTGCAAAAAAAAACGTTACTCAACTGCTGACGTCATTGCGGCCGAATGAGTTGCTGAATCAAAAAAATTCAAAAAGGTTATTAAAGCTGAAGGTTTTCCCTATACAATGTCCCACGATTTTTGAAAAAATATGGAAAATTAACAAAATGGCGTAGGTCTGAAAAAAGGTCTAATCTTTTGAGGTAAAAAAATTGTCGTTTCTTTAATGCCAAATTGACAATTTCTCGGCTCGATAAAAACGCGTTCAAAGATCCAATTTTGGCGTTTAGTACTCGTATAAATAAATAAATTGGGTCTAAATCTGTTTTGAATGACGAAACTTGATAAACAATAAACGTCTTTTTTTTTTTTTTTTTTATTCGATTATTACGTCACGATAGGGAAAGTTTCGAAATTCCCCCGATAAATATTATCCTCATGACGTATCAATTAAAAAGTCATTAGTAACATTCGAACGTTGATGTGCATACAGGGTGAGTCATAATATGGAGCCATTACCGAGAAACGACAATAAACTGACACTTTGTATGCAAAGGTATGATGGAAAAGGAAAGTTATGTTGCAGGGCCATAAAATATCATACAAAGGGTTTTGATTTTGCGCACACCTTTTGCGAATTTATTTTGTAAATTTTATTGCAACTCCACCCTTTTTTACCTGTTTTTGAAAATGGGCTCATATTTTCTCTCAGTACAAGGTATATTTTCTTCAGAATAGTTAAATCAGTTGTTGAGTTACTGCGTTTCGAGTTTCATCAGAGCCAAATTTTCGAAATGATTGGTTTCAAACGAGATTTCGTCAGTGAATTAAAATATTATAAGTATTGTGTCGAGTGTATGTAAGTGAACTTATTTTTTTTTTTTTCATTATCAACGAAAAATTCAACGGTGCACTGTGCTGAAATGAGTTTATACAGGGACATTCATAAAGTGCGACGAAAGTGTACAAAATCTTTTTGTTTGTTTTTTTTTGGGAGGGGGGGAAATGAGAATTGTCCCTCTCCTGCTTCGTTCGATTAGCATTCCAATGCATATACAGGGTAATCCGGTAGAAACTCTTGAAAAACGCACACCCTGTATAATCGTTGTTCGGTAAAAACGACGATGCCCAACACTCATCTCGATGATTTTTTTTTTCATTATCAACGAGAAATTCAACTGTGCACTGTGCTGAAATGAGTATATACAGGGACATTCATAAAGTGCGATAAAAATGGACAAAATCTTTTTGTTTGTTTTTTTTTTGGGGGGAGGGGGGGGAAATGAGAATTGTCCCTTTCCTGCTTCGTTCGATTAGCATTTCAATGCATATACAGGGTGATCCGTTAGAACCTCTTGAAAAACGCTCACCCTGTATAATTGTTGTGACTTCGGGAAAAACGACGATCCCCAACACTCATCTCGATGTTTTGTTTTTTTTTGAAAAGGAAACTCCAATTATTGAAGCGTAAAAAGAGTCCTCGTAAAACGCCGGTGAAAAGTCCGCGCGTGAAACCGCGCACGCCCAGCAGCTCGGCCAAGAAGAAGCTGGCGATGCGCTTCCGGAAAGTCACCGGCGAAATCGAGAAATCCGTCTCGCTCACCACGGAATTGTCGTCCAAGAGGGCGCTTTTCCAGAGCCCCGACCGTGATAGTAATTCTAGTCTATTTCTGCCAGGTGAGTTAGCTTGAAATTTCATTTCTACTTGCGGGCAAATTTTTTTTTCAGCATTAATTTTTCTTCGTAATAAACTTGAAAAACTTGTTTTGTCAGCATTAATTTTTCGTAAAAAAGCTATTTTTTCAATATTATATACTGCATGTTTTTTGAAAAAGCATCAATTTAAAAGATTTTTTACCGAATTAGCAAAAACACTCACCGTCATTTGTAGAATTATTTCGTACCTCCAAATTACGTCCTCATAATTTAATCACTATATACTGGGTGTTCCATTGAAAAAATAATTAGTTTTTGCTCATGAAGTAAAATCTTCGATATTGATGCTTATCCGAAAAACACCCTATATATATATAAACGAGACTTTTACTCGGTCCAGACATTTCAGCCAACGTGCCTACCAAAAGGGTTCATTTAATCATCACTGTTGACATTTTTTTGGCAGCATTTTAGTCCTGCAACGATTTTCGTGATTTTTTTTTAATTTCTGTTTTTTTACGTTCAGTTTGACAACGTTGTGTTTTATAAATATCAATAAAAAAGGATTGGACCGGATGCAGAATTGAATACACTGAATGAGGAAGTTTCCAATATTGAGATTTTATTTTTTTCCATAAAATATATGAAAAATTATTACACCCGTATTTTTTCTTTTTTTTTGTGCGATCGAATTTGACTCGAGAATTTCGTTTTGAATAACTAGTTTTGGCTCCTCCACCATTCTGATGACGTACCAAGTGAAAAACCGGGTTCACACAGGAACAAATTGAGATTTTGCGTGCGGAAGTACAGTGTTGCCCTGCTTCTAATTTATTCTAAATATTCGGATAAACTGACCAGAATATCTTGGTAGAAAAATATGTCGTGGATTTTGCAATACCAAATCATGGATTGTTTACCTTTCGTGATATAATATCATATATTATGTCTTATGAAATATAACTAGCACATAACATGCGAAAATATATGAATGCGATGATATAATCGAGGGCTATGGCTGAATAGAAAATAAATGAATGAATCGAATTTGTTCTCGAAGTGAATTATTTCAATATAATTTTGTGTTTGAATTTTCGGAACAGCTTTCAATTTATTTTAATGGAAATAGAAAGGTAGATCTGGCAATTGCGCAAATGCATTCGTAGATTTCGTCCGCGATCATCCGGATTACACCATAACATAACTTACGATAGCTATATTCACTCTAAACTCACTAAGTACGTCACAGTTTTCCGCCTCGAAATTTATAAATTGGTTTATTTTGAAAATAGAATGGAGTCGAATGATTTGTATTGTCATTCTAGAAAGTAGAGATATCAAACTAAATAGTTGAGTACTTATTTGATGAGAATTCGTCATAAGGAAACTTTCTCATTCGATAGTGCCAGAATATACAGGGTGTCCCATTAAAAAAAAAAAGCCAACTCAACGTTGTCACGCCTAGCCCGAACACCCTGTATACCTCGAAAACGCCCCCCCCCCCCCAAGCGCTTCATCCTGTATAACAACACGTCGGTGGTCGTTGCAGGCACTTCCGGCGACTTTTCCCACCAAAAACCGTCGACGAAACGCGTTTTATTCCTGTCGCCCGCTAAAAAACCTCCGAGAGGTTCGCCGTTCAAAAGGTCGCCCTTCAGACGGCTGGACCTGGGGGAGGTGCGCAAGAGGAAGCGCTCCTCCGAGTCGGAGGACGCGCAGCCGTCGAAGATGCCGAGGAGTTTGTCGATGGACGTGCGGGAGTCGGCGTCCGACGTCCGGACGGTTAACAGGACGAGGAGCGAGACGAGCATCGGCAGTTGTACGGGGGAGTTGAGTGCCGCGCATAAGAAGGTGAGTTTTTTTTCTTGGATTTTTGTACGGCTGTGATTGTGTTTTTTTTTGTTGGTTTTCGTGATTCGGGTGGTGTTACTTTTTGTCCGCCCCTCGTATGTCCTAATGTTTTGTCTTTTTTTATTTGCGCCATATCGATTTTGCTTGCCCCTCGTATCTTTGAGCTATTGCTTATTTGATTTAATTTCGTTTGCCCCTCGTATATCCTAATATTTCGTGTTTTTTTACTCGCGCAATATGACTTTTTATCGCCCCTCGTATCTTTAAGTTATTGTTTATTTAATTTATTGTCGTTCGCCGCTCGTATGTTTTTGACTTTTTCTATTTGCGCGATACGATTTTTTTTTTTTTCGGTTGTCTCTCGTATCTGAAATATTTTTGTATTTTGTTAACTTGCACGATATAAATTTTGTATTCTTTTCGTTTGCCCCTCGTATATATTCATATGTTTTTATTTGATTACGTGATATGAATTTAGCTTGACCCTCGTATCTTCGAGTATATTTGAATTATTTATTGATTTGATTTCTTTTCGTTCGCCCCTAGTATATTTGAATTATTTATTTTTTCGATTGCCTATCGTATCTTCAAATATTTATGTTTTCTGTTCACTTGCGCGATATGTAGTTTGTTTCCTTTTCGTTTGCCCCACGTATATATTTATTCATGTGTTTTAGTTTAATTGCGCGGTATGAATTTTGCTTGGCACTCGTATCTTTGAGTTTTTGTTTATTTGATTCACTTTTCGTTCGCCCCTCGTATCTTTTTATCATTTGCGTGAAATTATTTCGTGTTTTTTGTTGTTTGAATATGCGATATGAATTTTATTTTCGATCGCCCCTCGTATCTTCATCGTATATATTTATATTTTTGTTTTCCTTTTGTTTGCCCCTCGTATTCATGAACTTGGTTTTGTTTAATTGTGCGATATGACTATTTTTTCGATCGCCCCTCGTATATATTCTTGTCTTCGTTATCATTTCATTCGCCCCTCGTATCTTCGAGTTATTTTGTTCATTCGCGCGATATAATTTTGGTTTTCTTTTCGTTTCCCCCTCGTATCTATGCATGTGTTTTTATGCGACTAAAAATAATCATGACTATTTCTTTCGATCGCCCCTCGTATATATTCATCAGGCTTTTTTTTTTTTCGTTTGCGCCTCGTATTTTCGAATATTTTCGTTATAATACGCGATATGTCTTTGTTATTAATTCGTTTGCCCCTCGTATATTCGCATGTTTTTTGCGTTTGTGCGATACGAATTATTATTATTATTTTTTTCGATTCGGCTCTGATTGTGTTTGTTGGGGAATTTTTGGTAATTTGCGTGGTGGTAATTCTCGTTCGCCCCTCGTATGTTCTGATAATTTCGTATTTTTTCACTTGCGCAATATGAATTTTGTTTTCTTTTCGTTTGCGCCTCGTATTTTCGAATATTTTCGTTATATACGCGAAATGTCTTTGTTATCATTTCGTTTGCCCCTAATATTTTCGCAATTATGCATCGTGTTTATTTTACAGTGCTAAAAGTCAGAAATCGCAGCCTGATATTTCAATAGATTTTGGTCTAGAAATTCGTGTAATAATATACAGGGTGTTTCGTTTGATAAAAAAACGAGTTGACCCAATTTTATGCGTCTTCCAAGCCACCCCGTATAACGTGGCACGATTCCCTCGTTGCAGAAACTCCAATGGGCGGTGTACGAAGCGCTGCGCTCCCAATCCGTACCCCCCGCCCACCCCCAATTCAAACTGTACGCCTCCATCCTGGCGCGCGTGACGCGCCGCTTCCTCCCCCACGCCGGCGCCGCCGCCAAGCCGGAGGGCGGCGGCACGAGCGACCGCATGCTGCGCATCGCCCGCCACCACGTGTTCGCCGTGCTCAGGGGCAAGTCCGTCGACGAGATTTATCAGGAGCACGTCAAGGCCAAGGCGAGGGCGGCCAAGCCGCAGGGGTACGTCAGCGTCGACGAGTACGACGTGGGGCGGCGGCAGCCGTTGCGCGACAGTTCGGCGTCGAACAAGAGCCACGACGTGGTGGGCGAGAACAAGATCGACAGGATTCGGAAGGTTATTAATTTTTGAGCAGGTGGGTGGTACGTTTCGATTGCCCCTCGTAACTTTGAAGTGTTGTTTGTTTGTTTGGTTGATTTTCGGTCGTCCCTCGTATGTTCTAATGTTTTCGTGTTTTTTTTTTTTACTCGCGCGATATGACTTTTGATCGCCCCTCGTATTTTCGGGTTCTTGTTTATTTGTTTCTCCTCGTTGGACCCTCGTATCTTTGATTTTTTTCATTTCTTGTCTATTTGCGCGATATAATTTTGGTTTTCTTTTCGTTTCCCCCTCGTATCTATGCATGTGTTTTTATTTGACTAAAAATTATCATGACTATTCCTTTCGATCGCCCCTCGTATATATTCATGCGTGAGTCTTGGGTTTTTTTTTTTGAGGATTTATTGAATTTTTCTCTGCCCTCTAGTGGATTTTTTTTTTCGAAACTCGTACTTTGGGGGTGTAGAAAAATATAATAAATAATTCATTACATTTTGCAGAACCTCGATTTTCACGTAAATTCTACTAAAAATCGAATTATTCAATATTATCGTGGGGAAATTAATATTCGACTTATTTCTCTTGTTGGTCGAGATTTTGCAGCTTCAACAACGAGAAAACATTGAGAATGCACACTACGTATTGACAGCTGTCAAAATGTTTTGGAAGTGGAATATCTCGAAAAGCATTGACTTTTCCCCGATTAAATTACAAAATTCGTATTTTAAAGCAAAATAAGTTCAAATTAAGCTACGAGGGTAATGTGGAAAGTATGGGTCAGGTGTGATATTTACAGAAATTGTATGGAATTGTGCCTTGAATTTAATGATTTCCTTAGATTCGAACATGTTTCGTGATAATTCGAACACTTTCTCGTTGTTTCCAAAATAGGAGCCCAACTTGAAAATCATTTTTGGTTATTTCACGTTGTTCGTTATTTTGGAAACACCTCGTATAGTTGTTGTCCTTGAGACAAATTTTATCGCAATCTACATGTGGATAAGTAATGTTTGTCGTTATGAACGATGTACATTCGCAGTACAGTCAATTACAATAATTGTTTTATTAATATTTTTGTATTCAGTTGAAACTTTGAATATTTCAGTTGCACTCGGAAGTGATCGTTTCGTTATTTTATTTTCAGCAGAGACTCCCGTTTGTTTGGCCCTCATTTCATGCTTCCTTTGACAGGAGAAAAAGTATATATCAACGCCGCTTTTTGTAAATATTCCCTAGAAAAATTATGGATCATCAATGCCTTGTAAAAATCCCAAAAGTTTTTTTTCTGTAGGAGGATTTTAGTTGTAATTTCTAGTCTTGGTGTCTTGTTTTGTTTTCCCTTCACTTCTTCGACTCTATCTTTATTTTCACGATTTGTCTTAAGACTGCTTATGTATCTGAAGAATATTGTTATTAAAATGGTTTTAAAGCGAGTTTGTTTATTCCACGCGGTTACTTTTCGACTTGGCTCTCGATGATATTTATTCAAACTAATCTGGTCGAGATAACCGTCAAGTGACTCATTGGAAACGACGTATTTCGTATCATTTAATAATCCAAGCATCATTTTATTCCTTAAACTCCGAAAGTGAACATTTTTGTAAGAGTACGATTTTAATTTGCACGAAATGGGATCGTCAAATTCTATTTTGACCAAAGAAATCATCGAGGAATATGCGATGCTTACGTATCTAAGCAAAACTGAGATAATCAGGTAAGTGCATGATTATTTTCACGAGATTTTTCTAATAATTCGACGATTTTTTATTGTTGTGACAGTGCGGTGTTGCCACTTGTCTTTTTTTTTTCAGTAAAACTCCGAAATAAAAAGTTGGGTCAAGTTTATCATTAGAATTGTTTTCGAGTTTATATATACTGGGTGATTTTTGTTTTTTTTTTAATTAGAAAAATGAAGTTGCTGTTATTTTTCAAGGTTATACAACGCGTTCTCTAGTCTCGATGAAACCGGATCTCTGAGGAACTTTGAGTTCCGCTTTCCTTCTGATCGTATTGAAGAGCTTTTTCCAACGCTAAAGGTGATTTTCTTTGCACGACATAATATCTCGAACGAATCCTTTTAGATCGCGATTACTCATTTCCAGTTCAATCCGTTCAAAGACCGATTGCTCAGAACGTTCTCATCCTTGAAAGATGACAGATTGTCGTTCGAAGATGTGCTCGATTTCTTTTCCGTCATGTCGGAGAATTGTCCTGATTCCGTGAAGGCGACATGGGCCTTCAAAATCTTTGGTAAGTCGGTTTCTGTGAGTTGACGTTCTATACCACAGATACAATTGACAGTTGACACTTTTGGTGGCATGAAATGTGGAGTTTTTTCGATGCAACCAAAGTATTTGACAGAAAATCACGTGATTAAATGAAAATACATTCAAATTATTCAAGAAATATTGTTTTTGTCTCGATTTTGCATCGATTATAATTCGAGTCTAGACCTGACATTTGACAGCAGCATCAAAATGACTGACACCATTGACAGTTGACACTTTTGGAGGCATGAAATGTGGAGTTTTTTCGATGCAACCAGAGTATTTGACAGAAAATCACGTAATTAGATAAAAATCAATTTGGAAATTATTCAGGAAACATTGTTTTTGTCTCGATTTTGCGTCGATTATTATTTTTCGAGGCCGGACCTGGCATTTGACTTTTGACAGCAACATTAATATGACTGACAGCAAGTGACAGAATTGTATCTGTGGTTCTAAGCTCTGAAACGGCTAACAATAAATCTTCAGACTTTGACGAAGACGATGAAATCGGCGAAAACGATCTACTAGAACTGATAAATCGTTTAACCAAGGGTTTGGGAACGATCGAAATGGAGGAGGGCCGCCGCATCATCAGAATTGTGAGTGGACCGAACGTCACACGTCAACTGTCAATGTCACCACGCACTTATTTGTTGCAGTTATTGAAGAGAATAAACTTCACAACGAGCGGAACGATCGGCCCTTTGGAATTCGAACATGCCATTCAGAGAATGTCCGAATTTTCCCACGCATTCAGCATCACCCTGTAAGCCCCCAAACACGAAAACGTTGGCAACACTGTGAATCGAACTTTATTATAAACCCTGAGGAAAATAAACACGAATGAATTATCGCTTGTAAGCTATATCACTGGATGGATTGTAGACGCCTGTCAGGGCCCTATCGGGCAGTGTTGGGCCCTTCAAATACCTTTCCAAACTAAGCGGCAGAACAACAGGTTGTTTGTATTTGACGTGGTAATCTGGGTATTTCAAGTAACGTCTGAAAAGTGAGGTTAGGTTAGGCGAGACACGACACGAATCGTTTTAGGGACATAGTTGTGACAGATTTGGTTATTTTCCAATGCCAATAGTGGAAAATACAGAAAATTGTCGATTCTGCATGGAAAAGCGACAATTTTCCAACTCAAGAAATTGATATTTTCTCTCAGACCTATGCCATTTTGTTGATTTTTATTGTTTTTCAAAAATCCTGGATCCTGGCTGTCTAAAGCTCGTAACTCTGTTGGTTTTCAATATTTTAGAAAAAAAATACTCAAAATATAGCTGCAAGACACCTCACCATGTCCAGAAAATTTAGAAACGTTCTAGGGAGTACTTTGTTTGAAAAAAATTGGGGAAAATTGCATAGCCCCTTAACCTATCTTTCTGTTTCCGAGTATTACTGAAAAAATGGACAAGCGGCAACACCGCACTTTTTAGCGAGCTGCCACAGCTATTTGAATAGACAACTGTCAATTCGGCACTAAAAAACGACCATTTTGTTGATTTTTGGTATTTTAATTTTGGACAGCTCGTAACTCTGTTAGTTTTCAATATTTTTGAGAAAAAAAAACTCAAAATATAGCTGAAAGACACCTTACCATGTCCAGAAAATTCCGAAACATTCTATCGAGTACTTTGTTTAAAAAAAATGGGGAAAATTGCATAGCCCCTGTTTCCGAGTATTACTGAAAAAATGGACAAGCGGCAACACCGCACTTTCCGGCGATCTGTCACAACCATTTCCCTCGAATAAAAAGAGAAAAAAAAATACGTGGTCGGATCCGGCGAGCACTGGTAGAGATAATCGGCCTTTTTGAAGTACTCCAAAGGGTGCGACGACCCTGATCCATCCCTGTACTGGTCTCTGTGCAATTGGCAAGCCTGGAAAGCTCGAAATGACGAAGCTGCAATCGAATCGAGTACCGACAAAGACTCACTATGTAAAAATCGTCGACTTCCTGGTAGCGCTCCCGATCGATCATCGAGAATTGGGAGGGGGGTAGATTCAGGTGTTTGTACGAGTTTTCGGAGACATCGGGGGTGTACGGGGTGTTCATGCCACCCCAATCGTAACGGGGCACCTGAATCGTCAATTGGTCGGTTGAATTTGCTCAATTCACGATCTGAATTTCACTCTTTGGGGTTGAATATCTCGAAAAGGGTTGATTTCCCCGCGGTGATATAAACAAATTCGTGTTTTTTGGGTCAAAATACGCGAGCAGCAACAAAAATTTCCAAGCAAAATCCTGATCGCATCATCAAAAATCGATAATCGAAAAAATGTACCCACTTGCATACGCGATACTTTTTCATCTCTGTAGTTCTGGAAGTACTCCAAATGATTCCCGCGTCCATTTTTTACGGGAGCACCCATGAAATCGGAGTTTGACTGCTGCATTTTCGATCAACACTTAATTCATTTCACTCACTCAGAATTTTGATACAAATTCATTTGAAATGGAAGGTTTCTTATCGTGACATTTTTGCAATTGAATTGATTTTGTTACCAGAGTTACCACTTTGGAAAATTGTATACAGCAAGGGTTTGGGGAATTTTAATAAAACAATATTTTAACACCAATAGTGAAGTCGTTTAATAGGGAAACTAAACTTTTTTTTTAAGATAAAATATAGGGAGAACACTGAAAGAAAATAATTCCTGTGTATGTACAAGTCAAAGCTAAACTTTTTGGGTACAATAAAAGAAACATTTCCAGCAGCAAAGCTGCTGCAATTTAGTCCAAACATAAAATAATAAACACAAATACATTGCCACTTCCAGAAAATGGGCGAAAGAAAACCTAACCTATAATTGTTGAACAATTTAAAGCCATTAAAGATTTGATAGTACTTTTAATTAAAATAGACATTTCAAGGCAAGTGGTCGTCCAACTCAAGGCACCTGTAAACATGATTTTCCAGAGCTTGTATTGTCTTGAATCCAAAAGAGCATTTCGGGCACTTCCTCAATGCAGTCTACGAAAAAAAAAGGGGGGGAAATTGATTTTTTTTATTCTTGAACAAGCTAACTCCAAAAAAACATCAAAAATACACAGCCTAGTACGTAATCCCGATACGAATCAAGGCTACTTAAGTTAAGTAATGTTACTCATCGGTGAAAACAAAGCCTTATTGGATGGGTTAGTGTTCATCGCGAAAATTCCATACCGTTTTTTTTTTGTTGGTAGTAGTGTCAGGGCACCACGTCGATACACGTGTCGACGTGATCTTCTAACAGTCTCAGAGATCTGAACCGCTTATCGCAAACGGGACATGCGTATCTCCTCATTGGCGGAGACTAAACAACAACAACAACAAGAAAGGTTTCATCTACAATTTCGGAATTTGTTTTCATTCAATTTTGAAGAAGAAATCAATACGAGTCAAAAAAGTAAAAAATTAAGGAGAATTGCACTTTTCGAAAAACTCATGGTTATTTCGGTAAAAATATGGTTTTTATAGTCAGAACTATGGAAAATATTCATCTGAAAAAATTTTTAAAGTTGGGAGAAACTTTGAAAAACGTCAAAATTCACGAAAATTGAACTTTTCAAGGAAAAAAAAGTTGAAAATTTCCCAAAAAAGATTGCCAACGAATTCCATAAATCATTGTGAATCATTACAAATGATTTCTTTGGAAATTTTCAATTAATGATTTTTATCAGAGAGGGAGACGTCAAAAAACATCTGAAAACAAAAAAATCGTAATTAAATTAAAAAAACTGTTGAAATCTGGAAATCTTTAGAGTCATCAATATTGAATTAGCTGAAAAATTCCACTGTAAAAAATTTTTATAAGATAAACGTCTAAAATAATAAAATTAGCACTTTTGGAAAAAATTGTGCAAATTTCACAAAAATAATGTTGGCAATGGATGCTGCGAGTCATTTTGATTCATCATCACTCAATTCGCTGAGAAATTCCATCTGAAAAAATCATTACAACCGGGAGAAACGTCCAAAACCACGAAAATGACACTTTCAAGGTCGAAAAACCCCCATAAAAAAATCCCGTCCCCCCACTCACCTCGCTAGGTGGCGCCGTCGCCGCATTCCCACTCGGATACACCACGTAATCCCGATTCTCGCGAGCTATCTCGATCTCCTCCTGCAACTGCTGATTACGCCTCTGCAAATTCTGCAAATCCTCCGCCAACTTATCCCTCTCCTCCCGCACCACCTGCTTCGCGTTCTTCTCAGCCTCGAAATCGCACTTGTAAACCTCCAGCTACGGAAAAAACCCATCAAATCGCGAGTCCCACTCGGGACATTAGGAGCACGCCCGCCGGAAAATTCACCTGCGTCTGTAGGGCGTAAAACTCGTCCTCGCGACGCCCCTTGGCCCTTTCAACTTCCAACTGCCCGCCCAACT
Organism: Plagiodera versicolora; assembly: GCA_037013635.1. Taxonomy (NCBI): domain Eukaryota; kingdom Metazoa; phylum Arthropoda; class Insecta; order Coleoptera; family Chrysomelidae; genus Plagiodera; species Plagiodera versicolora. The sequence continues at coordinate 10,485,732 of CM072989.1, forward strand.
CCCTGATTTGGTTGCCCAGCAGGGCGATTTGGTGGTACGCCACTGCCCTGCTTTGCTCGGCTTGCGTCAGTTTTTCCTGAGTGCTCGCCAGCTGAGCACGCAGGTTCATGAGCTCGGGCGAGTTTTGCGTGTCGCTCAACAGTTTCAAGTGGTACGCCTCCTTTTCCGCGGCGTATTTTTTCGTGTTTTCTAGCTCTACAGTCAACTGGAACAAATACCAGCGTGTCCGGAACGTGCCCAATTTTTTGGGCGCAGTCGTTTGAGCAATGAACGTTCTAATCAATTTTGGTTGGATTATCAGTCACTGCTGATGAATCGAACAACGCCGCTAACTCAATTTTGACATGGAACACTATAAAATCGACACTAATGACATGGAACGCGATTATTTATAACTGACAGTACTTGCCACGACGTTCTTTGCTTCGTTTCGTTCATTTCGCCCTGATTTTGCCTCAATATAAACAAAAAATACTAAATATAGGTTATGAATCCTTCCCACTAACGACAAAAAAGTGTTTCAGAACGTTGCCGATTGTTATTCATTATATTTCTTCACATTTTTTATAGAAACAAAAAAAAAAAACTTGCATATATTTTTTCATTGATAAAAAATACGACAATTTTTTGTGGTAGGCAAAAATTTATGAAGTTTCCTCAGAAGCCCCCCAAAAAATACAGCTGGCAACACTGCGCGCCCAGAAATAGCAGTTATGACGTCACAACTCGATTTTTTTTCGCAAAAGAAATCTATGAAGAAAAAATCAAAAAATAAAACTATTGTAGTGCCCATTTTTTTTGTAGACAAAAATTAATGAAATTTCCTCAGAAGCCCCCCAAAAAATACAGCAGGCAACACTGTGCGTCCAGAAATAGCAGTTATGACGTCACAACTCGATTTTTTTTTCGCAAAAGAAATCTATGAAGAAAAGACAAAAAATAAAACTATTATTTTAGTGCCCATTTTTTTGTAGACAAAAATTTATGAAATTTCCTCAGAAGCCCCCAAAAAAAATACAGCTGGCAACCCTGTACGCCCAGAATGAGCAGCTATGACGTCACAACGGGCGTAAATTTTTCAAAAAAGTGTTAGTTCCGGTTGATATTTCCCAGTAAAATTCCATACACCCTTTTTCAAATGTGACATTTGACAATTGACAGCCACTGCTAATTGTGCGGGAAAAAATTAAACAGTTTGACAACAGAAAATAAATATGTTGAAATCGACCCAAAACCCAAAATTTTCCAGAGCAGGACTCACCTGAAAACAATTTTTTTTCAACTGCTCCTTATCCGTGTTGCACTTTTCCAAAGAGCCAGTCAGTTTGGAATTCTCTTCGGTCAATTTCTGGATCAGACTTTTAGCAAGCGCATCATCCTCCTGCAGCTTTGTCTTCTCCTCCACCAGAGCCGCATTCTCGCCCATCAACTTCCCCAACTTGCCCTCCAAATCCCCGATTTTCTTATTGGCAGCGTCCAATTGGAACGCCCGCAAATTATCGTCACTACTTTGCACTATCTTCTCCCCGCCCACACTGTCACTATCACCCCGTATCTGGTGCGAGCTCGCGATGACCTTGGCCTGCGACTGAAGTTGACGTCTCAGGTCCGAGTTGTCAGCTGTCAACTGGAATGGAAACATGACGTAGCAAACAGGTGGTTACGTTCGATCGTGTACTCGCCTTTTCTATGTACTCTTTGGCTTCGTTGTGCTTTTGTTTGTTGGCTCGGTAGACTTTTTGGACGTCCTCTTGCCAAGCCACGATTTTTTCGTAGTGCGACTTCATGCTCATGTTATTTTGAAGGAGAGTGTCTGAGGGGAGAATTGAGTTAGTTCGGTGTTGGATTGATTGGATTATCGGATACCTTTGAGACGGACATTTTCATCGATTATTTGCGATATTTTGGCTTGGATCTCGTCGGATTGTAATTCGTCGAAGGACAATTTAGGTAGCGAGTTGATGTCAGTCAAACTCTACAAACAACATAATGCATTCTCTCAAATTTCGCCCCAAACTAAACAACTCACATTCAGCGAAAATCTTTTCGTGTCAAACTTCACTACCCCCACTCCTGACACATCGTTTGACAGCTGCCTATCCGCCAATAAATCAAACTGAATCTTGTTCTCTCCAGCAGAGGCATCATTCAAACTGGCGTTCGCCATTTTTTTCTCCAAGCTCATCTGTTCCAATAAAGAAATTTCATGGCTCAGCAATTTTCTAGCTTCATCGACTACGGATTTCGGTTGGGTATCGACAGAAACGTCTTCTTCGGGTATCAGGGATTTCCCCAACACCACGAAGGATTCTTCGTCGGAACTCAAAGATGGCGGAGGATGCGGTTCCGATGGCATTTTGAATGATTCGAACGGTAAATTATCACTGCTCGCCATTACAAATAAACTGAAACTGCAATAACGATGACGTCAAAGATGTATCATAATATTATAATTGTTAGTCACTGTGTTGATTTATATTCATACGTATAATAGAGGAGATAAAATTTATCTCTAGCGCATGCATCTTCAAAAAAGATTGAGTGGCAGGATGAAAATGAGAAAAGAATTCCTACTTGATATCGAATAAACCTCATTCACCATTCATCCTATTAAAAATCCTCAGAAAGCTCGGTGAACATTTTTGACTCACCCTGTATATCTGCATACCACTTCTAAATAATGAATGTGTACACAATTTCCTATTATTACAATCAACACCGTTCACAAATGGCAAAACAAACAAGTAAACACACGACAGTTAAAGAAACGAAACAAAACTATCCGTGAGTGGTGAACCAATCGTTTTTACCGTGTATAAAAACGGGAACGGGTCGCTTAGCCACTCGCATGTTGACAATGGAAACTGACCTCTATTTCTCCGCTATCTCGATCTCTAGTTGAAAAGGCAAATCATAAATGGAAACAGTGCAAATCGATAATAATTGAGCAAGGTGAATGAAGTGGAATATTACCTAACCGAGATAACATTGAGGTGAATTACGTGCTTTCTTTCGTAGGCTGTTATGACTCGGGATACGTGAATCAGCGAAATCGTCTACAGATACAAAGCGATGTCGACTGACAACAAAAGTACAGAAATGCCACTAGTGAGCTTCAGGGGAATCCCCAGACCGCTGAATCGAGTAGTGGCCTTCGGAAATCCATTGTTAGACACCACGGTGTACGTGCGTGATAATTATCTGTACGAAAAACATAACCTCCAAACTGACGGCCAAAAAGAAGTCGGAGCAGAAGAGATGCAAAGCTTGTGGGATGACGTGAAGAGGTATTCGTGAAATCGAGGGTTCGAAATGGAGAAACAAAGTTCGGTTTCAGCTGCTGGAAATACCAAACTCCAGGCGGTTGCGCTCAGAATACTCTGAGGATATTGCAGTGGTTGATGTTGTATCGTTGTGAAGCCACCATTTTTGGTTCGGTTGGGGATGATAAGACAGCGGAGGACATGAAAAAGATGCTTATTGGCGAAGGGGTTACGCCCAGGTACTGTACCGGTGAATTTGCACTCATGAAATTGTTGTTGGTACTCACGTGATTTGGCCCGAAAACACGAATTTGATTAAAGTATCTTGCGGAAATCAATACTTTTCGAAATACTTTCATTTCCAAGTGTAAAATTTCACATTGAAAAAGGATTTATTAGCAGTATTTTTCGACTCTGAAACTTGCAAGATGATTCTGTTCGACATTTGTTTGAAAATATGACAATTTGACAGCTGTCACGGCAGTGACGGAATGTTTATGTTCTGTGGGATATGAAAATTGACATGATGAACCCTTTCTCAATACAGTGTGTTTTACTATTTTGGGTCGAAATATGTGCGAATTAGGCAAAAGCGCAAATATTTTCAGATACATCGTTCAAAAAAACATGCCTACTGGAAAAGTTCTAGCCTTCGTAAAGGATAGTGAGAGATCCTTGGTAGCCTATCTCGGCGCAGCTGAACATCTCCCATTAAACAGCCTTTTAGAACTACCATATTTCCAAAGTACCATGAAAACAGCAGATTTCGTTTACATCGAGGGTTTTTTTCTGACAAACCGAGAAACAACGGCCCTCCACGTTCTAGCCGTGTGCGCCGAACTAAAAAAGCTCGTAATATTCAACATCAGCGGGGAATACCTACTGAGCATGATACCAGAGACGGTGAAACATTTCGTTGAACATTCCGACGTGATTTTCGGGAACAGCAAGGAGTTCGAGGCTGTGCAACGCTACATGAATTTAAACAGCCCTGAAGCTCTCTACGAACACCTTTCCAAAAGTAGAGGGGACGCCGCTGGAAAACGCGAAATCATCTTGGTGATCACCGAGGGGGCTGGCGGGGGCAGGTGCTTTTACGATGGGGGCAAAGTTCACAAATTCAGGGGCCCCATTCTGACGGCGGAATACATACAAGATACGACTGGGGCGGGCGATGCATTCACAGCGGGTTTCATTTCGGGCTTATGTCAATGTAAAAATGTGATAGAGTGTTGTGGTATCGGGTTGTATGCGACGCATCAAATAATGCAAGAGGTAGGCTGTACGTTGCCCACGTTTGTTCCAATGGTGTATTTTTGAGGTGATTTAATACTATTACATGAATAAATTATTTTAATTATTGTTGTTTGTTTTAAAAAGAGTATAGGAAGCTCAATAAAAAATCTTGGCATAGATTGTCATATGGAATTCTCAATGCCCTCACAAATGACGAAAACAAACATTCACATGAATCAATCATTATCCGACCTATTTACACAACATTGACTCACCTATGCATTCAAATCGAACTATGAGCAGTTGAATAACTTGGTTTCCAATCAAATTATCTACACATTGTTTTATATTTAATTATTGTTTTGGATGACACTTCGCGTATAATAAATAGACGTGAAGTTGGATAATGTTGACAATCCAAATGTCATTGAAGTGTTGTGACGTAATTTTTCGGAACAGTGACAGTTCCGAAAAAATCACACCCCTTTTTGGCGCTTTATTCTATATAACTAAGTGGTATGAGAGCACTGGAGGAGACGATTCATGGGCATCAAAGTCTCATTTATGAAAAGTTGATACAGTGACGTAGCGACTCACATAGATAGAATAGATAGATAGAATTGGAACAGTTCAAAATCACAACACACCTCTAATTGCGATAGCATTCATAGAATCATAGAACACATATTTTCCTCGATAAGACACATTCACGATTATCGTTGACAGTTTTTTCTAAAATCGAAACAAAAACAAAACGTTCTAGAGATTGATAATAATTTTTCACAAAAAAAAAGAAATTATATGTACGCAGTCATCTTATGACAATATTATCAAACTATTGTGCGAATAGTCAGTAGGGATGGTTGGTTATATATCGATAACAATGCACACTTGTAACACTTTTATTTTCAGTCTATCTCCCAATTTCTAGAAGGATTACCTTCTTTTAACGAGAAAAACTTCAGCAAGTTCCATGTCGATAATTCCACCAGAGCGCCATCGAAAAGGCCATCAGTTTATGTACCTACCAAGGACTATCCTTCAGAACAAGGTGAGTATTTAATAAAAAGTGGATTGTATAACTTGTATACCTTACACAATTTCAGTAATCGTAACTGAGAAAACTAGTATATTACTAAAATATATGCAGCAACATTGGGAAAGGAAATATGTGAGTACTAAAAATTAGAAATCAATTTATTGAAGTTGGTGGATTATTTCCTTCACTGTATATTTTGTTGCAGAGTAATAAAAAGAGGGAATCAAGTCCCCAAACAGAAGAACCTCCAAAGAAGAGGGCTAGGACAGAGGGTGGTAGGGAATCAACCCTAGATCGAATGAGGAGTGGTAGTTTTGAGTAATTTTTTAAGAACATGTGTTTAAATTTCTAAGGAATATTTTTGTTGTGATTAGTTTCCTTGTAAAAATTATATCAAAATGTCATATTTGCAGTGTTGACAAGTATTTCGTGTATTCTACTTAATCGATTCTTTTTTGTAAATGACAATTTCCTCTTCCAATATTCTTTGGATTATGTAAATCGAAAAAAATGCATTTAAGTGAAGTGATGTAAATGAATATGGTTATTTAGTAATAAATTATGAGTTTTTTTTCTTTAATGGCATTATTACACGACAACATGGAATTGTTCCTATGCTAATTTTTCACGATTTTCGGGTGTACCAACATATTGTTTGAGAAAAAATTGGTTATCATCTACTAAATTTCACAAACTCATCTTATACAGTCGAAATATCCATCTGACATTTGTATGAAAAGTATGACAGTTCACAATTATCTCAACGGTTGACAGAATGATTATGTTCCATGTCTTGGAATTTGGATATTCAAAAAATGTTGCGTTTTGAATCTTTTCTCGGAATGAATACATGATAAACTCTTTATTGGTGTTGAATGAGTCATGTTTTTGAAGAAATTTTACAGGAAGAATCACAAACGTTAGAAAGAGAGAGAATTTTGGAATTCAGAGTGGAATAACTAGAGAATTCGTGTTTGAAAATTTATCGTGGTAGGTGCAAAATTAGCATTTATAATACTCCAATTAGGTCACAGGAACAAATAAAACAAATTTTCTGGTATCAGTTATCATAATATATTGTACCTATTACATTGGTTAATATTAATCACCTATCTTACAATGAGAGAGTGATATTTCGTTCTCCAAGTCAGAGGGTGAAAAAAATTGTACATGCATTTCTGTTTCGCACTTTTCGGCGATCTGTCACTGCAACAATAATTAGTCTTTCATGGTCACAGTTTTTTATTGATAAAAGAACAATCGATTGAATACCGGTTTAATTTCGCCGTTAAAAAGAGGAAAAATAAGCACTTAAATCCTAATTCTGATTAGCTATGCATTCGAAGGAGTCCCCGGCGAGCCGACCACGTCGATAATTTCCCCAGTACTGACTTTCCCCTCGCCATCAGCTGACGGCATCAGCTGGGCGGGAATCGAAAGAGTCTGCAACAAAAAAAAAAACAACCCGAACAATTTTCCAGCAACAAAAAACACACCCAGAACTACCTTTCCTGGGTTGAGGGCCTCGTACTGATGCCTTAACGACTGCAACTCGTACTCGCAAGTGGACAGCGCGGCCTTGATTTCGATCAGGAGCACCATGTCGCTTCGCAGCTCGTTGAAGTGCTGGCAAATCTCCTCGGAGGGGGTCGGGTTCAGGTCCAGCGCCATTTCTTGCAGGATTTGCTCCACTCCCTTGGACTTTTTCTGGCCTACGTTGGCCGGCAGCTTCATCCGTTGGGATCGAAGCGACGCCCCGCTGTTTTTGAAGTCCGGGAATTTTATGCCCGCGCTTTCGATCACTTGTAGGATGTGCTGGAAAAAAGGGTCATCGGGATTGTGTGATTTGTGTGATTGTTGTTGAACTCACGTTGGTGTCGACTCGGGACGGTCTGGAGGGGTTGGTGATTTTCTTCTTGGGCAGCTTTTTGTCTGTTTTCCTGGGGGTTTCGTTCTGGTTGTCAGCTTGGCTGATCAGTTTTTGTAGGTCTTGGGTTTTTCGCTCTCGTTCCTTCTTGCGCGCTTCGATTTTCTTCAGCTCTCCTAGCAAGAATTGCTCTTCTTCGATCTGTCGCAATCGAAATCTGTCCCGTGTTACGTGTTTTGGCGCAAAAACTCACGAATTTCATGATATCATCGTAGGGAAATCAATATTCCAGCCTAAGGTGCGAAATTTCACCCTTTTCCCGAACATTCTCGGTCAATTTCACGACCAAATTCGTCGATAACGTGGAAAACGTTGAAAATACAGTATTTTTCGGATAGTCGGATGTCACAGAACGTAAAAACATAATTATTCCGTCAACCGTCAACATCTGTCAAATGTCAAATATTTTATGCAACTGTCAGATGGATGCGATGTATAATTTGAAAAATAATACATTTTCAATGTTTATGTGTGAATTAATGCGTGCTAAACCCTTTCGTATTATACAGAGTGCCTCGTTGTTCAAGAAATTCGTCAAGAAGCTGTCAAGATTTGTTCGAAAATGCGGTAACATTTCGGACTTTGACGTCGAATATCTACAAAATGAATGTGTTCCCTACAAAAATATCATCAAATTCGTGTTTTTTTTGGTAACAATGCGTGATAATCAACGAAAATTCCCAAGAAAATCCAGAAGCAAAAAACGCAAAATAACCAAAACCTTTCCTACCTGCTCGGGTTTCCTGTCATACAACTTTTTCAGTTGCTCTTTCCTCCTCCTCTCGTGATCCGCGTCATATGTATAAATCCTTTTTTCCCCATTCAGCTAAAACAACGTCCAACTCGAATCACGAGAAAACACAAAGCGAGAACCAAACGAACCTTTGCTAGTACACCACAAATTTTGTAATACCTCTCTTTGATATCTTCCACGGACCTTTTACTGAACCGCTCGGTATCGTATCGGTCCGCCATCATCAAGAATCTCAGATCGAATCTGTGAGCCAAGTCCATCATGTGGTCGGTTTCTTCTTTCGTCCATCCATCGCACTTGAGGTGTTGCTGGTATTCGTGGTCCGTGTACGTTCTGATCTCGATTTTCTTGTTGAATTTAGCGAACGGATACTCTTTGGGTTCATCCGAAGACCTCCTCCAATGGTGGAATGTGGCGTTATCGGTTCGCGCTGGGTTGGTAAACGGCATCCAAACCCACTTCCTAGGCTTGCGCATCCCCAACTTGATCTTCGTTTGCTTGTACCCGTTATTCCCAACTGAAGTCCCGGTTAAATTGAACGTACGTTGTTTGTAAAACGTCTAGAATGTAACTTACTCGTGTCCGATGGAAAAAGAGGAGGCGCGTCTTTGTTGTCGTTGTAGAGTAGCGCGAAAACCTCTCTGTGCATTCCTTCCGGGCGTTTGGGAACTTTCGGCACGGTTGGAGTACGTTTTTTGAACTTGTCACCTAAAATCATTTCTCTCGTTATTTCTGGAGTCGGAGGTCTCTCTAGTTCCATGATATCTCTAACGTCAGCCATTTTTCACTGGTTTTAGTAATACAGCAGCAGCGTCTAAAATAATGTATTCGTATTAATCGTTTCGATTATTAGTAACTTTTGATGTTTTCTAGTTTCATCATTGGCGACTCAGTGTTTTCATCAACAAAAACTAGCAATATAGGTTATGTTACATACCTTCTTCTTCTTTTTTTATAGTACTTGAATCCTGAAAGACGTTTCACTGTAATATGATATGCACATACAGCCACATAGATGGCGCTAGCAAGGAAATTCACAAATTGATTCTTAGATGGCGATAGCATGTCCACTCTTCAATCGAAGTTTCAGCAAATCGATCATAGATGGCAATAGCATGTCCGAGTTCCATTAAATCTGATGAAAATCAGTCGTGTATTGCACTTTTCGAGAGAGAAATCGATTTTGGAGGAAAAATTTCGAATCATTTTGATGGTGACAAACGTGAAACTTGGAATAAAAGTCGCATGATACTGAGCAATAATTATCATTTATTGGAGAGAATTATTCAATAATTACAATACATTAAAATGGATATGTAGATAGAATACGACTCACAACTTAATTACAATTTTAATAAATATGGCATACGTTTCGTAAAACTAGGAATACCTTCAATCAACAGCGTACAATATAATAATTATTACATTTCTTTTATAAAATACATTCGAAAATCTTTCTTTATTCCTTTCAAATCGCTCGCATTGCTTTTTGGGTAAACACACCTAGATATACTTATATATATATATGTTCAAGGCCTTTACCGAAAGCTATTTATCTTAAGACACAGCGTGAATGGGTGATAAAAATACCATACGTAATACAGTAATGACAAGTGCAGAGGAAAAAAAACTCAAAATCGTGTTCTAGCTACTACGTATATATGGTAAATAATGAATCTCACAGCAAAACCATCAACTTTTTGGGTTCCGTAATCGATGAAGCGCGCGTTTTTTATAAAATTAAAAAAAAGTCAACAAAACACATACAACAATAAATCCCTAATAGCCAAAATCAACAACATATTCTTTGGGTGAATCAATTTCCTAACCTATTAAACTATGTAATTATTTACAAATGTTAAGCGAGCGCGAATTTCGTCTGGAAATAAAATACACTATATTGCTTGATTCTTACCTCTAACCGCCTACGGTGAAATTCTCTCATCGAAATTTCTACAGGGTGGTGCTGCTGCCCTCGCACGCCGAATTTCCCAAAAACGACGCGCGAATGCCTACTTTAAATAAATTATTTTTGGTATACCTAGACCGTATCATAATTTGTTATGTACAAGTACACGTCGATATTTCTCTACACCACTAGAAATATGGTACAATAATTCAACTAGTCTACGCTCGATCGATCCGAATTATTTTCACGTTCAGAATGAGCCCTATGCTATTCGTTGGAACGAACCTGACTAGAAGGTATTTTTCGTGGATTTCAATGTACAAACTACGACTACATAACCTAAATTAGGCATGCAGGTGTTTCGAGAGCTGTCAATGTAGTGACAGGCGAAAAAGTGGAAAATTACAACGACGATGAAATCTATAAACAGGGCGATTTTTTTTTCCGATCAAAATGTAATGTAATCGAGTCGAAAACAGCTGAAATTTTGCCACGAAACCCGACTCGGAGACACCTGCACCGCGTGAAAAAGTGTCCGCTCACTCCTTGATGCCGTTCCTGACGCCCAGGAGTTTGGCGGCGTCGTCGGCCGAGGCGGCCAGCACCTTGTCGATGATGGAGCCGTCGCGCAGCCCCAGCAGATTGCTGATCAAATCCCCCCCGTCCGAGTCCCCCCCCGCCGCCGCGTTATCCACCGCGTCCTCGTCGCTGTTGTTGTTCGCCGCCTCCTGGTGCTTCTTCCTATGCCGCAACATGCTGTGCTTGAGCGTGAACTTGCGCCGGCAGATGTCGCAGCTGAAGGGCCGCTCGCCGGTGTGGGTGCGCATGTGGCGGCGCAGGTCCTCCGCCGACCAGAAGCGGCGCACGCAGAACGCGCACACCACCTTCCTGTTGGAGTAGTCGGGGAACTTCCCCCTGGGCTGCTCCTCCTCCTCCAGCTGGCTGGCCTCCTCCTCGAGCGCGTTCTTCGCCACCAGCAGCTCGTACTCGGCGGCGTGCCGGTCGCGGATGTGCTCGAGGGCGTCGTGGCGCTCCGAGAAGGAGCCCTCGCACAGGTGGCACTTGAACGGCAGCTCCGCCGACGCCGACGCCGCGGCCGTCGCCCCGGCCTGGTTGGGCTCCTCCTCGGAGCTGCCCGCCTCGTAGCCCTGCGCCCTCACCTCCTCCGTCGAGTGCTTGCAGCCGATGTGCTTCTTGAGGTTGGAGTAGCTGGCGAAGGTGCTGCTCGGGCAGCTGGAGCACTTGAACGGCCGCTCGGGCACGTTGCGCCCCAGGTGGTGGGGGGCGGCGCCGTCGGGCGGGTCGCGCCCCACGTGGCTGCCGTGCTTGCGCAGCAGGTGGCGGTCGCAGTTGGACTTGGTGGTGAAGAGGAGCGGGCAGTGCAGGCATTTGAAGGGTTTCTGGCCGGTGTGGGTGAGGATGTGGCGGCGCAGGGAGGAGGTCCACGGGAATTTGCGGCTGCAGTAGGGGCAGCTGACGCGGTTCGGCGCCAGCGAGTACGCCGACTTTTTCTTCACCGGCTGGACGGCGTCCGACTCTGATCTGGAGGAAAGAGGCACACACGAAACGTCAGCATTTATTCGTGGCGGTTTCAGGACGTTATCTTCGGATATCGAACGACGGAAAATACAAATTCAACGCGCATAAACGAGGTCGCCCTGAGAGAGAGATAAGAGGAGACTATCTCGCGGAATAATGTCTGTGAATTATTTTTTCAATATACAGAGTGTACATAAATTTATTATCCAGAGAATGACAAGCTTTTAGAAAAAACAGACAGACACAAATCGGACTTGTTTCGGTTATAATATTTATTGTTTTTCGAAAAAAGAGATAATAATATTGAAGAAATGACGATTTTTTTACCATTATGAAATAAAATCATTTGGAACAACGCAATTTCACAATTTGCGACTATGAGAAAGTGTGTTCTGTTTTAATTATTCGCGCAAAAAATATACAGGGAGGAACACGATAATTTCAAGACGAAGACAAAACAAAGTTTACGAAATGAAGCGTTTGATTTTTGGAATCTCTATGGGAAATTAAATTTCAAGAGATTGTATACAGGGCGTCCGCTAAATACAGTGGAATAGTTGACCACGTAAATGGGTGGAAATCACTTGGGGAAAAAAAAATGATTGACAACATCTCCACCACCACGACCCCAACGTGTAATCAAGTGTTTACCTACTTGTTCTCATCGGTGCCCGACACGTTCTCCTCGCTGGTGCTCCCGCTAGCCACCAGCCCCTCCTCGTCCTCCTCGCTGCCGATCCCCACTTCGGCCTCCTCGCCGTTCCTCTTGAAAAACTCGTTGAACTGCTGGTGCGACGCATCGTCCAGCAGCCTCGCCACCGGCACCAGGTCCGCGCCCTCCTCGTTCCGCCCTCCCAGCCGCTCCTCCAGAATCCGACTCGGGTACGCGCGGCGCTGCTCCTCCTCCTCCTCGGCCTCGTCGATCACCAGGTCACAATCCTCCTCCTCCTCCTCCTCCTCGCGGCGGCGCATGTGGTGCAGCTGTTGCGCCAGCAACGCGAACTTGATCTTCTCGTCGAGCACGTTGGGGGGGACGGCAAAGTCGCACGGCGGCGCCTGCGGCTTCTTCCCCGGGTTGCCGACGTTGCCGCGCTGCCTCTGCGACCAGTACTGCGGGTGCTGCTGCTTGACGTGCCGCTCCATGTTGGAGCGCAGCGTGAACCTCGCCGAGCAGTGCTCGCACGTGAACGGCCGCTCGGTGCGGTAGCGCCGCTGCTTCTGCTTGGGCATCAGCACGCCGTTCTTGATGACCATCTTCACCGAGGCGGGCGAGTGCACCAGGTCCTGGGGCACCGCCTCGGGGAGGCCGCCCACCGGATCCGCGGGGACGCCGTTCCTGGACATCATCTTCAGCGAGGTGAGCGAGTGCCCCAGGTCCTGGGGCGCCGTCTCCGCGCCATTCCTGGACACCATCTTCAGCGGGGTGGGTGGGTGCCCCAGGTCCTGGGGGACCGTATCTACGCAGTTCCTGGGCACCATCTTCAGCGAGGTAGGCCCCAGGTCCTGGGGGAGGGTCTCCACGGAGCCGCCGCACATTTGGAAGCGCTGCATGCGCTCGCGCATCTCCTGCGGGCTCGGCGGCAGCGCGGGGAACAGCAAGCCGTTGAGCGGGAAGGCGGGCCAGGCGGGGAAGCCGCTGCGGTAGAGCGCCAGCTGCGTGGCGTACAGCTGCTGCGTGAAGAGCTGCAGCTGCGGCGGCGATTTCTTGGTCAAGTCTTGGGGCTCCTCGTCGTCGTAGGGGCGCGTAGGCTTCTTCTTGCTGAGGTCGAGCACCAGGTCGAGCGGCTCGTCCTCGGCGTACGCCTCCTCCTCGGAGTCGTCGACGGCGGCGGCGTGCCGGAGCGCCTCGAGGCTCTTGACCTGGATCTTGGCGGGGGGCGGCGGCGGCGGCGGGCTGGGGCGAAAGTCGAGCCTCGGCGGCGGCGCCTTCTCCCCCGGGCGCTTGGGCGTGGAGCAGCGCAGCCTGTCGCCGGCGGCCGGCTCCTCCTTGGGCGGCAGCTTGTGGAGGTCGTCGTTGGTGGGGTCCTCCGACGGATGGTAGATGATGGCCTTCTTGACGTCGTCCCGGGTGGCCTTGGCGTGGCGGTTGCGCAGGTGGCGCTCGCAGTTGGCCTTGGTGGTGAAGGCGTAGTTGCAGAGCGCGCACTCGTAGGGCCGGTCGCCGTTGTGGGTGCGCATGTGGCGCACCAGCGCCGCCTTGTCGGCGGAGGAGTGCGGGCACATGTTGCAGTGGTAGGCGCCGTCGGGCGCGCCGCCGTTCAGGTGCGCGCGGTTGTGGCCCTTGAGCGCGCGCAGGTTGGGGAAGACGGCCGAGCACAGCCGGCACGGGAACTCGCCGCGCATCTTCATGCGCCGGAACTCCACGGCGAACACGTCCTGCGACTCCTCCTCCTGCTCCCCCACACGCTGCTCCACCTGCTTCTTCAGGTTGATGTTGGAGAGGATCGACTGGATGTCGGCCAGGTCGTGCGCGCCGTCCACCTGGTGGTGCTGCTGCCGCTGCAGGTGCAGCCCGGAGAAAAAGTCCATGCGCTTGATCTCCGGCTGGGAGACGGCCACGTCGCCCCGCTCGACGGCGGCGCCGCCCCCCGGCGCGCACCCCCTCTCGTGCGTCCCCAAGGACGTGGAGCACGGGAAGGCCCTGCCGCAGCGCTCGCACTGGAACTTCAACGCCGCCGCGGCCGCCGCCTGGTGCACGTTCGCCTCGCACTCCCGGCGCGCGATCACCGCGAACTTCTCGCTGGAGAAGTCGACGAACGTGAGGTCCTTGAACCCGACCACGGGGGGGCGGCTCCACGCGCCGCCGTGCCCCACCGCCTTGTGCGCCGTCAACAGTTTATTGTTGAGGAACACCTGCTGGCACTGGCCGCACTTGGCGGGGTAGTCCGGGTGGTTGTCCCCCAGGTGGGTCTCGAGCACGGCGGCGCTGTCGAAGTCGGCGCGCTCGCACACCGGGCACTCCAACGACGACTTGGCCCGCTTCTCGCCGCCGCCGCCCTCCTCCTCCTCCTCCTCGTCGCGCTTCCGCTTCTCCACGCGGTTGTTGTTGCACTCGGCGGCGCTCTCCGAGCTCGCGTCCGACTCGCAGCTGTTCTCCCCCGGCTTCTGGAAGTGCGTCCGCACGTGCCGGTGCATGTTGCCGTTGGTGGTGAACGAGTCCCCGCAGTACTTGCAGCGGAACGGCCGCTCGCCGCTGTGCACCAGCACGTGGCGGTCCAGACTGCTGCTCGAGCTCAACACCTTGAAGCAGATCCGGCACGTGTAGCCCTTGTCCACGTCCTGGGGCTCGGCGTGGTTGTTGTGCGAGCGGATGTGCAGGGTGAAGTCGTGCTGCGACGTCAGCATCGTCTCGCAGATGGGGCAGAGGAATTTGCGCTCGGGGGACGAGCACTCGCTGCGGTCGTCCGTGTCGTAGGTCTCCGAGGGGGGCTTGGAGGATTCGCCGTGCTCGATGGTGGTGTTGGTGGTCGAGAAGATGCCCGAGTCGCTGCGGTTCGCCAGCGACTCTTTGCTTAGGGGAGGAGGCGAGTCCATGTCGTTTACTGCAAAACATTCTTACTCTCACTTTTTTTCTTCTTCTCTCATCGATAAAACTATTGACAATTTCGAGAAGAACGTATTTCAATATTATCCCACGATAAACAAAAATACCTTGACTTTTTATCCGGCATCCAACTTTTCGAGATTGTGAGCCCAAATATTTGTGAACCACATTCAAACGGGGCTGGCTAATGATAAATACGAGATCGACTTTTTTCTAATGAGTAATAAAGCAAACAGCTGTCGAACAAAGACGTTATCGATTATTGAGGTGAAACTTATTTAGCTCTCCTCGTGCACAGGTTGTTCGATTCAGTCCAGCTAATCAAATTCCAAACATTGACACGATAATTCCGAATGTTCAATCTCAATAACACGTCGATTCGCTTCTTAATCGATTCACGAAAAGATGACAAAACATGGAACAATGGAATTTCCGAGAAATCCCAACACGATAACGACATTCTCGTCTGCATATGCGATCATTTTGAGGCGAGCCATTCTTCAGAAAATCAAGCACGAAATAGATCAATCGGCCACCAAAGCGTGATCGAGTTATGCAACCAAAAATACGCGAAAACAGGTGGCAATAGCTCCGCCTCCAAACGCGTTGCCATGGTAATCGTTGGCAAAACATAGTAAAAATCACAGGGGTGTGAGTTCGGAAGCTTTCGACGTGTTCATTCCGTTCTTTTCTCGTGGATAATTGGATATTCTTGGTACGCATTGGAGTAAAATGAAATGCGTAATTTTTCTGGGAAATAATAAGGGGATCGTACAGAGAAATGTGCTATCCAAAAACATTACATCTATGTGTTGCTAGGCAACCAAACGTACACAAATTCAGAAACGTTATTCAGTGACGTCATCAAATCAACGTAATTGAATAAAGGTTATACAGTTTGATCGGCATTATCTCGTGGACAAATTCCGAAAAGGTTGGCCGTCATTAACAGTAATTTCGTAAGACCAGCTCATGACAATAAAAATGGGGTCAAGTAAATGAGTATGCCTGTCGACTGTTTACCAATGGAAAGACACAAAAGATGATTTCATTTTCATGTCAGGTATACTTATTCATGAACGCTGACTTTTATCTTGGAAAGCTGATGGGCGTACAGGGTGGACAAGTTTCGATTATGGAGGACGCATTCTCGATCTTCGAAACGAGTTCAAAAACACTCTACAGGGTGATTTATATCAAGGAACGAGCATCGTAAACAACGGATGGAAAAAAAAATGATAAAATTGACGACAATTAAACCGCACGTGAAATTTCGGTAAACAAGATTTTGTGTTATTGTGAGATATTATCAGAGATGATATTTTTATTTCTGGTGTGCGAGTGAAAAACATTTGTGGTGGTTTTGAAGACGATATTGTATCGATGTTTTGTGGTTTGGTTTCATGAGAAAATAAAATTGGAACAACACATTGATGGGAATTGAAAAAATCCATATAATGTCACAGAAAAACGAGAATTTTTCTCAGAACTGCGTCATTTTGACTTTAAGAGATTCTATGGAGTAGTTTCTTTTGAAAAAAATCGCAAAACCGCCTAATTTTTCATGGATTACACTCGTATAGCAGCTTAAATATTTTATCGATCTATTTTTTTTTTTTTCGTGAAACCCATAATAATTATAACTCACCTATACTTCCTGAGATTGGTGGAAAACCGTGCTGAGGATTCTGAGGCATCAAAACCGTTCCCTGCATGTCGAAGTTAGGAAAATCTGCAATTAAAAGACATCTCAGAAAAATTCCTAACTGGAATCAAGTTTATGATCACTCTGTATGGGTCACAATAATTTTTAACCGTGAAAATAATGGAAAAGTTTCAACTTTCAATTTTTTCAGTCACAACACAGTATGAGTAGTGATAAAATTGAAGCGAACGCGGTATACAGGGTCATTCTAAAGTGTGCGATCTGTGTTTTTGAGGTTTTTGACTTTTTGATTCGAATTTTTCAGACAATTATAACGTAACATTGAAAGTAAACTATGAATCAACAGCCTTTTTGCTTGTTTCCAATTGTTTCCTCTCCGTTTTATCTTACTTTTGATAATTATACGGATTCACCCTGTACAAGCTTCTGCCGTTCGATCGCAACACAAACGACCCGAAAAAAAAAACACCGTATAGTATCTGTCGGAGATAGCAGCGAGGACGGAGATCGAAACCGAGGAGCATATGGTCGCCTCCACCTGCTGAAACCACCTGCCCCGGGTCTCGTGCCCCGCTGGACCCCTTTTTTCCACGCGCATTTTTTTTATCCCCCGATACGCTACAATTACGCTTCGGTTTCCCGCCCGATCAACGGCCGTTCCGGGCACGGGCGTCCTCCGAGGAGGGGGAGGGGTGCGCCCCAGGTCGGTCCCCCAGGTGGGGGAAACTCGTCGAATGTCGTTTTTTCGAGTGGCTCCACCATAGTTTGTCCTCGAAACGCAACCTTTATCTGCGTTTCCTACTTTGATAGCGGATTTTTACCGAAATCTCGATAAGGATGCCGTGCACTTTCCCGAATATACAGGGTGAAATCCTCTCGTGATTATTTAGTGGGCTCGAATGGAAAACAAACGGTGTTTCATGGCCGTCTACGCGTAGTTCGACATCGAAATTGCATTTATTGATAAATCTCAAATTATCGGTGGCAAATATAAATTGAAAGATGTTTGTTAAGTGAGGATCTATGTTTGAAATGTTCGACACTATCTTTCTATTGACGTAACATTATTTATTGAATATTTTCTAGGATGAATAAATCTCGCAATTGTCCTTTGGTGTAATAATATGGAATAAAAAACATACAAATTACATAATTATTCTGATTAGTCGAACTAGTTTTGTGATGCAACTCTTTCGCCAATGTTATTAATTATTTTTCTACAGTTTACGAATTACGTCAAGGACAACCAGATTTTATCTGTCGCAATGAAAAAATCCAGTTCGATGAAATTTGTCTACCTTGTGGTATTGTCAACAAAAAAAAAAACACGAATTCCATAATATTATCGCGTGAAAATCAAAACTTTTCGCGATATTCCACCCCAAAGATTGTACAAACTTCATCAATAACGAGACACACTGTATATTAGGAAAGAATTCAACACGTATTCACCCTGATAAAACATTGAAAAGGAAGATTCACATTCCACAGCATGTAAAAATAAACATCTCGTCAACCGGTGGTGTGATTGACAGCTGTCAAACTGTCATACAATTTTTTTTTCTGGACATGCCTAGTGTCTCATTTTGTTGGAATATTAGGCAAGTGAAATAAGCCTCGTGTTTTTAATGTTTTGATTTTTCCACGATAGTTTGAATGGTTTATTTGATCTTGTGGTGACACCCTGTATATGAGAGAGGTTTCGCCATCTCTACGACGCCACGCCGTGTGTAGATTGGAAATCTCTCTCGCACAAGCTGCATAGATAAACTATCGTTTTCCGATTCCACCATCATAATATAATAATTATATAAAGTATTTGCAACAATTTCAGCGTGCCGTTTACTATTATAATAAATAAAAAGAGGAGAGTTCGTGTTATGCACGCTTTCTTGATTCGGAGATGAAACACTGGCGTTTTGTTTAGCAGACCGAGAATTTCGTTCGTTTTTAATAGAAAATATTGAAATAGTAGCTACTCACTCACTCGTCGTATGTTAACGGTTAGAAATAATAATATAAGTGTCAGTTTGAGGCAGGCAATCATCTGCACGATATAGCCAAGATTATCGATTGCGAACTGATAATGTGAATATTTTGATTAATTGCAACACTAGCGAATGTAATTTTTTTATTTATTCGAAAATTTCGGTTTTGATCCCTCCAAAGGGGTCAAAAGGGCGTACACGTTTCGGTTTTTTAGGATTGTTGAGTTGCCAGAAGTCGCGCGGTGCCAAATCAGGCAGATACAGTGGTTGGGGAACGACCAGAGTCGAGTTTTTGGTGGAAAAGTCGCGGAGAAGCAACGCGGTACGACCTGGTGCATTATCGTGATGATACTCGACGTGTTTGGGACGAAAAAAGTTCTTCAAAATAGTTTGGGCTGAGCCAAATGGCAGTCCAGCACCATCAGCGACATCTGTGATTGTCAATCGACGCTTTTCGAGCACCAAATCTTTGATTTTTTCGCCGCGGAGGTAGTCGTCATTGGCCGTACAAAGCACAACATGTCTTCGGCGCGTTCTCGACCCTTTTCGAACTCGTCACGCCCTCTCAAACGTTCTTTGGTGACAAACTCGATCACCGAAGGCCTTTTCAACGTGTCCGCGACAAATTCAACGCAAGATCTCTGCTCGACAAGATTACCAGTTGCGAAAATCGCACAACCCACTTCTAGTCGTTCAAAAACCCGCAGATAATCAAGCACAACACCCTGTACATTAGTCTAACCGACCCCTCGCCTAATTACCCCTCCCCCTGCCCCCCAACGTCTGCAGGGGGTGTTTTCCGGACGAATACGAATCGGAGAAAAGGTGGGCGCGCCCCGGCCGGATCTCTCGCGAGAGCAGCCGGCGTATATCAAGATGGCGACCGACCGACGCCGTATCGATCTGAATCTGTACGACGGCGTCGTCATGGCCACGTTTCGCACCTGGACGGGATTTTCATCCCTACGTGGCCGCCATGGAGGGTTTCCCCTCTTTTATCCCCCCCCTCTTTTTCCTAGTTGCGGTTGTTTGATTTTCAGTGGGCGTGGGAAATTTTGGGGGCATTTTTGTTTTTGGGATTTCGAAAGTGGTTCAATTGACTTTATTGAAAAAAAATTAAAGAAAACGACAAAACGGAAAAACAATAAGCGAATCGCAAATTTGCTTCAAAGCTGCCTCAAAAATAAAAAAAAACACGTAAAAAATAATGCAGTACAATTTTTTATGAAAAATATATGAGAAAACTTCACTTCAAAGCCTCTTCAAAATCTACAATACCTATTACGTCAGCTGTACTTACACTTGGCGCTTGGCAGCGTTGCCAGTTGTACTACTTTTGGGGTTTTTGCGGAAATTTCATCCAGTTTCGCCCAAGAAAATTGTACTGAGGTGAAAACCTAATATTTTGTGGTTATTGAAGATTTAGTTACCAGTGAAAAAAATACGTGGAGCTATGAATCGTCCTTATTTTTCCGAGCTGTAGACGATGTGAAGAAATACGACGAATAAGGCTTGGCAACGCTGTAAAATATCATTCTATCCAACAAGAGGAGTACTTGTGACGTATCAACGCCGTGCGTGATTTCCAAATGCGCCCCAATTTTGGGAATTTATTTTGGAGAAACAAATGCGAGAAGTAAAATTGAAAAAATAATTGGGCGAATTTCACAACGTCTTAGATGTCGTGGTATATTTTCGAAAAAAAAATTAGTGATCTCTGCAATTGTTCAAACTCGTTCCTTTCTCAACGTAAGTACACCCTGTATACGAGCGCATCTTGCAGTGACGAAATTATTGTAAAATAAGGAGCTATTGGGCAAGGATTTAATTGTATTTAATAAAGATTTTAATCGCTCGCTCGATGAACATTAAACGCGTTACACCATCCATGAGCCATCAGTAAAAGTTATAAATTCAACGATTCATAACCACCTGTTAGCACCTTCTCGTCGATTGTTATTGAAAATAAAATTGGTGGCCCAGATTACCGACGAAAACCATTTCTAATAAGCATTCCACCAGCATCGGAAGGAATTCTGGTACAGTGACAGCTGTCAAGAGTGGCGATGATGAAAACGGACAGCAACAGGGAGAATTCAAGGTCACGAGTGTACTGCGATATTATCTTGAGGAGATTTGTGTTTGGTTCCAGTTATCTCGCTGATCAAACACAAAATGCAATTGCAAAAAATCATCATCAGTACACCCGTATAGAACGCCCAGCTCTGTACCATCGACAGGAGTGTATTTGCACGAGAGATTAGAGTTTTCCGAGAAACAAATGAGTGTCTAAATATCCGTTCAGGATATTGACAAATTGTACGAGATTTTCCATCGCAGTAAATGCGTATCGAAGCTCAGAAATGAATCGATACATGCGAGAACTTGAAATATGCTGCATCGGGATACGAAGAATATACAGGGGGAGGCGAAAATGTGTATAGCGAACTTTCTTCTTTCGTTTTTGTGACGAAATTTAATCACCGCAACATTTTTGACTAGTTTAAAACACCAATTCCGATTCCAATAGATCGGGCACCAAATAAAACACCCCCTGCTAATCACCGTCAACAACTTATTGCCGTCTAAATACCCCCGAAGCAATCCGTAACAAAGAGGGGGTGCAATCTCGTCATCGCCTCACCCACCAGCCGTGTCAGATGCTCTTTTTCGCATGAACCTTTTGACGTTGCCCTTTCCCCACACGAAGAAGTCACTCACGAGTCGATTGTTGTGGTTGTGCCATCCCAGTTTATTGTACGGATATCATCATCTCGGGGGTGGCGAGTTGGGGTGGTCTATTCATCACCCAAATTGGATGGAGCCGAGTCGATTACAAGGGCGAGTCGGTCGATTATGTCCGGGAAATTAACAACTATCGCTCGATGACGTGATATTAGCGATGATTTGTACGTACGCAGTTGTGGATCACCCTGTATAACGATTGCTTGCGAATGTTGATTTGGACTTACCGAAAAGTTTGATGACATCTATCGAAGTGAAAAACGCATTGGGATGTGTTTTATTTTCGATTAAAATCATGTAAGCTGAAATATTTTCAATAACGGTTTACATTGAGAACGCTGTCAATGTTCTCCGATTCGATAAATATTTAGATTCTTTGTTGTTGGTTGCCTAATCTGAGAATTTTTCACAATAACACGAGTGATATGTTTAGTGATTTTGTAATGTTCAGAAAAATCAACACGCATATCTACGAAAGGAGAAACTACGTTTCTTCAATTGCAACTGGTGAATTAGAAACACACTGTAAATTGATTTGTTCTTATGAAAATATTGCAGCAGACTCAGAGATTCAGTTTTAATTAATATTATTTTCGATTTATACACTAAACAGATTTCTCAATAACATACGCTATTATATTGCAAATTTCTTCATGGATCGCCTACTTTTTCAGTTCCAAAAAAAACAGCAAATCTCTTTATCTCGCTAGGAGATAATTTTTTAGTAATATTCTCCGAAACTTGTTCTCAAGAAATGTTTTTCTAACTTATCTACTATTTTCTTGTTATGCTACTTTATGATAATTACCTACCTTCAATCCGTGGAAAACTTGACTATCTACAAACTAGTTTTCACGATAATTATGCGAGTTGAAAATAATTTAATCACCACAATTTCAGTCGAATCCATATTACACGGTTTCAAAAGATCGTAAAGTTCAATACAAATACCCTTGTTTATTTTATACGTCCACATCACCATGGTAACCACTTTTGTTTTCGACGTTACCAGATGAAAATTTCGTATTGACATAAAAAACCTAGTTTTAAAACATGCACAGAACATCGAAGTGCCTAATTAATACAAGATTAAGCGCGGTTATTTGTCAGTATAGCAGCAAAACGAAAATGTACGACACATTAGTTCAGTTGTTCGAACCGAATGATTCATAGAAACAACTCATTAAGGTTAGGAAAGAATACTTGATGTGAACCGCGACATCATCTCACAGCCATTTAGTTAAAAAACAACGCAAAACTCACCTGCACCGGTCCCGCAAATAATCCATATCACTGTGGCAACAGCTTCCGCGAAGTAAACAAACTACAAAAAGCCCCAACTCACTGATCGACAAACAAGCTATCGTCACTACAACAACCAAAAACAAAAGCAGAGTAGGTGTCCAAGCCTACGAGATAACTCTCTCAAGACGTTAGCACATCGAATGAACAGTGCTCGCCAAGATTGCTTCTCCTCTGGACGGTGATGCCGGACGGCCGTCATTGGCCGGCGCGCTGTTGGTGGGGGACACAGGTGTGAGACAGGTGACGAGAGCGACGCAAGATGCGGTGCTCGGAATGCGAAACAGAGAGGGGAGGGTTGAAGTCTGTCTGTGTGGATTTTCGGATGAGGCGATGGGCGTCTAGTGAGCTATGGCTTTTGGAAAGCTGGCTAGATGATTTTGAATTATTAATTGCAAGTAGGCAGTCGAACTGCGTTTGCTAATGGGTTGTGAAACAAGCGATTGGGTGGATTTCTATTTCCATATAGATGGATTGGTCTACTACGTAACGTGTGTTCGGAGATAGGTATACGTACTTGTATATTGGGTGTTTTAATGATCATTGCTTTAATTTCGAACGAACACGAAATAATTCAAACTTTTTTCAGTTTTTCTCTCAGGATTATTCTGTTGTTGATTTTAATCGGTTTTCGAAGAAAAGTGTCATGCATTTGATGTCCGAATCTATTGAATAATAGTCGTTCTATATTTTGGTGAAAGCGCTGAAATTGAAAACTTGGATTTTATGGTTATTTTCCGATAATTTCTTGACTGAACTGAGCAATGACAAGAATAGAGGTGTATTAATGAAGGACGATCATATATTAATGTAATTAATACACATACAGGGTGTCCCGTTTGGCCATAACAATACACGTCACAATTTTTTGAAATTAATTTTTTTTTCATATACCTGTGAGTATGGTTGGTGTTAATTTTGCGAAAATCAACTATACAGGGTGTTGAAAAATTACCAATCAATTGAATCGAGAAATGATACGAGAAAATCGACGAAAAAGGCTTGATAAAAGTAATATGGGCGAGAACGATATTCTAGAACGAATCAAACTGTACAGGGTGGTCCAATTCATTGTCATAACTTCGAAAGCTAAAAAATAAGGAAGAAACAAGCCTCAAGTGGATTTATCGAAAATCCGACTATGAAATTGGGAATTCCTATCGCGTCCGCTTGTCGAAAAGGAGTGGGGGGTGCGACCAATGGGCGAATTGCGATTCGAATTAAAGACAAATTAAAGATGACTGATTAGTAATCCGTCCGTATAAGTCCCTCCGGCGTGGATATCAATAAAATCCGATCTCTTGAATCATATAAGAAAACAATAGAGGTATTACAGTTACTCAATGACCGTCACGTATATGGCGACAATATAAACCCGAAGACAGAGAGTGTATATCTGTGTCTATAAAGCCACCGACGTACTTTGAATTTTTAGTAGGCGTTGACTAAAACAATCGAGAAAGCTACAAGTACTGCTGCTGCTTATCTGGAATCGTGTTACTCATTGGACGGATTGTTTTTTTTTGCTTTTTGCGGTCATCATTTATAAGAGGAAGAATGATTAAGGGGTCACGTGATGCAAGCCACGCCCCCTAGTGGCAAGACATTTTTAGTTTTTTGCTGATTTCGATGGTCAAACGTCAGTTTCAAACACTGTCAGTGCCCAATTCATAGAAATTAACACGCGCTTAGCATATATGTAGTTAGTTGTGGCCCAAGAACAGAGCCCTGCGGAACACCAATGCGCAACGAAAATTCTCGATGCACGCAATGTAAACGATTATTTGGCGACGGTATCGAGATCGACGTGAAGGGGCCTCATGAAGCGTGTCACCTGTCAAATGAGGGGGAATCGACTATAGGGGTGATGCGGCGGATAATGCCTTTTAATCCACTAAAGAGGGTGCTACACTTTACATCTAACCACAATCGTCTCGATGCCGTGTTTGTTTCGCGATTTTATTCGACAATTGATGGTTCGGGAGGCTTTGCTTGGGTCCCAGTTTTGTTCCTCGCGGTACACCTTGTATACAGGGTGTTTCGTTGGTATGCTAAAAAAATTAAACTGAGAGTAGAGAGGACGAAAATATGACGATTGAGCTCGACATCGCTTGTACAAATGTTGATGGTTGAAAAGATACAGGGCGTTTCCAATAATTTTTATAGCTTTGTTTGTCGAATCAGAAATGAATCATTGTCGAAGCAGAAAATTAACTTTTCGCTTGCCTGACAGCAGCCTACTTGTTTTTTCTCGATAAAATTATTCGAATTTATTTGTGACTTCAATACTCTAAATCAGATTTATCGTGAAAACGGTGAGGTTTTTCGACTTTTTCCAAGAATACTTTTTTGTTCAAAAGATGACGTAGTTCAAAAAATGTCCAATCGACAATGTTGATTTTTGACAGAGAAAAAAGTGCGTATTTTTAGATAATTGTAGGCGGGTAAGTGGCGCCCTCTAAAGACTACGTCAATACTGATAAAATGCTCTTTTTTGCCGTCCCAAAAACCCCCGATATACCGATTTTCAAACCGATATCATGAAAACTGTGGAAGCTATTAAAAAAAATGCAAATAAAATTTCAACTTTGAACGCCCTGTATCTTTTCAACCATCAACATTCCTATAAGCGATGTGGCGCTCAATCCTCCTCATATTTCGGTCCTCCTCTTTACTCTCACTTTCATTTTTTTTCACCATATCAATGAAACACCCTGTATTCAGTGATATTCAGTCGTTTTAGCGTGTTTGAATTAATTTTCACCAAGATAAACGAGTAGATTTCTCTCACAAGATCGTTTGCGCGTGAAAATTAAAATTCAAATGCTTTTCCTGAGTGGTCAGTTTCTAATAGAGAAGAAGAAGAGATCTGATCGGCGTACGATTGAGTATAATTTTTATTCACATCTCGATTGTTCTGCTTGATGGTTCGACGAGTGTTTGAGTTTGATTATTACTGGCGATTGTATGAAAGTGTTAAAGTGAGTTTTCACGTTCCAATTTGCGATATTTTATATCGAATGTCTTCTCGAATGTACTGTTTGCAGAAGTAAAACGAGAAGAAAAAATAAAGATTACTTTTAATTTCTTTCCAATGTCTCTCTGGAAGTAGAAAAACAGATTTTATCCACGAATCAGTTGAATTCAGCTGCAATCGAATAAATTTTACGTAAGAGGTAATTGCAAGAAAATTAGGAATCAAATTTAATTCTAAGCAAGCAAGCAGGCGAGTTTTCTCTCGCAAGCAAAAATCTGTTTTCTAGTCAGGCCTATTAGTAGGCAATTACCTAAATTGATGTATTAGTCTCGCAAGAGACATTTTATCTCGTCGAGTTAAATTCCAAATTACTTAGAAGTGGAGACCTTCTTTCTTTTCCGTCTCATGACTGGCTGTTATTAACAACTCGTTATATATGCATCTTTGTCTCGGAAAGGGAAAACGAAACGGCCATGTTAACTACACGCGAATTATCTACGTATATATAATAGATGTCGTCGATTGGATTATACAGGGTGATTGCAACAGGTTGATTCAAATTTGACATTCTAAATGAGAAACTGAAACATTCTTCACGCAAAAAAAAATGGAGAATTAGATAGTTGTAAAGGAATTGAAACTTAAATATTTTGGAAAAGGGACAGCATGTGTATACAGGGTGATTCACCCAACTAATTCTTCATCAGAGGTGTGGTAGCTACAGTTGAATGTGATCTACTTTCCCAAAATATTTTCAATACGCTGTTAGACCGGAAGTGATATCAACTTTGTTTTTTCAAATTGAACACCTTGTATATTTTTACATTTTAGAATTCTACGAAGAATTCTGGACCTGTTGCATCTTGTATTTTCTTCCTATCGTGATTTGTTTTGGAGATATTCCATTTTTACGTAAAATTTTGACAGATGCACTGACTCACTAAAATGTCCATATTATCTTAAATTCTCGAAATTTAAGGTTCAATCTCCGTATACACATCAACGAAAGAGTGTTCCATCAGGTATCCTTCAGAGTGTTCCAAAATATTCAACAGGGTGTTCGATATTTCAGTTGACATTTTGGAAATTTCAACTCCCAATAACTTCCTTATTTCAAATAGAATGACCATTAAATGTTCACACCATCCGACGCAGAATTTGATTTCCTATCGATTCATATGAGCATACCATACTGCCAAAATGAATATTTACATAGATATCAACAAAAATGTGGAAATTGATCGCAAACCATGACCTCCAATGAATTAGTCGGGTGAATCACCCTGTATAGACATCTTTCAATCAACAAAAAAAAATTAAGGAGAATTCCATGTGTCTTTTCTGCTAATCCCCGATTCGATTGTCATAAATCATGGCACACTGCCATCGTGAAACCGGAACCGAAACAAACGAAGGTCACTCCCTTGAAAGCGCCACAGGTATGGGTATAGAAATAAGTACCTTCGAATAAGGGTCCGACCTTTGACCGTTGGTCACACAAGTGCGTCCTCGTGACACGAAAATTACGTGTTTATTGAATGTACCGAGCCGGCGGGGCGCCTGAGGAGGGCTCGCTCCGGGTCAAGCGGCGTCAAAGGGTGTTAAAGGGCGTCGTAATGGGCGATGGGTGCGAGGGAAGAAGCCGTTGGTCGGGGCCCAGGAAGGCGGTTCGAGTATGACACGATGATTATGAGAATTATACAAGCAGTGAGGATAATTGAAGGTTTTTTTTGTTCCTAAGTTGGTAGCACTGTCTATACATTGTCTGAGTGTCTGTTGGGCCAAAGGGTTGATTATCCCCGAGTCCCACGTGGTTTTGTGAACGACTAGAAGTGGGTGGTGCGATTTTTACACCTGGTAATCTTGTTGAGCAGAAATCTTGCGTTGAATTTTGTCGCGGACTTGTTGAAAAGGTCTTCGGTGATCGAGTTTGTCACCAAAAAACGTTTGAGAGGGCGTGACGAGTTCGAAAAGGGTCGAGAACGCGCCGAAGACATGTTGTGCTTTGTACGGCCAATGACGACTACCTCCGCGTCCAAAAAATCAAAGATTTGGTGCTCGAAAAGCGTCGATTGACAATCACAGATCTCGCTGATGGTTCTGGACTGTCATTTGGCTCAGCCCGAACTATTTTGAGGAACTTTTTTCGTCCCAAACACGTCGAGTCTCATCACGATAATGCACCAGGTCGTACCGCGTTGCTTCTTCGCGACTTTTCCACCAAAAACTCGACTCTGGTCGTTCCCCAACCACCGTATTTGCCTGATTTGGCACCGCGCGACTTCTGGCAACTCAACAATCCTAAAAAACCGAAGCGGGAACGCCCTTTTCACCCCTTTGAAGAGATCAAAACCGAATTGAGGAAAGTCTTGAAGGCTACACCGAAAAAAAAAACATTTCGACTAGAAAAAGCGTTGAGAAGGTGCGTTTTGTGCATTTTTCAGATCACGAATTAATTCCAGTACTCCAAGTACACCCTGTATGTTCCATTTCCTTCAAAAACTGAACTTCAAATCTTTTTTTTCAACTTCTAGAACGCCGAAACGACATACTCAAAAAAAACGACCAAAACACAGCATTGAGTGTTTTTGACAGTTGACATATCTCACGCTAAAAACATTCACAGTAAATGAAATCCTAGCTCGCAGTTATTTTTCCGGAATATTCTCGTTATCCTCTCACCTACCTACAAAAAAAAAACACCAGAGTCGATTAGCCGTTAGTTGGTAAGCAAACTAGTTGATAACAACGAAGATAAGAAGCAAAGGTAATGAGATTCATAAGAATCCGACTGACACAGTCCGTCATCGTTCAAATGTTCCATTTATCGTACAAACAAACGATATCGCACGAGCATACACACACTCTAGATTTCGACATGATCTACAGGAATTGTTCTCGAGTTGTGTTACATGGTTAATGGTCATCTCTGGTCTAGTTTCGAATCCTCAACTGGATTCGTAATACTCATACAGGGTGGTCAAACATCGGGATTGTTTTATTGGATGGAAAAAACTCGATTTCGATGCTACGAGGCGAAAACTATGAAATTTTCACTCGTATTTTCGAAGGTTCCAGCATGATTCGCACTTTTTGTTGACAATGGCATGATTCCATACAGCGTGTTCGTGATTTATGTTGAAACAATTTCTGAGAGAAATTTCTAGAAAAAAAAATTCTTCGCTGGTATTTTTTCGTCGACCTTTAACCCCGCTAACTGTGGGAGAAAACTCCTGGTGTAAAACAAGTCCATTTCTAGTCTCGTAACGATAATGAGCCCTCGCTGGCAGTCACTTGTTGTCTAAGACGACGCAAAGAACGAGTTTTAATTTCGGCTAAGCATATAACAAGTGAAGAATTACGTAAAAGATGTCTTGATCTCCTCCAAGTGTAACACGGTCCGTTTTTAATGGCTACGACACAGATTTTAAGTGCTCTTTCACGGAATCTCAGCTTTTACTGGTTCACAGACGAGATTCCTCGGTATAACGCAGTCGAGACTGATGTCGATCACTTTTTGGTCCTTGTGAATGTATCTCTTGCTAGTGTCACAACGTGAAACTATTTGAAAGAAGTCTCGCTTTTGATATCTTTCGGGTTTTCCGTGGGTTTTTTGAGACTTCTTGTGATTTTTTGAAATTCTTATATTTCGAAATAAAAATCGACATATTATCAACTGTTCTAAACCAATAATTTATTATATCTCGATGGTTTATTATGTAGCGTGCTGGCTTCCCACGCATTGATCTGGGGTTCGAATCCTAATTTCGCCAGCTTTTTTCTTTATTTCTACCTATTAGGACACGCCTCTTTCTGTTCAATTTTACACGATCGGATAGATTCTCTCGCTGAGCTGCGAGGCGATTTTCGGTGCGATGCGGCGTTGCCTAATGGATTTTTTAGGAGGTCTACAGCGAAGCGGTGTTGCCGGTTTTATTTTTTGTAGCGGGGTCTACGGTGTTTTCTTTCTTGAAGTTGGAATGAGTACAGGGTGATCCATAAAGGCTTCGAGAAGTGTCTGAGGAAACGTTTTATACGATTTTTCCGACAAAACTAATTCCTTTGTCGATAATAGCACCAACAACAAGTCAGAGTCAAGGTCACATTGCATTTTACGCTACGACCAATCAATAAGCGGCGAAAATAACACATCGGGAGCACGTCGATGAAGCCACAATTTAATAACCGTCATTTGTCGAACCACTTCGACACGTCGAATTGAAAAATTAATTACATTAAACGAAGCTGATTATTCAATTACCGAGTCGAGATTTTATTCATTGCGCGAGAGCCTTAATTATAACGTCCTCGCTTTAATTGCAGTTTATCTCGGCGTAATCATAAGCTTACACCTTTTAATAACATCATTAGCTACCGAGTGTACTCGATTTTCAGGACGAACGGTGCGAAATCAGGCTTCACATTTGTCAATATCAATTTAAACGTGAGTATATCGAAATTGCCACATCGAAAGGTCAGAGATTGAACCGAGAAGCCTATTAGACTGGTGTATGTATACAGGGTGCTCTATTTCTGAAAGGCGATACAATTTATTAGTTCATTTTTTCAAATTTACTCTACGCCACTGGATTCTACGAAAAAAGTGTTCGTTTTTCCCTAACTTGACTAACAACCAAGATATTCACAAACAAAGTTTTGTTGGATAGATAATGTCATCCTGCTCGATCGAAATAAGTAAAAATATAAAGGGTGTTCCATTTGAAAATCGAAAGTTGAGGTCATTTCCGGTCAAACCGGAAGTACTGCAAAGCAAGTGAATACGTCAAATAATGCGAATTGACATATAATACACAACCCCCGAATTTCGTTCTTTTATCTCCAATAATAAAAAAGTTATAGGGGCGAGCCACCTTGAAGAATCACCCGGTATACATTTATCGAGTCACCCTGTACAATCATCGACATTATCTCACCCTTTACATAAAAAAAAACATATCTTCACACACCAACCCATATGAAATTTTCAGATTCTCATTGACATTGACAGTTTCCTGAAATGTCTCGTGTAGAGAATTTTCGTGCAGCTGTTTTTTTTTTCAAATTGTACGCCACTGATTCGAAAACCACCTGAATCAGCATCATCATCAAAATACTTCTGGCACCAATTGACTACCGAAGTCGAATAACAACATTTCCAATCAGTATCAACGAACAAGAGTAGAAGAGATAATGAAAGCAAGACTTACCATTTAGATTTATCATCTTCTCGAGGTAGCTCTGGAATTCCATTGTTTTTTAGGCACGTGCCTCTAGATAAGGCGCCGAGAGAAATAAACAAACTACGGGGTTATTATCGCAATTAGAATAGATCGACTGGAATAACAATACAGCACGAATTATTTATTACTAAGAAGAACAAGAATAACGATTCAAAATAGATATGTATGTAGATACTAACAAGATTATTTTATTTACTTATTTATAACAAACAAAAATAAAACGCGATTGAATCAACAAAAATATTAAAATCGCGAACAAAACAACGACATAAAAATCACGAGAAAATTATCACAAAAGTTACCGTAAAAATAAAAAAACAAATCAGCGAAAACAAATAAAAGTAAAATGAAAAAAAAAAAACTCGAATTGCTTGGCTCGAAGGATAGTTTTTGATATCACATGCGTTCAGTTTGGGTGTCTGTTGAAGACTGATCTCTCAGGGATGATCTGAAGGGGTTGTTGAAGCTGTAGATGTCATTTTCGCACCCTTTCGACCAATTTGCATAGGCGTTAGAAAGAAATGAAACATCTAGAATGGAAGTGAGCGCAAAGGAGGAAACGAAGGGATGGAATTGACAGCGAAAACAGAGCGATAAGGGTGCGAAAGGGTTGGGTGGTGGGGATGATTTCGAAGCGAGGGATTGGTGGAAAAGTTTCGATTGTTTGTTTTTCGGCGGATTCTGGGAGTTGTTTATTAGCAGTTACGATTACTGGTATTATTACCAACGAATACGTGGAGGCACAGGGTGTTTTTTTTGGGAATCGTAAGATGTACCCCTTTGTAATTTCATCGATGAAGGCTTCCACATTCATGGGTTTTTCCGTTGAGAAAATGGGGTTTTTGAGGATTTTCGTCATGAATGATTTCAACATGAAACATGAAATTAAGAAAATTTTAGGAGTTTTTGGTGGTTTTTGGGACTTTTTGGGGTTTTTTGGAATTTTCAACATGGATTATCTCGAAAACTATACTAGATAAAGCAGTTTTCAATGATCGTAGGGAAGTTTTTGTTTTTTTTTTCATGGTTTTCTGCGACTTCTTGGGATTATTTGGGATTTTTTGGAATTTTCAACATGAATTTATTCGAAAATCATACTATATAGAGCAATTTTTTCCAAAAAATTCAAAGTTTCAATGATCATTTGGAGGCTTCAGGTTTTAGGGAGTTTATCTTGGATTTTTGCGACTTTTTGGGGTTTTTTGGAATTTTCAACATGAACTATCTGGAAAACTATACTAGATATCGAAAAACGGATTTCACCACCGTTTTCAGCGCCTTTTAGACGTCTTATAGACGCCTTATAGACGAGCTTTCAGGCAAATCTATTTTTAAAAATTTTTCGAAAAATTGACGAAAGGGTACCCCCTTTGGGTTTTTGGAAAAAATTAAAAGTCTTTGTAGAGTCTTCAATGTTCGTATGGAGGCTTTCTAGAGCATCTATAAGGACTCTTCATGGGTTTTTTTCGTTGAAATTGAGGGAATTTTGAGGGTTTTTGGTGGTTTTTGCGACTTTTTGGGGGTTTTTTGGAATTTTCAACATGAAATATCTGGAAAACTATACTAGATATCGAAAAACGGATTTCACCACCGTTTTCAGCGCCTTTTAGACGTCTTAAAGACGCCTTATAGACGAGCTTTCAGGCAAATCTATTTTTAGAAATTTTTCGAAAAATTGACGAAAGGGTACCCCCTTTGGGTTTTTGGAAAAAATTAAAAGTCGTCTTAGAGCCTTCAACGTTCGTGAGGAGACTCCCAGAGCATCTATAAGGACTCTTCATGGGTGTTTTTCGTTGAAATTGAGGGAATTTTGGGGGTTTTTGGTGGTTTTTGCGACTTTTTGGGGGTTTTTTGGAATTTTCAACATGAAATATCTGGAAAACTATACTAGATATCGAAAAACGGATTTCACCACCGTTTTCAGCGCATTTAGACGAGTTTTGAAGCTTTCCGATGTAAATCAACGTCGAACTCGTTGTCGACCCGCAATATGCAACGTTATCCCATCTTGACCCACAAATTCCGATTCGGTAACGTCCGGCCCAAACCCTTCCAACGGTCCTACGAATTTTCCGGACCAAATCCATGGGAAAAGCAACCACCGAAAATCCCCGGGAAGAAAATGTAGAGCACGAACCCCGTCCGGAAACTACCTTCCCGAATCCGTTGACCCATTTCGAATTTGGTCCTTCCGTGGGCATCAAAATGTGACCACTGGTCCTTTTCCTCGGAAAAAACAAAACAAAACAATGGCCAGTGGACGAGGGTCTGCATGGCTACCTCTTTTTACTAATCTGAGGTGTGCTTATTTAAATTAGGTCAAATTACAATATGGGAGGAGGGTGAAAGGGCGGCGAGGATATACCTGGATGACCATGCGGATCGCCTTCCTCGCCGATTCTCTTCTTGTCCGGCATGTGAAAGTCCGAAAGGCATCGGTCAGGTAGAGGAAGCTATGTGAACTAATTTTTATTTGGTATTCGCAGCCGTTAGAGCTCGAGTGACCCCCCCGGAGGACCGTTGGCCGAATTCGAGGACCGTTCTAGGTACGAAAAATTCAAATGTCCAAAGGGTTTGTTTAGTCGATGAGAAACCTCAAAGTGTCAAGCGAAGCGGTGCGACATTTTCGAAAATATCCTGTGAAAGCGGCGAGGTCGGTTCTTGAATTGTTTTTGAATGACAGCAATCAAAGTCGCTGACGTCACAGCTCAAAGAGGATTCGACAAATTGGAACTGAGTATTCTTCAATGTATTTACTACACAATGGCCAAAGATTTTTTTCGATTTCTTGGGAATTGTCACTTTGGCACTGAAAAAACGACCACTTTTTGACCCCCCAAAATAACATTTTTTTTAGAACTACACCATTTCGTTAATTTTCGACATTTTTCCAAAAATCCTAGGTCATTGTATAGGAAAAATCTTCAACTTTAATAATGTTTTTGAATTTTTTCGATTCAACTACTCATTCGGCTGCAATGACGTCAGCAGTTGGGGAACTTTTTTTTGGCACCTTCCACGATAAGAGCACATAACTCCTTTGTTTTTCGATATTTTTCTGAGAAAAAAACTCATAATACAGCTGGAAATATATCTCATCATGTCCAAAAAACTCCAAAACATTCTACAGAGTACTTTTCTTAAAAAAAATCACGAAAATCGCCTAACTTATTGAAAAGTTATCCCTTAGGGCTCAGCTGTGTAGGGACTAATACGTCACAGCCTATCACACCAGTATTCTTGAATGTATTGTTATATTTGTGTTTTTGAATATTCCGTTTGGAAATGAAATTCTCTCTTCGAAAATCTGTGATATTTTTTTCTCCAACTCTTATTTGGATTTCTGTTTGATACTTTCGAATTAAATGAAAAGAATATCGAAGAACATAAGATTCTCATTTCAGCATACTGTTTTTTCTCAATATTTTGACTTGGTGGGACAATATCTCGAATAGTCGAGCAGTCAATTGAGCTGGCTCATATCACGAAAGAGATACGCTCGTATCGTGGAAAGCGTAAAAGTCGGAGTTAAATTACCTCTGAGAACTATTAAAACCATCCAAGATAAACGTGACATGTATTCTGGAATAATTAGCTGATAAAGAGCGCTTCGTTTTTCCCATAACTTCCTTTATTATCGGAGAATATGCAAAAATATGAAAAGGGGACTGACGATAACGACAACAACAACGTACCTAGATAGGATAAGAAAATGACATGCCTTAAATTTAAAACGAATTTTTACACGTGTACCGAGTGATAACTCTGAATTATTATTTTTTTCGCTGTTTGGTGTCTTTTGCGTTTCCCTTTATCGCTCTACGCACTCGCAACTTCCTTTGTTACGTTGCGTGTTACGTTGGTTAACGTTACTTAAGTTAAGACATGTTACTCATCTACAAAACAAACCCATTTTTCGTTTTTTCTCTTTTTTTCTCCGCACTAATTATTCAGTTTGAGTTGAATCAACAATCAAAATGATTTGGAGCACGATTTTTTTTTATTCTTCAACTTCAAAAGCGAATTTTATCCTTACTTATGGCCAGTACTGTATATTTTTCGTCTCGACTTTAATCTAATAATCCCCGTTCAATTTGAATGTCACAATAGATGAAACTTTTCGAGAATATTTTACGATTTAGCGGTCGTCATTATTGCTGTTGCTAAGCAAAAGGTCAAATAACAAATACGACCTGAATTGTTCTGATTTTCAAGTTCTTATTATCATATAATGATTGTTTGTTAAGAGTTATCCAAGATTTCTGATTACTGATTTTCTGTTATTATGAAAGAATGTCTCTGGAAGAAATATATTTTGCTACCTACCAGATATAATTTTGGAATTTCTGCGATAAAATGGAAATTCACTGCTTCACTGCGAAATTAATAAACTATTTTAGCGATAAGCCTGAAATTACTTACCAAGCATCGTAATGAAGGAGGATTTTACTTCGCCTCATTTTACACTACCAAGCAAGATATTCCATTTTTTTTCTCACTAGGAAACTTCTTTTGAAAAAAACGATCTGAATTAGCTCACCCTGTAAAAACCCGAAACCCGGAATGGCAACTTCAAGTTGTATTGAGATATGCAGGAATATACAGGTTGTCTCATTTGAGAACATAATTTTTTCATTAATAACAATTCGTGTATCATTCGAGTTGTACGTAAAAAAGTGATTTGGAAATGTTATTCTCAAACAGTTAGTCACTTTCAGAGATATTCGACGTAGAATAATTCACATATTTTCAAGTATCACCCTGTATATCCGTCAAATGGAATGGTCTCAGTCCATAAATAGCGCTTATTATAGTTGGACCATGTACAATTGGTCGTGAATCACCCTGTATATAGCTGACGTAGGCAATTGTTTAGCGAAGAACGCGGCGATGATATTTCGCTGGATCGACAATATTTTCGTTCGAGTATAGACGACAATTAGGAGAGAGACGGTATCGCTCATGAATATGCATGGGAAGGCACGATAAATGCACCACACTCGCATTTCATTCCTATATTCTTCGATAGGTGTAATAAAGTCGACGACAAACAATATCGCATCAACGAGCCGTCTGTCTCTATTGTTTCACCGTCATTATAAATGTTAATGAAATCGGCGAACAAACAAACGAACGGCGCTGGATGCTACCTACCTGATCTTTAATCTTTTGACCTGAGATACAAATCTTCAATAATAATCGGGAGCCGAAATGTTATCGTCCGTTCTTTTTCCCTTACCTTTGCCTGTGACTTTGAATAATGCATAATGAATAATGCGGATTCGGTTTTCCTCGTTCTTATGGAAACACGCAGGAGGATACGATGGCATCACTTAGATACGACTTTTAATTTTGGGAAGCGTTCGATTTGACGGACATCAAGATAAGTGGTCGGCCGATTTGCATAAGAGGGGCCAGATAAGGGGATCTAGCTGGCCGCTCTACTCCTTGTCTTTCGATGT
This sequence comes from Plagiodera versicolora, assembly GCA_037013635.1. Classification (NCBI taxonomy): domain Eukaryota; kingdom Metazoa; phylum Arthropoda; class Insecta; order Coleoptera; family Chrysomelidae; genus Plagiodera; species Plagiodera versicolora. Next base: position 10,522,323 of record CM072989.1, read on the forward strand.
ATCTATACTGGGAAAGATATCTACAATTATTGATTTAATTTATGTGAATTAATTTGATCGAATGTATTCGCTACAATTCAGATATTCCTGAATACAATTCTATCGGTCTATTACCAACATTCAAAAAAAAAACTAACAAGAAAGAGTTGTTTCATAAAGGATTTATTCAGTTCAATAAATTAGCCAATGAAGTAAAGAACTCACAATCCCTTGCTATATTTAAGAAGGAAATGTTGAATATACAGGGTGATTCACCTAAGTGGTTCATTAGAGGTTTATGGAGAACTGAAAGAGATATCAATTTGAAATTTTGGTGGATGCTACAACTCAATGTGATCTATTTTCCTAAAATATTTTCAATACGCTGTTACTTCCGGTTCGGAAGTGATATCGACTTTGTTTTTTCAAATGGGACACGCTGTATATTTTTACATTTTCGAATTCTACGAAGAATTCTGGACCTGTTGCATTTTGAATTTTCTCCCTATCGTGATTTGTTTTGGAGATATTCCACTTTTACGTAAAATTTTGACAGATGGACTGACGTATTAAAATGTCTATATTATCTTAAATTTTCTAGATTCAAGGTTCAATCTCCGTATACACATCAACGAAAGAATGTTCTATCAGGTATCCTTCAGAGTGTTCCAAAATATTCAACAGGGTGTTTGATATTTCAGTTTACTTTTTGGAAATTTCAAATCCCGATAACTTCCTTATTTCAAATGGAATGACTATGAAATTTTAACATTATCCGACGCAAAATTCAATTTCCTATCGATTTGTATGAGCATACCATATTGTTGAAATGGATATTTACAGAGATATCAACAAAAATGATTCTTATCCATTTATTTATATTTATTGCTATATAGGCTGGTGTCAATAAAACGATGTATAGATGATTTAATTTTGATTCATTAAAATGGAATGTCGATATAACTTTTTTTGTTATATCTGTAATTTTCGATATAATATTTGTGTTTGCATATAAGGGTTTTCTATTCCAATAAAGATTATTATTATTAATTTGGATTTCTCTGCAGGTAACACAGTAACTGTGGTGTATCATTCAACAGTTTTTCTGAACTTTCGCAAATTCCATATTATAAATATCTATTAATAATCCGTTCAATTATTGTGGTTTAATTCGAAAAACCTAGTTGGTGACTTATATCTAGATAAGAAAATATCTTTTTAAACATTTTTTTGGTGGGAAAGTTTCTCATTCGTTTCATATTTACATTTTTTCTCATTCATAAATGTTCAGGTAGGTATAAAATGGAAAAGGGCGATCACTGCAAGTTCCCAAACCTCAGGAATATTTCATTTCGAGATACGAGTCTTGCTATTCAAATTTGCGTCATCGATTCAAAAATTATACCAAGAATTTCCGATAACAATTTCATGCGGATTTCTACGAACACTGCGAGTTGATATTCGAAAGCAAGAAGACTCCACAATGGTAGTAGTAATAAAAATATATCCGAGAAATGGAAATTATTAGTTGCATGTCAGTTCCTCGATAATATACAACTACAACATATGTGAATACGAGAACAGCTGATGTCGAAGATGAATCCATGATCAAGGCAGCGACGGCAGATGTTCTTCTGTTTTTTAAGCAGACGGCACGCGTTCGTCCATCTCGGGACTCCTTGAGAGAGCACTTTGCGCTTAAAGTAGGGTTCACGTACTCCTTCAACGATATTTCAAGAAAACATATTTTGAATGCGAAAAACCCATGGGGTGTTCAAATTGATGTTCTGGGGGTCTTTATATGAATATAAAAGTGCTTTGTTCGATTCCTAGCTGAATTTCAGCAAAAAATGTCGGAAAACTCGTCTACAAGGTGTCTAGGAGGCGATGAAAACCGCACTGAACTCAGTTTTTTGACATCTAGTCTAGTTTTGGAATTATTGGATGTCAAAAATGACTATAAAGTTTCCAAAAATCCCCTAAAGCTTCCGAAAACCCCCAATTTTCGATGGAAAAAACCTTTGAATATCCAAATCCATGTTTTGTATGCCTTTACACGAACAAAGAAGACTTTTCTAAGAATTTCTCTGGAAAATCATAAACATTGATTTGTCTCGACTTGTCTCCGCCCCCCGAAAGCACCCCAAAACCCTCAAAAAATAGTCCCTTCACTTTTACACGACTTTAACAGTGAATCGAACCGGTGAGCATGAACCCTACTTTAAGTACAAACTCCCGCGCGTTACACCTGAATGAAAAGACGTTGATACAGTTTGAAAAGTAATGGTGTTTCTTGTACCACGTGCTACAACTAACGACTTTTTGGTCCAACGGCCAACATACGGGTCGTTTTTTCCTTTACTAGGCGCAGGCAATGATAAAAATGCGTGGTGATTAGAAGTGTTCCATTGTCGTCTGTGTTTCGATGCGACGTGATCGACATTTTCAATTCAATTTCACGAAAACAAGTGAGGATCGTGTGCTGGAGGTTTTAGGCGATAAAAGTACTACCTATACGTCTCATTGGTGCAGTGAAATGTGACGTACTAAGCCCTAGAAGGTTTGAGATCGAAAACAATCTTCTGGAATATATTTTGAACGTGAAATCCCATGGAAAGTCCGAATCAATGTTCTGGAGGCCTTTACACGCCTTTGTTTAAGTTTTTGAAAAATTTCGAAAAGTAAATTTGCTCGGAAACTCGAGTGTGTCTAAGAGGCTGAATAGTTTCCGAATTTTTCAATGTCAAAAGTGACTATAAAATCCCCAAAAGCTGCAGGAAGTCCCTCCCCCCTTATTTTCGATAAAAAAAACCTTTCAAAATCGAAATCGATGTTTGAAATCAAAAACAAATCTTCTAAAACATATTTTATATACATATCGCATTATTTGTTATACAGGTTGTCCTTTTGTCGTGACCACTCTGGCGAATTCGGAATAATGTCAAAATAAAACGAAACCGAATCGAATGCAAATTTTTATCGCTGCACCGGGTGTTCTAGAGGGTTCTAGAATAAAAAATCGCCAAACAAAAAAGACCCTTTCCACACATCCACCTACCTTATCGACTGTCGTTATGACCCCATTTCCTGCTCACGATACCTTTTCCGTTCGATTCCAAGAGCAGCCGCAGCAGCACAGCAGCGAGATAGAGAGAGAGAGAGCGATAGATATTTCCCGGAGAAAAATATCGATTATTCTCTCAAATTGTACGGCTCTACCTCCACCTGTGCGGTATCGAACGAAAGCCCCTGCAGTTTCCCAGGGACGGACCGCGGGAAACGTCGCGATCAGCCCCGAAGCAGTATACAGTATCGGAGATGTTGTATCTTGGGTATGGACGGATTGCTGTGCGAGCAACGAAGATGCCGAACGATCGAAAGGGGTGCCGTGTTACCCTAGTCGACAAGGTCAAGGGCACGCCGGTTACAGAGATTGTTCGACGAGGAATGTTCAGGTAGTTTATCTCTAGACGGGATTTGAGAATTGATGTTTTCTTCGTAAAAACGGGGATGTTATCAAGACGCCATTTTCGGAATATTCTGGCGCCAGAGGCATTGGTATTCGAAAAAAGTACAAACTATTGCATCGTATACAGGGTGTCCTAAAGCATAATTTTTAGTTACAACATAATCTATAGTTAGAAGTCCGAAAAATGCGAATTTTCCTGAATTTTTTCTGGGAAAACTTTTGAATTTATTGATCTGATAATTTGTACACATATTATGGGATCTTTTGACAATATTTCGAGACTTGGTATTCGTGAAAATATATATTTGGGAAGGAGCTACAGCTGAGCTCCGGGAGCTCCTCTCAAAAAAGACGTTTTGCGGTGACCACTCGGTATATCTCTGAACTGGATCATCCGAAATCAAAAAACCAAAGAGATTTCGGTAAAGTGATGTTAAATCTAGTAATCAACCGAAGGAAAAAGCAAAATAATCTTTTTTTACAAAATGGCGGTTTCTCAAGTAAAAATCGATTTTTGACCAAAACGTCGGCCTTAAATTGTTTATAAAAAATAAAATATTCATCGGTGAGAAAAAATCTTGGATTAATTACTGAAAAATATATTCAAGAAGCTCGTGTTAAAATTTGAGACAGATCGGTTGAGCCGTTTTCGAGTAACGTTGGTCACCGATTTTGAAAACACCATATCGAGAAAAACGCCTTTAAAGTTTGAAAATCACTTTCAAGCGTGTAACTTCGATAATATACTGTGTGTATCCTTGAATATATGTACATAAAGAAAATAAAAAATAATGAATGAATGAAAAAAAATCGATTTTTCGAAAATTTCAACTGTTCAATTTCGAGTCCGTCCCTGTGCGAAAATGCCCGTTTCACCTACCCGCCGAGATGAGTCACAGAGAGAGCGAGCCGAAGAGCGAGACGCCCAGCTTCAGGCGTCGGGGCGTCCGCCCAATGAGATGGCGGCATCGCGACGCCGTCGTCGTGGCAACGGCGACCGCACGACGCTGGGTCGACGACGACGATACGGAGGTCGCCGTTTTGCGGAGGGCCGAAAGGTCGACGATTAAACGATGTATTTCCATCCATCCAAAGTGTAGTTTTTTTTTAAGGGGTTAGAGATTAAGCATTTAGCGGAAACGAGTTTAGCCCGTGTCTATCTCGAAAAAAAAAAACCTCCTGTGTATGTTTTATCGTGTTATCAGCAGGGCCCGCATCGCTTCTATATAAAACCATGTATCACTCACTATCGGTTGGTAATTCATCCAACCATTCAGTCATCCTGCTACCTTCCCACCTGCTCCATGAGAGTACTCTGTATACAGGGTGTACGTAAAGTCAGGAATACATTAAATCATTAAATCGCTCCTCGCAAAAAAAAACAACAAATCGACTTTCATTCAAGATGAACTACTTTCGATGTTATAGTTGCGTCGATGACGTCATTCATGCTTCGGTGACCACGTTATGGATATGAATAAAATGGTTTATGGCGTCAAAAATGACATCTTTTTTCGTAAAGCTCGTCGTTTTCTAGATTTTTGAATTTATTCCTTACTTTATGAACTCTACCCTGTATATATCACGTATATTTCGATGCAATTAATTTGAATCTATATACTTTACAGTGAATTAAAATACAGAGTATCCCAAAATTGCACGGCAATATTTCACATGTGCGTTTTCTCTGGTACAAGATAAGGGGAAAAAAGGTGAAAAAATAATTAGGTTTTTATTTTGTTGTGCTCGATTCACTTTGAACAATTCTTCTGAACATTTGTTGATACATTTCTCTTTTATTTAATTTTGATGCTTTAATGTCAAGTATCGAAATAGTATAAACGTAACTTTGAGACAATTTACAGATTAATTAATTTCTGAGGAAACTGAACGGAATACGACCAAAAGTCAGGAGGGACAAAATTCAGGTAATAGGTTGAAGAACTAGAGAAAAATATTGAAATTCACCAGTAGCGTACGAGCAAGTTTTTCTCGAGGCTTTTATGGATTGAGACCTCGGAAAATGGTATGCCCTGTATGGTATTTGGGAAACATTTAGTTTCATATCAAGCAGCACCTATTGCTTGATACTCATACGAAATTTGAATGCTCTATCTGTAGTAGATCGAGCACAATAAAATGAAAACCTAATTTTTGCAAAACTTTCAACACCCTGTAACTCCGCTAATAATCGAGATGGGGCACACGTTCATAGGAACTTTTCTTCCTATTTCGTACCGGAGAATACGCACCTGTCAAATATTGCGGTGCAATTCTGAAACACCCTGTATAATTATAAGAAAAACGTCAAAAACATTTGTTTTAAAAGCCAACTGCGATCAATTTGTCATTGTTTCCCACAACTTGACTTTCCTAGTAACGCCTCTATTCACGGTCGTGAATTTCATTAGTGGGTTCCCCGATTTCGAACGTAACGTGCATCTATTTAGGTACGTATTCTAGACGAAAGCATTTTTTTTGGCATGCAATCTCGTTCACATGGCTCACATCCTCAAATAATGGATGGAGACGTTCATGAAGCATTCGGTTTTCTGATTATACGTGCGTGTATTTTATTCATACGACGAAATACGATTTACGTCCATTTTTTTCTTCTGGGAATACGAGATACGTGGGTGCAGCGCTCTCACGGCATCTCCGCGTTTAATAAATATTGATAAGGCGAACCGCACGAGATACGAAAAAATATCGTGATCGATGTACCGAGTCTTCGATGACCGCATCCATCTCATATTAAAGGCATCACTTTTACGCACGGATATTTCAAACGAAAGAGGTGAAATTTTGTCAATGAAAACGTCTTTCTCTTCAGCAATACATAATTTATATCAGGTCCTTTTGGGACAACTGTAGCATTAAAAAGAGATGATTTGGAGATTTTTATCTCCTAACTCCAACGGATGCTGCGGACCTCAGTTGAATACAAAGCGATACAAAAATAAGGCACAGACATTTCTTCTCGAATTGTGGTATTTCCGAAAATGTCATCAAAAGAATATTCTTTGAAGAATTCAAGAAAATAGACGCACCCTGTAGGATAGGTGAACGTTGTATAAATTAATGTGTTGTTTCCAAATTGGATAGAGAGTGTAGAAGGACGGCAGATGCTATGGGATAGTCAGCTGATTGGGCACGTGCCGCTGTACCATCATCAACGAGAGACCAATGGAATATAGACCAGGAAATAACAATACTAAATTTAATTCCAACATTTTTAGTTGGATCTTCAGGCATGGAATAATTCGAAAACGATTTCAGATGGAGCAGAACGGTGCTATTCTTTGAAATTTCGCTCGAAATTTAATGAAGTTATTTTAGAATACGATTTGACGAATCTTTTTACATCAACAAACAATCAAAAAACAATGTTTACTTAATATAAAGTCGTGGTTTATTATGCAGCGCGTTGGCTTCCCACGCATCGTTCTGGAGTTCTTATCCCAATTCCGCCAGCTTTTTTCTTTATTTCTACCTATCAAGCCACGCCTTTAATTGTCTTACTTTAAGCATTTCGATAAATTTTCTCGTCCAGCAAATTTAGAAGCGAGGCAGTGTTGCCGGTTATACTTTGGTAGGAGGTCCACGGAGTTTTTTGTCATGGAGTTGGAATAAATGACTAATGAAAATCGAATATGAACAATTAGAATGATTTTGTTGATTATGAATTTTTAGAAAAATTTCTAGTCTTCAATGGAGGCTTCTAGAGCATTGATTCAGACTTTTTACAGGTATTTTCATTGGAAATAATGGGGTTTTTACGACTTTTTGGAATTTTCAACATGAAAAAGTCGTCTTAGAGTCTTCATTGTTCGTATGGAAGCTCCTAGAGCATCTATAAGGATTATTCAGAGGTTTTTCGTTGAAATTAGAGGAATTTTTGGGGTTTTTCGTGATTTTTTGCGACTTTTTGGTATTTTTTGGGATTTTCAACATGAAATATCTCGAAAACCATGCTAGATATCGAAAAACGGATTTCACCACCGTTTTCAGCGCCTCTCAAACACCTCCCAGGCAAATTATCTTTCGAAATGTCCCCCGAAATCGAACCCAAAACCAAGTGGGTGCCCTCCTTCTACACACCAGTTGCATCGACCACATTTCCACGTCTATATCACCATCACCATCATCGACGGTCCGATCGAGCAGATCGGAAACGAAAAAGGTGTAATAAAATTCGTCTGCCGTGGTGTGCGTGCGTGATCTCGCGACATCTGCCCCAGCACCGCAACCATCAGCAGTACCAGAGAACAAAAGCCGGCAGGCAGCCGGTCAAACTTCAATCGTTTAATAGTCGCCGGCCATCATCGATATTCTTCTAATTACGTCAAATGATATCGTACTTTGTATAGTCTACTTATTTCGGGTTGATTGTTACGTCACCTGAGCAACAGGTGCGCGGTTGCCGCGTTGTAGAACTGGCAACGTCGCGAAGCGTTGCCAACTGTGAAAAAAGCGCTTTATAGTGAATTCAGTGGGTGGTATTTGGCTGTGACGTAACTACCAACTGAAATAGAGCTTAGTTATAAAAAATCCCATCCAAATAAATAAAAAAAAACATAGAAAAGAGACCGATCTAGGTGGTTTTCTCCTTTTTATCTCGACGATTTCGAAGACTCTCCGGCGATGAGTTTGATGGCCGTTGAAACGTCGTCGAAGTTGTCGGCCGGATATGAAGTGGGTGTTCATTTCAGACGGAAGTCCAAGAGTGGATGGTCGTGTTTTTCGAGATGTCTTCGCAAGGCATGACTGGACTAATTGTACTCTTCCTTCTCTCTTCTTCTTCTTCTTCATTCAACGATTTTTCCGAATTATCAGACAACTGTTTCCATTCGAGGTCGTGGAATAATCATGGTCAAGTCATTATTGTGTGGGAATTTCGATCGAATGAATTTTGAAGTCGTCTCAGAGTCTTTAACGTTCGTAGGAGACTCCCAGAGCATCTATAAGGACTCTCCATGGGTTTTTTTCGTTGAAATCGAGGGAATTTTGGGGGTTTTTGCGACTTTTTGGGATTTTTTGGAATTTTCAACGTGAAATATCTCGAAAACTGTGCCAGATATCGAAAAACGGATTTCACCACCCTATTCAGCGCCTTTTAGACGTCTTATAGACGCCTTATAGACGAGCCTTCAGGCAAATCTATTTTTAGAAATTTTTCGAAAAATCGACGAAAGGGTAACCCCTTTGGATTTTCCAAAAAATTCAAAGTTGTCTCAGAGTCTTCAACGTTCGTATGGAGACTCCCAGAGCATCTATAAGGACTCTCCATGGGTTTTTGGGGGTTTTTGGTGGTTTTTGCGACTTTTTGGGATTTTTTGTAATTTTCAACGTGAAATATCTCGAAAACTATGCTAGATATCGAAAAACGGATTTCACCACCGTTTTCAGCGCTTCTCAGACACCCTATAGACGATCTATTTTTCAAAATGTTTCAAAAAATCGACGGAAAGTCGGAAAAGAATCAAATTTATTATGGAGTAGTGATACAAAACACACTGTAAGTATCTTAGAAACCAAGCCACCTTCGACGAAGTGCCTTCGAACAATTACCAACAACAAGATGCACTTAAGATAATGATTATATGAGTGTATCTCCCTCCCTTCACGGCCGTTCTTCTGAATCGCTAAACACACTCATATACACAACACCTGTATGCATATTAATTCGATTTCGTAGCGATCAAAACAAATAAATTCCACGGAATCGTCAATTGTTCTGTTCTTTTTATTTTTGGACCGTGCCAAACATCTCTTTTAATCGGAGACATATATTTACGGAGGTTCAGCACGTGCCAGCAGATGTTCCAGAATTGATGACGATGTTGTTGTTTGTCTTTTGCGTTTTTTCGATGACCGTCTTATGATTTTGTTGAAAAATGTTTCGATTGTATACACAAGCACTGTGGAAATTGTTCATTTTGAAATAAAAACGCAAATTTTCATGGAAAACTACGATAGAGCCCATTTTTTGTGGTTGAACGTGATTGCATTGAATAAGTAATTGAATAAACCAAATAAATAATCAATTAAATAGTTTAAATCAAGTGAATATTTGAATTGATTTTATTAAGTAAATAATTGTATGAATTCAGTTGAATGAATTTCTTTAAATAAACAATTAAATGAATAAACAATTGAATAGATTTAATTAAATAAGTTATTCAATGAATTAAATTAAATGAATAAGCAATTGAATGAATTTTATCAAGAAAACTATTGACTGAATTCCACTGAATAAATAGTTGAAAGGATAAATTTGTGAAGAATATTTGAAGTAGCCAATTTTACGCATTCGAAAAAAGAGATCCGTCGTTTGTCTGCCTCTACCAGAAATAACCCGTGGGCAGCAATTTCGTCCCAATTACCATCATGGATGGACAAACGTCCGAGCCGTAGACCATCCAGACAGATGCAGAGAACGAGCATTCAAATTCTAATTCGTGAAATTTCACTCTGAAAGTTCGAGTGCATTGAAATGCAAATCGGGATTCGATTTTCGCCATTCAGATATTTCGATGAAGTAATTTCGTCGGAGAGAACACATGGGCGGTGCCCCTACAATCAGACAGACAGACATTTCGAACAATTGAGGGACTTGGGGGCGATTTCGAAAATGCTTTTGGCTGGAAATACCGACCAGCGAATTATTTGACGCAAATCAACTCCAAATAATTATTTAGTTGTTCCCTTTGTAGGCCCAATTTCATTGAGAAAAGTTCGGTAATTCTCGCATATAATTGTTTGTGGAGACTTTCGTATTTTCAACCAAAAAATATTAATTTTAGAGTATTATCGATAAATCAATACTTTATCGCGATTCAACAGCTTCCTTCCTAATTTATTCGATAACGAGACACCCTGTATATCAAGAATGACTTCACCATGTTTTGCCAGAGGAAACATCAAGACAGTCGGCATAATTGACAGCTGTCAGACTGTCATACTTTTCATGCGAATGTCTGATTGATATAAGTCGCATGTTTATAGAAAAGAAAATGACATTTTGAACTTCAGACTGAATTATCTCGAAAATTGTTGATTTCCCCACGATAATATTATCGAATTCGTATTTTTCGTACCAGAATACGAACCCAGTACATCAGCAGATAAGTGAAAGTTTATTATATTTCAACTAAACTCTAATTGAAATTTCTTTAGAGATTTTTTTCGACTACGAAAAAATCGTCTGTTCCACAGTTTTGAGAACGGTGAAAAAATCTGCCTAAGAGAGAGTGATGATTTGGAAAATTTCCATTTCATTATCGAATCGATTCTAGTGATAGTGCATAAATTGAGTGGGTAATATTTCGAAATCACTGGAGAATCGCTAAAACTACAAACGGATGACTATTAAAAAAAAAGTGCGATTCGCAGTAAATTAATTGTCTCGGGTGAATCGCTCGAAGCAAGATCAGCAATCTGTAGGAATAAATAAATAAATAGGTGAGTATCGAACATTGATACGGATGCATCAGCAAGCAATGCTTTTCGATCGGATGTTGTAATCGAATTGCTGGCGCGTGCGGTTTTTCCGAAACTCTTCTTCGATTTCTGCTTACCGATCAAACGGAGTGCATTCACCATACGCCACATCCGATTTCCTAAGGATTCGCCTTCACTTCTATCGGCATCGACATGCATCAGCAATGCAAAAAAAAAAAACACGAAAATTCACTCGAAATTCGTATGTAGTCTTGCAGATAGGTTTTCTCGTTGGAAATAATAAGGCTTTAGGGGTTTTGTGACTTTGTGGAAATTCTCAACATGAAAATGAATGTCTCTTCCATGAAAATACCTCGATCACTATTTCTAACTCAAAAATTATTGACAATCGAACAACCAAATGTGTTGTGTACATCAACTATCAATCTTTCGCCAGGTGTTCGAATCCCGCTCGAGTCAATCTTTTTTTAAATTGTAACATAAAGAGAGAGAAAGAAGGTAGCGCGTACTTTATTCAGCGGACACGCCTCTTTCTGTTCAACTTTACGCGATCGGATAAATTCTCTCGCTGAGCCGCGAGGCGAGTTTCGATGCGATGCGGCGTTGCCGGTTGTAGTACTTTAGCAGTGTTCTCATGAAGTCGGTGTTGCCGGCTGTACATTAAGTGAGGAGATCTACAGAGTTTTATGTCATCAAGTTAGAATGAATAAAGGAGAGATTTAGTTGATTATGATTGAGTTTCAATATTTGTACAATATTCTCTCAGAGTATGTCTAAGACTTTTTATTAATATTTTTTTGTCATAACTTGTTATTTTTCGAATGTGTTCGGGTGTTTTAGACTTTTTAGACATAATCGATGATAGAAAATCTTGCGTTTATTGTGAGTGATTCTAAATTAAGTTAGCGAAAGACTAGAATGAACGTACGTATTTATAAATGAAATTTGCCAAATCGACAAAAAAAATGACCCTAAAATGAACATCACGAAGACCTTTTGCAATGGACAAAAGACGAATTCAACTTGGTCTTCGAACAATAGCAAACGAAACCGTCTAATCTCGACCGGAAGTGCATCACTTGTTTCCGGTTTAGGATGACTTTGGACGACGACGACGACGACGTCACCCCATCAGAGTCGGAAAAACCGGTCGGCAGGTAAAGGGCGTAGAGGTGCGTATCAACCCTTTGATATTGAATTACCGAAATTCGGATGACCTTAGGGCACTAGGGACAGACAGACTCGTGCTTCTTCCTTCCAAGGGTCGGCGGAAAAAGTGATTTATTTCGTTGTCGTCTACGTTGTTTGTGTTTCGCAATATTCCGTTGGGGCTAACGATTTTTTTTTGCATACTTACGTATAATGGGCTGAAGTTGTTGTGTTTTACTGGAATTTTCATATAGGTTTCTTCGTTTTTGAGGGTTTTCGTGAGTTTTTGCGACTTTTTGAGGTTTTTTGAAATTTTTAACACGGAATATCTCGAAAAGATATCGAAAAACGGATTTCACCACCGTTTTCAGCGCCTCTTAGACTACTTCTAGACGAAATTTTTTCGAGATGTCTTCGAAAGGCATGACTGGACTAATTGTACTCTTCCTTCTCTCTTCTTCTTCTTCTTCATTCAACGATTTTTCCGAATTATCAGACAACTGTTTCGATTCGAGGTCGTGGGATAATTATGGTCGAGTCATTATTGTATGGGAATTTCGATCGAATGAATTTTGAAGTCGTCTCAGAGTCTTCAACGTTCCTATGGAGACTCCCAGAGCATCTATAAGGACTCTTCATGGGTTTTTTCGTTGAAATTAGAGGAATTTTTGGGGTTTTTCGTGATTTTTTGCGATTTTTTGGAATTTTCAACATGAAAAAGTCGTCTTAGAGTCTTCATTGTTCGTATGGAAGCTCCTAGAGCATCTATAAGGATTATTCAGAGGTTTTTTCGTTGAAATTAGAGGAATTTTTGGGGTTTTTCGTGATTTTTTGCGATTTTTTGGGATTTTTTGGAATTTTCAACATGAAAAAGTCGTCTTAGAGTCTTCATTGTTCGTATGGAAGCTCCTAGAGCATCTATAAGGATTATTCAGAGGTTTCTTCGTTGAAATTAGAGGAATTTTTGGTTTTTTTCGTGATTTTTTGCGATTTTTTGGGGTTTTTTGGAATGTTCAACGTGAAATATCTCGAAAACTATACTAGATATGGAAAAACGGATTTCACCACCGTTTTCAGCGCCTCTCAGACTACCTACAAACGATGATTCACACCTCCGCCAGGCATACCACACCGACAAAGCGTGAATCAACCGGAAACCATTCGAAGAATCTGTTAAAGAGACGCCGAGAGGGCGGCGTGACGTGACGCGACGCTTGCCGGGGGACGCTTTCCGTGCATAATTGATGACGACGGGGCAGCCCCGAGACCTGGGGACCCCCGGCCGTCGTCCGGACAACCACCACAACGATGCTTTTCCGGGAAAGCTCTTTCCGGCTTTATCTGCACGGCCGGCCGAGATATCGACCGATGCGACGACGCCTCCACACGAATCTCCGGATTATCCCTCCCCCCCCACCTCCCCATCGTCCCCCCGCGTTCCCCATTCGTTGTCCCCCCGGGGAGATCGGGAGAGAGGAGTAGCCACGCCCCAACGGGAATGTAAGGGTGACCCGAAATTTCTACGTTATCCACCGTGTATAAATATAACCTTGAATGCTGATTATGGCGATCGGTTCTAGCGATAAAAAGATCGGTTTTTAATTACACAGGATCGTCTCTGAATTCGTGGCTTGGTAGAATTACAACGATGAAGTGTTTGGCAGACAATGAACCGACACACATTCCGATTTGCATATCATTCCAATTATCAGAAAATATTTCTTACCAAAAATTGTGTTGTCCGTTTCTATTCCACGAGCAGATGTACGTGTACCTACTTTATGTTTTCCATATACTCGATGCCAATTAAAGTTTTCGACCGACCGTTGAAAAATATTCGTAGAATTTCAATGAGCGAGATCAATAATTTCTTGAAAATATATACCAAAACGTTGAGAAATGTATTCTTTTTCAATTTAGAGATACCCAAATTCCCCAATTTTTAGTGAACACCCTGTATTGTATAAAAACTAATGCAAATAGGTTTTTTAACGTCGTTGAAGATGAAATCTCGGTTGAATGTTGGCAAGCTTGTTTCCTCTTCCTGTGTCGAATCTGAAGAATCATCGGCGAGACTGAGATAACCAACAGAAAATACTGTCTGGCGAATTGATTCGTAAAATCACCGCACGTGTTGCCACGTCGCTTACTTTTTACGAAAATTCTCAGACGAATTTTTTTTTTCGAAATTATCTCATTCATTTCGAGAGATTGGGTTATCTAGAGTGAAGTTGCGCATTTTTCAACTGAATAATAATCTGTAAACAAATGAAGAATATCTCTGATGGTTTCGAAGATATCGCAAAAAAACGAAAATCGAAAATTTTTGTTTTCGGGATAAACCGATCGCATCAGATATTTTCTATTGAAACTTCAGGCATTTTTTCATGGGATTTTCCATTAGGCAACGTCATCTCGCGGAAACACCTGCCAAATCTGACGTCATCTTCAATCTCAATGCAAATCCATTTTACACTCGCTGTGGTGCAAAATTTGCATTATGCGCTGTAACGTTGGCAACCCTGTCGACTGAGACGCGTCCATGAGCGACAGAATACCCGCCGAGAAGCGGATGGAGCCAAGATACATCGACATAGACCAGTAATCTTCGTAATTACCAATTAAGTACCTCATCTCTGCTAATTACTTTCTTTAGACGTCAGCCAGGGTACGTTTTCTAATACACATCTCGAACGGGAAACGGTCAAGACCAAGACCAGACGGAGTCCCCTACTAACCTTCATCGGTAATCGCAGTCCGTACGTATACAGGGCGATATTTCATAAGAATATAACTTGTCAACTCAAAGTAACCTTAATATTTGGAATATTTGCGTACGGATATCATGGAGGACTCAAATATTCATAAGATTTCAACAAGAATTCTACACTTTAAAGAAATTTCCAAGAATCTCCCTGCAATTGCATTTATTTTATGCAAATCAAGATGTTTCAACATACCGTATAGATAAAAAAAAACGGTACGAATTTAACATATCGAATTCATTTGTCAAACAATGATTACGTGTTTTGTCTATTCACGCAAATTTCACTTAGTCTGTAAACTTATCCGTGAGCAGATGAAAAAGCGAGAGACACGGCAAGAAACCTTTTACGCGTGACTCACTTCACATCCGCCGCATCTCGACCAAGAACGGACACGAGAAACGAGAGTGATCTTCACGAGGGGATCTAAACCGACGGACCGTGTCAAACACCTTCTTGATACACTTTAATAATGACGAGAAGTTTATTCGTATACGTCGTGAAACACAGTGAAATTAAACAGGCAGCTATTGGATTCAGAAAATTTCCTCCCAATTCCCATTTTCAATTCAGAACTTGATTCATAAACCCTTTTAATTTAGTACGTAAATTGCCATCACTTGTTTTCAAGTTTACAAGCCTTTGAAATATGCGATTCCAATAATGAGACTCTAAACAATTGCTCCCTCTACCTGCTAGACACATTTTCGTGGAAATAGAAATCACGTCATCGTATTATGTCTACAATTACTCCGATAATCCTATTGAGATTCTGATGACAAAATAGTTACGTTATAATGCATACACAAAAAATGATAACTATGGTAACCTCAAAATCAACACCATCTAGTTTCGAAGCTTTACCCAAAATATTTATAGTTCTGCACCTCACAATACGTGTATTTCAACTTGCCTGATCTGTAATGCCCTCCACCTCTCGGAATAACAACACTTTCCACTAGTTTTCACAGACAAACATGAACAACAACAACAACAACAACAACAACAACCGATTCCACCCCATTTTGGACTCGACCGAAAAGTGCTAGTCAATTGAGTGTTCAGTCAAACGACCTACTTTCATGAAATTTTAATTAATTTCTTCGCGATACGTTTTGGTCAAAATACAGTATATTTACTCGCCATACTTAATATTTATGGCTGAATTCTAGAGTTTATACAGGGTGTAAGTAAACAAGTATTGTATTCGAAGAGAATATTTGGAATTGAAAAGGAACTTTTAGCAAAGAAAATAACAATTGAATGATTTCGAAGTGACGTGATTATAAATTGATGTTTTATTCGTATTTTTTGCAATAATTATGAAAGCTAGTTTGATACGTCATTGGGGGAGAACGAAAAAGATGTTTTTTTTCTGCAAACAACCGAGTTGGTTGGTTTGAAATACAATAGTATTCACTTTGATCGATGCGTTATTAAATAAGTCGTAACTGACAATGGATTTTTTGCGAATTTCCTCATCCAAAGTTGTTAATCCTTGTGAAAAATGACGCGTTCAATCATTAGGACAAATATTAATCGCCCCCGAAAAAGAATCAACGTCTCACTTACACATCACAATGCTCATAACCTCAAACAAAAAACCAACCCCGAAGACATTAGCATCTCGAGATGAATAACACCGATTATTCGTTGGTATTAAATATGCAAAACGAGTGTCTGTGTGTGCATAATACGAGCACACAAAAAAAAGGGGGGGGGGCATCACCAAACAAACAGAAGACAGGTAGGCCTCGAATGCCCTTTGGTCACACGGTGACAGATGCTGGCTGGCTGGTGGACCCGGTCCATAGGAAGAGGACCGCGCAATTCATCATTCCGGTGAATGGAAATAAACGTTTCATGGGCGCATGAGTTGCGACTCCAAAACAGGTTTTCTTCGGATGCGGAAGGATTCTGAGACGGTGTTTGGTCGTCATTAGCCATTGTGCTCGGTGATGGTCTTTTCAGCGTCGCTTTTGTTGCGTTTAGCGCCGGTTTTCGGTTCTGTTTGTTTTATCTTCTGTTGTGGTGTGATGGACGGGGCTAGTGTGAGAATTTTAAGCTGCCGGGAGAGGCTTCCAGCATTAATTTATTGCTTCCGGAAGTGTATTGGCCGTTAAAACGTCCCTTCGAGCTTTAAATTCATTCCAACAATGATTATTAACGTTCTTATATTGGTACATTGGAGCAAGCAATCATGTACACCCTGAATGAATCGAAATGAAGTGATTCCTTTGGAAATACTGTCGAAAAACCTCAAAATCAAGTTTCTTGATGAAATATCCCGAGAAACCCCTCGAAATAACACATCTGGCAACTCTGGCATGCACCAAAATCAACTATTTCAAAGTGGATTTCTTGTATATTATTTTTTTTTTTTTGGGAATTTTCCATTTTATTATCCCTCCTATTATATATTTTTTTCCAAAGGAAATCAATTGAGTGATTTTTTTACATTAGAATTGTTTCAGCAGTTTTTTATCACAATTAAAATAATTATTTCCGAAAATTATGCAAGATTTCTCACAAAAAATCACATACATTATTTCCCGTTATTATTTTCGATCTGGAAACAGGTTTCAATAATTTTTTACGAAAACGATATGAAATATACCGAGAAACCCCCCAAAATAACACATCTGGCAACTCTGGCATGCACCAAATTCAACTATTTCAAAGTGGATTTCTTTTGACATAATATTTTTCAGAAAAATTTCATGTATATAATTTTTTTTGGAATTTTCCATTTTGTTATCTCTCCTATTATAATTTTTTTCTCACAATTAAAATAATCATTTCCGAAAATTATGCAAGATTTCCCACAAAAAAAATCGCCAAAATTGTTTTCCATCATTTTCGATCTGTAAATAGAATTCCACAGTGGCATTCGAAAAACGGACATCCTGTATACACGAATCCGTGCTCCGCTCAATTCCTCTTTCGATAATTTCGCAAAGCCCGAAGAAAACGATCGTACCGAAACAAAGTAGGTATCTCGTTATTTGAAGGTCTCACGGGATCGTTTCAGCCAATTCCCAAATTGGATGTAACCCGAGATGGTGATGATGATCCGGGGAGGCTGTGACCCACACAGACCGACCGACGTGCTGACATTTGAGCTTGACATTTGAAGGGAGGCGCCGCGCCCCGAAAAACAATTTAATTTCGACACGACGCGACGAAAAGAATAGATTAAAAAGGCGGAAGGGTCGTGATGCGTGCTTTTGTGTCGATGCATACAAACAATTCGTATTTACGCGCGATGCTCCATTGTTTTTCTTTGTTGTGATTCAATTAGGAGATGAGGTGACGCAATGCGTAACACTGAAACCGATATACGGAGGGTATAAATGTGGGTTTGCGACCTCAACCAATTGTGAGTCTTACGTATTTTGACGCGCTGATTCCGAAAATGGGGTCATTTGAACTCGTAGAGCTTCAGGAAGCTGAGAAAATCGCGAAAAACCCCAAAAAATACTAAAATATCGATGTTTTGCAACTCAAAAACGGATTCTTGGCCTTAATTCTACTACTATGACTATGAGCATAAGTTTTTCTTCAAGAAAACGTAATATTTGTCAATGGGTTACTGTTTCAGTGTTATACAAAGATATTATTTGTACATATTTATAATGAGTTTGTGGTTCAATTTGTAGAGAGTCGGCGTGCCACGATTGAATCTCGGGTTCAAAACCGATTGCCGCCTGCTTTTTTTTTATTTTTCTTCCTATGAAGACACGCCTCTTTCTGTTCAACTTTACGCGATCGGATAGATTCTCTCGCTGAGCCGCGAGGCGAGTTTCGATGCGATGCAGCGTTGCCGGTTGTAGTACTTTAGCAGGTGTTGTCATGAAGTCGATGTTGCCGGCTGTGCATTAAGTAAGGAGATCTACAGAGTTTTATGTCATTGTCAAGATGAATAACAGGGTGCTCTATAAAGGCCTAAAACTGGTACTCCGTCACGATTTCTTTTTCATGTGAAGGCTTCCAGCGTTATTAATTGGACTTTTCATGAGTTTTCTGTAAAATAACTGGTTTTTGAGAGTTTTTGAGGGTTTTTCTAGGTTTTTGGTGGTTTTTGATACTTTAATATATCGAAAACCACGTTTCATTAAGTTTCTACACTTAGACAGTCAGATTACGGAGATGAAGCTAAATTTGCGTATAAAATAAAATTCAGAATATTCATCGTGGACAGCTAAAAAGCGTCATGAAAATCACCGACCAATCCATGATTGATTGTTTACACGTCCCAACCAAACAACACACTGTCGAATGTTCCAACGACGACGCATTCGTACCAACGCAGTTCTTTGTAGGGTCTTCAAACTCTCCTCCTCGCTTAGTATTCAATCGACGCCGCTATTTTTGCTCTTTTATTTTGTGATGAGGCCGTACGTTGAATAACCAATGACACTCTTTCCCAATTCCATCGACGAGAAAGACGAAAGAATCCCAAACGCGTTACGCAAATCGTGCATATATTTTTTTAGTGTCGCAAGTCGTAGGAGGCTTTGACATGATGGGGTGTCGATTGTCTGTCATCGAAATATTTACGAAGAGTTTACTTTACGAGGGTCGTACCGAAAGATCGTCAAATAATTTGCACTAAACTTTGTTTATTCATTTTTTTGTTTGTTGATTTTTTGATTGTATTTTTTGATATCCCTGTGACGTGTCATTCTATTCTGCATTTTGTCTCTGAATTACCGTTATTTTTTTTAGGGAAATGTTTATATTTTATTTCGCAGCACTTAAGTGGAATCTACTTGTATCTACACCACTGAAACTAGAATCGGAGACGGGGTGTAATTTAGTTCTGTCACGCTACCACCCTCTCGCATGAATTGTTATTGTTATAATAATAATAATAATAAGCGTGCACATGTGTCGATTTCCTATGTGGAGAGTTCGGAGCTTTTATCGGACGATTGCATGATTGTGCGCTTTTTCAAAACAGGAGGACCTCCGATGATCAGCTGCTGCATGTCTTACATGCAGTCTATTTCATTAATTAATAACTATTAAACGTGCGATGATTTATTTACGATGCGTAACCTGAGCTACGAGATGCCTCTGGAAGTCTGGCCATTTCGAATTCGGTATATTTTCAGCTACAATTCTACAAAAAAATTGTGAAATAAAGGTGTTTTCTGCTGTCTTGATGGGAAGTGCCAAAAAAGTTATCCAATTGCTGACGTGATTCTGCTCGAATGACTAGTTGAAACGAATGAATCCAAAAAGGCTATTAAAGTTGAAGATTTTCCCTATACATCAATGACCTAGGATTTCTGGAAAAATATCAAAAATCAACGAAATGGCGTAGGTTTGAAAAAAAAGTGTTGTTTCGGGGGTAAAACTGATCGTTTTTTCAATAGCAAATTGACAATTTTCAACCAATCAAAAAGATTTAAGGTCATTTCATAGTAAACATATTCAAGAATACTCAGTTGAAATTTGAAGTCGATCTGTCAGTTCTTCTCTGAGTTGTGACGTCATCTCAATTAAGAAAAATGTCGTTTCGCGTTCAAACCGTTTTAAACTTGCGTTTGGCGCACTTTAGAAAGCTGCCATTCGAAAACTACTCAAAATACAATGTTGCCGCTTTCACAGGACATTATCGGAAGTACAAACTATCGAATGAGCCAATTGTCACACTGCTGAATTCGTCGATAATGTCGTTACGTAGTTATATCTGCATTAATCGTTAATTCGTCCCCCGAAGGGCTCGTGCTCATAAAACTAACGCCCTTATTGTCTCTCTCTCGTTTTCCCGCGGTCTCTGATGATGACGGACAGGTGACGGGGGAGACCATGGGCGGCACATAAAAAAAACATATTTTTCCACAGAGTAATTCTAGAATCTACACGGTGTTTCAGAATTGCACCGCAATATTCCGGGTACGCATTCTCCGGTACGAAAAAAGGAGAAAAGTTCCTATGAACGTGTGTCCCATCTCGATTATTAGCGGAGTCACAGGGTGTTGAAAGTTCAGAAAAAATTTGGTTTTCATTTTATTGTGCTTGATTGACTGCAGATGGAGCTTTAAAATTTTGTACGAGTATCAAGTAATAGGTGCTGCTTGATATGAAACTAAATGTTCCCCGAATACCATACAGGGTGTTGCATTTTGCGAGGTCTCAATCCATAAAAGCCTCGAGAAAAACTAGCTCGTACGCCACTGGTGAATTTTGATATTTTTCTCAAGTTCTTCAACCTATTACCTTGATTTTATCTCTTTTGACTTTTGGTCGAATTCCGTTCGGTTTCCTCAGAATTAATTAATTTGTAAATTGGCGCAAAGTTACGTACTCTGAAATGTTCAAACTATTTCGATATTTGACATTAATTGAAGCATCAAAATTAAATAAAAGAGGAATGTATCGACGAATGTTTAGAGGAATTGTTGGAAGTGGTCAACGTCACCCATCGGGTTGTTAATTTCCGAAACAATGGGCAGTACCGCCTCCTCCTAAAAGGTACTACCACTGCACGTATACCAGTAGTAGTGAGTACCACGGAGGAGATATGGGCTAGGGACACACCTGAGCCGATCCGAACGTCCGTCCGTTGGCGATGCGGCCGTTTCCTTACATGCGACTTCCGATTCCAATCGCCACGGGCAGGGACGGATCCAGGGTTTTTTTTATTATTTTCGAGACCCACAACAACAATTTACTATATTTGAAGTCAACTGTTTATTGGAGGAAGATAGTTTGACAGCTCGATGTGTCACGATTTCGATCATGAATACAAGGTGACTCGAAATGGAAATGACTGTTCAAAGTCTGTTCGTTCAACATTGAAATTGGTGAGCAACTTCGTAATCTTACACATGAACTCATGTTTAAACACCAATCTTATCGATTCTCACAGTATTAATGATAAAAAATAAGACCGTCAGAATCGCAAGTATATTTTCGTGTCTCCCTTAGGCCGGTCCTGTCGCCTTTATCGTCGCAGGAGGAACGTTAAAAGTCTTCTCATGCCTTGGAGACTCGAACTTCTCAGATAGGTGGATGTATTATTTCTTCATGATGTGGTGACGATATACAGCAGGAAGTGCCGTCAAGTACTTTTGTTTGTTCTTTCGAATTGAATGTAGATTCGGAGGAAGAGGTACTCTTACCACTTCCCAGGTCATGTTTTTTCTGTTACTCAACCACGAAAACGTCGAAGGGTCCAACAATTCCATGATTTATTTGATTATTTTTGTTCATTAATGACGTCATCAAGGGAATTAACAGATGAAGAATTAGGCAATTCTCCCGGTTTTTTTTTAAGAAAGTTCTCGATAGAATGTATCGAGGTTTTTTTGACATGATGAGGTATATTTTCAGCTTTATTTTCGAAAGTGAAAACTATCGAATACGCTAAATAGCTAATTATTTTTCAATAAAAGGTAATAAGGTGGAAATGTGAAAGGAAAAAGTTTCCAAAAATCACGTTTCCAGTGTTTTGAAGTAATTCCTTCAATTTCTATATCCAAATTTCGTTCGACCAGAGAAATTTCAATAAATCAATATTGTATTGAATGGAATTCCACACTTTTACCATACTATTGACTAATTATGATTGGTTTTACGTCCGAATCGGTTTCTCTAAAAGAATTCAACACTCGCAATGATAATTTATGTTTCGTGCAACTCGCCACGAAGAAGATATTTTCACTTCTCGATCGTACAAGGCAACGTGGAAATGCGTTATGAATTCATACAGGCAGCAAACAATCCTTCCACGATTCCTTCCACTTGTTGCGTACTTTACGAACGCCCCTGTATATTCGAATGTGACATCAATCATCACATTTTAGGCTGCATGAACAGGAAAAGAATACGACATATTACTTATGCATCATCGTCACCATCGAAATAGATGGATGTCCGTTATCCCGTTAGCCGTGGCCGCTACACGCCAAACAAACACGCATCGACCCTCGATGTTGATCGACGTTGGCGGTGCCGCCTTCTAGGATGCGTGGTGCGGTACCCGTTTCCTGGACACCCCGATTGGCAGGCTGGACACGAACGCCGAAGAAGAAGAAGAAGCGGAGAGCGCACAGGACGCTAACGGTGTCTCGTACGCTTTACGACGTCCAGCGTACACGACGATATCTCCTGGCTATAGCGTGTACATGTCTTCTCAATCGCATCTTCGATATAACAGCGTTACTATGGCGACTATGGGTTGTTATGGCAACGCCGAGTCGTCATAGCAACCAGGTAATCAAACGTAGACGTCGTCTATGATGAGTGTAGTTGAATGACGGGTAACTTTTTGAACAAATGCGTATAGTTTTAGGTTATGGCCTTATTCGTTCCGAATAACTTAGTTATTGTGAAAATGCATACAGGTATTTCAACCAGCCATCTTATTCGTAATTAACATGAAAACACGCATCATTTATACGTCGTTATGGATAATAAATACGTACAAAACAATAAACAATCTGCTTATCAGTGTTTACGTTTTTCAGGAATGAGGTTAATTGGAATTCTCGTTGTTTCAGTACGTGAATTTAGAGATAGTCTTGGAAGTATGTTAGTCAGACTTGAAAAACGAATTGAAAGGTAACCGAATCTGATGTGTAAACTGTCTTCCTTAAATAAATAGACTATGGTATAGGCGTAAATATCAAAGCCTACTCGATGATTTCTGATCACGGAGTGTGAAATATTCGTCGTCAATTTCGTAGTAAAGGTACCGTTCATCGCCTACTTTTCGTCATCATCGACAAAGCACGCTAGATAAAAGTATAGGGGACGCATCAGCCAGGGCCGCCTAATGATGTGTTGGACGGACGACAAACGACAGACGTCCATCCCATCTTCGGATCGTATAGTTGGCAGTTGAGGCACGCGTTCGCATTCGACGGTGAAAGGCGGAAATCATGTCATTAACTTCTTCTTCTTCTTCTTTTTTCTTCTGTCTTTTTCGATATCTCGTTACGATAGACGGGCTGCGTTAGTACAGTCGATGGCACTGAATTTTTTTCGACGTTTCTCGATTAGGCAGCAGAGAATCTACTTTTGACAGGGTGTTTTTTTTTTGACGTTTTCCACAGTATTTGAATTAAATAAACCCTAAACAAAGTGATCGATCGTTATTTCATTTTTTTCTAATTACGATTACACTGAATATTGGACTATGCCAGTGTGAAACTAGATATTCACGGCTTGACTTGAAATCAAGTCAAGTTCAAGTCAAGTAGTTTCTCAAAATATCAAGCTACTTGACTTGATGAATTTCCATGCGAAACTGTTGAAAGATAAGTTTTTTATGCTTTCGAAAATATTCTGTGCAAGCGTAGCTTGAATGGCGGCGTTCTAAAGAGCGACCTCTCGCGGATTCAAATCGCGATAACTGAAACTCTAAAGAGTTTTTCTCGAAACGACGTCGTAACTCGAAGCTATGAAAAACTCCTGACACGTTATTGAAGACGGCGAATTACCCGTACTACGAAAACAGTCAATCATTTGTTTCAATAGCTAGCTAGATAAGTATATTTTTCGCAATCGTTCGTCGTATACGACATCAAACGAGCACTTTGCTCAACCACTAGTAAGATAGTGAGTGATGTCGAAGTGGACGCCCACGAAAGCAGCACCAGGAAAAGATGCCATCATCCGTATACAGGGCGTCTCCGCCCATCACGCCAATTATTACCACATATACGTTTAAAGATAGTTTTCTTTTTTTTGGTTTCGCGTTCGTCATTTCAAGTAATTTGTTGTGTAACAACTGTCGACCAGTTATCTGAACCATGCCCATGTATAGTGTCCGTGCTCCAAGTATACAGGGTGTGCATTTTATAGAAAATTAATAGATTCTCGCAAAAATCCATGGGGACGTCAAAATGTGCATTGTTTAATTAGAGATTCATCAAGTCAAGTAGCTTGAATATCAAGTCAAGCCGTGAATCTCTATCTTTGATGTGATGACGAACATGTTCGAAAAACAATTGCTTCCGAAATGCTGTTTAGTTATTTTAGAAGAATGCGTTTATCTTCACCTACTTATATTGCAATTCCAATGATAACGAATTGAAGAATGTTGATTCTGAATGGAAAAATATGCATATTCATGATTACCAACAATGAGCAGAAAAAAATATAGGTAGGTATTTATCAAAATATGCATATCTATACAGTAATCAGTAGATATCTATACCTTTTTTGCTAATAATATCTACAATAATCTCGACTAACTATTTCATGAACACTCTGTATAGAGAAGCGTGTACGAATTATGATTATGCGACACTCGATGATGTTATTGACCGATTTAGTAGTTGTAAACTATTCACTATTCGGTATTCTATTCGGTATAGATAGATATTTGCAGGATATTCGACTAACCAATATCTGATAGACTGGAATGAATTTCGCTGAATCGTCCGCGATATATCCGATTACTTATACCGGATGCTCTGTAAATACTTGTGTTTTTCCATCATCGACATCACTTTCATCGTGCAATTCAAGATATTGTCATTTTTTTGTTGATATTAATTTTTATTTGCTATAAAAGTGTGATGTGTGATGAATTACCATTCAAAGTTTCATCACAACTACTTACTAAGTACGAATTCACTTCTATTTATGACGTATTTGTAACTGTCAATAATGAAAATGAGTTTTGGAAAGAATGAAATTTAATGCTTCAAACTTTAATGCTTCGCTCCAAATTTTGCAATTTTTCTAATAATCAATCTCATCTCATCAAACTGAAAGGTATGAAATATGGTTTTGAATGAAGAACTCTTGTAGGAATAGGTCACTTTTCGTACTTAGCAGTACCTAGAAATACGCTCTTTTTTTTCGATATTCAACCTAACCTAACCTAACCTAAATTATCTCAACATAAATCCAATTCTTATCCATAACAGTTGCATACGATTCCAAAAAACCGAACCTAGAGCATATCTGACAATCCGTAACGAAAAGTATTTCCATTCGTGGTGTGCCGATGCATCGGCCATCGAGTAGAACGAAAGAGGAGGAGCATGGACCACGCAGCATCCCCGCTACTGGTCCGAATCTGCAGCGGAAGCGGCGAATCGCTGCACATCTCGAACAATCCCCGATCCAATGAGACGAAACCGATGAAATAATCACCGACGCACGGGAAACGGCTTTTTGTTTCGTCTCCGAATAGACCGGTTAGTACGGGAGGTGGGCTCGAAACATTTTCTGGCACGACTTATTATTTTCCTCGTATTATATCACAACCCTACATTCGAAATACAAAGAGATACTTCGATATTCATTCTCCTCGATGCATCTCCTCTTTTCACATTTTTTTATCAGCAATAAAGTTCACGTCAACCAATCTATCACCCTGTATACACCAATAGTTTATGTTACAGCTCTACGCCAACTCAGATGTCATACTTGCACGTATCCACATTCCACATCATTGGCAAGGCATCAAGCAAGCGGGATGGGTCGATCTCTCTATCTCTATCTCCCTCTCTCTCTCGTCTCTCTCTCTTATCAGCCCAGGCATATAAGCATTTGTGCATATTGATTGGGGAGTGAGTGCGACACCGACAGACCGATGCGATTTAATTATTTATTGTGGTTTTTTCGAATTTGTTGTCTAGATCTGCGTTCTAGGTTTGACGACATGATAAATTTCGCTTCTGTTGTCATGCACAGGATTAAAAAAAGTGATGCAACTGTTTCTAATGACGTAAAAGAGTTTGTGACACTCGAATTGATATTCCAGAAAATAGAATTTGCTCAATTCAAAACAAAAGCACACAGTTTATCATTGTAATATCAGCTCTAGAAATAGTTGTGCTTTGAACTACACCTAATTGGTGTCAAAAATATTGCTAACCACTAAACGACTGTTTTTCTAGTGTGACAAATGACTTCCCAAGTTTGATTCATGGATTCACGTTGAACTGATGTCGATTACTTATATTTTCACTATTACACAATCGATAGTAAACTTTTGATTCGAAATTTGGTTATGTGTACGAATGGTCGGTGGTCTACACACCGCCTATTGATTATTCAACTTTTTGTCAGGTCAACGAGCACAGAGCACATCACATATTTATGTAAGTAGACATATGCATGTTCTTTTCGAACGAGAAGCTCTAGCAGAGAGAGAAAAATATGAAAGCATTCCTGCTGCATACCAGGACAGAGTTGTACCATGTTCTGAATGGTAATCAGGGAATTTGTAACAGAATAAACACTTTCATCACGTCAAAAGTACCCTACATATTACGAGATACAATGTATTCAAGTATCGCTTCTGTCACATTTCCTGGCAATTTTTAAGGCATCGCTCGTTCTGTAGATATCTCGTTCTGTCGCAATATCGGAAGAATCCTTGCAAGTTGAGAAGCCCCCCAACGCATCATGTGGACCTAACATCCTATTACCTACATCCTGGCTCATCCTCTTAATGCTGTTGTGTTCCGAACAGATCCAAAGGTCACTACACTACGAAGCGAATGCTACGATTCCAACATATCTTTCATATTTCACGTATCTGCTACGATATCAGCATAAACAATTATTAAAATAGAAACTCACAACACTCACTAAGAAGGGAAAAGATCGAATACAATATTGAGGTTAAGTTTGCCCTTTGAAGCAGTTGCAAAAAAAGCGGTAAACTTTCATTTGAATTGTCAAATCGTTTGACATTTCATCAACGCTGTGTGTTCACTTTCAAATGTACCCGATTCAAACGGTCAACAATTCAAGATTCATCCCGTAAATCGTAGATATACCTCTTACGTGACGTGACTCAAATATTTGTATAATCGAAACTGTGAGAAAATGTTCGATGAAATCGTTCTATTCAAATCTAAACGATTTTCGTGGTACGAGAAATTACTCATTCGTGAAATGTTTCACTTAGCGAGATGATAGCTAGTCTCTCATCTCTGAATCAAATGCTGCCGCATTGTACAGTTTCTTTTCATTTCGTTCAATTTGCGGTTGGAGCTAATCGTGCACGAAAATGGAATTGTGACAATTGTGTGAATTTTTCACACACAATATGTTCATATTGCTCGCAACATAACATGAACTGAATCTTTTATTCATTCAACAGTATATGTTTCCGTTTACTCTTGACACTCATTGTTGAATTTTTGATAATTTGGCTGATCACAGTGTTATGATTTCAGTTCATGTAGCACCACCTGTGAGTGATTCTTGAAAGCTTATCAATAATAATGATAGTTATCTGCTGTGAAATGGACGAAAGACGAAAACTGTACAGTGATTGGGGAGCAGCTGTTGCTACTTGTGCTTTTTTCCGCTGGATAGCGCCACACAAATTAAGGGGGTGTACCACCACCCTGACATTCTAAATGTTAACGTTTGTAAAACAACTTCAATTTTCCGAAAACTTGTTTTCAATTTATCGTTGAGTTAAATTTTTTCCGAATCGATAAGCTATTCGGAATGTGGAAATATGGTGCTGGTTGTGTAATTATCGGAACGACCGTTTATGGCTTGATGTGAGTAACACACACACACGATTAATATTTATTTGTGAAAACAACAAAACGGGTAGCTGATTGAATTTGTCAATTGAAACGAAACCACCAGTTTCAATCAAGATTACATCGTTGGTATAATTTTCTTCTCAGTAAGTACTTTGCTGGAGGAGTCTGCCGTTGTTCTGCTAGGTTAGACGGTCAGGTTATCGTGATAACAGGTGCTAATTCTGGCATCGGTAAAGCACTGGCTCTTGAGCTGGCAGAAAGAGGTGCGTACTCTCTATACGAAGTTACGATGAAAACGTTCTTTTCGGTTTACGTATTTCAGGTGCTACACTAGTACTCGCGTGTAGAAATACAAACGAAGGTTTGAATGCCAAGACATTCATAATAACACAACTCAAGAAAGACAATGTCAACATTTTCGTCAAGCATTTAGACTTGTGTAGCATTTCGAGTGTGCTGAAATTCTCTGAGAATTTGATCCAAGAATTCGATGAGATATTTGCTCTAGTGAACAATGCAGCTGTCTTTTATCATCCCCAATATCTAACAGAAGATGGATATGAAATAACTCTGCAGACGAATTATTTGAGTAATGAATTCCGTGCTGTGTTTCCTCCATCACTGGATTGTTATTTTCAGGTCATTTTATTCTTACTCATCATCTATTAGTTTTGCTGAAGAAATCAGTGCATGCTCGAATAGTGAATGTCGTATCAGAGGCACACAGACTACCCAATTTATACGATTTGAAAGCTATCACAACGTGTCAGACTGAATTCAGAGACCATTTCGTCTCGTACGGAGTCTCGAAACTTGCACTAATTCTGTTCACCAAGGAACTATCGAAGAAACTGAGAAGTAAGGGCATCGACAGCTCTGTCTGGTGTGTAACAATGTTCTGCATTTTCAGACACCAACATCATCGTGAACGCAGTGAATCCTGGAAACGTGGAGACTCCCATCTTCAGGAATTTCCCTCTGCTCAGTAACAGTTGGTTGTACGCCCTCCAGAAGCCGTTACGGTTGATCCTGGTGAAATCCCCGCGACAAGGAGCCCAAACCCTGTTGCACGCCCTTCTAACCACCAACCGATCCACGGGGCAATACTACGA
This sequence comes from Plagiodera versicolora, assembly GCA_037013635.1. Classification (NCBI taxonomy): domain Eukaryota; kingdom Metazoa; phylum Arthropoda; class Insecta; order Coleoptera; family Chrysomelidae; genus Plagiodera; species Plagiodera versicolora. The sequence continues at coordinate 10,551,745 of CM072989.1, forward strand.
GGACTGCAAGCTGGCTCTGCCCAGCCCCATAGCAGCCAACGACAAGACAGCCTCCGAGTACTACCAACTCACGTTGGAGGTGCTGGCCGACAAGTTCAACACGGAATCGGATTGCTAGGTGGTGGAAGGAAATGTCCGAGGAGTGGGTTTCGCCGGACGGGAGGATTCGCAAAGTGGTGGTCAGCGGGGGGGGGAAGTGGGGCAGGAAACCGAGCGAGAACAGTCGATGCACGGTGAACATCACAGAGAGCCCTCTGCTGGCGGAGTTTCGGGAGACGGTGGTGACTGTGGGGGATGGGGACGGGGATCTGTGGAGGACTCTGGATGTTTGCTTGTGCACGATGAGCGTGGGGGAGAAATCGAGGTTCACCTGCGACGGGATGTGTTTAGTGGTGGAACTGTTGGATGTGGGGTTTGACGGTTTCCTCTTCGAATGGGACGCCAGCAAGAAGTACGGCCTAGCCATGCACCACAAGGAGAAGGGTGTGCAGTTGTTCAAGGAAAAACGAAGCAGGGAAAGTGCTTTCAGATTTTCGAAAGCTCTGAAAATCCTCCATTCCATCCCGATGGACATCGAAAATCCCCCCAGCATAGTGGATGGTGTGAGTTCGAGTGATATAGACAGTCTGAAGGGCACTTTGTACAACAATTTGGCCTCTTGCTACTACAGGAACCGAATTTGGCACAAGGTCGTAGATTTATGCAACAAAGTTTTCACTTATGATGATTCAAATGTGAAGGCCTTGTTCAGAATCGGAGTGGCATATCATAATGATGGCATCCTGGAGGAAGCCTTCAAAGCATTGAGTAGGGCTCTCGAAATCGAACCCGATAACAAGGCTTGTGCGGAACATCTCTATCTGGTGAAGGCAGATATGAGGAACGAACAAATCAAAGTGAATGCCATGGTGAAAAAAATGTTTATTCGATAGATTTATTTCATTAATTTCTCATAATATCTACCACAAATGGAACTGAAATTTTCTTTCTTTCTCATTTCAATATTTACTACATTGTGGGAAATAATTTTTGCAATCCTATACTAAGGTCTTGGGAATTGATCAAAATATTATTGTGCATGTGTTCTATAAAGTTGTTGTTTTTTCTTTTTGAAACAGTAAAACGCTATGAAAATATCATTGTTTTATTACTAAAACCAATTACACATTTCAAAGTATATAAAACAAAAGATAAACTTGAGCTCAACCATGCACCAATTTGTTCATAATACAACTTATATTCGTCCTAGTTGACACTTGACGTAAAATCGATCATAGTTTCTAGAAAGAGTCGATGAAAATAGAGTAACGGTAGCCGTAATGCGAATTGATGTTTCGAAATAGAGACGGTCGATTACATCTGAAAATGGCACAGTAATACTTGAACGATCCTACAGCTTTGACACATCAATTACAAATCATCATTCTAGTGGCATTTCGGGAACTGAACCGAGTACAGCTTAATTTGTAGTAATCGAACTGCTTTGCATCTTTCAGCGTCAACACCGAAAACTAATTTCAACTCGTTCCTACATATTACATATATCGAAAGCGACCTACCTCATTTCTCTGATAATCCGTTTACATAAACTCTCGATATTCTCTACCCTATCAACTAAATTTACGCCTAATAAACCTTATTGGGAAGTGACAACATATCAACTTTAATGAACTCGTAACTATTTATATATGTATACCTATCTATCGATTAATATATGAGGCACTTCGGTGTGAAAATATTGCAACGTTACTAGAACTTTACGAATTTTATTAGTTCAGCGTTAGAAAATTTTGAGGGCTTACCAAAATGAATGAATGAAAACTAGAAATAGACGGTGCCTAAAATAACAAACAAAACACTATAAGCTTCGTGTAGGTGAAAAACCGGAATATTTGCCGATAACTTTGTATATCGTACCTATGCTTAAAATTTGTTTGAAACGCATGAGAAAAAAAACGTGGAATATATAAAATGCCCAATTCGATAAAATACTAAAGTGTCTATGTGCATCATCGATCAACAAATGATGAAAAAAAAATACCAAAAATAAAAAAGCTTCCCTACGAGACTAACAAAAAGGTGCAGAACGATTCAACAGTGAAATGAACGACGATGAATGGTATAGGTATAAAAGGCTTGCCGAATTTCGAGACGAGTTCGAATAAGCTACAAATTCACGATTGAAAATTTGTGTGTCTGTCATGTAATTCAGCATCTTCGAACGACGATAATAAAATTCATATTGTTACTTGAAATAAATACGATAATAAAACTGCACCCCCTTATAATACCATAAACATTGCCAAGTTATCACAATATAATATTAGATAATTTTTTTTTTTAAGAAAGAAAAACAAAGTCGTGTCACATACAGAAATATTATACATATATATATATACACACAGCACGGAGCACGCGGCGAATTGAACATGACGACGGCAAGAGATAACAATCCACAGGGTGTTTTGTTGTCGTTTGTTCTTCTAGGTGTGGCGATAGCACGAGAGAAAATTTCCTCGTCTCCTTCTTCTATTCGTAACAACAACAACATCGATAATAATGATAATAGTAGTAGTAGTAGTAGAGTGATGGTCGAGCGAGCGATCGATCACGCATCCCTTTTAGTGCCGCCGCCGCCGCCACCGCCGCCGTTCATCGCGATCTTCGTGGCCGTCTTCAGAGTCCGTTCAGCTGCTCCGGCAGCCATTTGTTGCATACCGTTTTCGACGTAGCCTTGTAGGAGGTTCTTCATGAACTGAAATCACGTCCGCACACTCACATAAACAGAATTTCGCAAATTTTTATGGTCGACGATATAATAAAACAGCGAGGCAGCTGAAAATTCATCATTCGGAGCACGAAAACTACCGGTAAAAGCAGTGATAAAGCTTTACATGCCCACGTGAAGCCGTCCTGTCATCCTGTCTGTTCTGGAATGAAATTAACACCGAAAAAAAACATTTTCGAATCGAAAATTACGGGAAAAAACGCCTACAATCGCCAATTGATAAGGTTTGCAAATATATACATATATTTTCGAATGTTCGAACAATCGCTATTCTAAGGTGAAAGCGAGAACCGAGTATACAGGGTGTTTCAGAATTGCCCGTCAATATTTCACAGGGGCGTTTTCATCTCTGGTACGAAATAAGCAGAAAAAAAAGTTCCTACGAACGAGTCCGTGTTCGATATCGATTATTAGCCGAGTTACACGATGAAATAAAATATGCAATATTGTGCAATATTGCCGGGCAATTCGGAAACACCCTGTACAATTTCCGTAGTCAATCGACGACGACGATTCGCAAATCATGCAGAAAAATATGGAGTTCGTCATACGTACGGTGTTTTCTTTGCTTTCTTTTTCTGAAATAGGCATGCTAGAAAAGGGAACAAACGGAATATCGATTAGTAGTAACAATAATAAGTGGGGGGAGGGGAGGAGGGAACAAAACGACACTCACGTTCTCCCACAGGAAGGTGGCCGTCTCGTCGATGTAGGAGCCGACCTCGCGCATCTCCCCGCTGTACCTCACGTACGCCCACGTGCCCAGCGTGAGGAAGGCCACGGCCATGCCCATGTTGCAAATGTTGGCCAGCGAGTAGAGGCCGACGAAGCCGAAAATGCCGGACGAGACGTAGAAGAGGACGGCCAAGGCGAAGAAGACGGCGGGCGTGCGGGCCGACTTGAAGATGTTCTTGCCCTCGTTGTGGGCCTTGAACTGGACGAACGTCTCCTCGATGTCCTGTCGAAAAACACGCACACACACGTTAATGGACAGGCACGGGAGGAGGAGAAAAAGTCGAGCGACGCACCTTCTCCAACTGCTCCTTGTACGTTTGACTAAACTCGTCGCCGCCCATTTTCTTCTTGCTGCTGAACTGCACGATGGCCTTGTCCTTCACTCTGCGATGCTCCGATTCGATCGTTTCCGTGTTCAGGTAGGGTTTCGTGCCGCCGCAAATCTCCTCCATCATGGCCACGTAGACGTCTTTGGCGTCCGCCACGGCCGCCAAGTTGTTCGCCTCGGCGGTCGCCTATCCAATTTCCGGAAAAAACACAAAACAATTTCGCTACACTCAACTTTCTATTACATAATTTTTAAAATGCTGCTCGATGTTGCATGAATCCTCGTCGTTTTTATTATCGCATGAAACCGACTTTACATTCGACGCCGCTCGATTCTTAACTCACCAAAACTATAATTGAATTATAGCGAATATCGTGAATTTCCCTCTATTTTTTTTCCTTCGACAAAAGTGGCAATTTCCCGTAAATTAAAAAAAAAATGGCCATCCAGTTCTTACCACGAGCATCGATTTCGGTTCCGGCAGCTCGTTCCCTTCGTATATTTGCATGTAAGACTTGCAGTACTGAACGAAATCTCGCACCTTCACCTTGTCCCCGTTGATCTTCTTCAGCACCAAGTTCTCCGGGCTCAACAACATCGGAACGAGTATCTTCAAGTTGTCCCTGAACTCCGGATCGATTTCTGGAAAATCACACGGAAACGTCTCGCCCTGTATTCGACAATTCTCTCGATTGCTCGGGAACGACGTGGGGACGGGAAGGAAAAGGACAGAGTATGGGGGGAGCGCCATCTCACCTGCGAGTCGTCCGTCGAAATTGGGATTGGTGGCCACTTTGATGCCCGGATGGGGCATGAGGAAGCACGCGATTTCCGTGAAACAGGAGCTGATGTGCCGTCTGAGCGACTGCAATTCCGAGTGTTGGTGTTCGTTGACCTCGAGACGTTTCTGGAGGATTTGCTGGCCGCCGACGGCGCCGTACGGGGCCTCGTACGGGAACCGCCAGTCTCTCACGAGGAACTGCAACCGTTGGAAGGGAGTCGTGCCCGAATCGGCCAGTGCCAGTCGGCCGTATTCCGTGAAGAGCTGCAAAAAATTCATCGGGCCCGTGGAATGGAGAAAACAAAACGTTCAGGCTTCGAGAACAAATAAATCATTTCACTTGTTTATTCATCTCTTTCGAGTTTTTCCAATGCACGCACAAACCTGTAAATGTTGCAGATCGTCTTCTTGTATATTGCTCGACAAATTATAGATTTGAACTGAACTCAGCATTGTACTTAGGGCAAATATGGTGGCACATTCTTTAACGGTGCTTTTGCTGTCCCACGTGCCTTGGGTGTCGAATAAAAGTACGGCAACCTACAAATATTGCACTATGGAAACATTCAATACACCATCAGGATGGGAAATATTGACCTTCTCTCCGGAGATGAGTTCAGTTGTGAAAACTTGTGACCACATCAGAATTCCAGTGGTATCTCTTTCCGAACCACCTTTCCAAGAAAACCCTTCCAGAGGAGCATCCTCTGATCCAACCCATTCCGATGTATTTTGCTTCAAAACATACTAGACAACAAACCAAACTCATAAATATACTCTCCTGGAAAAGTGTTCAGATGTGTTACCTTTGCATTCATATATCTCAAAAAGAAATCCAGCAAAAATGATTTTCCGTGTCGAAAAGCTCCAGCGACCGAGACAACAACAACATATCGATCTTTTAATTCATCACGCATAAGCACTTTAGTGAGGGATTCTTCATCTAACCTAAATGAGTGATCATCATTTGTGACAACTATGGGAACAGCATGAGGTTTACTCATGGTATCTTCGCACTCGAGTTCATCTGAAACATAAAATCGCGAATCTGCATCAAATAAACAACAATAAATTAGCTGTTATTACTGCAGAAATGCCAAAATCGAATATCGAAAATAGAATCATTAATTCATTATTACGATGGAATTTGACCTATTGTGCTGATGCGAGAATAAGCATAAATTTAAGTGTTGAATTGGAACCTGCGTAATTTTGGCATTCATATTTTTCTATACGAATGGAAAAATATGAATGCCAAAAATTACGCAGGTTCCAATTCAACACTTAAATTTATGCTTATTCTCGCATCAGCACAATAGGTCAAATTCCATCGTAATAATGAATTAATGATTCTATTTCTATACGAATGAACACAGCCAGCACCGTCCAGTGGTCCTCGAGGTTGGAATCAAGATCCCGATAATTCACTCCGTACCCAGGCCGAGGTGGAACCTTGGAAAGGCCCAGTGGGATAAATTTGCTGCCCAGCTGGATAAAGTCGTCAGATGGATCCCTCCAGTAAGCAGTAATTATAACAGATTCGCAAAAGCCATAATAACAACGGCGAAAAAGTATATACCCCGAGGCTTCCGCCGTGAATACATACCAGGATGGAGTGCTGAGACGGAGCAACTTTACCAGGAATTCCAGAACAATGGAGACCCCGAGATAGCTGATGAGCTCCTCAACCGCCTGGACACAGAACGCCTTAAAAAATGGGAAGAAACGACAGGCAACATGGACTTTAAGAGATCCAGTCGGAAGGCCTGGAGCCTCTTGAAGAAGCTAGGTAGCTCTAACCCACCCACCCGCGAACCACCGGAAGTATCAGCTGACCAAATCGCTGCACGAGTAATAGCGCTCTCTAAGGCTCCGAGCATAAGACAACAAAACAAACATATTAAGAAACAATTGACACTCCGCCGCCATATAACAGCAGCCCACCCTGAGTACTCTAGATCTTTCACTGTGGAAGAGGTAAATAAGGCACTGGAAGACACACAGTCTGGCAAAGCACCCGGATTCGACGGAATTCACCCAGAATTCCTTAAAAACTGTGGAAAGCACGCTAGGATGTGGCTGAGCAAATTTTATTCTGACATCCTAATGACAGGCCACGTCCCAACGGAACTTAAGAAATCCAAAATAATCGCAATCCTAAAACCAAACAAACCCAAGAACCTGCCTGAAAGCTTCCGCCCAATAGCCTTATTGAGCTCATGCTACAAGCTCATGGAAAGGATGCTACTAAACCGACTGGGACCAACGATAATGGAGCATGTTCCCATTGAACAGGCCGGGTTCAGGCCCCATCGTAGCTGTGCCGACCAGGTGCTCAGCTTAACAACACACATTGAAGCAGGGTTTCAAAAACAACTGAAGACAACTGTGGTGTTCGTCGACCTTACTGCAGCATACGACACGGTCTGGAGAGAGGGACTCCTCTACAAGTTTCTCAACATGGTACCGTGCAGCCGAATAGCATCCCTGTTGAACAACATGCTAAGCGACAGGCCTTTCCAAATAATAACGGGAGGGAGCAAGAGCAAAATGAGACATCTCAATAACGGACTGCCTCAGGGCTCGGTACTCGCACCTGTCTTGTTCAATACATACATTTCCGACATGCCACACACAACGTCAAGAAAGTTCGGATATGCTGATGATCTGGCTCTCGCATCGCGGAGTAAAACCATAGAGGAGGCCAGTAACACGCTGACGGAAGATCTGGCCATGCTGGGGGGATACTTCGCCGATTGGAGACTAATCCCTAATATGAATAAAACTGAAGTGATGTGCTTCCACCTAAATAACAAACAAGCACGACTAGAACCCCAAGTGTACTTCAACAATAATTTACTACGCTACAATCCCTACCCAAAATATCTAGGGATAACTATGGACCGAACTCTTTCATACAAAAAACACCTAGAGAACACCGCAGCTAAAATAAACACCAGAAATAATATAATCCACAAACTCTGCGGTACTACTTGGGGCGCGAAAGCATCCACCCTCAAAACTTCAGCCCTTAGCCTTGTTTACTCCGTAGCCGAATATTGTGCCCCAGTCTGGCTAAACAGCTGCCATGTGAAGACTATCGACACCAAACTCAACGAGACAATGAGAACGATCAGCGGATGTCTGAAAAGCACACCCTTGCCCTGGCTTCCGGTTCTGAGCAATATTGCACCTCCCACCATCCGCAGACAAGAGGGCTTAGTTAGGGAATATAATAAAATAATATCAAACTTCCTACTCCCAGTGCACAGTGACCTTCCCGATGCTGGCTTGCAGAGACTGAAATCTAGAAACCCCCCCCTACCACTAGCAGAACAACTTGTGGGAGAGAATTTCAACTTGACCGATAAATGGAAAGAAAACTGGGAAGCCTCGAAGCCGGCCCAAGCAGTCCATGTAACCGATCCTACAGTACCCCTACCAGGAATGGAGCTCCCTCGCCTTGAGTGGAAAACACTCAACAGGATAAGAACGTCCCACGGCATCTGCCGTGACTCGTTCTATAAATGGGGACTCACTGATACCCCGACTTGTGACTGCGGAGAACCTCGCCAGACTGTTCACCACATTGCAACTGAGTGCCCCCTCACAGCATATGGAGGAGAGGAGAGCGACTTCTTTGAGGCCACCGACTCTGTGCTGGACTGGATTAATGGCCTTGATTTTAAAATTTAATTTTTAATTTTGCTGCACATATGGTTTTATTAAGTTGTCTGTACTATTGTATCCTCTGTCATATTATGTGAATTTGTATTTGTGACATTTCTCTCAAGAACTAAATCCATGTAAGCCATACGCTAAATAAATAAATAAATATACGAATGAAATTCTGCACAAAGGATAAGTCAGCCTGTTAGTTTTTCCCTATCTAAATGAATTGCAATAACAAGTACTTGAATACCTTCTGTCGAGTGACCTTTTTTCGGGAACTGTCTACGTTGCCTCACTTCGGACATTTTAAAACTAATAATTCTGAATTTTTCTACACACAAAACTTTTTACTTTTTCTTGACACTTTGAAAACTTACAAAACATCTGACATTTCGCGTCTAGTAGTTGAACATATGGAACAAGTCTGACGTCTGATTATGACAAGACTTCGGATAAAGCATTTGCCCTGACGTCATAGCCAATCATAGCAATCGAATGACAACGTCCGACGAACAAAATACAAATTTTCGAGGATGTGTCACCTTCAGACCTGAAAGACATCGATGTTGTTACGTGCCGCAGATGCTTTATGCCAAAGATGTTATCACAAGGAATATATTTATAAACAGCCCATAATGATAAATTTGTCAGGATACGTCCAACGTCAATACGTGTATGTTAACCTCCGTGCCTCGACTGTCTAATGTCTATTGTCTTATTTGTCTAATAAATATAAGAAACCGTACTGCAATTTTATACCGTGTGGTTATCAATATCAAACGAATTCACTCGTATCGTGAAATAGTTTATGGCTTTCTACAACAAAATCGTACTGTCTGCTATATCTCCTTTGTCAACAATCTGGAAAGGGTTAGTGTGGATTTTGTAACTCACAACTTGTGAGAGAAAATATAACGATCGTTTTCAGCTTCGCTACGATGGCTACAAACGGAAAAGTTCCTCGTATTATGAAAACAATTGGAACTCACAGTGGAGTCTTTCATTGTGATGAGGCTTTAGCTTGTTTTATGTTGAAACAGCTTCCAGAATACAATGACGCAGAAATTTTGAGAACACGAGATCCTAAAGTATGTTGTATTTTTATTATTATTGTACGATGTAAAGTGGTCAACAGGTTTTAGAAAAATGTGATATAGTAGTGGATGTAGGTGGTGAATATAATCCGAAAAGTCATAGATACGATCACCACCAAAGAGACTTTGAGCACACCCTCAGCAGTATTCGTCCTGATTTAGTGAAGAATAAATTGATCAAGTATGTACGCGTTACTTTGGTTCGCTGTTAATTGTTTTGAGACTATACAATTTGATTCAGATTGAGCTCGGCTGGTTTAATATATGCACATTTTGGAATAGAAGTTTTATCTGAAATTCTGAAAAAGCATCAGTTAGCAGCAACGAGTGATTGTTTGGAACACATTTACGTGTTCATTTATGAAGGGTTTGTTGAAGAAATGGATGCTATCGATAATGGAGTTCCAATGTATAGTGAGGGAAAACAAAAGTACAGAATAAATACTCATCTTGGTGCTAGAGTTCACAGGTTGAATCCAGAGTGGAATTCGCCCATCCAAGAAACCACAAATGAACTTTTTTATAAAGCTATGGAATTAGTAGGCACGGAATTCACAGAGAGAGTTGTGGAAGTGAGTAGTGGCAAAATATATTTTCTCGTGAAATGTTCCTCTCAAACGTAAGTTATCTTTTTGAGGCTGCAACCGTCTGGTGGCCTGCCAGAGAAATAGTGAAAATGTCCATGGAGAATAGAAAAAATGTGCACGAATCCGGTGAAATAATGGTACTAGAGAAAAGATGCCCTTGGAAGGACCATTTATTCAGTTTGGAAAAAGAATTGGGAATCAGTGGTGAAATTAAATTTTGCATTTTCAATGAAGGAACGTCGTGGCGAGTACAAAGTATTCCCATCCAGCCTGACAGTTTTATTTGCAGGTGAATTTTCGTAAATTGAGAGGGAGGGGGAACGTTCGATGAATATGTCATTTGTTTCAGAGTGTTTTTGCACAAAGATTGGAGGGGCGTGAGAGACGAGCAACTCAGCGAAATCGCTGGAATTGAGAATTGCATATTTTGTCATTCTTCAGGATTCATTGGTGGAAACAAAACTAAAGAAGGGGCTTTAGAGATGGCCCTCAAAACTTTATCAGCAACACTTTTCGACAGAGAATGAAAAATAAAACACACCTGTTTATAGACTGTGTAACGTTATGCTGAAATAAAAAACGAATGCCATAATATTGTCGCGGGTAACACTTTTCGGGATACTCCATTTCGGTTGGAATCGAATGAAATCATCATAAACTCATCAACAAATCCATTATATTACAAATGAGTCCAACAATGTTACATCATAAAACTAAAATAATAGAAATCAGATTCTCGAAACGAGAATATAGGACACGCTTCAAGATAAGATCATTTTTTCGTACAATTATCCGATAAATGAAAAACATTCCTAGTGTTATTTTATTATTTACAATATTGTTGTATAATATTCCAATTCGCACCCTCACGATGTTGCTGAATCATCGACAATAGACAAAAACAATAAAAAAACAAAACGGTGACACAAGACATGTTTCGATAGATGATAATCAGCGAGACGAATAAAATAATAAATAAGAGACGAGGTGAGAAGAAATAAGATTAATTTTGCTATTATCGTGCGATCCGAAGATTTTTATCGGTATTCTCAGACTAAAATAGACACGAATTTGATATTATCATCGCTCTTCGAGATATTCCACACTTCAAAGTTCTCTTGGCAAACACACTGTACACCTATTGTGCAATAATTCATCGTGCATTCATCATTCTCAGATAAACATCTGAATCGCAGTTTTTTATGTGAATCATTGAACAATCGACGACATCCGTCGTTTGCACGAAAAGAGTACGTCAGTTCGACAGATGTCACAAATGTCAACGGTCGAAATGGTTACGGTGGTGACGTAGTGGGAATATTCGAAAAATGCTGCATTCTCGATGTTTTCTGGCAGGATGAAAACAATCGACAAACCATTTCTCAATTATTATACAGTGTGAATTGGTGTGATTCGAGCAAAAATACCAGCACAAAAATGAGGGAGAGAGAGAGAGATTGGAGCGTACAAAAAGTGGCGGTAAATTTGGTAAGAAGGGAGGAAGGAAGGAGGGAAATCGTTCAAGCCACGTAACTGTATTCCTCGCTAGAATGCGGCGTTCGTTCGATGTACTGCTTGTCAATCAACGATTCGATGCACTTTTTGATGAGTTGAACGCTCGGAGCGAAAGAGACCTTGGATTGGGCGTAAACCTACGAACAACAACGACAATTCGAAACGTCCCTTGCGACAACACTTATCGTTATTATTGTTAGTTTTAGTTTTTTCCTGGCTCACCTCCTGCACCAGCAAGTTGTGCTTGAGCACCTTCCTGGCCTTCATGATCCTGACGATGGCGGCTTGCAGATACATTTTCCTGTCCTCCTCCACCGAATTGATGGTCTGCTCGACCTCGTGGGGCGTCTCCTTCTGGACGGCCGCCGTTATCCGGAATTTCGTTCGCTTGTTCGAATAGTCGAGGTTCAGCCTCAGCACCGATTCCGGCACGAGCTCCTGGAGAAAATGAAATGATTGTCGAGTCGCAGCGAGGTAGAAAACATCCGGAATGCGCACGCACCTCCGCCTCGGTCGACAACAGCTTGGAATCGACCAGACTGACGACGTGCCTCTGGAATTGGTCGTGGTTCAGCTGCAAAGTCTCGCGGATCTCTCTGCACGTCAACGAGTCGACGTTTTCGAACAGCAGCAGAATGGCCATCTGGAAGGTCTGCACCGTGACGACGTACGGCCGTCGGAGGTAGCTCAGCTTGAGCTCCGCCTGGCACAAGTGGTGCAACCACGTCAACTTCCTGCCGTTGAATTTGCGATGGTAGAACTGCTCGAACTGAAACAACCAACGATCGATCATCTATTCCTCCTCGTCGTCGCCTTACCTCTTGGACGCTCTTCTCGAGCTGTTGCGGTAGGGCGAAGGGCGTGACGGCCGCTTGGCCCAACGGCCACGCGCCCGCTTGCAGCACGTAAATGCTGAACGTGATACCCAAATCGACGTTATTCTCCTTCAGGACCGAATTGAATTTCAGATTCAAATCGGCGCTGACTGACATGTCAGTGAACATCCTATGTAGTTTGCTGGTGAATTCGTAGCCGCAAGCCTGTGGAATTTCCCTCGCATTGATGACAAATGACATCGAAAGTCTCGATTGCAAAAATCCTCTGCCCAATAAACATTTTTTTTTCGAGTAAAATTTGAGAAAAAAATTGCCTGGAGACTCGTCTATATGGTACTAAGAGGCGCTGAATAGGGTGGCGAAATCCGTTTTTCGATATCTAGCATAGTTTTCGAGATATTTCGTGTTGAAAATTCTCAAAAACTTACGGTTTTTCGCAATTTCCTCAGGTTTCTCGCAAAACCCACGAAATTCCCACCCAAAAAAAAACAATTTCAACGAAAAAACTTATGAATATTCGATGCTCTGCGAATTTTCCGAAAAAATAATTTATTTATTCAAAGTAGTACACCACAGAAAGTACCTATATAAAACAAAACAATAAAAAATATATATATAACAGGATAACTGGACAAGATCAAGTGTCTTGCTTGAATCTCATAGTTGCCTGAAGTTTAAAAAGATTGAATGACAGACTCATAATGTCGATTGAGTGAAAATTTTTGTGGTCGTTATTATAAATAATATTCTTGATCACGTTGTCTAAATAATTGAAATATTTTTATTGCATGAAATATTCAAACTCATCAATTTTCGTTCTGATAATTTCAGAAAAAGTTTTTGCATTATGGCATGTCTAAAAGGTCGCAAAACTCCCAAAAACCCAGATTGTCATGAGACTTTAAAGCGAATTGTCTCGAAAAGTATTTATTTTTTCACGATAATTTCAGCAAGTTTTCGGCTCGAAAAAAGGTAAATAGCGACGAAATATTCAATCGAACTTTAGGAACAATAAAAAGAAAAAAAAAACAAACAATAATTTCGTGTATCCGAAAAGGCGAAAGTATGGGAATGACAAATTTCGATAAATAAACGAAATCTAACCTGTTTGAGCCTGTTGATCATGGCCTCTTCTGCATCCATACTTTGAGTTTGTTGATGGATCAACCTTTTGGCCAGCATCCGAGAGTAGAACTTTTGGAAAATATCCTTATCGTCGATGTACTTGAAAATAATGATACTCTCCGTCAGTTTTTCCTCCACCTGAAAAACCAACACGACATACAGGGCGTCACGGTCAGTTCACCCTTTTTTTTTTCCCCCACCTCGGATTCGCTGATGCCTTTGCTGGATTTCTTGAGCAGAGTGTCGCAATACTTGGCCAACAATTCGGGACTCCTGCAGGCCGACCTGCCTTGGTTGGGTCTGTGATTTATGACGGAGCTGCAAGCCTTGTCGAGAGCTCCCATGAAGTTCAAGTCCGACTTGAACACGCTCTGAATCAGTTGTTTGTACTTTTTGTACACTGCCAGCAGGTTCTCGACGAAGCTCACGTGGATGTTGTCGCCTTGCAGATTCCCGATGGCCTGCAAAGGGTTTTACAGTTTCAGAGAGGGGATCGTGAGTTTGGTTTGGTGAAAGCACTCACGACTAGGCCTTGCGTTTTGATGTGATCCAGAACTGTGTCCACCAAAACGACCATGGCGTTTTGAACGCTCTTCAACAAGTCGTACATGTTGGCCAGATCTTTTTTCTGCTCGTTCAAAACCATACTGACGCATTCACTGTACAGGAACTGCAGGTGCTCGGCCACCATATGCGTTTCGCACCTGTGAGAAACCTGCAAAACACCAACTCCAACACTGAGGAACGCACAATCCAACCTCACTTCCACTCACTTTGGACAGAGAACTGTGGTGCAGGAAGCGACGAGCTCTGAACAGCTCCTCCTCGATCTTCCCCTTCACTTTCTCCATGTACAAACTGACGTTCCGTTCCTCCAACAATCTCGCGGCTTCCCGCTTGAAATGCTCCCCGCTAGCGTCGAGAAAGGGTTCCTCGAACAGCTCCTGATACAACTGCAGTTGGCCTTTCTTCTTGTAACCTTGCACCTCCACAAAACTTAGGATGGTGCCCCTGACGGCCTCGATGGGTATGCTCAGCGGCTGCTGGGCCCTGTCCTGGCTGATCGTGTCCAAAAGTAGTTTGACCAGTCTTTGGCCCAGAGGGGCTATCATACCGCTTTGCCACACTTCCAGAGCCAACTCGCCGATTTCCATTTGTTCCCCTACGAATACGTTGCATAGTTATTCGAGTAGACGCCACCGAAATGGACAAACCACCATTGGAATCTTGACCGCCGTAAATGATTTCAGCATCGGACAATTTCTGCGTCTTGATGTGTTGCTGGTTCAAGTAGAGGTACAGACTGTGCAGGTATCTGCTGCCCACCGAATATTGGGACCAGTACAGGAAATAATTTCTCACTAAGTTCTGTTCTCCCTCTACCAACACCTTGTCCAACAATCTAGCAACGTGATCTATTAGGTATTGTTTCGTTTCGGCGTATAACCGATCGGCCATTGGTTCCGGATGCGCCACACATATCGAATAGACATCTCTACAAAAAACAACAAACGTCCCCGCAAAACTGAAAATCCTATCGTACATACGAGAATCTATCGTTCCAAACAGTCCTCGCAACATGGTCTAAGGTGATGACTCCTCTGATTGTATCTCGGATAGCACCCCAAGTGGCGTTAAAATCCACCCTCTTTGGTTTCAAAGACATCGCTACTTGTTTTTACAACTCACACGCTTAGAACACAGTTTGAAGCAATGACAAAGCAAAACGAATACTCTGGAAACAAATGAGCGATTCGAATTATCACGATTGGTAGATCTAAATCGAGGAATACAAAGAAATGTATTAATACAATCTCACCTATACTTTGAGTTACCTTGATACTCGTATCTTTGTGAATTGGAAATTCGTTTTTGTTAATCCACTAATTGATAATCAAATGCCATTTCGAAATATACTGGAAGAAAATAATAGACGAAAACATTTCAAAATTCTATTTCAAGAAATAAAACTGCAATATACTCACAGATACACAAGCAATGGCATCGATACCAACACAAACATTTTAATACCTTTCAACTATATATGTCAAATTATCATAAAAAAATATCGTCAGATCGTGAATAAAAACATATGTTTTGAAATCTCAGTGATTCTGTCATGAATTGGGCAAAGTTTGGGCACGGGCACTACTATGGGTTCTCAAAAACAGATGATTGTCAAATGAACTCTTTCATTCTTTGAAATTCGTCTTTTTCTTATTCATAATTACAGTTCACTGTCGGTATTGGTTCCTGACTTGCGGATAGATGGCATACAATATAGTATGAAAATAACGCAATAACAGTTCTACTATTTATTCTTCAAATGAAAAAATGTCTATTTGCTGATAATGTAATGTTTTGTTACATGTTTTATTTTCCACAAGATAATTTGATTGAGCAAAGATTATAATTGTCAGAAATAATTCACGAATCGTTTGAAGATGGCCGTAGTAAAAAATTCTAAACAAGTTTACGATTTGGCAGTTGTAAGGTTGAATTTTAAAGACTCCGAATTCAGTTCCCAATATCTATATTAAAATAAGATGTACACAAATATTTCGTTTTCCGATCCAGTGGACTTATATTTATTCAAGAAAACAAAACAAGGAAAGCAGCAACCAGCGTTGATACGAAGACGGGCATAAAAAACCTACTTCCTCCATTGGACAACACCTTTTTCCTCAGGGCTTCGGGAACATCCAGATAAACTCTGCTAGAAGTGACGTTCATGATTAGTGCTCTCAATTTGTCAACATCGACTTTATCCTTTTCGTCCGACATCCAAATGGTTAACGTGGTGGAGTTTTTAGTTTCATTCAACAATCTTTTCATCTGTGCCAGACTGTTTGCCGCCAAAGCAGCTCGGACTGCGAACGTTATGTCGTTGGTGATTGTGTGATTTTTTATACTGTTGACCATTTCCGTCACGTGATTGTCAGTGTATGAGTTATCGTTCGTGTTGTTGGAGAATGTGGTGGTCCAGCCGAGTGATAAAACGGTGTTATTGAGACTCGCTTGGTTTTGTTTAATTGTGCCTAAAAATTTGTCAGCATCTACTGGGATACTTGAGGGGTTTGTTGGTCCGGTAAGTATATCGGCGTTTATCCAAAGAGGGAATTTTCCCTGTAAAACATTGAGGTTAGGAAAGTTCACTGATGTCATGAGTGTTTTATTATTGATGAGACGTTCGAGATTTTCACAACTCACCGTCTGATATTCGATAACTTTAGGCAGAGATGCATCGAAAGCTTCGAATGATTTGAAATCCAATTTGACACCTTTGGTGTTGTTAGTGTTGTTATTGAAATTGTGCACCTGTTCTAAAAATGCATCGAGGGATAGATCAGATACGTTGTTGGGTGGATGAGCCATGATGGGAATAGTGCTAGAGTTTGTTCCATTTATAGTTCCCATTACTATATCTGCCTCTATCATCATTACGGATTCTGCAATACGTGCATAATATGTAATATTACTTGAAATACATGAATATTCTCCTATATGCTAATTATAAATGACGTTTTATTTCGGGTGTTTTTTTGTTTCTTTCTAATATACTCACTGTCTAGTAAAGTCGAGTTCAGCAAATATTGATTATTGACGGCATGTGCCCACGTGACTCTAGTGAGATCGCCTTCGATTTGAGGGAAAAAAGTATTGATGTCTGCTAGGCACATCCTTTGGAGAATGAGACATCCAACTAGGAAAAAAATGGAAACATTAACATTTCGTTTTATTTTCCTTTCGACTATTCGTAATAGGTGTACATATTGAATCGGTGGTAGACAGAATACTGATTTGGAATGAGCGTATGCAGTCTCGTACGTGATCCGTAACTAGTTATCGATTTTCTCGAAACGTTTTAGTACTCACCCAGAGTTGTATAGGCGTTTTTGGCTAAAGACAAGGAAAACATTTTGAGATGCCGATCTACCCGAAACGAGTTCTCACCTACAATTACTGTTCTGATATAGTTTCCAATATAGTTTTATCATCGGTTAGCGCGACACAAAGTCAATATTTGACGAAGAATGAGTAACGATGATCGAAAGATAAAAATGTAACGCGAACACACTTTATCTAACCGGCGTTATTGTCAATATAATTAGAAAACAATTGAATGTACGAATTGATATTCTGCAAACATCGATGAGTTTGTCATCAAATCGCGCGACTCTTTGTTCTTTCGCTCTTCTCTTATTTATTATATATGAAACTGTTTTTGAGGGAAGCAGCTCACCCTAAAGAACGTCCTGAGAATAATAATCGTCGTTATCAGAGACAAAAGCAATCCGTCGAGACCAAATTATAGTCGAGCACGATTTAATCTTTCGGTACAGCTCTCTATGGCCTTGAATTATTTATACCGAAAAAAAGGCATCGAGACAGTACCTATACACAGCGTGTTTCTAAATCTATGAAGCAGCAAAAAAATTGTTCGATTCTCTCTTGAATCTGTATAGTTCGTGAATCTTCTGTTTGAAAATAAAATGATGCATAAATGAATAAAAGAAAACCACGCTCTGTCGTCGCTCTCGATGTTTCGACTTTGCATCGGATGGTGGAGGAAAAGGAGTAGGATATTTTATAACTCGGTAGGACGGACGGCAGAGGTGAATTGCATATGTCGAAATATATCCAATATATTAGCGAGGCCGAATCAAACTTTGTGATATTCCACTTTCATTTTCCAACCATGAAGTTGGTGGTTTTGTTGTGCTGTGCTTTATGGCACTCGACCCAATCGAAAACTTTACGTGAGTACTCTTTTGATCATTTCAACATCATCATCTTCATCGACGTATAATTATCGTATCGTAGTATTATCAACATTTGCAATAATTAAAGTGAATATCAACTTTGTTTTTATCACTACCATACAATTTTCATTTGCCAGTAGTTGGCATTCATTTACTCATCGTAATTATCATGTAATTTTCAAATCGTCCCTATGATGATATAATTGTGAATTGTAAATAAAATAATGTTTATCCAAATATTTCGATTCGAGTGTTTTTCGTTCGTATTTTGACTAGCCGATCTACATAAAAAACTCTGGTATTTTACGAAAAATTCAGTAGTTTTGTTTGCAAAAAATACAAACGAAACGTATCTAATATATTCTTTATCCTTGATTCTTGTTCAGAACTGGTTATAAATGTTGTTTTGGTTGTATCGCTGTATTGAGGACGCGGTTAATGTTCAACAATTTCGATAAGACCTTGTGAAGAATTACACTTTGTTGCAGAAAATAATGAATTAGGATACGATAAATGTGTGCACGAAATGCATACATTTTATTTTTCTGAATCGATATGACGATACTACAGATATAAAAGAAGGAACATCGTATAGTAATATTTACTCTAATTGATGATTCAATTGATACTCTAAAATGATCCAGATAATCTCCAGTGTTTGTTCATTTTCAATCAATTATTTAATCCTCTCTCAATGAACAGTATCATGATTCAACATGTAAAAAATCAAATATTATCTACAGGTGGGTATGTAATATACTCGGAAAAGTCGAATTAATATATATCAATAATAGAATAATGATAAATGTCAGCCAGATTGATTGAATATTGGGATATTCCCATAAATATACGTATTAATTTCGGAATCGATGAATTTCATTGCTATTATTTTGCTATTATCGTTTTTGTATTGCATAAACATTACTTTATGCAATAAACTGAGAATATATTAAACGGTGACACAAATTCGCTTTATCCCCTCACCGTTACGCAATGTAATGTAATCTCTGATCATTATAATTTGTGATTTTCGCGAATATATGTGCTTTCATCACCAGTTTTTTTCTAACTTTCTTCTTTGACAAACATACGCGAGAGCTGTTTTCAACAAACAACCATTATCGAAACTCGAAAGAATCGTCCACTGATTTGATTTCATGATTATGAGCAGCTGCCCCGAAACCTCATGGCGATTTAATTTTCAGCCAACTACCTGAAGAAATACTCGTGCAGTAAATCGAACCCAGAGTACGCAAAATGCGTCTGGCAAAGTTTCGAGGACTCGAAAACCATACTTTCGAACGGCATCCCCGAACTGAAATTTCCGCCACTCGATCCTCTGCTGGTTCCCCAAATATCCGTCAACAGAACCGTCAATGATTTGGTCAGCATCAATGCGATTTGCAGGGACATCAAAGTTGCCGGATTCAAAAATACCATCATCGACGACTTGAAGTTAGTTGCCGAAAGCCCACTTTCCACTATATTCCATACAATACAATACGAGGTAGTGAATTTTGTTTCGATTGTTTTTTTTTCTATAGGGCGGATCCCTTCAAACACGTAGGAGAAATCAGAGTGACTGTTCCTTGGCTATTCTTAGATATGGACTACGAAGTTCTCGGACAACTTCTTGTTATTCCATTACAAAGCAAAGGACATTTTCAGGGAAACTTTAGTGAGTTCAACGAGACAACAAAAGTTCACACTAATAAAATAAACTAACTAAAAATAACATGGAAATTTTACTCACGTAACACTACTAACTTCATTTGGATTTGGTATTTGCTTTGACTATCTATAATGATTATGCATCGATATTATTTACACACATTCTGTCGTAAACAATGAATTACTAAATACATAAGCCCACAAGATAGTTTCAATGTCTACAGTAAATACTGACAGTTTCCGCAATTATGTTGATAAAGCTTTCACAAACATCTTGTAGACATGCACATTAATAAAGATGATGAAAACAGAGAAAATTAATGTAAACACACCGTGATGTCACTGTCGGAATGAGGTATGTTTCGTCTTCTTCTTACGATAGGCAGCACGCACAACAAGAATCTGTCAGATTTCATGCATAAACAACACAGAACGAGTAGGATGACGTCAATTGACAAATCGTTGTTCTTCGTCTATTTCTAATTCACGTATTTACATATGTGTTGGAGATTAACCATGATTTGATTTCAGCTGATACACAAATGTACGTGAAGGGTAGCTTAAAAACGTACAAGAAAAATGGAGTCGACTACTTCAAGGTCAACAAATTGAATGCTAAGATTACAATCGGTAGCGGGCACGTACGACTGACATCCGCAGAAGAAGAATACCAGTACGCAGGTGAGAAATTATTCGAAAATCGTTTTCTTGCTTTCGTTGATCACACTTTTTGTTTTGCAGCTGATCTGATCAACGATTTTTTCAACGAGAATCCCAGACGAGTTTTGGATGCTGTCAATCCAATCTTCATCGAATATGCAAACGAATATTTCGCTGCTGTTTCGAACCAAATTCTCGCTTCTCTTCCGGCGTCCGAATGGTTGCCAGCGTAATAAATGCACGCGTTTTACCTTTCACAGTTATTGGGTGTGTTACGTGTGTATGTGTGCAGGTGTTTGGGAATTCAATTTTCTTTGATTCTTCTATTCCATTTTTGTTGATGGCATACTTTTTCCGATGTCCTTATTTCTCGTGTTCGTTGTTTTTGACTGTTTTTATACATTGTACATTATTGTAATGAGAACATTTATACCAAAATCCAATTAAATAAATGATGAGGAAAGAAATAAACGCTTCATTATTACATTTATTTCCACATACGATGATTCTTCGATATTATAATGTGTAATTTCATTACATTTTAGATAATTGCGTAAACAAAGCTTCAGAAAAAATTTTGAGTCACTGTGTATATATTGTTTTTTTTGCAAAAATTCAATGCAATTTCAAAAGAACATCTATGATTTTCGTTCAGATGAAGTAAAATTGATTATTTTGAATACAATGTTGAATATCACGGTCAGATTTAGAGGTATGTATATTAATCATTAATAAACAAATAATCGATATCTAATTGATGTAGATGTTACCTCGAAATGACTCATGAAAATACTTGAGCCCCGAATCGTCATTAATTTCTTGATTTCGAAGTTTTGGAGAGTCAATTATTGTTGCGTTCACATTGATTTATTACGTTACGTATCCGGTATACGTAAATGCAATGAAAATCGAAAATCCATGAAGGAAAAAATGTAATACTAGGTCAATGCCATAAAGGACGACCTCTACCAATCAACTCGATTAGCATAAATAAAAAGTAGGAGAGACAGACAGACAGATATATATTTTTATTTTCGTTCCACCAAATAACCGGTAATCCTTGTTGTAGTTTTTCTTTTATAAATGCAATTTGAAATAACGTTAATACGAATGAAAAATCTATCGCTACATTGGAAGTGGAAGTTGAGCATCGTGTGTGTGTATAAAATGTATAAAAACTAGTTATTCTCTCTCAGTATATGTGAAACAAATAAAGTGTCGACATTGAACACTAGACGAATTATACCGCTGAACGATGGACGTCCGATGCATTTATTTGAGTATTTTCATGTCTATGGTCGTTGAGAATGTGGCCAAGAATCTACGTAAGTCTTTTCGTATTTGTAATTTGTTTGGTTCAACTGTTTTCCGTTCTATTCTTCTTTCTCTATACTTTCGAACGCCCGATGCGTAAGAAAACGTCGCTCCCGCTTTTTTCCAGCCGACTACTTTCCGAATTGCCACAGATTCGACCCGAAACTGAACGAATGTTTGGTGAAAGCCACCGAAACGGTGAAGCCCTTCCTGGCCAAGGGCGTTCCCGAGCTGAGCATCCCGCCCCTCGAGCCCTTCATCATACCGGAAGTGGTGCTGGAACAGGGAACGAGGGCGCTCAATTTCAAAGCGAATTTGACGAACGTCACCATTTTCGGAATGACGAATTACAAATTCAGCAGATTCGAGTGAGTGGGCGATTGGTCGACCGGTTCGAATGCCTCGAATCGACATTGTTTTGTTGTAGTTTCGATGTGCCGAACATGCAGTTCTTCTGCGACGCCGATTTGGGTCGATTGGACATCAGCGGGAAATATACGGTGAACGGGAAAATTTTAGTGGCTCCGATCGTTGGTTCCGGCACGTTCGTCGCATCGATAGGTATTAACTCGCTCAAAGTATAGTCTTTCCAATGTCAATTGCAGAATATAAATACTCCTTCCGAACCCTTACCGACAATTTCGTTCGATCTGCCATAGGCGGGGACACCTTATTTTATGAATTTATTATTTTCATAAATACGTTTGAAATCGTATGCGAGAAAGTTTTACTAAAAAGGCAATCGAATCATTATTACGCCGTTGTTTAGCACTCAATTATTTTCATTCGCCCACGGTCTCCGAAACGCCATATATCGATTTATTTAATGAAATTTCTAAATTCAACACCCCACACTACGCCACTAATATCCAGACAATCCAATCTGTTGAGTAAAAAAGATGATTTATGGCTTCCGAGTGTCCAAAACCCTTCGGCCAATCAAGTGCCGATGCATTGCCTGATTCACTGTTTTCATTGGTCGCAAGGGATGTTGACACATACAACTCGAATCCACGTTGACCCTGGCGGCCTCTCTGACTTCCTACGAGTACTAATCAATATTTTCGTTCCTTAATTCGGCGTGAGTGCCACGCGTTTATACAGGGTGTATATTAAACATTGATTACTCCTCGCATAACCGTGTTCTGCAATTGATAATGGAAGAACTGTAACTCACTGAGTAACTTTGCTCAAACCGAATTGTTGGGTTTCGAAGAAATCGCGACTTGTTTCTGTTGATTCCAGACAATTGTACTGCCAATGTCTATCAGAAAATTAAGGTAGAGAAGAAGAAGGGCGTCGATTTCGTGGTTCCCGTGCACACGAACAGCTCCATTTTTGTTGGAGGACCGAAAGCGACTCTCAACGGATTATTCGATGGAAATCCAGAGTTGGGTGAGTGAAAATCAGAATTATTCACAGAGGATGCAATAAAGAATTGCCCTCTTCAATTATTGGCATGCTGTGAACTATCAATATATAAGTATTACTATTCGAATGCGGCGAAAAATATTAATTGTGCGTTAATTATCCGACGTAATTTTTCAGTGATTTCATAATTCAAGGAGAGCAAGTGTATTAGACAAAATATTATACATCACCTTGTCAGTCATATTTACAAATGAACAATAAATTGATTTAATAGCTGTTTTAAAAACGTTTCATTTTTTTTCAACTACAATTTCACTTTTTTATGCATTGCTAATTATCATACCGGCAAAATGAACAATTGTTATGTTTATTTAATGAATTGCCATGATGCATTTCTGATTATGCAACTACGGTAAACATTATTATTACAAATACACTACCAACAAGTAATGTATTGCAAAATTTATGCAATATTCTTTATTTGCGATTCAATCGATTCATCGAGAATTCAACTCTTAAAATTTCCCTAAACACCTTACGGTCAATCAGAATTAACTTGAAAAATATGACACGTATCATTTTCAGGCAACGTTACGAATAAAGTGATCAGCGACAACATCGACGAGCTTTTCAAAGACTTCAGGCCAGTGGTGGAGACTGTGTTGACGAACATCTTGGAGGATTTCCTTTTGAAAGCTCTGGAAGGGCAAGTGCCCTTCGATAAATTGTACCCCCCGATTCCTTAAGGGACCCCAATTACGATGTGGTGTTATTTTAGAGAAAATTTCCTTTTTGAATAAATATTTAGATGCATTGTTTTTTATTTCAATTTATTCGTAATTATGGATTATCGGAATCCGAAATAATTCGTTGCTTGGCATTACATAGATATTGTGCAGAATAATTTTCGATGGCGAATCATTGAAGTTCAGACCAATATCGAACAGTTTCTCTTGAAACATGACATCATCAATAATTTGAATCACCTCGTATATGCATCAGAGCCTTGACCGTACACGTTTTCGAAGGAACGTTAAAGTCCGGACTCTGAAAACACGCACATATCCTTTATTCCTCCTCAAGGTCATCTACAAAAATCTCGAGAGAAAAAAAAACATATTCTACTAGGTATAAGTTAACAGGTTTCGATCGACAGCGACAAAGCAAGAATAAATTCACCATGAAGAGCACAGTGAATGTTTCCATTCTAGTTTTCTGTACTTTTTTGCGACCGCACGACGCCGCCAAATATTTGCGTGAGTCATTTCAACGAAAAGTTGAAGTTTCGTGAAAGAGATGCAGCCTGTCCTGGAACAGGTGATGAGCGATTTGTTGGATGAACTGGTGATCAGGGCGTTCGTGCGACAAGTACCTTACGATAAATTGTACCCCGAATAAAATGAATCACGATGTTTTCTCGCTCGATCGTTTTTGTTGAATATTCGACTTCCTGATGATTAAAATGTATCACAAGTTGCGCAAAATCAAATCTTCAGTGGTTAAATCGCGAGAGAGCACGAATAAATTGAAGATGATTCGACCGAAACACCAATACAAAAGTGTTTTGATCGGTTAGAACGTACACGAATGCCTGAAATGTGAAAAAATATTGATAAAAACGCACACGAGTATCAAAAGAAAATTTTATTCAAAATGTCAACATGTATACAAATATTTTTTGAATCTATACGTAATAATAGAACTTAATAGTACACCCTACGTAAAAACAATTTGAATATGTACAGCTGCGATTGATTGCTTCTCATCATACGTATTTATATCCGCAGACATAATTATTGATCTTTGAAGGAATCACTTTCGATCGGAATTCGAAACTCTATAATATTCTTTTCATTACAAAACTCCCGCAGAGTTCTCATTCCAATCCAAAGTAAACGAATCGTTTGTTCAATATTCAAACATGCACTTTGTTCAACCTGCCAACTATTTGGGTCCGGAAAGAATCCGGATGATAACATGTAATATACAAACAGAGACGAAAAAAGAAAGAGAAAATCATTTTGGAGATCGTTAATTAATATATTACTTTCCCTACTAAATCTAATACACCAACTACGTCAGTGCAATTGGACGGTATTTATTGAGACTAAGTGGGCGGCACAGCACGCGCCCGAAATATTTTATTACGAAGAAATGTCGAGTGGAATTTGCGTTCGCTGCCAAATTTTCATCGTCAAACTAACGAATACATTTTTACAGATCGATCGAGTCAGATCTGCGTTAACAACAGGATGATGTAATTTAATATAAGCCACTGTCGGTAGGCTAAAAAGCACGAAAAAAATATGCCACACTTTTCCCCCCATTTTAGTAGCCATTAAAATAAATTGTACGAGTGAGATTCGCGCACGAAGATTGGAAAGGCGATTTTTGTTCCATCCATCGTACGAACACAAATTTAAGTAGAAATGCACCAAGTACAATTGGCGGAAATTCTCAACTATTTCATTTGTACTCCTGTGAATTAATAACCAACCAACCAAAGAACGGAAATGCAATTAATTCGAGAGAGAGAGAGAGAGAAAACAAAAATCAGTACGAGATATCCAATCGAAACTCAACACTGTTCAAAAACCGACATTCAAAAATCCCGAGTGTTTGAAAATGAGCACGAAACTAGTGACGAAAACGAAAGAAACTGAAGAGAACGAAAGAGTCGGTGCTGCGTTGTAAATGGAGCAATACGGACATTGGCTGCTCCCGCACACTTGACAGATGTCCAACACGTACGAGGATAAGGCGTCGAATATCGTTTCGTTGAATCGTTCTGCGAGGGGAAAACAAATAAAAAAATTGTCAGTGCCGAGATTCGAGCTCGTTCCTTAGAGAAACACTCACCTGGGGCGTAGTAGTCGTACACCCTTATGGGCAGGTATCTCGACATGTTCGCCACCGGATACCAGCGCTCCACGGTGAAATTTATACAGGTCGGTTCGTTGTCCAGCTACAACAAGAAAATCGAATAATGAAATACATCTCACGAGGAATGAATCCCGAACTCACGTAGTCGAAGTAGAAGAGGACTTTTCTCTCCAAGAATTTGGCTCTCTGCAAGTTCCTCACTCTTCTGGTCAAAATGTAAGCGTCGAGGTCTTGTTGTTGTATGATGTAGCCCGTGGGGATGGTGACGTCGAGAACCGCCAAACCGGAGCGTTCCGATTCTTTCAAGTGGGTCCATCTAGGAGTGAATTTATTGTTATTATCCCATGAGTTATGACGACGACTCGATGTTGCATGAATCCACGTCACTCCAGTGGATGTTGCGTGAATCCAACTTTACGTTCGACGCGTTCTTGACACACCGAAACATCTATTGATCTATTGACAGTTGACAGTTTCTCTCAGAATATAAACAAAATACAAAATATATGAAAATATTGGATAATCGAAGTATTGAAATATAAAACAATGAATAAAAATATTGAATTAGTAACTGTATAAAAAAAAATTAAACCATAAATGAAAATATTGAAAATTTGACTATGACAATATTGAGAAATATCTGAAAATATATTTAGATTTGAGAAGTACAATCGAAATGATAGAAATTTCGAAATCCGCCATCGTTCTTCCTTCTCCTTTTCAGCTGAAAGAAAATAAAACGGAAAAGAAAAATATCCGAACCTCACCTTTGACAGGTGACGTAGGTGATGTGCGACTGATTCCTGCCGTAGAAATACTGCTTGGTGGAGAGATCGAAGGCGGGCACGGGCGGCGCCGTCTGGAAGCGCTCCACGTCCACGTTGTACTGCACCGACATCTGCAAGATGGCGTAGCCGGTGCCCTTGCCCTGCACCTTCACCGTGCCCCACGCGTTCGGAATGTCGATGTGCTGCAAGTGGGCGCGGTTCTTGTCGTTGACGTAGAGCGTTTGGGGGCGGCCCGCCAGCGCGGTCGCCTCCACCGTCACCGACAGGCTGGAGATGTCGCGGATGCGCTGCGCCGACGTGTACTCGATGAGGGCCTTCATGGCGTTGGCGGTGTCGGAAGTGGACGCCCAGCCGCCGTCCGTTAGGCGTTGGGTGTTTAGCCATCTGGGGGGGGGCGGAACGATTTTTTGTTTTATTCATTGGAAGAATATCAACGGAAATCGAAGCGAATATTATTTTTTCAGATTTATTAAATTACAGGCTAAACTATTGGACAATTCCAATGAAATAGCATCCCCGAAAATAATTCGAAATGAGGTAAAAAATAATAACAATAACTTTTGAGGATCTAAATTTGAGAAAATATGCGAGAAAATAATTCGAAACGAGGTAAAAAATAATTAAAACAATTGAAATCGTCGAAATCTGATCCAGGGCAAACTTTTGAAGATCTAAACTTGAGAAAATATGCAAGAAAAAAAATTATTTTCGAAAAAAAAATTACTACTTTTATACTATTTTTTTTTCTCAATATTTTTCGACCATTTCTAAAATATGCCAGCCACAATCGGAAACGAAATCGCTCACCTCACGATGTTATCGACGTAAATCTCCTGCCGCTCGACGTAAACCAGCAGGGCGTACGCCGTCGCTTCGATGTTCTCGGAATCGTACTCGTAGGGCAATCTCGGCAACAGGAACGGCTTCTGGTTCTCGATCTTGTACGGCGGCTGCGGAATCGCCTCCCTGCCCCAGTACATCAGCCCGCCCTCCAGGCGCGCCCTGCCGGCCAGCTCGATGAAGGCCGCCTCCGCGTTCGGCGCCTTCGCCTTCATGAGGGCGTACGCCACGATGGCGACCTCGAAGGGCCCGCCCTTCTCTTTCAGCAGTTCCATGTTGCGTTCCAGCCATTGGATGGCGCGCCGGGCGGCTATCGCCACCTTCGAGCTGAGGCCGCCTAAGAAATTTGGCGGTTTTAAACTCGTATTTTATTATTTCATTTTCATTTTTTATTTGGAATTTTTTATATTATGATAATTAAATATTATTTTCATTTTCTTCCTTAAATACGTTCAATTTATTGTTTTATATTTTTATATATCTTTTAATATTTGAATTTTTTCAATATTTCATATATTTTTTACATTTTTCATTTCTTATACGAATATATTTTTTTTTATTATATTGGATCGAATTATTATTATCCCAGAAATGATTTCGATTTTCCTTGCACTCACTTG
Organism: Plagiodera versicolora; assembly: GCA_037013635.1. Classification (NCBI taxonomy): domain Eukaryota; kingdom Metazoa; phylum Arthropoda; class Insecta; order Coleoptera; family Chrysomelidae; genus Plagiodera; species Plagiodera versicolora. Next base: position 10,580,116 of record CM072989.1, read on the forward strand.
TCAAATCTTTGACGGAATCCAGCGTGATGAGCACGTGCGCAGTCAGCGTGATATTCCTGTATCTGATCGAATCGTTTTCGATGTTGAGCGTCGAATTGTATTTTCTGTCGGGCAGCCAAGACTCCTCCCAAAACGCCCCCTCCGGACTCTGATGACGCAAAATCCACTCGACGGATTTCGCAATCACCACCGGATCGATGTAAATGTAATTTTCCCATTCGTAGAAACTCGCCTCTTGGAAAACTCGCGCGCAGTAAGCTGTCAGCCACACAGACGATGCCGATTGGTTCCTATGATATTTTTTGTTTGTTGTTGAAAATGACGTTTTGGTGTGGCAAGAACGCGTCGAATGTAAAGTTGGTTTCATGCAACATCGAGTTGTCAACTCTAATTTAGATAATTCATTCATTCATATTTTTGGGATTTTTTTGAGGCGACGCGATTGGAATTTCTGCATTGTAACTAATGGCGAATCAAAGTATGGTATTCCAGGTATATTGTGTGAAATTTTCATGCAGAAATATTGGAAAATGTGACAATGGCACTCCATCAGCTCAACAAGTGTTGAGAAATCCGATAGAAAATATCCGATGAGTATGAAAACATTTAAAACTCCGTCAATTTTGATTCAATCGACTTGAAATTTTGACATAATATTCTTGAAATATCAATGATTCAGTTGAGAAAATTAAAAATTCAGACACACAGTTTCAGACACCTTATCCTCCTAAGGGTTCATGCAACATCGACTAAAAAGAATATCAATATTCGTTCACCCGTCAATAATTTCGTCAATTTTGCTCTAATCGCCTCGAAATTTCGACACAACATTCTCGAGATGAGAAATGATCCAATCTCCCCCTCTTCCCCCCCAAAAAATGCATCGCTGGATCCGAATCGAAACAAAATAAAACCTCACCAATCGCTCCTGAAAGTGCTGAACGATCCGTCGGGCTGCATGAACGACAGCTGCCTCTGATAGCCGATGTTCAAGTGGTAGAAAGCGTCCCGCTGGGAGGTCCTGTTCTTCATTTGGGTGTACCGCATGTACAACAGCGTGTACATGTTGACGGCGAAAGAGAAGATGTTCTGCTCCCCGGAGTCCTGCAAGAAAGACACACGCGAATCGGGAATCGCACGAATTCGATCACCTCTCCACCACTCACCATGGGCAGGTGCAGCAAGGAGGTGGCATTGACGGGCATGGTGGGGAAGACGGGGCCGACGACGTCGCCCACGATCGAGATCCGCGCCCTGTTCGAGCCGTACACGTAGTAGCGGTCGTACTCGTAGGGGATGACGGGGATTTCGGTCACGTTGACGTGCATGTACTGGAAGGCGTACGCCCTGTTGCTCAGGTCGAGCAGCATCGATTGGTGGCGGTGTTGCGGCAGCCCGTCAGACTGAAACACCCATCGAGTATAGTTTTCGGGTGGAAATCGAGGAAATGTCGCCCACGATCGCACTCACCTCTACGTGCAGCTGCCTGGTGATCTGATCCGTGCCGATGAGCGTCGAGGCGTGGATGGTCACCTCGATGTCGCCGAGTCTGGTCGGGACGATCGGGATGTACACGACGGCGGCGTCTTGCGACTACGATTCGAACGTCAGGAAGGAAATAAATCACCCAAACACCAACTGTTTACCTTGATGAAAATGAAGAATTGGTGTTCCCCGAACGACGTCCTCGGATTGTAAGCCCTCACGATGCCGTTCTCTTCGACGTGCACGAACTTGTAGTCGGGCGAGCCGTTCAGGATGACGGTCGCCTCCATGTCGTCCGTCATGTAGTTGAAGACTGACACGCGCACGCCCACCTGCTCGCCCTGCATGCACACCTTCGGCATTTCCACGTTTATGAAGAACGGCAACACTCCCAGATACTGACCAAAAAAAAACAAACAAATCGTTCCACTCAGACATACAGCTTCGGAAAAAATGGGGGGAATAAAAAAAAGGAGAAAAGCGAGCGAGACGAGCGGTGTTCAAAGGGCAGTAGTAGAAATTAATTATTAGTATTTTACCTCGATAGCTTTGTTGATCATGCCGAAACCGAGCGAGGGACTCATGGAAAAGGCGGAAATCATCCAGTGCACGGGTCTGGCCGGCACGGGCACGTTGAAAATGTAGCGGCCGTGCGGGCCGATGTTCACGTCCTTCCACAACCACACGTTCTCGTACTGTCTCTGGATCCTGTTGAACCGGTACTTCCGGAACAGTTGCAGTTCCGTCGCGTTCTGATATTGGCCTACACCAAAAACAAACACCGAAAAATTACGAAAACCTCGACAACTTTCGATTATACAGTGACATATTTCGGAAACGCATAAAAATTGTCAATAACTAAGGCTCGTCTTGAAACCAACTCAACTCCTATTAGATAGGATACCGGGTGATATTTATTATTTTCAACACTTTTCTAGAAGCTCCTTGAACGATGTGAATATTAGAAAGAATAAATATTTATACAAAATAGAAACTTGTACTTACATCCGGCCTCGTCGGTGCCGTCGTCGCAGTCTTTGAAGTAGTCGCAGCGCTTTCTCAGCCGGTAACACTGCCCGCTCAGACACTCCCCGTAGCCTTGAGTGGCGTTGCAGTAGGAGGGCTTTCTGGGCAGGACGAAGTCCGTGAAGACCACCAAGCCGGCGTATTCGAACGTCCTGTTGGCGTCGATTCCTACAGCACGAATAGGTCGAAAGGTTAGGGTTGAATATGGATATAAATTGTTGGTTTCATGCGGCATCCACGAGGGGCTGATGGGGGTTCATGCAACATCGAGGTATCGGCAGTCGAAATGAGAGTTTTTGTGATTTCTTTTTTTGGAGACAACATGGTTGCGTTGGAGTTTATTTAGTTTTCGATGAATGGTGTGTGAAATATTAACGAGGAAATATTTATTATTACGGAGATGGCATGCGTTCATACTAAAGAAACTAGCAAAGCCACACACGAATTACGACTGGGAATTAGTCTCATAATTTTGGGCTAATTTATTAACCTAATTCCGAATTTTTCGCTATTCTCCTACGTAGAAAATTTTATGGCTTTGCTAGCTTCGCTCGAACTCAAAACGAAACGTAAAAAAATCGCACGAAACGTAAAAAAATCGTACAAAACGTAAAAAAAAATCGCACGAAACGTAAAAAAATCGCACGAAACGTAAAAAAATCCTACGAAACGTAAAAAAAAATCGTACGAAACGTAAAAAAAATCGTACGGAACGTAAAAAAATCCTACGAAACGTAAAAAAAATCGTACGAAACGTAGAAAAATCGTACGAAACGTAAAAAAATCGCACGAAACGTAAAAAAATCGTACGAAACGCAAAGAAAAAAAATAAAACGAAACGACTCACCGTAGGTGTTGGAGGGAAAATAGACCAAGTCATCGGGATTGCCCTCGTGCGAGAACCAATAATGTTGGAGGGTGCCGTTCGTCTGCTCGTCGAAAGTCGACATTTTCGAGATGACTTTCGAGTAAGTCAACTCGTTGCCGGCTTGCATGGTGTAGAAGGCTCTATCGATGCCGGAGAGGCCGACGTAGGAGCCGGGTTCCCCGTAGATGGCCACCTCCACCTTGTGACCGGTGCGCGCCTTCTTGTTGTTGATGAACACCTTGAACTGCAAAACGACGGCGAATCGGAGGAAAATTCGAGGAGCTGTACAGGGCGAGAGATGAGCGTCTCACCTTGTTGCGGCTGATGCCGTTGACGGGGAACGTCAGGCTGTCGACCTGCAGGTCCCCGTAGCGGCCGACGTGCCACACGACGATGGTGGCGACGGGCGCCATTTCGGCGCTCAACGCGATCGCCATCGTGCTGACGTAGTCGCCCATGTCCTGGTCGCCGGTCAACAAGACGACGCCTTTCGAAATTATCAGGTAGTTGTATTTTTCGATGAAGTAGTTGCTCCGGATGTGGAAGATCATGTACTCGCCCACCTTGGGCGTGACGGTGCTCGTCACCACTTTGATGTGCTGATCGTTGGCGCTGTAGTGGCCCAGCATCAGCAGCTCCGTGCTGGCCAATTGCTGTCTCGTGTATCTGTCTCTGAGAGTGGCTTGTACTCGCAAAGTGTCTGCGAAAAATAGTCAACATTTTTAAAAAAAAAAAAAAACAAATGCGTCGTAACGAATTGCAATTATTTTTTTCGAGATCAAATTTAACATAATTTATTTTTCGTATTTTTATTGAACGAAAAAATATTAATCTTGAATTCTACTATCGAAAACTTTTTTAAGGGTGTATCGCACGACCCCCTTGCTTTTTAATAAAATTAGGGGCTAGCTATTAAGAGGAGGGGGTGAAGATGACGATTCTCTTTTTTGTTGGGAAACACTCCAAAAGATATCCGCACTGTATAAATGGTTTATTATATAATAATTCATGATTTTGCCTAGCTGAAAATTCGTAATTGTACTGGTAAACAAAAAATTGTGAAAAATTGTTGAACGGAGCACCCTGTACAACATGACGCTATTCATACGATTGGGCATTCATGTATTCGTGTTCGACCACTTGGAAGTGCTGTTTCGTAAACAAATATGTGGAACACGTAATTTTCCTATACAGGGTGAACCACCTCTCTAACCTTGCACTAAATTCAGAGGGTTCTATGGAAGAACATAAACAGCGATACGACGTGTCTCCAATTACGCCAGCGATAATTCAGTCGTGATGCTATTTCACGGCGAAACATCGAAAACGATCAAAGGTTATCGCTCCGTGGCACGTAATCCTGAACTGGGAGGTCGCGTGACTCATCCTGTATACACGCGATTCGACGAGACATCCGACTCGCTCTTCAAGGACGAACAACAAGCGGACTGTTTCGGTTTCGGACGACCAGTTTCCATCGGCCTGCCGTCGAATCGACATCGAACCATGGAGTGGTACGTTTACTTGCTCGCCTCGCTGATGGCAGCCCTCTTGACGACGTACCTCGTCCGCGCCGCCCGCGACCTGCCCCCCGGACCGTGGGGCCTGCCCCTCCTGGGCTACCTACCCTGGATCGACCCCAGCGCCCCCTACCGAACTTTAACCGCGTTGGCCGCGCGATACGGTCGCGTGTACGCCCTGCGCATGGGCGGCGTCTACGCCGTCGTCGTGACGGACGTCGAGCTGATCAAGCAGCTGCTAGCGTCGGACGCGACGACGGGCCGGGCGCCCTTGTACCTCACGCACGGCATCATGCAGGGGTACGGCCTCATCTGCGCCGAGGGGGAGCTGTGGAGGGAGCACCGCAGGTTCGTTGGCAAGTGCCTGAGGCGGCTGGGCGGCGACGCGGGCGGGCTGGCGAGCCTGATAGCCGAGCACGTGGGGGGGTTCGTCGAGGAGGTGGAGGCGCGTGGGGGAGGGGGTTGCGACCCGCTGGGGCCGCTGCGCCACGCCCTGGGCTCGATAATGAACGCGATAGTGCTGGGGCGGGTGTGGGGCAGGGACGACGAGGAGTGGCTGTGGCTGCAGCAGCTGCAAGAGGAAGGCACCAAGAGCATAGGCGTGGCGGGGCCTCTCAACTTCCTGCCGTGGCTGCGGTTCCTGCCGAGCTACCGGCGCACCATGGAGTTCATCCTGAAGGGTAAGCGCGACACCCACGAGCTCTACCGGAGAATCATCGCGGAGCAAACGGGCGGGCGCGACAACATCGTGCAGGCCTTCCTGCTGGAGAAATCCAAGCGCAGCCCGGCCGACGCGCGCCGATTCTACAACGACCGACAGTTCCACCACCTGCTGGCCGACCTCTTCGGCGCCGGCCTCGACACCACCCTGACCACCCTCGGCTGGTACCTGCTGTACATGGCCGCCGCCCCGGCCGCCCAAGAGGCGGTGCGCGCCGAGATGGGCGACGGCCCGCCCAGCCTGGAGGACGCGCCGCGGCTGCCCCTGCTGCGCGCGTCGATCTGCGAGGCGCAGCGCATCCGCTCCGTGGTGCCGCTCGGCATTCCGCACGGGGCGTCGCGGGAGCTGCGAGTGGGCGGGTACCGCGTGCCCGCGGGCGCCATGATCGTGCCCTTGCAATGGGCCGTGCACATGGACGAGGCGGCGTGGGAGGAGCCGGAGCGGTTCGACCCGTGGAGGTTTCTGGACGAGGAGGGGCGGCTGAGGAGGCCGCGGAATTTCATGCCGTTCCAGAGCGGCAAGAGGATGTGCGTGGGGGATGAGTTGGCGAGGACGTTGCTGTTTGCGTTCGCGGCCGCGATCCTCCACAAGTTCCACTTGAGTTTGGAGGAGGGCAGCGACGTCGATTTTAGGGGGGAGTGCGGTATCACTCTCACTCCCAAACCGTACAAAATCGTTTTCACCAAAGTGAAATGAATGTTTGTCAGACGTTTTCGAATATTTGGCGCAGTCGGCAGGTACTAATAGTTATTCAAAAAATAGTAATAAATATTGAAATTATTGGAAAACCTTCCAGATTTCGATGAAATTTCCGCAGATGCCTCAAAATAATGTAAAAATCACGAAACAATAAAAAAATTACCAAAAAAAACTGTTTTTTATTTCAAAATCCATAATTTTTTGTTCCGAATCTTCAAAGAAATCATAATCGAATTATCATCAGGTAAAAATTCGACTGCCCTAAACGTAGTGTGAAAAAGAGAAGAAAAAAAAGAATATTGAAAACATTGCATTGAATTAAAATGAAAAAGATGAAAAAATAAAAGAAGGAAAAAAGACAAAGAAGGGTAGTGAAATGAAAAACACAAAAATATAAAACATGGAAAAATCAAAAGACGAAATAGAAAAAAAATCATGAAAAGAAGACTAAAAAGAAAAAGGAATGACAAGAAAATTCGTCTGTATATTTCGAAAAATTCAGCAAGCTTCAGCTTCACTGGTAATTTTGAACATAATAATAAAAAAAAATGCACGATGGCCAAAAAGACGTAGCGAGGAATTCAAAATAGAAAACACACTCACTGATTTGGCTCAATTCTTCGTAAGCTCTCGCCCCGGTCACGTTCAAGTCTCGCTTCAAATCGATCTTGTACTCCCACACGCCCTCGTTGTCCTCCATTTGGTACAACTCCCTGAGGAAAATGTCCCTGGTGCCGCCTTCCCTCCCGCCCACAGACGTCGACACTTCCACCACGCTGTTGCGAAGAATTTCCGGCTTCAACGGAGATCCGTCCTGGTACGAAGCTATCAGCTAAGGAAGAAAGTTGAATTTTTTTTTTTTTAGAGAAGAATCGCGATTCGTTTTTTATCGATTCAAACGAAAATAATTCAGAATTTTTCAGGGTTCAAAGTAGAAAACTAAAAAGACTAAAAAAAAAATCGAAAATATTCCAGCAGTATAACGATAAATTCACGACAACACCGCAACTGGCCAGCTGCAATTAAAAGACGACACAATTTTGTCACTTACGTATGTGGTGACGGGCATGCCGGGCTTGAAAACTTGCGGAGAATCCCCCAGGAATTTCAGGTCGATGGTCGAATTGAAGATCCTCGCCGTCGAATAGCCTTCGATGACTTCGTCGAGGAATCGATCGCCGACCGTGGCCGTCACGACCACTTCCATGCCGTCCAGGGTGGGAACGTAGCTCAGCAGGTCTCGCAGGGGGTACCGGAAGTGGTAGACGCCGTCGAACTTGGAAAAAATTAGTGGACGGTATTGACAATTGTTTGCGCATTTTCTCTTTTCATATTTTAATAGTATCGTATCAAAAGACGAAAAACAAAAAGAAATGGAAAAGGCAAGTCATTGAAAAGAAAATAAAGATGAAAAGGGAAACAAAGAAAAAGAGATAAATAGAGGTCCTAAGAATAAGAAGAAAATTAATATGGAAAGGGCGAAAAAAAATAATAAAGGAAAATGAATAAGAAAAAATAGGAAATAGAGAATGTGAAAAAATAAAGAAAAAGACGGAAAACATGAAAATGAAGAAGAAGAAAATGGAGACGGGACAGACGAAAAAGAAGGGTGAAATGAGAAACATAAAAATGGTAAAAAAATTGATAAACGAAAAAAATAGGAAAATAAAACACACGAAGAAGAAAATAAAAATGGATACTCACGAATTTCATGTGCGGAACGGGATCGTAATAATTGACGGGCGTGTTCAGCCAAAAGGGCAACTTTTCATCGAAATTGAAGTACTTCTCGATGATGGGCTTGTTCCAGTACTGCGACCTGTCGTCGAACGGCCGATTCGGATCTCCTGCGCCGTAACTCGCCGGATTCTGATTGAAACTGTTCGATTCGTAGGGGGCGTTACTCTCGTACGGCCCGTTCGGGTCGTCGTAGAAAGGGCGGTCGTTCGGCCTCGGCCGGCTCTTCTTGTGGTAGGCGTCGATGGGGCGGACGGGGCGGACGGTCGCCTTGAGCGTGAGGTTGCCTTTGACGGGCGCGCCGCTCGTGTAGTTCGCCATGACGATGCCGTGCAAGTAGGGCTCGGTGTTGAGGAAGAAGGCCGGCATCGTCACGTTCACCTGACCACACAGACACAGAAAACTGAATTTAGATGGTTTTTTATATTTACAGGGAAAAAGGAAAAATTCGAAAATGTCAAAAAATAGATGAAACTAGTACGTGAAAAATAATAACGAAAAAAAGATGAAAATGTAGCCCGGAATATTGCATTGATTTGATTTTACCTCGAATCGTGTTTGGTAGTATTCTTCGACCAGAAACGAGGACTCCTCCACCTGCCCCTGGGCGATAACCCTGATTTTCCACTCGCCGAAAACGGGCTGATCGGACAGTTGGTAGTCCAGGCTGACAGTGCCCAAGTTCGACTGTCTCGACAGCCACCTTTTCATGATGTGGCCGTTCGGATCCAACATGAAAACGTCCACGGCATCGTTGAAAGCTTTCAGCTCAGTGTTGATCGGGATTGTGCGGAAACGAACTGGAAATTCGTCACGATTTTTTTTGTCAAGGAGATTATGTACTTTTAAGAGAATTTCATGATATCAACGCGTGGAAATCAATAATAAAAAGAAAACTGAACGATTTTCATCGACATTTGAAAATAATAAAAAAATGAATAAATGAAAAATCCTCGAATGGCATTAAGAATCCAAAATTGCCGCAATTTTTCATCGTAAAACGACTTTCCGATGTGTATTTCTCTGGGCAACACACTGACGTAATGGATACACCCATATCGGATATCGCCCAATTGATATTTCAAAAGGGTTTCCTCAGATATCGAGTTACAGTCAACTTACCCCATAATTTGACAGGTAATTTGATGAATAATATTGACACAGCACGTGATTTACGAAGAGCAAACGGAAATTATGTAAATCTGTGTTTGTTAATTGTCACAATTCACGAACCATACTTTAAGTGTGCATGTTTCATGCATGAATCATACTTTACTTTGTCACCTCAGATTCGATGATTTCTTGGAGATATACATACGATATAATCCATTTTTTTTATTCATAGCATGAAAATTCAAGGTCCAATTCATATTGAATTCCAACTCACTTTTTTCTCCTTGCATGTAGACTGGTTTATCTAGCTGTATGAAAATGGTCATGGACCTTTGCGAAAAAGTCAGCACGGTCTCGTTGATGAACTGAGCCCCACCCAAAACGTCGTCGTACAAACCCTCCACTCTCAATTTGTACTCCCCATACGCACTCGTATTGGGTATCTTCAAAAAAAAAAAGAAGAAGAGAAACGTCAATTACGATAACGAAATCCTCAAAGTCACTGAAACTTACCCACATCAGGAGAGTTTCTGGTATGCCCTCTTTGACTTCTTTGTGGTCCGAAGAAATTTCCACGCCGTTTCGTTGTATCGATGCTCGCACTGTTATCGGTTGTTTTTCTTTCAACACCGTCGCAGACACCCTGTATAATTGGGCGGGTCTCACCATTTTGGAAGCGACGATGAAATAAGTCCTGAGAATAACGATGAAAAATTGAATTCCAAATGAAGAACAAAAAAAATAAAATGGAAAAGAGGCAAATAACTAAAATGAAGATGAAAAATGCGAAAAAAAAAAAGAAAAATTAAAAACGTGAAGAAGAAGTTAATGAAGATGGTAATAATTTAGAGAATTGATAAAGTGAAGATGAAGAAACGAATTGAAAAAAGGGAAAATAACTAACATGAGAACGAAAAGAAAAATGTAAAGAAAAAATACATGAAGGAGAGAAAGTGAAATCAAAAAGACGAATAAACATAGAAACTGTAGAACACCAAAAAAAATTAAATAAATAAAAATGAAAATAAAAAGCAATAAAAAACTCAAACATAAAAAAAGGGAAAATGAGGAAAAAGTGGATAGAGAAGACGAAACAGATGATAAAACTTCTAAATATAAAAATCACAAAAAAGAGAGAAATGGAGAAAAAACGAAAAAGTATTTAATTGAATTGGACTCACGCTTCTTTGATCAGAGTATTATGCACATCCCCCTGCCCCCTCCTGCCACCGAAAACATCGTTCCTCCACGAAGGGCTCTCCCCCCTCCCACCCCCACCGCCGTAGGGATTGACGTAGTCGTACTCCCCTCCACCCCTAGCCCTGTCCGGCGCGCCGCTCCTGCCGAACACGTCGTCGACGTTCTGGCTCGGCCGGTAGGGGTCGTACGGAGCGTTCGGCGGCTCGGGCGTGTAGGGGTAGACGTCGTTCGCGTTGGACGACGGCGGCGTCGGGTAGTCGGCGTAGGGGTTAGGAGGGGTGAGGGGCGCGTTCGAGTCTTGGGCTGTGACGTAGCAGGAGAGCAAGACGACGAGGGCGGGCCATCGTTGTCGCTTCATTCCTACCGGGTGGGCTGGAAATTGACCGAAAAAATGTTCAGTTCAAAGTTATTTTCTCAGGTTCGATGATTTATTTGTGGGGCGGCAACATCGCACCTGTTGCTCCTGTGACGTGCTAGTACACTATTTCTGCTCACTTTGTGAGTGTGAAGCACGTTCATAGCATGAAATATTTCATATACAGGGTGTTTCAGAATTGCCCAGCAATATTTCACAGGGGCGTTTTCATCTCTGGTACGAAATAAGGGAAAAAAAGTCCCTACGAAGTGTGCTCAATGTCGCATTCAACAACAACGGAGGCCACTTTCAACAATTCCTCTAAACATTTGTTGATTGATAAGTTTCTCGTTCATTCAATTTTGATGCTTCAATTATTATCAAATATCGAAATAGTTTGAACATTTCAGAGTACGTAACTTTGCGCCAATTTACAAATTAATTAATTCTGAGGAAACTGAACGGAATTCGACCAAAAGTCACGAGGGACAAAATCAAGGTAATCAATCAATCAATCAATCAATCAGTTTATTTTCCTTTTGACATTTTACATGTATAGGAAATAGTCAGTTTATGTTAAGTACAAGTTTAGAAAATTGAGAACAATTCAGCGTTATATAAAAATAAGATATACAACAAAATAAAACATACAACAAACTGTTCATTAAAATATGCTATATAATAGGTTGTAGAACTTGAGAAAAATATCAAAATTTACCAGTGGCGTACGAGCGAGTTTTTCTCGAGGCTTATATGGATGGAGACCTCGGAAAATGCAACACCCTGTATGGTATTTGGAAAACATTCACTTACATATCAAGCAGCACCTATTGCTTGATACTCATGCGAAATTTGAAAGCTCCATCTGCAGTAGATCGAGCACAATAAAATAAAAACTTAATTTTTCCAAACTTTCAACACCCCGTAACTCCGCTAATAATCGAGATCGGACACACGTTCATGGGAACTTTTTTTCCTTATTTCGTACCTGAGAAATATTGCCTTGCAATTCTGAAACACTCTGTATAAATAAATCAAGGAAGTACATTGGTTATATTTCCACCGACTTTTCCTTCCGTCTCTACTAAATTATCCGAATCCAAAACAGAATTCAACGCAGCTGGAAGAAAGGAGAGCAAAAACATTTTCATCAAACGAAAACAAACGGGTTACTTGTTCGTACTCGATATCGCATCAGGAAATCGCATTTATATTATGACGACGTGATGTGGATTGCATACGGCACGTTCACATCCAAGCTACAACCTTCAATTTCTCAATCAAACAAAAAAAATGGGATTATCTAGATCAGATCTCTAGGAAGTAACGACGAGTGGTCCATATGGCACGCATCCTTCCTTCTCGCTACCCGAGAAAATGAACTAAACTGTGGGATTAATTTACTTCGAATTCAAAATAATCATCAGACACGATTGATAATGGGTATATTCATTAGACACGATGGTTTCTCGAAAGCAGTATTTATTATTCTTTTCCCATTGAACCAATTCGAGGAAGTTTTCATACAGGGTAAGTCACAAATAACAACTTATTTCCTTGAATTCGTTATAGTAATAAACCTGAACTATACCAAACTGGCCTACAACAACGTTCGATAATTGAAAATTCTCTTCCATTAAATCGTTGATGATAATAACCTTGTGGAAGTCAGAAAATGGAAGTCTCTCTCGAATAAGGATCTTGTTAATTTAGTCATTCGTCGGGCGGTACGGCGGTGATTATCCGTTCTTCAATCGGATCGATCAAACACCCCGAATAATTGAGGAGAAGTACCGTCAGAATGGAGACGAGAATTACTCCGTTGTTTGTTCGATGTTCCTTGGATCGAATCGAATAATTCAGCAGACCGTGAAATCGTTTCTGGTCGTGCCGAAAAGTCGCACGACAAATTCCACTCATCGTGAATCAATAAATGAAGTTTCATCGATGTCAACTACTTATTAGAAAAGATACATTAAATTCGTAGAAATGGCGCGGAACTGGAAATTCAACCTAAAAATACTGAGAAGTGAACTCGATCTTAAAATTTCGCCTTTTTGTCGCCCGTTTATCGATAGAAAGAGAACAACAAAGACGTGTATCTTGACCTACTCCAATAATAGCGCTTGATTTATGGTTTGGTATGGATTGCGTAACGCATTATTATGACTGACTGACTGATGATGAAAATAAGCACCGGAAATTCAAAGTGATCCAGAATACCGAACGTCAAAGCAAGCTCGAGTAGTTTCCACGACCTGAAAGAAAACAGCGCACTTTTCCAATTAAAAAATCCATAAAGCTTTCGCCTATTTTGTTTACGAAATCACCAGCTTGATGTCTAATCCAATGCTGATGTGTTTGTGAAGGATTCTTCAAGCTTGTCTCTACAAATCGAAAACAACCCAACTCAAGAGTATCGCATTACTCTATCCCCAATAAACAGATCGCACGTGGGACACGTGTTGTTTATTTAACGCCACAAGACATTCGTTATTGACACGTTTACACCCAGAAAAAAATACCGGCCAGATAAATTCCTCTCTGGAAATGCGTTTATACGAATTTTACGATCCGGTAAAAGGGCGGGGTACGTTCATTACGGGCATTACAGCGCACACAGCTTCCGTTTCCAGAACACCCTATTATTCGGCACGTGCGAGGGTGATCAGCTGGGATTTACACAGCGGCGTAGCGTGAGGGGTATTCGTATTTCGATTTCAACTCTGTGCTACTTTTCGTTGGTCTTTCAGCTTTGTATAGATCGAGGAAATGAAACATGCGACGAGACACAATTAACATACAGCGCTATGGAGAAGCTTTGCGTACGATTAGACTCGCAATAAAACTCGAAATTGTGTGTTATTTGACGAGCAGAAGGAAAAGATCGCCGTTTATGAGAGAGCAAACGAACACATGTCAATTGAGAATCGATAAAATTGATACCATGTAGTGTTTGGTGTAGCGTAAACTAGATGCCAATGTTAATTCGAAGTGTATAACTGTATTTATGACGATCCAATAGCAATTCGGTTTCGAAATAATGTGGGAATATCCAATATCTTCCAATAAATCCACATGAAAAACATTCGTAATGTCATTTATACCAAGAGGAAAATTAATATTCAAAATTAAATTCCATTCCATAATCCCAACATTGGAATATTTTCATCATCCAGCTGATTTGATGCTCGACTTTTTCAAATACATTCGAAATCGTTGGTTCAAATCTGTGGAGACGCTTTCGTGATAACATCAATTACTGGCGCATTCATCAAGTTTCGAAATCCTTTTGATGTCCAACCGCTCTCAACGGTCTCGAACGAGTGATTATAAAGTAGTCACCGCGCATTAGCTAAGACATTTTCGCGACTACGAATTTCGTCCGCTTTCGGTACGCCGCTGACGCACCCCGAATCTCAAATTCGTTATCACTCCCATACCGAATATTCGGTTCGTACCCTCTAATCTGACTTTGCACAAACCCCCACCCTTTCTGGAACACTCACTATGGCTACTCCCCAGAAATTACATTGAAAAATCGCCATGATGTTTCATTATTTTTTCAATGCATCGGGAGCTGTTAAAGAGAAGTAAGTGCAGCGTATACCGAGCGAGTGTTTATACGGCAGAGCCAGAAAAAATAATCCACCTTTGCATTGAGAAAGATCTGGTTTGGGTGGTTTTATTAATAGCCCTTTCTGAATCAGTGACTCATTACAATACATTGCTTGTAGAAGTGAAGTGATTTTTGTCGAATAACCAACTTTCCATTTGAAAAATGCATTTTTAGATCACAACTCGCAATTGAACAATTTTTTCTACGTCACTGGTTTGCCTCAATCGAAAAAAAATAGAGATCAAGAATGATAGCCACATTTTTTCGTATCTCGAAATTTGCTCACCCTGTACATGCAGAAATATAAAAAATTCTACTGACAACCGCTGTCATTGGTGACGAAAGAAACGAATAGTTATCGTCACGCTACGCCACTGTACAAATTGGGGGTGAAAAATGGATCGAAAATCAGATTTGTCGTTCTCTTCCACTTCTGCGAACGAACGCAAATCGAATGAGTAGCGTTCCTCCTCCTTCATTGTAGTTCTATGAAATGAAAAATGAAATAGGGCAGGCAGCACGACGTATCAACAGCTGTGCATCGATTCTAGATTATTATTATTATTATTATTCACCCCCCGTAACCGTATTACGCAGCGGCCTCATGCGCCATTCTATCGCCATTTGTCCTCGTTTCGGATTCCAATCGAATATCACGTCAGTTGATAATCAACAAAACGAAGCGGGAACTTGTACAGGGTGAGCACGAGAGCGAGATTTATTTACGATCTGGCAACATCGCACCTGTTGCTTCTGCGACGTGTATTTCAAAAATCCATGGAAACATGTAAACGAAGAGTGGAAAGCGAAGACACAGAACGAATTGAAGCACAAAATAACGGCATTTTTATAACCACTGTAAAAGAAACGATCAATCAGGCCCATTTAGAACTGTGAGAGAGAAATTCTTCGAGAATTATTGTCGGTAGACTCGATAAAAAATACGATGGTTACATTTCCATCAGAAAAACGAAATTATTTATTGGACATTTTAGTAGCCACCTGTTTTCAGAAGTAAAGGATCAATAAACTACATATTTCGAATATTTCGCCCTTAGAGCCGAGCTGAATCCATTAGTCGATGGAAAACGAGGAAATGTGTTTATATAATATGTCTATGTTAACGAGAGACCTAAATAGACACGTGCTTTATTTACGTATACCATCTATTTCTGTTGTACAAAGCAGGCAATTGCTTTTTTAAGCTAAAATTTCGATTAATTGGATTATACTTTACATATGGAGGTGACAATCAATAAATCATCATGAGAAATCAATACGAAGTTGTCTCTAATACTAATAGAGGTGTCTTGCTATCATAAAACTTTGTGAATTTTCTTCAGAATCATACATGACTCATTATTTCTTTCCATTTGAATTACTGTTATGTTTGAACTACGAAAAATCCACCAAATTCCAATTTATACAGAAAATTTTAAATATCAAGGATTGTGCTACTTTTTGGTAGAAGCGGCAACGCTGCCTGCCCGAAACAATTTCCAATCGAGAGTTCCCAAGTGCTCGTAGATGCAACCAAATTTTCAGGAGTATGCCACGTGCCGTCTAATGTACCATCCAGCGTGGCCCACCCTGTATACACCGACATAAAAACGCGAGACGAGACGACGTTCGAGTCGTTTGACACACATACACGTCGACTGTCACAACAATTCGGCTCACCGTTCCGAAAATAAATCGAGACGACAATTTGAATCCTCAAAGGTGAACTATTTCCGGATTTTCGAGAGCCAAAATGAATGGGGAGATTCCGAACACCCTCTAGAGTGGATTAACGAACCAAGATTTATGGGGTAGGAGGGTGAAATTGCGAGGGAATTAATTTCAGGTTCAGAAATACAATTTTTTTCGAAACGACGCAGGCATTTGTTTTGGTATCAGCCAGATGACAGAAAGGCACATGGTTGGAGTGTGTCCAAAACCTGGTACATAGTCAGACGTTCACTTTTCATTACGCACTAAAAGTATCGAAAGTAACGAAATGTTACGGAGTATCACTGAAAAAAGGATGAGCGGCAACACTGCTCCTGACGCCGGACTCCATTACGGAACTCTGAATGAAAACAATGAATCCTGTCAATAAAAAAACACAACAGCTGAGATCTTGAATTATTCTTCCGCGCTTATTTCGAGAACAAATCGAGCGTGTACCAACAATACTCTCTAGCGAGACAATAATTTTCTCTCACGCTCCACGAATAGTGAGTACACTTCACTACTCGATAATCACCCCATGGCCAGTTGGACTGGTGAAATATTGAAAGCGGAAATGGGTCCTTACAACTAATTGATTCGATTGTATCAACGAGGAAATCGCCAAAACATTCGAGGTATACACGCCTACTTTCTCTTGCAGAGGATCGTTCAATTGAAGTGAGAACAGACTGCGTGCATGTTTAGTACGATGTATGACGTCTAAACTGATTTGCAAGTTACTTATTCATGGAGAAAAACTCGAATATCCAGCTCCTTTCATCAAGTTTCGATTATAAATATGATGATGAGAAAAAAAAAGGCACCCTCAGCCGGTGCCGGATAACTTAATATCGCACATCTATCACAGGCGGCTGGATAAGTAAACATTTGATTCTGGAGAACATTGTTTTGTTTGTCTTACCACCGCACCGGATCGTTCAACATCGTGGCTGTATTGATAGTGAATAAACATTTTGCTTCACACTTATCCGTGTTGGTGTAGATCAAGAAAATTTAATTGGCTCGCATTTTATTAATACACGCTATGTGAATGAAGAAATGTATTTGACTAAATATAAATATCGTTATGTCGAATTCCTGACTGTCATCTCGTGTTAGGAACAAGAAAAACGACGAAAATATACCGCGTTGTCTAGACGAAACTCTCTTGAAAATATCAAGGAGTCTGGCAATGTCTGGTATTGTAGCAATAAATGAGAAAAAACTATATTTGAAACGAATATCTTTTCAACATTGTCACATTTCTGTTTGTTTTTAGTGAGTAATATGATCATTTTACAAACTTATAAGACAGAATTGTGGGAAACCATCCACCAGTAACGGATATTAGTGGTTGGTGGAATCTTATAAGTTCAATTCGAAGACCGAAAGGGCAGAACATGAACGTGTCTCGGATATATTACTTGATCTCGTTAAGCTAGACTTGTTAAACCTAATTCCAAAATGGGTTCCACTTTCGTTTGCCTTCATATTAGTCTGTAGCGTTTTCAAATACTTCAAATAAATGTTGGCCATTACTGTACTAGGCGAATTTGGAATAGAAAATTTAAAAAGGTAGCACAGCACGAGCAATTGATAAAAATAGAAAAAAAAAACTAGCTTGTTGGACGAACTTATCGCAGTACCTAACATTACAGGTGTTGCTAGGCAACGACAAACTTGTAGCCATAATTAAGATCTGACTGATTTTAATTTTCAAATGTGCCCGAACCAGACGGTATTTCAACTGTAATCACAATAAAATGAGTTGGCCATCATAAGAACATAACGAGTTTATTGAAATATTATTCGATAGTTAGGTGTTGAAAGTGACCGATGATATTAAAGATCACAACTGCACTGTCGTAGCAATTAGCCTTGTGAGTCATGAACAATCATCACATAATTATGCCGTGAACGCCCCAAGAAAGGTAGCATACATATTCCACCTCAAGAAACACGAAGCAGGTGATGAGAATTCAAATGTTTCAAATTTCGACTGCATTAAATGAGCGAGAACGCATAGCTGAATTCAACATGTGAATCGTACACGCCCAAAAAACGGCATATTTTAACTCACCTGTAATTTGTTGTTACCGAATCCCGCGTCTATTTGTTTTGTTTAGGTAGATTACAACAGGCACTCTGTGAAATCACTTTTTTATATCACCGAACTCGCTACCGTCTAATCAAACAATAAATGTAAATAAACATTGCACTTTAGGTTATCACAATAGATAACAGACATTCAGGTATGCCAAACATCAAGAGAGATGAATCGACTCCGCTAGATATGTCTGTTTACGTTCACGTAAAACACACCTACAAGACTACCCTTCCACAAGTCAACGAGCGACTTCAATCGACGAACCTATCAGAGCAACTATTTTAACGAATTTAGCCGAGCCGAGACCCACAGAACACGATTGTCATTTGTCGAAATCGTGTTGGTTGGTGTGTAAAGCTCGCTTCGTATATCGTTTGTTTAGGCAACCGATTAAACACATTTTCGATGTACTATTGATGAATTCGGTTGAAATTTATGAGTTGCTATTTAGGAAAGGCAAATAAGGCAAACTTTATCGATATTTCGTTGGGTAATTTGTCGAACTGATTAAATCCTTTATAAAATAATGAAAATAAAGATGTGAAAACCAATTGTTTTCACGAAAGTTTTGTTGTTATAGTAAAAAGTGTCAAGAGTTTACAATAAATAAAATGAGAGATTATATGAAAGAGTAATTTATGATATTCAAACTTTGGGAGAGTTCATGGATGGGCTATATAATTGAATTCTAATTATATTACAAAATTAATTCAAACACCTACGTACGTGGAACTACGCATGCGTCTGATTTGCGAGGAATCAGTCAATTGGGTGTTGGTTTTTTTATGAAACAAAAATAAAAAAGTGATTTTTTTTGTCTCGTTCGACAGAAAGAAGGAGAATCACGACGATTTCTAGTTTACTGTTCTCTGCAAAACTATTGAAGAATTTTGTGAATATAGAGAGGTTAATTGAGTGAATATCGTTCGATAAGATATATAATTCAAAATGACAAAATCTCCAGCTATCGGTATCGACTTGGGAACGACTTATTCTTGCGTAGCCGCATGGCAAGAGGGCCAGGTGGAAATAATGATCAACGACCAAGGCAACAGAATGACACCAAGCTACGTCGCCTTCACAGACACTGAACGTCTTCTCGGAGACGTTGCCAAGTACCAGGCAGCCAAAAACACCAGCAACACCGTCTACGACGCTAAACGCTTGATCGGACGGAAATTCGACGATTCCCAACTCCAGCGAGACATCGAACGGTGGCCGTTCAAAGTCGTCAACGATGGGGGTAAGCCCAAAATACAAGTGGAGTTCAAGGGCGAGCGCAAGACTTTCGCCCCCGAAGAAATCAGCGCCATGATTCTGGTGAAAATGAAGGAAACTGCAGAATTCAACCTCGGAGTGGCAGTGCAAGACGCAGTCGTGACTGTCCCGGCCCACTTCAACGACTCCCAGAGACAGGCAACGAAGGACGCCGCTGCTATCGCGGGTCTGAACGTGTTGAGGATCATCAACGAGCCCACCGCAGCAGCCCTGGCTTACGGCCTGGACAGGCCCTGCGAGGGCGAGAGGAACGTTCTCATTTACGACTTGGGAGGTGGCACTGTCGATGTCTCCATACTAACCATCGACGACACGGCCTGGTTCGAAGTGAAGGCTACAGCCGGGGATGCTCATCTGGGAGGGCAGGACTTTGACGACAGGTTGGTCAGTTATTTAGTGGGGGAGTTCAGGAGGAAGTGCCGAGGGGATTTGAGCCCCAAGGGGCTGCGCCGCCTCAGAACCGAGGCTGAGAGAGTGAAACGTACCCTGTCGACTAGGACAGTGACAAGTATCGAGCTGGATGGGCTCTGTGAGGGTGTGGATTTCTACACCAGCATCAGCCGGGCCAGGTTTGAGGAGCTGTGCTCGGATCTCTTCGCAGCTAGCTTAGTGCCAGTTGAAAAAGTGCTCAGTGCTGCGAATACGCCAAAGGAAGCGATCAGTGATATCGTTTTGGTTGGGGGCTCCACTAGAATCCCCAAGATCCGCCAAATCCTCAGCAGCTTCTTCGACAAGGAGCCCCTGGCCACCCCAGTCGACCCAGACGAAGCAGTGGCGTACGGGGCTGCCGTACAAGCCGCAGTGCTCAGTGGGGGCCGCCCTATTCCAAACCTCCTGCTACTCGACGTAGCCCCACTCTCCCTCGGTATAGAAACCGCAGGGGGCTGCATGACCAGAATCATCGAGTGCAACACAAAACTGCCCTGTGAGCGCTCCCAGACTTTCACCACATCCAAAGACAACCAAGCGGCAGTGAGTATTCGAGTGTTTGAAGGGGAGCAAGCCCTGACCAAAGACAACAACCTGTTGGGCACCTTCGATCTCACAGGAATCCCCCCCGCTCCAAAAGGCATGCCAAAAATAGAAGTCACTTTCGATCTGGATGCCAACGGCATCCTGAATGTGACGGCCAAAGACACGAGCTCAGTTATTTCTAAAAACATCACCATCAAGAACAAAAAAGGTGGGTTGTCTCAGAAGGAGCTCGACAGGATGGTTTCCGATGCTGAGCAATACAATGACGATGACAAGCTACACAGACAACGCTTGGAAGCTGGGAATCAGCTGGAGTTTTGCGTCATCAGGTATGCTCTCACTGTGCAAGAGTACGAAGAGGAAATCACAGCTGAGGAGAAGACAATGGTTGAAGAAAAGTGCCAGGATTGTTTGGATTGGCTAGACAAGAACTCGTCTGCAGAAAAGAGAACATTTGAGGAGAAACAGAAAGAGCTTGTTGAGACTTGTAGTTTGGTAATGAGCAAGATTTTGAAAGCACATTATGACCAGACTGGTGAAAAGTATTTGGAAGCAAGTAGAATCTCTACGAGTCCAGGTATACCAATGATTGAAGAATCTGACTGATTTTTTTTTGTGGAGACTGTAATAAGACTGATTTTTTGGAATCTTCCTTCCACTCAAACTATGTTTATTCTATGTATAAACTGTCCCATTTTAATGTCTATATTCTGTGAATATTGTTAACTAAGTGCAAATGTTTTTAGTACCTTGATTGATTTCAATATTTAGTACAAATAAACTCTCATTTCTAAAGAGATTTGTGTGCATGTTATGAAATTCTGAATTTGTAAAGCAATTCAAATTAATATTCTCGATTTTTCTTTCCTGATGAATGGCCTGGATTTCGATGAAAGTTTTTCGGGGTACTTACGCATTTCGACCCAGATCGTAGGGAAATTGTTACTTTCCCAGATTGCAAATTTCCTTAATAAACATCAGAAATGTGGTATTTTTCAAATTATAAACATGCGAGACATATACAACTGACGTTGGCATGTTCTTCTTCGTTTCCGAGTGAATTAACCTTGAAAATACTAGACTCGAATGGTCGTCAGTTTGACAGCTGCAATCTCGTTCGAAAAAAAAAAGCAGAATTCTTCAATACAAAAAAAAAAACACATAATTTTCGCATTCATGTCATTTAATTCAATCACCAAGTGAAGGGGGCTCGTTCTCTCAGAACCCGAACCCCGATCTTCTCCCATTCCCCTGCCTGGATCCACAATTCGTGTGCAGACTCCAGACAGGACAAAATGCACGCCCCTTTCCACGCCACCATGGCGGAATCCATGTCCCTGGGATTGATCACGATATCGAGTTGTTCGGCTCTGTACAAATACGGGATCTGCAGCGATATCCTGTTCTGCAGCCAAGTCACTATCCCGGAAAACTTCATCCCCCCACCGACCACTGAAAAGGCAAAGGTAATTTTTTTCGGGTTTACCTTCGAGTGCCCTGTATTACCTAAAATGCAGCCGTACATTTTCCGCTTGATTTCCTCGTTGGGGCATCGGTCGATGCTCTGCAGGACGGCCTGGTCCAAGCCCAGTATCTGCCCAGGATTGGTGATGAACTCCTTCACCGACGTGGCCCCCACCGGGTCCATCCCGTCCACCACGATATCGTCTTCGTTGGGGTTACTCGGCTGGCTGTCCAAGTAGCTGTCGTTGAGCAGGTCGGCCGAGCTCGTGTCCAAACTCTCCTTGATGCCTGAAACAACTGTCATGTGTCACTTGTCGCGAGCGGGTTTTCGCTGCAGGAACCTTTTCTCCTGATGTCTCGCAAGTACAACTCGTCGTGCGGGTCTTCCGGGTCACCGCTCGACATTTTCTGGGTGTGCAAGCACTTGGCGCCGGTGATGCCGAACAGCTCCGGGCTGAAGAGGCTCAGGGGGGCTACAATGCATTCGTCGCCCACTTGCATGGTGTAGTGATAAACCGACTTTCCGGGCTGTTTCAGAACGAAAGATTTCTCCTGAGAGCCGCAGATGTCTAGGTTGACGTGGCAGAACTCCTCCTTGAGTTTTCTCAGTAGCATAGTGTCTAATTTGTTGGTTTCGCTGCAGTCTTTGTAGGGAAAAGCGCATTTTTGGAGAAGCCAATAGAAAATCTGAGTTATGTCTCCCCCGCCGTAATCTAACCTAAAAGTACAGGCGATGTGTTTTCGATACTAAAACAAGAAATGACTGTACCTGACTCTCGTATTCGTATGACAAATACCATCTTCAACACAGGAAACTGAAGTTTTCTGATCTCCAACATCGATAACACATGCGTAACTCAACCCAGAGCCAAAAGTAGCTGCTACATGGTCCTGCACTAAGAAACAACTACTGAACCCCATTTTACACAACAGTAAATACATCAACTCTCTCAGATAAGTTCGATTATACACATCAGGCACTACCAACACTGCTTTATAGTATTTCAAGTCCTTCCGACCAATTTGAAAATTCGTTTCCAACACAGACGTCCAGATAGTCTCAAGATCAGCGATAACAGCAGTCATGGAGCCCCCAGGGCCACTGTGGATATTAAAGTCCCCCCTTTTGTACGGAAAGTGGATATTGAAGTCTTCTTTAGGATCTAACCTCAAAATATCATTGCCAATAACGATATCACCTTCTGGTTTTATCCATTCTCCGCCGTTTGAATTCAACATTTCCGGCTGTGATCTGCGGTTGTAAGCTGCGATTTGTTGTGGGGGCGTTGCGTATCTCCTTCGTCCATCTGATTGTAGACAAGACTGTAGTGTGTGTGAAACAGTCAGTCTAGCTTCTTCTAATTCTTGGGGTTGGCTCAAATCTACTCGTTCTGGTAGAAACGTGTCGAGGTATTGCTGTCCTGATGGTAATCTGCGTCTTGCTATTGCGTGAAGGATTGTTAGAGGATTTAAATCTGATGCTCTGCCTATTCGGAGATTCAGTGATCCGGGATGGATTACTATTATGCTTTTTGAATGAACCTGTTCCGGAGGGGTGTCGCCTGGAGTCCCCAAAGTCATTTTATGATGGGAATCGAGAATAGTTCAATCAAATATTACTATCAGGTTCAGGAATTTCAGATGTAAACAAATAAACCGAATTTTTGATTGATTGAGGTTAACCAAACTTGACATGGAGCACGTTGGTTATTTCTCGGTGACATGGAATATAAGGAATCTATATTCTTTGTATATTTTTTAACCAACGACCTTGTCATGTGTCTGGTTTCTTGAATAAAATTTTTTGTTCACAACACTTGTATTGCATTTTGTTATTATATAAAAAGCGAAGGCTTCGTTACGTTGTGGAATGCCTCTATTGTTGGATTACATCGTATAATATAATGCATAACACAAATGATTAGTATAGGTGTAATAGGTTGGCAAAACTGATACACAAGACACTTTTTGTATTGGTTGTTGGTGTCATGGCTGGTAAGCAAGCTTTTAGGAAACGCTATCGATAGATTCGTAGAATTCACTGAATTTCCCATTATTTTCAGATTTGTTTGCCAAATTCAATTGCACGTATTGCCAAGAAGAAATAACTGGCGTCCGAATACAATGTTGCGTTTGTCCCGATTTCGATATTTGCTTACAGGTAATGTCACGTGACCGTTGAATCATGGCGGTAACTTCAAAACAAATCACGATACTAATATCGATATTGCAGTGTTTTTCTGTCGGCGCCGAAATCGGACCACATCGCAGTGACCATGCCTACAAATTCGTCGACCACTGCGCTGTGAGTATTTTCGGAGGAAGAGGGTCATGGACGGGCAAGGAACAATTGCAGTTGATCGAGGCTGTGGAGTTGTTTGGGTTTGGGAACTGGGATCTAGTAAGCCAACATGTGGGAACGCGCACGTCTGAAGGTACGTAAAGCGATCGAGCGTGTTTGCGTTGGTGCTGTGAAAAACAATGTTGCAGAGGTTAAGGAGGAGTACATGATGAGGTATTTGCACGGAAACATCGGGAAAGCGACGTGGGCGCAGCTGGCCAACCACCGGCCAGTTTTAGTGGATCACGTCGCCGAAGACGACGGGCCTCTTTCACCGACTGTCACGGCGCGGTTGCCGCCTCTCAACATCACCCTGGAGGAATCTCGGTTGCTGGGCTACAAGCCCCACCGGGACGACTACGAAAGGGTGAGCAAAGTGTTTTACCGTCTCGGTGCGCGTCGTCAAAAGTGTGCTCGCGTGTGTGTTGAAGGAGTACAACATGGAGGCGGAACAGCTGGTGTCTCAGCTCCACATGGATCCGGACGAGGACAGCGAGATCGAGAGGGCTTTGAAGCTCTCCATGGTGGATATGTACGTGAGGAGGTTGCGGGAGAGGGTGAGGCGGAAACGGATCGTCAGGGACTACCAATTGGTGGCGAAGCACTTTGCCGCCATGCGGAAGGAAACGCCCAAACAGGTGCTGAGCAAGGAGCAACGGTGGGGGGTGAAAGTGGCGGCTAGTCGACCAGTGAAATGAGCAAAAGTGTTTGTGTTTGCAGGGATTTGCGGGAGAGGATGAGAATTTGTTCGCAGTTTTTGTCGTCGGGGGAGCACGAAAGACTCGTAGCGAGCATCGAGAGGGAAAGAGAACTGCGACACAGACTGTCCGAGTTGATGAGGTACAGGAGTCTGGGGCTGACGACCCAGGAGGAGATTATTCATTACGAGCAACACGCGGCCTACGAAAGGCAGCAACAGATGAGGCAAAACAAATCTGTAAGTTTGTCGGCTCTAATCGTTTTTCATCCACATTGTAGCATCCTGTGTGTTCATGACGTTTTCGTACCGATTCGGAAAAATTCGTTGGGTGGGAAAGAGAGTGAGAGAGAGACTGAATTGCTTCCCTCCCTCCCTCCCACTGTCTCCACCCGAATAATTTCCGAATCGCGACGTGCGTAAAACAACCGTTCTCCATTTATATTTCATATCATCCCGTATCAACGATCGGACGCGCAGTCTCGAAACGCGCCTCTAAAGAGAAACAGATTGTATCAGTTTGCATTTCACTTAGGGCAGCAGTGGCTCTGCAACGCCGGAGTGCCTCCCAAAAATAATAATAAGCGGGTAAGTCGACGGATCGAAAAAAGTGTTTCCATCGTTTCGATCGCGCGCGCTTTTTCGGTGTTGCAGAAAAAGAGAAGAAGCCGACCAAAGTTCCATCGAAAAAAGATCCACGTCGCTTCGAAACGACGCATGCGCCACCAGCAGCTGCTTCTCCAGCAACAACTCGAGCTCGGATAGGTCGATCGAAAAACTGCCGCTCCGACACTTCCCGATGGGGAATCTTTTGTCGGACAACGAGATTCAAGTACGTGCGAATAAACCCCTTCGTCGTCGTTTTCTTTTTCTTCTTTCAGGCGGCAGCGACACGCAGAAATTTCACTCGACAGGTGCTGTCAAAGCTGTCATCTACGTTGTGGTACAACGAACTAAAATTCAAAGTTTCTCTTTCTTTCCGGCAAATTATATTTTCGTCTTTGATTCACTCGCCCCGTTTTTTTTTCTTCACAGCTTTGTACAAACCTAAATATCCAGCCTATCCACTACGTAACAATGAAATCGATGATAATACAGGTGAGAAAATCGCCATCGAGCTCCGAATCGACGCGGTGTTGCCATCGCCACGTTTTTTTTTTTTTTAGGAGAACCTTTTTTCGACGGGCGCCAAAAGTATATCCGGCTCCGACGAGAATCCCCACATCAAGGAGGCCGTCACCAAGTATTTGAGTTTCAGCGGTTGGCTACCAGGGGTCTCCGTAGTTTGACGCGCTCTTTTGTTCGTTTGTTTGCAACGAAAGGCTTCCATTTTGTGGATTTTTTGTGTAACGCGACTTTGAATTGAAAAAAAATACAGAGGCGTTTATTGAATTGTTGATTTCATTCTTGAATAATTAATCAAAGTACAACTCGTGCACAAAGGTAGCAATTATTATTTTATATAAATAAATAAATACCAAATGAACGTGTATATAAATAAATTGAGTTGTGTAAATGTAAATAAATTGTGATTCGATATTGACGTTACTTTTTTTCTTCCTTTCTCACAGTCTTCAATGCTTCGTGAGCTTCTTTGAGAATTCTCTTTTTCCACACCTCATAGTCCTCAATTTGTTCCTCATCCAACTGGGTTTTTTTCAAAATAACTTTATTCTCTAAAAATTTAATAATTAGTAATTTTTCAACATACAGTATTGCACAAAGTAAAGAATTAATTCAGTATCTAGAAAATTACAATGACGTCATCAACATAACCTTAAAATATATGAGAGTTCATTCCTAATTTTACGCACACACTTTATATATCATTATTTCACGCAACCAACTGACCCACATCTTTGGCTAGTTCATCCACTTCTAGACTACTTTTCGAGTCTTTTTGACTTTTCCTAATTGAACCAATATTGAAAGTCGAAACTAGCTTCTCAAATTCCACCTCCAGTTCCTTCCATTGTTGGGGTTTCAACCTGCTGATTTCCACAAGTTTGGATTTCTGTATCTTCACCTTTTTCAACCTGACAATTTGCACTTTTCAACTATTCTTCTTCCACAATTGTACAATTACACTCACTTGCAAGCTGTATAAACTGCTGCTGCTATATACTGAGGATGATCAATGGGTTCTGATCGTCTGTTAGACTTGTATTTTTCGAAAATTTCAGTTGCCAAGTCTTTAATAACAGCACAATCTAGTTGAACACAAATATCGGCAACCGTCAGAGTCTTATCAAGATCAAGTATTTTTTCCACAGTACGTAAATTGGTTAGATAAGCCGGTTTCTTAAGTCCAGAAAGTTTGATTGCTGTCTCCTAAAAATACGACTGTAACTTGCTGCAAGCCTCACCAACGAAATTACTACTTTGTTAAAACCAAGTGACATTTGTGTGGTGGCTAGATCCAAACAAAATACGATTTTAGCTTTATCATTCAATTTCAACGATCCTTTTGCTTGGAATGTTCTCAAATATTCTTCAGCCTTCCTAGAAGGTATCAGGTCAAGACGTTTATTTTGTATTTTTGGATGACTTACTTAACGGCAGGTCCCATAACTCCTAATTCATTGGCAGTTACAATCAGTGAACTGTTTTCTTTACTCATTTTAACAATGTTTACAATCGATTGTGTATTGTTTCTGTTATGAAAACCGGCAGATATGTGAATGTTGAAAACAAAAGTCAAAAAATAACCGGTAGAAATAGTAACTTTTTCGTAGCAGATGACTGTAACTCTGTCATTGAAAATCATGTATTTCATGTAGAAATCATGATATAAGTATTCTTATATCATGGTAGAAATCATAGAACTTTAAAGACATCTATTGAGTAAAACACAACCACAGACACAACTTTATGCGACTCTAGCGGCCATAAAGTGAACTTCCCGAAACGCGTATTGTTTCTTTGTTTTGTTTCGTTATCGTGTGTGATTTGTATTGAGCAAAACACAACTTTATGCGACTCTAGCGGCCGTAATGTGAACTTCCCGAAACGCGTATTGCATCTTTGTTTTGTTTCGCTATCGTGTGATTTGTATAGTTATTTCGATTTCAAATCCAATTATAAAATGTCTGAAGAAAATATAAATAAAAACGCCAATTGTTGTGATATTGCTTGCTACAGAAAATGAAAATGAAGTATATGTAACCAACAAAATGGGAAATATCGATGAAATTGATGAACGAAAGGCATGTGATAATAATTTATTGTGCTTGGTTTTATACATATTGATGTTTATTTATAATAGCATAACCATAGAGCTAACAATAATCCTGAAACCCAGACCCAAAACTAAACAATAAATTTGATACTAGGATCAGTAAAATTGCCAGGGCACGATAATTCGCCACTTGAGTATTGTAGTAAATACAACCTTGCACAGTTCAATAATAATGCTGAAATATGCTTGTAAATTTCAGATAAGCCTGATTTGCACTCCATCTTGGTGATTTTCAAATCTTCATTTTCAGAAAATGTACCCTCGATCTGATGGGGCTGTCCTTATAGAGCAGACATTTGTAGACAAATACCTGCAATATTAATACTGTCCTTCATACTCGATTTCTTACCACATCAAATTAAGTGATTGACATGAAGAATTTGCTCTTCCTTCACAATACATCCGTTGTCGGGTGTTGCTTGTAAATATTTGAAAATTTCTGATAGTGTTTTAGGAACATCTTGCTATTGCTAGATGATCTAAAATATGAAATAATATGGCTTGATTATGCTTAAAAGTATCTTATTTCTGTTCTTACATAAGAAGTCCAAGTACTGAAAAAAAATCCACCACAAAAAAGCCTTTTCACACCAAATTTCGAATATTAACAACCACTATAAACACGTAAGAACCATATGAAACTGCTGAACAATACGCGTTTCGGGAACAGCTGATGCAACGACTGCAGCGCCACCATCGGTAAATATTTTGCTCAATAGTTATTTCGATTTCAACTCCAATTATAAGATGTCTGAAGGAAATATAAATGAAAACGCCAATTGTTGTGATATTGGGTGCCACAGAAAATGAAAATAAAGTATATGTAACCAACGAAATGGGAATTATCGAAGAAATTGATGAACGAAAGGCATGTGATAATAATTTATTGTGCTTGGTTTTATACATATTAATGTACGAAAAACGTGTGCGTGTTTTGTTATGCTCAATTATTGTGGAAGGTAAGTCATAAAGATATCTACATTATTTAGTCACTGTTTTTCACCGCGAGATGTTTTGATTTGTTTATACGTATGTTCTGATGAACCGAACGAGATTTACTCCTGAATATTAAGTGAGAACACTTATCGAATTCAAAACGGGAAAAATCATATCGGTCACTACGTATTCATAATAATTTCCGTTGTTATAGTTCTTCCATTATCAATTGCAGAATATAAAAACTCGTTCCGAACCCTTACCGACAATTTTGTTTGATCTGCCATAGGCGGGGATACCTCGTTTTATGAATTTATTAAAGTTTTACTAAAAAGGCAATCGAATCATTATTACGCCGTTGTTTAGCACTCAATTATTTTCATTCGCCCACGGTGTCCAAAACGCCATATTTCGATTTATTTAACAGAATTTCTAAATTCAACACCCCACACTACGCCACTGATATCCAGACAATCCAATCTGTTGAGTAAAAAAGACGATTTATGGCTTGCGACCGTCCATAACCCTTCGACCAATAAAGTGCCAATGCATTGCCTGATTCACTGTTTTCATTGGTCGAAAGGGATGTTGACACATACAACTCGAATCCACGTTGACCCTGGCGGCTTATCTGACTTCGTACGAGTACTAATCATTATTTTTGTTTCTTAATTTGGCGTGAGTGCCATGCGTTTATACAGGGCGTAAATTAAACATTGATTACTCCTCGCATAACCGTGTTCTGCAATTGATAATGGAAGAACTATACTAATTATTATATAGGCTTATTATATAGGTCTCAAGGTCCCCAAGGGCCCCGAAGGTCCCAAGGGCCCTAAAGGTCCCAAGGGCCCTAAAGGTCCCAAGGGCCCTAAAGGTCCCAAGGGCCCAAGGGCCCCAAGCTCCCCAAGGGCCCCAAAGGTCCCAAAGGCCCCAAGGGCCCCAAGGGCCCCAAAGGCCCCATAGGTCCCCAGGGCCCCAAAGGTCCCATAGGCCTCAAAGGTCCCTAGGGCCCCAAAGGTCGCAAGGGCCCCAAAGGTCCCAAGAGCCCAATAGGTCCCAAGAGCCCAATAGGTCCCAGGGGCCCCATAGGTCCCAAGGGTCATGGAGGTCCCATAGGTCCCAAGGTCCCAAGGGCTCCATAGGTCCCAAGGGCCCCAAAGGTCCCATAGGTCCCAAGGGTCCCAAAGGTCCCAAGGGCCCCAAAGGTCCCAAGAGCCCAATAGGTCCCAAGAGCTCCATAGGTCCCAAGGGTCATCAAGGTCCCATAGGTCCCAAGGTCCCATGTGCCCCATAGGTCCCAAGGGCCTCAAAGGTCCCATAGGTCTCAAGGGTCCCAAAGGTTCCAAGGGCCCCATAGGTCCCAAGGGCCCCATAGGTCCCAAGGGCCCCATAGGTCCCAAGGGCCCCAAAGGTCCCAAGAGCCCAATAGGTCCCAAGGGCCCCATAGGTCCTAAGGGCCTCATAGGTCCCAAGGGCCCCAAAGGTCCCATAGGTCTCAAGGTCCCAAGGGCTCCATAGGTCCCAAATGCCCCATAGGTGTTATTTGAACTCGTAGAGCTTCAGGAAGCTGAGAAAATTGCGAAAAACCAATCGGAAAATTTCAAAATCGGTTTTTCGACTCAAATATATAGTGATTCTTACGTATTTTGACGCGCTGATTCCGAAAATGGTGTTATTTGAACTCGTAGAGCTTCAGGAAGCTGAGAAAATCCCGAAAAACCAATCGGAAAATTTCAAAATCGGTTTTTCGACTTTGATATATAGTGATTCTTACGTATTTTGACGCGCTGATTCCGAAAATGGTGTTATTTGAACTCGTAGAGCTTCAGGAAGCTGAGAAAATCGCGAAAAACCATTCGGAAAATTTCAAAATCGGTTTTTCGACCTCAGCATATAGTGATTCTTACGTATTTTGACGCGCTGATTCTGAAAATGGGGTCATTTGAACTCGTAGAGCTTCAGGAAGCTGAGAAAATTGCGAAAAACCAATCGGAAAATTTCAAAATCGGTTTTTCGACTCAAATATATAGTGATTCTTACGTATTTTGACGCGCTGATTCCGAAAATGGTGTTATTTGAACTCGTAGAGCTTCAGGAAGCTGAGAAAATCACGAAAAATCAATCGGAAAATTTCAAAATCGGTTTTTCGACTTTGATATATAGTGATTCTTACGTATTTTGACGCGCTGATTCCGAAAATGGTGTTATTTGAACTCGTAGAGCTTCGGGAAGCTGAGAAAATCGCGAAAAATCAATCGGAAAATTTCAAAATCGGTTTTTCGACTTTGATATATAGTGATTCTTACGTATTTTGACGCGCTGATTCCGAAAATGGGGTCATTTGAACTCGTAGAGCTTCAGGAAGCTGAGAAAATCGCGAAAAACCGATCGGAAAATTTCAAAATCGGTTTTTCGACCTCAGTATATAGTGATTCTTACGTATTTTGACGCGCTGATTCCGAAAATGGTGTTATTTGAACTCGTAGAGCATCAGGAAACTGAGAAGATCGCGAAAAACCGATCGGAAAATTCAAAAATCGGTTTTTCGACTTTAATATATAGTGATTCTTACGTATTTTGACGCGCTGATTCCGAAAATGGGGTCATTTGACCTTTTCCGTTGAATTTGATTTTCAAAATTTTGCCAGAAATTGAGCAAAGGGTACCCCCTTTCGATTTTTTCGAAAATTTCAATGTTCATTTTTTGACTTCAGGATATAGTGATTCTTATGTATTTTGACGCGCTGATTCCGAAAATGGTGTTATTTGAATTCGTAGAGCTTCAGGAAGCTGAGAAAATCGCGAAAAACCGATCGAAAAATTCAAAAATCGGTTTTTCGACTTTAATAGTGATTCTTACGTATTTTGACGCGCTGATTCCGAAAATGGTGTTATTTGAACTCGTAGAGCTTCAGGAAGCTGAGAAAATCGCGAAAAACCGATCGGAAAATTAAAAAATCGGTTTTTCGACATTAATATATAGTGATTCTTACGTATTTTGACGCGCTGATTCCGAAAATGGTGTTATTTGAACTCGTAGAGCTTCAGGAAGCTGAGAAAATCGCGGAAAACCGATCGGAAAATTCAAAAATCGGTTTTTCGACTTTAATATATAGTGATTCTTACGTATTTTGACGCGCTGATTCCGAAAATGGTGTTATTTGAACTCGTAGAGCTTCAGGAAGCTGAGAAAATCGCGAAAAACCGATCGGAAAATTCAAAAATCGGTTTTTCGACTTTAATATATAGTGATTCTCACGTATTTTGACGCGCTGATTCCGAAAATGGTGTTATTTGAACTCGTAGAGCTTCAGAAAGCTGAGAAGATCGCGAAAAACCGATCGGAAAATTCAAAAATCGGTTTTTCGACTTTAATATATAGTGATTCTTACGTATTTTGACGCGCTGATTCCGAAAATGGGGTCATTTGTCCTTTTCCGTTGAATTTGATTTTCAAAATTTTGCCAGAAATTGAGCAAAGGGTACCCCCTTTCGATTTTTTCGAAAATTTCAATGTTCATTTTTTGACTTCAGGATATAGTGATTCTTATGTATTTCGACGCGCTGATTCCGAAAATGGTGTTATTTGAATTCGTAGAGCTTCAGGAAGCTGAGAAAATCGCGAAAAACCGATCGGAAAATTCAAAAATCGGTTTTTCGACTCTAATATATAGTGATTCTTACGTATTTCGACGCGCTGATTCCGAAAATGGTGTTATTTGAACTCGTAGAGCTTCAGGAAGCTGAGAAAATCGCGAAAAACCGATCGGAAAATTTAAAAATCGGTTTTTCGACTTTAATATATAGTGATTCTTACGTATTTTGACGCGCTGATTCCGAAAATGGTGTTATTTGAACTCGTAGAGCTTCAGGAAGCTGAGAAAATCGCGAAAAACCGATCGGAAGATTTAAAAATCGGTTTTTCGACTTCAATATATAGTGATTCTTACGTATTTTGACGCGCTGATTCCGAAAATTGTGTTATTTGAACTCGTAGAGCATCAGGAAACTGAGAAGATCGCGAAAAACCGATCGGAAAATTCAAAAATCGGTTTTTCGACTTTAATATATAGTGATTCTTACGTATTTTGACGCGCTGATTCCGAAAATGGTGTCATTTGAACTCGTAGAGCTTCAGGAAGCTGAGAAAATCGCGAAAAACCGATCGGAAAATTCAAAAATCGGTTTTTCGACTTTA
This sequence comes from Plagiodera versicolora, assembly GCA_037013635.1. NCBI lineage: Eukaryota > Metazoa > Arthropoda > Insecta > Coleoptera > Chrysomelidae > Plagiodera > Plagiodera versicolora. Next base: position 10,613,409 of record CM072989.1, read on the forward strand.
ATATATAGTGATTCTTACGTATTTCGACGCGCTGATTCCGAAAATGGTGTCATTTGAACTCGTAGAGCTTTAGGAAGCTGAGAAAATCGCGAAAAACCGATCGGAAAATTCAAAAATCGGTGTTTCGACTTTAATATATAGTGATTCTTACGTATTTTGACGCGCTGATTCCGAAAATGGGGTCATTTGTCCTTTTCCGTTGAATTTGATTTTCAAAATTTTGCCAGAAATTGAGCAAAGGGTACCCCCTTTCGATTTTTTCGAAAATTTCAATGTTCATTTTTTGACTTCAGGATATAGTGATTCTTATGTATTTTGACGCGCTGATTCCGAAAATGGTGTTATTTGAATTCGTAGAGCTTCAGGAAGCTGAGAAAATCGCGAAAAACCGATCGGAAAATTCAAAAATCGGTTTTTCGACTTTAATATATAGTGATTCTTACGTATTTTGACGCGCTGATTCCGAAAATGGTGTTATTTGACCTCGTAGAGCTTCAGGAAGCTGAGAAAATCGCGAAAAACCGATCGGAAAATTTAAAAATCGGTTTTTCGACTTTAATATATAGTGATTCTTATGTATTTTGACGCGCTGATTCCGAAAATGGTGTTATTTGAATTCGTAGAGCTTCAGGAAGCTGAGAAAATCGCGAAAAACCGATCGGAAAATTCAAAAATCGGTTTTTCGACTTAAATATATAGTGATTCTTACGTATTTTGACGCGCTGATTCCGAAAATGGTGTTATTTGAACTCGTAGAGCTTCAGAAAGCTGAGAAAATCGCGAAAAACCGATCGGAAAATTTAAAAATCGGTTTTTCGACTCTAATATATAGTGATTCTTACGTATTTTGACGCGCTGATTCCGAAAATGGGGTCATTTGTCCTTTTCCGTTGAATTTGATTTTCAAAATTTTGCCAGAAATTGAGCAAAGGGTACCCCCTTTCGATTTTTTCGAAAATTTCAATGTTCATTTTTTGACTTCAGGATATAGTGATTCTTATGTATTTTGACGCGCTGATTCCGAAAATGGTGTTATTTGAATTCGTAGAGCTTCAGGAAGCTGAGAAAATCGCGAAAAACCGATCGGAAAATTCAAAAATCGGTTTTTCGACTTTAATATATAGTGATTCTTACGTATTTTGACGCGCTGATTCCGAAAATGGTGTCATTTGAACTCGTAGAGCTTCAGGAAGCTGAGAAAATCGCGAAAAACCGATCGGAAAATTCAAAAATCGGTTTTTCGACTTTAATATATAGTGATTCTTACGTATTTTGACGCGCTGATTCCGAAAATGGGGTCATTTGTCCTTTTCCGTTGAATTTGATTTTCAAAATTTTGCCAGAAATTGAGCAAAGGGTACCCCCTTTCGATATTTTCGAAAATTTCAATGTTCATTTTTTGACTTCAGGATATAGTGATTCTTATGTATTTTGACGCGCTGATTCCGAAAATGGTGTTATTTGAATTCGTAGAGCTTCAGGAAGCTGAGAAAATCGCGAAAAACCGATCGGAAAATTCAAAAATCGGTTTTTCGACTTTAATATATAGTGATTCTTACGTATTTTGACGCGCTGATTCCGAAAATGGGGTCATTTGAACTCGTAGAGCTTCAGGAAGCTGAGAAAATTGCGAAAAACCAATCGGAAAATTTCAAAATCGGTTTTTCGACTCAAATATATAGTGATTCTTACGTATTTTGACGCGCTGATTCCGAAAATGGTGTTATTTGAACTCGTAGAGCTTCAGGAAGCTGAGAAAATCACGAAAAATCAATCGGAAAATTTCAAAATCGGTTTTTCGACTTTGATATATAGTGATTCTTACGTATTTTGACGCGCTGATTCCGAAAATGGTGTTATTTGAACTCGTAGAGCTTCGGGAAGCTGAGAAAATCGCGAAAAATCAGTCGGAAAATTTCAAAATCGGTTTTTCGACTTTGATATATAGTGATTCTTACGTATTTTGACGCGCTGATTCCGAAAATGGGGTCATTTGAACTCGTAGAGCTTCAGGAAGCTGAGAAAATCGCGAAAAACCGATCGGAAAATTTCAAAATCGGTTTTTCGACCTCAGTATATAGTGATTCTTACGTATTTTGACGCGCTGATTCCGAAAATGGTGTTATTTGAACTCGTAGAGCATCAGGAAACTGAGAAGATCGCGAAAAACCGATCGGAAAATTCAAAAATCGGTTTTTCGACTTTAATATATAGTGATTCTTACGTATTTTGACGCGCTGATTCCGAAAATGGGGTCATTTGACCTTTTCCGTTGAATTTGATTTTCAAAATTTTGCCAGAAATTGAGCAAAGGGTACCCCCTTTCGATTTTTTCGAAAATTTCAATGTTCATTTTTTGACTTCAGGATATAGTGATTCTTATGTATTTTGACGCGCTGATTCCGAAAATGGTGTTATTTGAATTCGTAGAGCTTCAGGAAGCTGAGAAAATCGCGAAAAACCGATCGAAAAATTCAAAAATCGGTTTTTCGACTTTAATAGTGATTCTTACGTATTTTGACGCGCTGATTCCGAAAATGGTGTTATTTGAACTCGTAGAGCTTCAGGAAGCTGAGAAAATCGCGAAAAACCGATCGGAAAATTAAAAAATCGGTTTTTCGACATTAATATATAGTGATTCTTACGTATTTTGACGCGCTGATTCCGAAAATGGTGTTATTTGAACTCGTAGAGCTTCAGGAAGCTGAGAAAATCGCGGAAAACCGATCGGAAAATTCAAAAATCGGTTTTTCGACTTTAATATATAGTGATTCTTACGTATTTTGACGCGCTGATTCCGAAAATGGTGTTATTTGACCTCGTAGAGCTTCAGGAAGCTGAGAAAATCGCGAAAAACCGATCGGAAAATTTAAAAATCGGTTTTTCGACTTTAATATATAGTGATTCTTATGTATTTTGACGCGCTGATTCCGAAAATGGGGTCATTTGTCCTTTTCCGTTGAATTTGATTTTCAAAATTTTGCCAGAAATTGAGCAAAGGGTACCCCCTTTCGATTTTTTCGAAAATTTCAATGTTCATTTTTTGACTTCAGGATATAGTGATTCTTATGTATTTCGACGCGCTGATTCCGAAAATGGTGTTATTTGAATTCGTAGAGCTTCAGGAAGCTGAGAAAATCGCGAAAAACCGATCGGAAAATTCAAAAATCGGTTTTTCGACTTTAATATATAGTGATTCTTACGTATTTCGACGCGCTGATTCCGAAAATGGTGTTATTTGAACTCGTAGAGCTTCAGGAAGCTGAGAAAATCGCGAAAAACCGATCGGAAAATTTAAAAATCGGTTTTTCGACTTTAATATATAGTGATTCTTACGTATTTTGACGCGCTGATTCCGAAAATGGTGTTATTTGAACTCGTAGAGCTTCAGGAAGCTGAGAAAATCGCGAAAAACCGATCGGAAGATTTAAAAATCGGTTTTTCGACTTCAATATATAGTGATTCTTACGTATTTTGACGCGCTGATTCCGAAAATTGTGTTATTTGAACTCGTAGAGCATCAGGAAACTGAGAAGATCGCGAAAAACCGATCGGAAAATTCAAAAATCGGTTTTTCGACTTTAATATATAGTGATTCTTACGTATTTTGACGCGCTGATTCCGAAAATGGGGTCATTTGACCTTTTCCGTTGAATTTGATTTTCAAAATTTTGCCAGAAATTGAGCAAAGGGTACCCCCTTTCGATTTTTTCGAAAATTTCAATGTTCATTTTTTGACTTCAGGATATAGTGATTCTTATGTATTTCGACGCGCTGATTCCGAAAATGGTGTTATTTGAATTCGTAGAGCTTCAGGAAGCTGAGAAAATCGCGAAAAACCGATCGGAAAATTCAAAAATCGGTTTTTCGACTTTAATATATAGTGATTCTTACGTATTTCGACGCGCTGATTCCGAAAATGGTGTCATTTGAACTCGTAGAGCTTCAGGAAGCTGAGAAAATCGCGAAAAACCGATCGGAAAATTCAAAAATCGGTGTTTCGACTTTAATATATAGTGATTCTTACGTATTTTGACGCGCTGATTCCGAAAATGGGGTCATTTGTCCTTTTCCGTTGAATTTGATTTTCAAAATTTTGCCAGAAATTGAGCAAAGGGTACCCCCTTTCGATTTTTTCGAAAATTTCAATGTTCATTTTTTGACTTCAGGATATAGTGATTCTTATGTATTTTGACGCGCTGATTCCGAAAATGGTGTTATTTGAATTCGTAGAGCTTCAGGAAGCTGAGAAAATCGCGAAAAACCGATCGGAAAATTCAAAAATCGGTTTTTCGACTTTAATATATAGTGATTCTTACGTATTTTGACGCGCTGATTCCGAAAATGGTGTTATTTGACCTCGTAGAGCTTCAGGAAGCTGAGAAAATCGCGAAAAACCGATCGGAAAATTTAAAAATCGGTTTTTCGACTTTAATATATAGTGATTCTTATGTATTTTGACGCGCTGATTCCGAAAATGGTGTTATTTGAATTCGTAGAGCTTCAGGAAGCTGAGAAAATCGCGAAAAACCGATCGGAAAATTCAAAAATCGGTTTTTCGACTTAAATATATAGTGATTCTTACGTATTTTGACGCGCTGATTCCGAAAATGGTGTTATTTGAACTCGTAGAGCTTCAGAAAGCTGAGAAAATCGCGAAAAACCGATCGGAAAATTTAAAAATCGGTTTTTCGACTCTAATATATAGTGATTCTTACGTATTTTGACGCGCTGATTCCGAAAATGGGGTCATTTGTCCTTTTCCGTTGAATTTGATTTTCAAAATTTTGCCAGAAATTGAGCAAAGGGTACCCCCTTTCGATTTTTTCGAAAATTTCAATGTTCATTTTTTGACTTCAGGATATAGTGATTCTTATGTATTTTGACGCGCTGATTCCGAAAATGGTGTTATTTGAATTCGTAGAGCTTCAGGAAGCTGAGAAAATCGCGAAAAACCGATCGGAAAATTCAAAAATCGGTTTTTCGACTTTAATATATAGTGATTCTTACGTATTTTGACGCGCTGATTCCGAAAATGGTGTCATTTGAACTCGTAGAGCTTCAGGAAGCTGAGAAAATCGCGAAAAACCGATCGGAAAATTCAAAAATCGGTTTTTCGACTTTAATATATAGTGATTCTTACGTATTTTGACGCGCTGATTCCGAAAATGGGGTCATTTGTCCTTTTCCGTTGAATTTGATTTTCAAAATTTTGCCAGAAATTGAGCAAAGGGTACCCCCTTTCGATTTTTTCGAAAATTTCAATGTTCATTTTTTGACTTCAGGATATAGTGATTCTTATGTATTTTGACGCGCTGATTCCGAAAATGGTGTTATTTGAATTCGTAGAGCTTCAGGAAGCTGAGAAAATCGCGAAAAACCGATCGGAAAATTCAAAAATCGGTTTTTCGACTTTAATATATAGTGATTCTTACGTATTTTGACGCGCTGATTCCGAAAATGGGGTCATTTGAACTCGTAGAGCTTCAGGAAGCTGAGAAAATTGCGAAAAACCAATCGGAAAATTTCAAAATCGGTTTTTCGACTCAAATATATAGTGATTCTTACGTATTTTGACGCGCTGATTCCGAAAATGGTGTTATTTGAACTCGTAGAGCTTCAGGAAGCTGAGAAAATCACGAAAAATCAATCGGAAAATTTCAAAATCGGTTTTTCGACTTTGATATATAGTGATTCTTACGTATTTTGACGCGCTGATTCCGAAAATGGTGTTATTTGAACTCGTAGAGCTTCGGGAAGCTGAGAAAATCGCGAAAAATCAGTCGGAAAATTTCAAAATCGGTTTTTCGACTTTGATATATAGTGATTCTTACGTATTTTGACGCGCTGATTCCGAAAATGGGGTCATTTGAACTCGTAGAGCTTCAGGAAGCTGAGAAAATCGCGAAAAACCGATCGGAAAATTTCAAAATCGGTTTTTCGACCTCAGTATATAGTGATTCTTACGTATTTTGACGCGCTGATTCCGAAAATGGTGTTATTTGAACTCGTAGAGCATCAGGAAACTGAGAAGATCGCGAAAAACCGATCGGAAAATTCAAAAATCGGTTTTTCGACTTTAATATATAGTGATTCTTACGTATTTTGACGCGCTGATTCCGAAAATGGGGTCATTTGACCTTTTCCGTTGAATTTGATTTTCAAAATTTTGCCAGAAATTGAGCAAAGGGTACCCCCTTTCGATTTTTTCGAAAATTTCAATGTTCATTTTTTGACTTCAGGATATAGTGATTCTTATGTATTTTGACGCGCTGATTCCGAAAATGGTGTTATTTGAATTCGTAGAGCTTCAGGAAGCTGAGAAAATCGCGAAAAACCGATCGGAAAATTCAAAAATCGGTTTTTCGACTTTAATAGTGATTCTTACGTATTTTGACGCGCTGATTCCGAAAATGGTGTTATTTGAACTCGTAGAGCTTCAGGAAGCTGAGAAAATCGCGAAAAACCGATCGGAAAATTAAAAAATCGGTTTTTCGACATTAATATATAGTGATTCTTACGTATTTTGACGCGCTGATTCCGAAAATGGTGTTATTTGAACTCGTAGAGCTTCAGGAAGCTGAGAAAATCGCGGAAAACCGATCGGAAAATTCAAAAATCGGTTTTTCGACTTTAATATATAGTGATTCTTACGTATTTTGACGCGCTGATTCCGAAAATGGTGTTATTTGACCTCGTAGAGCTTCAGGAAGCTGAGAAAATCGCGAAAAACCGATCGGAAAATTTAAAAATCGGTTTTTCGACTTTAATATATAGTGATTCTTATGTATTTTGACGCGCTGATTCCGAAAATGGGGTCATTTGTCCTTTTCCGTTGAATTTGATTTTCAAAATTTTGCCAGAAATTGAGCAAAGGGTACCCCCTTTCGATTTTTTCGAAAATTTCAATGTTCATTTTTTGACTTCAGGATATAGTGATTCTTATGTATTTCGACGCGCTGATTCCGAAAATGGTGTTATTTGAATTCGTAGAGCTTCAGGAAGCTGAGAAAATCGCGAAAAACCGATCGGAAAATTCAAAAATCGGTTTTTCGACTTTAATATATAGTGATTCTTACGTATTTCGACGCGCTGATTCCGAAAATGGTGTTATTTGAACTCGTAGAGCTTCAGGAAGCTGAGAAAATCGCGAAAAACCGATCGGAAAATTTAAAAATCGGTTTTTCGACTTTAATATATAGTGATTCTTACGTATTTTGACGCGCTGATTCCGAAAATGGTGTTATTTGAACTCGTAGAGCTTCAGGAAGCTGAGAAAATCGCGAAAAACCGATCGGAAGATTTAAAAATCGGTTTTTCGACTTCAATATATAGTGATTCTTACGTATTTTGACGCGCTGATTCCGAAAATTGTGTTATTTGAACTCGTAGAGCATCAGGAAACTGAGAAGATCGCGAAAAACCGATCGGAAAATTCAAAAATCGGTTTTTCGACTTTAATATATAGTGATTCTTACGTATTTTGACGCGCTGATTCCGAAAATGGGGTCATTTGACCTTTTCCGTTGAATTTGATTTTCAAAATTTTGCCAGAAATTGAGCAAAGGGTACCCCCTTTCGATTTTTTCGAAAATTTCAATGTTCATTTTTTGACTTCAGGATATAGTGATTCTTATGTATTTCGACGCGCTGATTCCGAAAATGGTGTTATTTGAATTCGTAGAGCTTCAGGAAGCTGAGAAAATCGCGAAAAACCGATCGGAAAATTCAAAAATCGGTTTTTCGACTTTAATATATAGTGATTCTTACGTATTTCGACGCGCTGATTCCGAAAATGGTGTTATTTGAACTCGTAGAGCTTCAGGAAGCTGAGAAAATCGCGAAAAACCGATCGGAAAATTTAAAAATCGGTTTTTCGACTTTAATATATAGTGATTCTTACGTATTTTGACGCGCTGATTCCGAAAATGGTGTTATTTGAACTCGTAGAGCTTCAGGAAGCTGAGAAAATCGCGAAAAACCGATCGGAAGATTTAAAAATCGGTTTTTCGACTTCAATAAATAGTGATTCTTACGTATTTTGACGCGCTGATTCCGAAAATTGTGTTATTTGAACTCGTAGAGCATCAGGAAACTGAGAAGATCGCGAAAAACCGATCGGAAAATTCAAAAATCGGTTTTTCGACTTTAATATATAGTGATTCTTACGTATTTTGACGCGCTGATTCCGAAAATGGGGTCATTTGACCTTTTCCGTTGAATTTGATTTTCAAAATTTTGCCAGAAATTGAGCAAAGGGTACCCCCTTTCGATTTTTTCGAAAATTTCAATGTTCATTTTTTGACTTCAGGATATAGTGATTCTTATGTATTTTGACGCGCTGATTCCGAAAATGGTGTTATTTGAATTCGTAGAGCTTCAGGAAGCTGAGAAAATCGCGAAAAACCGATCGGAAAATTCAAAAATCGGTTTTTCGACTTTAATATATAGTGATTCTTACGTATTTTGACGCGCTGATTCCGAAAATGGTGTTATTTGAACTCGTAGAGCTTCAGGAAGCTGAGAAAATCGCGAAAAACCGATCGGAAAATTTAAAAATCGGTTTTTCGACTTTAATATATAGTGATTCTTACGTATTTTGACGCGCTGATTCCGAAAATGGTGTTATTTGAACTCGTAGAGCTTCAGGAAGCTGAGAAAATCGCGAAAAACCGATCGGAAAATTTAAAAATCGGTTTTTCGACTTTAATATTTAGTGATTCTTACGTATTTTGACGCGCTGATTCCGAAAATGGTGTTATTTGAACTCGTAGAGCTTCAGGAAGCTGAGAAAATCGCGAAAAACCGATCGGAAAATTCAAAAATCGGTTTTTCGACTTTAATATATAGTGATTCTTACGTATTTTGACGCGCTGATTCCGAAAATGGTGTCATTTGAACTCGTAGAGCTTCAGGAAGCTGAGAAAATCGCGAAAAACCGATCGGAAAATTCAAAAATCGGTTTTTCGACTTAAATATATAGTGATTCTTACGTATTTTGACGCGCTGATTCCGAAAATGGTGTTATTTGAACTCGTAGAGCTTCAGGAAGCTGAGAAAATCGCGAAAAACCGATCGGAAAATTTAAAAATCGGTTTTTCGACTTTAATATATAGTGATTCTTATGTATTTTGACGCGCTGATTCCGAAAATGGGGTCATTTGTCCTTTTCCGTTGAATTTGATTTTCAAAATTTTGCCAGAAATTGAGCAAAGGGTACCCCCTTTCGATTTTTTCGAAAATTTCAATGTTCATTTTTTGACTTCAGGATATAGTGATTCTTATGTATTTTGACGCGCTGATTCCGAAAATGGTGTTATTTGAATTCGTAGAGCTTCAGGAAGCTGAGAAAATCGCGAAAAACCGATCGGAAAATTCAAAAATCGGTTTTTCGACTTTAATATACAGGGTGTTAGTGAATAAGTGCGACAAACTACAGGGGGTGATTCTTTGTCATTTTTTATGAAAAAAAGTTCATGTAAACGTGTGTCCTAACTTGCTTCATTTCCGAGTAACGGGGTGTTAAAGTTTTCTCTTAAAAACTGACTATTTATTTATTTCTCTGTAACCGGTCGAGTTATGCAAATGAAATTTGGTAGGTTCCAAGAGGTAGTTATTGCGCATTTTTTGACATGAAATTAAGAATTTTATGTTCATCATTGGCGTGCATATGCGTAATGATCTCAATTTTTTTAAAGAAAAAAATGGTACGCCACTGAGATATTCCAAACTTAAATTCAATTTTGAATGTCTCGTTCAATTTGCGACAAAAAGTCTCTCATGCCTTTTTTTCGTGAAGGGCGCCGTTTTTATGCAAAAAATAAAACATCGTAGGTAATGCGTATTTTTCATTTATTTAATACATTATCAAGAACTATCTTACACAATAAAATTAAACCAGAACAATAACAAAAAATAACACTTAAGGATGAATAAGGCGCAAAGCTACAACAAATGTTCAAAATGACCACCTTCAGACGTGATACAAGATTCAACTCTTCGCCTCATTGATTGTCGTACTCGCGCAAATATTCCTGGTGTATTTCTTATTGTCTCGCAGCCGGCTATAATTCGATTCCTCAGGTGTTCAACATTTTCGACGGGCGTGGAATAAACCAATGACTTAAGAAAACCCCATATGCAAAAGTCTAGAGGATTTAAATCCGGCGATCGAGCAGGCCAATGTTCCGTACCTCCCCTACCTATCCAACGATTTGGATATACTCTATCTAAGTGATTACGTACATTGATGCTAAAATGGGCTGGTGCACCATCATGCATGAACCAGAAATGTTGTCTCATCTGTAGAGGAATTTCTTCAAGAAGAACACGTAACTCTTCCTGTAGGAAATTGAGGTAAGAGTCACCTGTTAGTCGTTGTGGGAGGAAATATGGACCGATTAAATGATCATGAAGTACTCCAAGCCATACATTTACTGAAAACTGATGCTGAAAATGAGCTTCGAAGATTCCATGTGGATTTTCCTCGGCCCAGAGGTGATTGTTATGGAAATTTTGTATACACTGTCGTCCAAAATTAGCCTCGTCAGTAAACAAAACGCCATTTAAAAAATTAGGAATTTGAACGATTTGATGAAGAATCCAATGGCAAAAGACTAGGCGCGGAAAAAAGTCTCTAGGTAGTAGAGCTTGCACACGTTGAATATGAAACGGATACAATTGCTGTTCTTTAAGAATTTTAAATACACTGAAGTTGCTTACATTCAATATGTTGGCAATCTTTCGAGTACTCGTTTCAGGTGACTCCGCAATTAACTCGAGAACTGCTTCTTCTAGTTGCACAGTTCGTACTTCTCGAGGGCGCCCGCAGTCAGCTGTCTGTTTCTTAAATGTACCATTTTCGCGCTAACGTTGGTGAAGACGAGCAAATATTGTGTGATGAGGTACCCTACGTTCTGGATGAAACTCAGCATACAATCGTCGAGCTTGCCGACCATTTCCATTACTTCGACCATAGACAAAATGCATGTCTGACATTTCCGCATTTGTATAATTTTCCATCCTTTTCGATAAAAGAAAAATTAATTAGGTACTCATAAAAAACAATGTTATAACAAACTGAAAGCTCAAAAATGAAGGGACGCTAATCGTATTTGACAGGAATGTTGACAGTAGCCTACTTGCGTCGCTACTAGATAATGGATTAAAGAAATGAAAAATACGCATTGAGTTGTTTCATTTTTTGCATAAAAACAGCGCCCTTCACGAAAAAAAGGCATGAGAGACTTTTTGTCGCAAATTGAACGAGACATTCAAAATTGAATTTAAGTTTGGAATATCTCAGTGGCGTACCATTTTTTTCTTTAAAAAAATTGAGATCATTACGCATATGCACGCCAATGATGAACATAAAATTCTTAATTTCATGTCAAAAAATGCGCAATAACTACCTCTTGGAACCTACCAAATTTCATTTGCATAACTCGACCGGTTACAGAGAAATAAATAAATAGTCAGTTTTTAAGAGAAAACTTTAACACCCCGTTACTCGGAAATGAAGCAAGTTAGGACACACGTTTACATGAACTTTTTTTCATGAAATATGACAAAGAATCACCCCCTAAAGTTTGTCGCACTTATTCACTAACACCCTGTATAGTGATTCTTACGTATTTTGACGCGCTGATTCCGAAAATGGGGTCATTTGAACTCGTAGAGCTTCAGGAAGCTGAGAAAATTGCGAAAAACCAATCGGAAAATTTCAAAATCGGTTTTTCGACTCAAATATATAGTGATTCTTACGTATTTTGACGCGCTGATTCCGAAAATGGTGTTATTTGAACTCGTAGAGCTTCAGGAAGCTGAGAAAATCACGAAAAATCAATCGGAAAATTTCAAAATCGGTTTTTCGACTTTGATATATAGTGATTCTTACGTATTTTGACGCGCTGATTCCGAAAATGGTGTTATTTGAACTCGTAGAGCTTCGGGAAGCTGAGAAAATCGCGAAAAATCAATCGGAAAATTTCAAAATCGGTTTTTCGACTTTGATATATAGTGATTCTTACGTATTTTGACGCGCTGATTCCGAAAATGGGGTCATTTGAACTCGTAGAGCTTCAGGAAGCTGAGAAAATCGCGAAAAACCGATCGGAAAATTTCAAAATCGGTTTTTCGACCTCAGTATATAGTGATTCTTACGTATTTTGACGCGCTGATTCCGAAAATGGTGTTATTTGAACTCGTAGAGCATCAGGAAACTGAGAAGATCGCGAAAAACCGATCGGAAAATTCAAAAATCGGTTTTTCGACTTTAATATATAGTGATTCTTACGTATTTTGACGCGCTGATTCCGAAAATGGGGTCATTTGACCTTTTCCGTTGAATTTGATTTTCAAAATTTTGCCAGAAATTGAGCAAAGGGTACCCCCTTTCGATTTTTTCGAAAATTTCAATGTTCATTTTTTGACTTCAGGATATAGTGATTCTTATGTATTTTGACGCGCTGATTCCGAAAATGGTGTTATTTGAATTCGTAGAGCTTCAGGAAGCTGAGAAAATCGCGAAAAACCGATCGAAAAATTCAAAAATCGGTTTTTCGACTTTAATAGTGATTCTTACGTATTTTGACGCGCTGATTCCGAAAATGGTGTTATTTGAACTCGTAGAGCTTCAGGAAGCTGAGAAAATCGCGAAAAACCGATCGGAAAATTAAAAAATCGGTTTTTCGACATTAATATATAGTGATTCTTACGTATTTTGACGCGCTGATTCCGAAAATGGTGTTATTTGAACTCGTAGAGCTTCAGGAAGCTGAGAAAATCGCGGAAAACCGATCGGAAAATTCAAAAATCGGTTTTTCGACTTTAATATATAGTGATTCTTACGTATTTTGACGCGCTGATTCCGAAAATGGTGTTATTTGACCTCGTAGAGCTTCAGGAAGCTGAGAAAATCGCGAAAAACCGATCGGAAAATTTAAAAATCGGTTTTTCGACTTTAATATATAGTGATTCTTATGTATTTTGACGCGCTGATTCCGAAAATGGGGTCATTTGTCCTTTTCCGTTGAATTTGATTTTCAAAATTTTGCCAGAAATTGAGCAAAGGGTACCCCCTTTCGATTTTTTCGAAAATTTCAATGTTCATTTTTTGACTTCAGGATATAGTGATTCTTATGTATTTCGACGCGCTGATTCCGAAAATGGTGTTATTTGAATTCGTAGAGCTTCAGGAAGCTGAGAAAATCGCGAAAAACCGATCGGAAAATTCAAAAATCGGTTTTTCGACTTTAATATATAGTGATTCTTACGTATTTCGACGCGCTGATTCCGAAAATGGTGTTATTTGAACTCGTAGAGCTTCAGGAAGCTGAGAAAATCGCGAAAAACCGATCGGAAAATTTAAAAATCGGTTTTTCGACTTTAATATATAGTGATTCTTACGTATTTTGACGCGCTGATTCCGAAAATGGTGTTATTTGAACTCGTAGAGCTTCAGGAAGCTGAGAAAATCGCGAAAAACCGATCGGAAGATTTAAAAATCGGTTTTTCGACTTCAATATATAGTGATTCTTACGTATTTTGACGCGCTGATTCCGAAAATTGTGTTATTTGAACTCGTAGAGCATCAGGAAACTGAGAAGATCGCGAAAAACCGATCGGAAAATTCAAAAATCGGTTTTTCGACTTTAATATATAGTGATTCTTACGTATTTTGACGCGCTGATTCCGAAAATGGGGTCATTTGACCTTTTCCGTTGAATTTGATTTTCAAAATTTTGCCAGAAATTGAGCAAAGGGTACCCCCTTTCGATTTTTTCGAAAATTTCAATGTTCATTTTTTGACTTCAGGATATAGTGATTCTTATGTATTTTGACGCGCTGATTCCGAAAATGGTGTTATTTGAATTCGTAGAGCTTCAGGAAGCTGAGAAAATCGCGAAAAACCGATCGGAAAATTCAAAAATCGGTTTTTCGACTTTAATATATAGTGATTCTTACGTATTTTGACGCGCTGATTCCGAAAATGGTGTTATTTGAACTCGTAGAGCTCCAGGAAGCTGAGAAAATCGCGAAAAACCGATCGGAAAATTTAAAAATCGGTTTTTCGACTTTAATATATAGTGATTCTTACGTATTTTGACGCGCTGATTCCGAAAATGGTGTTATTTGAACTCGTAGAGCTTCAGGAAGCTGAGAAAATCGCGAAAAACCGATCGGAAAATTTAAAAATCGGTTTTTCGACTTTAATATATAGTGATTCTTACGTATTTTGACGCGCTGATTCCGAAAATGGTGTTATTTGAACTCGTAGAGCTTCAGGAAGCTGAGAAAATCGCGAAAAACCGATCGGAAAATTCAAAAATCGGTTTTTCGACTTTAATATATAGTGATTCTTACGTATTTTGACGCGCTGATTCCGAAAATGGTGTCATTTGAACTCGTAGAGCTTCAGGAAGCTGAGAAAATCGCGAAAAACCGATCGGAAAATTCAAAAATCGGTTTTTCGACTTAAATATATAGTGATTCTTACGTATTTTGACGCGCTGATTCCGAAAATGGTGTTATTTGAACTCGTAGAGCTTCAGGAAGCTGAGAAAATCGCGAAAAACCGATCGGAAAATTTAAAAATCGGTTTTTCGACTTTAATATATAGTGATTCTTATGTATTTTGACGCGCTGATTCCGAAAATGGGGTCATTTGTCCTTTTCCGTTGAATTTGATTTTCAAAATTTTGCCAGAAATTGAGCAAAGGGTACCCCCTTTCGATTTTTTCGAAAATTTCAATGTTCATTTTTTGACTTCAGGATATAGTGATTCTTATGTATTTCGACGCGCTGATTCCGAAAATGGTGTTATTTGAATTCGTAGAGCTTCAGGAAGCTGAGAAAATCGCGAAAAACCGATCGGAAAATTCAAAAATCGGTTTTTCGACTTTAATATATAGTGATTCTTACGTATTTCGACGCGCTGATTCCGAAAATGGTGTTATTTGAACTCGTAGAGCTTCAGGAAGCTGAGAAAATCGCGAAAAACCGATCGGAAAATTTAAAAATCGGTTTTTCGACTTTAATATATAGTGATTCTTACGTATTTTGACGCGCTGATTCCGAAAATGGTGTTATTTGAACTCGTAGAGCTTCAGGAAGCTGAGAAAATCGCGAAAAACCGATCGGAAGATTTAAAAATCGGTTTTTCGACTTCAATATATAGTGATTCTTACGTATTTTGACGCGCTGATTCCGAAAATTGTGTTATTTGAACTCGTAGAGCATCAGGAAACTGAGAAGATCGCGAAAAACCGATCGGAAAATTCAAAAATCGGTTTTTCGACTTTAATATATAGTGATTCTTACGTATTTTGACGCGCTGATTCCGAAAATGGGGTCATTTGACCTTTTCCGTTGAATTTGATTTTCAAAATTTTGCCAGAAATTGAGCAAAGGGTACCCCCTTTCGATTTTTTCGAAAATTTCAATGTTCATTTTTTGACTTCAGGATATAGTGATTCTTATGTATTTTGACGCGCTGATTCCGAAAATGGTGTTATTTGAATTCGTAGAGCTTCAGGAAGCTGAGAAAATCGCGAAAAACCGATCGGAAAATTCAAAAATCGGTTTTTCGACTTTAATATATAGTGATTCTTACGTATTTTGACGCGCTGATTCCGAAAATGGTGTTATTTGAACTCGTAGAGCTTCAGGAAGCTGAGAAAATCGCAAAAAACCGATCGGAAAATTTAAAAATCGGTTTTTCGACTTTAATATATAGTGATTCTTACGTATTTTGACGCGCTGATTCCGAAAATGGTGTTATTTGAACTCGTAGAGCTTCAGGAAGCTGAGAAAATCGCGAAAAACCGATCGGAAAATTTAAAAATCGGTTTTTCGACTTTAATATATAGTGATTCTTTCGTATTTCGACGCGCTGATTCCGAAAATGGTGTCATTTGAACTCGTAGAGCTTCAGGAAGCTGAGAAAATCGCGTAAAACCGATCGGAAAATTTAAAAATCGGTGTTTCGACTTTAATATATAGTGATTCTTACGTATTTTGACGCGCTGATTCCGAAAATGGGGTCATTTGTCCTTTTCCGTTGAATTTGATTTTCAAAATTTTGCCAGAAATTGAGCAAAGGGTACCCCCTTTCGATTTTTTCGAAAATTTCAATGTTTATTTTTTGACTTCAGGATATAGTGATTCTTATGTATTTTGACGCGCTGATTCCGAAAATGGTGTTATTTGAATTCGTAGAGCTTCAGGAAGCTGAGAAAATCGCGAAAAACCGATCGGAAAATTCAAAAATCGGTTTTTCGACTTTAATATATAGTGATTCTTACGTATTTTGACGCGCTGATTCCGAAAATGGTGTTATTTGACCTCGTAGAGCTTCAGGAAGCTGAGAAAATCGCGAAAAACCGATCGGAAAATTTAAAAATCGGTTTTTCGACTTTAATATATAGTGATTCTTATGTATTTTGACGCGCTGATTCCGAAAATGGTGTTATTTGAATTCGTAGAGCTTCAGGAAGCTGAGAAAATCGCGAAAAACCGATCGGAAAATTCAAAAATCGGTTTTTCGACTTGAATATATAGTGATTCTTACGTATTTTGACGCGCTGATTCCGAAAATGGTGTTATTTGAACTCGTAGAGCTTCAGAAAGCTGAGAAAATCGCGAAAAACCGATCGGAAAATTTAAAAATCGGTTTTTCGACTCTAATATATAGTGATTCTTACGTATTTTGACGCGCTGATTCCGAAAATGGGGTCATTTGTCCTTTTCCGTTGAATTTGATTTTCAAAATTTTGCCAGAAATTGAGCAAAGGGTACCCCCTTTCGATTTTTTCGACAATTTCAATGTTCATTTTTTGACTTCAGGATATAGTGATTCTTATGTATTTTGACGCGCTGATTCCGAAAATGGTGTTATTTGAATTCGTAGAGCTTCAGGAATCTGAGAAAATCGCGAAAAACCGATCGGAAAATTCAAAAATCGGTTTTTCGACTTTAATATATAGTGATTCTTACGTATTTTGACGCGCTGATTCCGAAAATGGTGTCATTTGAACTCGTAGAGCTTCAGGAAGCTGAGAAAATCGCGAAAAACCGATCGGAAAATTCAAAAATCGGTTTTTCGACTTTAATATATAGTGATTCTTACGTATTTTGACGCGCTGATTCCGAAAATGGTGTTATTTGAACTCGTTGAGCTTCAGGAAGCTGAGAAAATCGCGAAAAACCGATCGGAAAATTTAAAAATCGGTTTTTCGACTTTAATATATAGTGATTCTTACGTATTTTGACGCGCTGATTCCGAAAATGGGGTCATTTGTCCTTTTCCGTTGAATTTGATTTTCAAAATTTTGCCAGAAATTGAGCAAAGGGTACCCCCTTTCGATTTTTTCGAAAATTTCAATGTTCATTTTTTGACTTCAGGATATAGTGATTCTTACGTATTTTGACGCGCTGATTCCGAAAATGGTGTTATTTGAACTCGTGGAGCTTCAGGAAGCTGAGAAAATCGCGAAAAACCGATCGGAAAATTCAAAAATCGGTTTTTCGACTTTAATATATAGTGATTCTTACGTATTTTGACGCGCTGATTCCGAAAATGGTGTTATTTGAACTCGTAGAGCTTCAGGAAGCTGAGAAAATCGCGAAAAACCGATCGGAAAATTTAAAAATCGGTTTTTCGACTTTAATATATAGTGATTCTTACGTATTTTGACGCGCTGATTCCGAAAATGGTGTTATTTGAACTCGTTGAGCTTCAGGAAGCTGAGAAAATCGCGAAAAACCGATCGGAAGATTTAAAAATCGGTTTTTCGACTTTAATATATAGTGATTCTTACGTATTTTGACGCGCTGATTCCGAAAATGGTGTTATTTGAACTCGTAGAGCATCAGGAAACTGAGAAGATCGCGAAAAACCGATCGGAAAATTCAAAAATCGGTTTTTCGACTTAAATATATAGTGATTCTTACGTATTTTGACGCGCTGATTCCGAAAATGGTGTTATTCGAACTCGTAGAGCTTCAGAAAGCTGAGAAAATCGCGAAAAACCGATCGGAAAATTTAAAAATCGGTTTTTCGACTTTAATATATAGTGATTCTTACGTATTTTGACGCGCTGATTCCGAAAATGGGGTCATTTGTCCTTTTCCGTTGAATTTGATTTTCAAAATTTTGCCAGAAATTGAGCAAAGGGTACCCCCTTTCGATTTTTTCGAAAATTTCAATGTTCATTTTTTGACTTCAGGATATAGTGATTCTTATGTATTTTGACGCGCTGATTCCGAAAATGGTGTTATTTGAATTCGTAGAGCTTCAGGAAGCTGGGAAAATCGCGAAAAACCGATCGGAAAATTCAAAAATCGGTTTTTCGACTTTAATATATAGTGATTCTTACGTATTTTGACGCGCTGATTCCGAAAATGGTGTTATTTGAACTCGTGGAGCTTCAGGAAGCTGAGAAAATCGCGAAAAACCGATCGGAAAATTTAAAAATCGGTTTTTCGACTTTAATATATAGTGATTCTTACGTATTTTGACGCGCTGATTCCGAAAATGGGGTCATTTGTCCTTTTCCGTTGAATTTGATTTTCAAAATTTTGCCAGAAATTGAGCAAAGGGTACCCCCTTTCGATTTTTTCGAAAATTTCAATGTTCATTTTTTGACTTCAGGATATAGTGATTCTTATGTATTTTGACGCGCTGATTCCGAAAATGGTGTTATTTGAATTCGTAGAGCTTCAGGAAGCTGAGAAAATCGCGAAAAACCGATCGGAAAATTCAAAAATCGGTTTTTCGACTTTAATATATAGTGATTCTTACGTATTTTGACGCGCTGATTCCGAAAATGGTGTTATTTGAACTCGTAGAGCTTCAGGAAGCTGAGAAAATCGCGAAAAACCGATCGGAAAATTTAAAAATCGGTTTTTCGACTTTAATATATAGTGATTCTTACGTATTTTGACGCGCTGATTCCGAAAATGGTGTTATTTGAACTCGTTGAGCTTCAGGAAGCTGAGAAAATCGCGAAAAACCGATCGGAAGATTTAAAAATCGGTTTTTCGACTTTAATATATAGTGATTCTTACGTATTTTGACGCGCTGATTCCGAAAATGGTGTTATTTGAACTCGTAGAGCATCAGGAAACTGAGAAGATCGCGAAAAACCGATCGGAAAATTCAAAAATCGGTTTTTCGACTTAAATATATAGTGATTCTTACGTATTTTGACGCGCTGATTCCGAAAATGGTGTTATTCGAACTCGTAGAGCTTCAGAAAGCTGAGAAAATCGCGAAAAACCGATCGGAAAATTTAAAAATCGGTTTTTCGACTTTAATATATAGTGATTCTTACGTATTTTGACGCGCTGATTCCGAAAATGGGGTCATTTGTCCTTTTCCGTTGAATTTGATTTTCAAAATTTTGCCAGAAATTGAGCAAAGGGTACCCCCTTTCGATTTTTTCGAAAATTTCAATGTTCATTTTTTGACTTCAGGATATAGTGATTCTTATGTATTTTGACGCGCTGATTACGAAAATGGTGTTATTTGAATTCGTAGAGCTTCAGGAAGCTGGGAAAATCGCGAAAAACCGATCGGAAAATTCAAAAATCGGTTTTTCGACTTTAATATATAGTGATTCTTACGTATTTTGACGCGCTGATTCCGAAAATGGTGTTATTTGAACTCGTAGAGCTTCAGGAAGCTGAGAAAATCGCGAAAAACCGATCGGAAAATTTAAAAATCGGTTTTTCGACTTTAATATATAGTGATTCTTACGTATTTTGACGCGCTGATTCCGAAAATGGTGTCATTTGAACTCGTAGAGCTTCAGGAAGCTGAGAAAATCGCGAAAAACCGATCGGAAAATTCAAAAATCGGTTTTTCGACTTTAATATATAGTGATTCTTACGTATTTTGACGCGCTGATTCCGAAAATGGTGTTATTTGAACTCGTAGAGCTTCAGGAAGCTGAGAAAATCGCGAAAAACCGATCGGAAAATTTAAAAATCGGTTTTTCGACTTTAATATATAGTGATTCTTACGTATTTTGACGCGCTGATTCCGAAAATGGTGTCATTTGAACTCGTAGAGCTTCAGGAAGCTGAGAAAATCGCGAAAAACCGATCGGAAAATTCAAAAATCGGTTTTTCGACTTTAATATATAGTGATTCTTACGTATTTTGACGCGCTGATTCCGAAAATGGTGTTATTTGAACTCGTAGAGCTTCAGGAAGCTGAGAAAATCGCGAAAAACCGATCGGAAAATTCAAAAATCGGTTTTTCGACTTTAATATATAGTGATTCTTACGTATTTTGACGCGCTGATTCCGAAAATGATGTTATTTGAACTCGTAGAGCTTCAGGAAGCTGAGAAAATCGCGAAAAACCGATCGGAAAATTCAAAAATCGGTTTTTCGACTTTAATATATAGTGATTCTTACGTATTTTGACGCGCTGATTCCGAAAATGGTGTTATTTGAACTCGTAGAGCTTCAGGAAGCTGAGAAAATCGCGAAAAACCGATCGGAAAATTTAAAAATCGGTTTTTCGACTTTAATATATAGTGATTCTTACGTATTTTGACGCGCTGATTCCGAAAATGGTGTTATTTGAATTCGTAGAGCTTCAGGAAGCTGAGAAAATCGCGAAAAACCGATCGGAAAATTCAAAAATCGGTTTTTCGACTTTAATATATAGTGATTCTTACGTATTTTGACGCGCTGATTCCGAAAATGGTGTTATTTGAACTCGTAGAGCTTCAGGAAGCTGAGAAAATCGCGAAAAACCGATCGGAAGATTCAAAAATCGGTTTTTCGACTTTAATATATAGTGATTCTTACGTATTTTGACGCGCTGATTCCAAAAATGATGTTATTTGAACTCGTAGAGCTTCAGGAAGCTGAGAAAATCGCGAAAAACCGATCGGAAAATTCAAAAATCGGTTTTTCGACTTTAATATATAGTGATTCTTACGTATTTTGACGCGCTGATTCCGAAAATGGTGTTATTTGAACTCGTAGAGCTTCAGGAAGCTGAGAAAATCGCGAAAAACCGATCGGAAAATTTAAAAATCGGTTTTTCGACTTTAATATATGGTGATTCTTACGTATTTTGACGCGCTGATTCCGAAAATGGGGTCATTTGTCCTTTTCCGTTGAATTTGATTTTCAAAATTTTGCCAGAAATTGAGCAAAGGGTACCCCCTTTCGATTTTTTCGAAAATTTCAATGTTCATTTTTTGACTTCAGGATATAGTGATTCTTATGTATTTTGACGCGCTGATTCCGAAAATGGTGTTATTTGAATTCGTAGAGTTTCAGGAAGCTGAGAAAATCGCGAAAAACCAATCGGAAAATTCAAAAATCGGTTTTTCGACTTTAATATATAGTGATTCTTACGTATTTTGACGCGCTGATTCCGAAAATGGTGTTATTTGACCTCGTAGAGCTTCAGGAAGCTGAGAAAATCGCGAAAAACCGATCGGAAAATTTAAAAATCGGTTTTTCGACTTTAATATATAGTGATTCTTATGTATTTTGACGCGCTGATTCCGAAAATGGTGTTATTTGAATTCGTAGAGCTTCAGGAAGCTGAGAAAATCGCGAAAAACCGATCGGAAAATTCAAAAATCGGTTTTTCGACTTAAATATATAGTGATTCTTACGTATTTTGACGCGCTGATTCCGAAAATGGTGTTATTTGAACTCGTAGAGCTTCAGAAAGCTGAGAAAATCGCGAAAAACCGATCGGAAAATTTAAAAATCGGTTTTTCGACTCTAATATATAGTGATTCTTACGTATTTTGACGCGCTGATTCCGAAAATGGGGTCATTTGTCCTTTTCCGTTGAATTTGATTTTCAAAATTTTGCCAGAAATTGAGCAAAGGGTACCCCCTTTCGATTTTTTCGAAAATTTCAATGTTCATTTTTTGACTTCAGGATATAGTGATTCTTATGTATTTTGACGCGCTGATTCCGAAAATGGTGTTATTTGAATTCGTAGAGCTTCAGGAATCTGAGAAAATCGCGAAAAACCGATCGGAAAATTCAAAAATCGGTTTTTCGACTTTAATATATAGTGATTCTTACGTATTTTGACGCGCTGATTCCGAAAATGGTGTCATTTGAACTCGTAGAGCTTCAGGAAGCTGAGAAAATCGCGAAAAACCGATCGGAAAATTCAAAAATCGGTTTTTCGACTTTAATATATAGTGATTCTTACGTATTTTGACGCGCTGATTCCGAAAATGGTGTTATTTGAACTCGTGGAGCTTCAGGAAGCTGAGAAAATCGCGAAAAACCGATCGGAAAATTTAAAAATCGGTTTTTCGACTTTAATATATAGTGATTCTTACGTATTTTGACGCGCTGATTCCGAAAATGGGGTCATTTGTCCTTTTCCGTTGAATTTGATTTTCAAAATTTTGCCAGAAATTGAGCAAAGGGTACCCCCTTTCGATTTTTTCGAAAATTTCAATGTTCATTTTTTGACTTCAGGATATAGTGATTCTTATGTATTTTGACGCGCTGATTCCGAAAATGGTGTTATTTGAATTCGTAGAGCTTCAGGAAGCTGGGAAAATCGCGAAAAACCGATCGGAAAATTCAAAAATCGGTTTTTCGACTTTAATATATAGTGATTCTTACGTATTTTGACGCGCTGATTCCGAAAATGGTGTTATTTGAACTCGTAGAGCTTCAGGAAGCTGAGAAAATCGCGAAAAACCGATCGGAAAATTTAAAAATCGGTTTTTCGACTTTAATATATAGTGATTCTTACGTATTTTGACGCGCTGATTCCGAAAATGGTGTCATTTGAACTCGTAGAGCTTCAGGAAGCTGAGAAAATCGCGAAAAACCGATCGGAAAATTCAAAAATCGGTTTTTCGACTTTAATATATAGTGATTCTTACGTATTTTGACGCGCTGATTCCGAAAATGGTGTTATTTGAACTCGTAGAGCTTCAGGAAGCTGAGAAAATCGCGAAAAACCGATCGGAAAATTTAAAAATCGGTTTTTCGACTTTAATATATAGTGATTCTTACGTATTTTGACGCGCTGATTCCGAAAATGGTGTCATTTGAACTCGTAGAGCTTCAGGAAGCTGAGAAAATCGCGAAAAACCGATCGGAAAATTCAAAAATCGGTTTTTCGACTTTAATATATAGTGATTCTTACGTATTTTGACGCGCTGATTCCGAAAATGGTGTTATTTGAACTCGTAGAGCTTCAGGAAGCTGAGAAAATCGCGAAAAACCGATCGGAAAATTCAAAAATCGGTTTTTCGACTTTAATATATAGTGATTCTTACGTATTTTGACGCGCTGATTCCGAAAATGATGTTATTTGAACTCGTAGAGCTTCAGGAAGCTGAGAAAATCGCGAAAAACCGATCGGAAAATTCAAAAATCGGTTTTTCGACTTTAATATATAGTGATTCTTACGTATTTTGACGCGCTGATTCCGAAAATGGTGTTATTTGAACTCGTAGAGCTTCAGGAAGCTGAGAAAATCGCGAAAAACCGATCGGAAAATTTAAAAATCGGTTTTTCGACTTTAATATATAGTGATTCTTACGTATTTTGACGCGCTGATTCCGAAAATGGTGTTATTTGAATTCGTAGAGCTTCAGGAAGCTGAGAAAATCGCGAAAAACCGATCGGAAAATTCAAAAATCGGTTTTTCGACTTTAATATATAGTGATTCTTACGTATTTTGACGCGCTGATTCCGAAAATGGTGTTATTTGAACTCGTAGAGCTTCAGGAAGCTGAGAAAATCGCGAAAAACCGATCGGAAGATTCAAAAATCGGTTTTTCGACTTTAATATATAGTGATTCTTACGTATTTTGACGCGCTGATTCCAAAAATGATGTTATTTGAACTCGTAGAGCTTCAGGAAGCTGAGAAAATCGCGAAAAACCGATCGGAAAATTCAAAAATCGGTTTTTCGACTTTAATATATAGTGATTCTTACGTATTTTGACGCGCTGATTCCGAAAATGGTGTTATTTGAACTCGTAGAGCTTCAGGAAGCTGAGAAAATCGCGAAAAACCGATCGGAAAATTTAAAAATCGGTTTTTCGACTTTAATATATGGTGATTCTTACGTATTTTGACGCGCTGATTCCGAAAATGGGGTCATTTGTCCTTTTCCGTTGAATTTGATTTTCAAAATTTTGCCAGAAATTGAGCAAAGGGTACCCCCTTTCGATTTTTTCGAAAATTTCAATGTTCATTTTTTGACTTCAGGATATAGTGATTCTTATGTATTTTGACGCGCTGATTCCGAAAATGGTGTTATTTGAATTCGTAGAGTTTCAGGAAGCTGAGAAAATCGCGAAAAACCAATCGGAAAATTCAAAAATCGGTTTTTCGACTTTAATATATAGTGATTCTTACGTATTTTGACGCGCTGATTCCGAAAATGGTGTTATTTGACCTCGTAGAGCTTCAGGAAGCTGAGAAAATCGCGAAAAACCGATCGGAAAATTTAAAAATCGGTTTTTCGACTTTAATATATAGTGATTCTTATGTATTTTGACGCGCTGATTCCGAAAATGGTGTTATTTGAATTCGTAGAGCTTCAGGAAGCTGAGAAAATCGCAAAAAACCGATCGGAAAATTCAAAAATCGGTTTTTCGACTCTAATATATAGTGATTCTTACGTATTTTGACGCGCTGATTCCGAAAATGGGGTCATTTGTCCTTTTCCGTTGAATTTGATTTTCAAAATTTTGCCAGAAATTGAGCAAAGGGTACCCCCTTTCGATTTTTTCGAAAATTTCAATGTTCATTTTTTGACTTCAGGATATAGTGATTCTTATGTATTTTGACGCGCTGATTCCGAAAATGGTGTTATTTGAATTCGTAGAGCTTCAGGAATCTGAGAAAATCGCGAAAAACCGATCGGAAAATTCAAAAATCGGTTTTTCGACTTTAATATATAGTGATTCTTACGTATTTTGACGCGCTGATTCCGAAAATGGTGTCATTTGAACTCGTAGAGCTTCA
This sequence comes from Plagiodera versicolora, assembly GCA_037013635.1. Lineage (NCBI taxonomy): Eukaryota > Metazoa > Arthropoda > Insecta > Coleoptera > Chrysomelidae > Plagiodera > Plagiodera versicolora. The sequence goes on from CM072989.1 coordinate 10,638,406, forward strand.
GGAAGCTGAGAAAATCGCGAAAAACCGATCGGAAAATTCAAAAATCGGTTTTTCGACTTTAATATATAGTGATTCTTACGTATTTTGACGCGCTGATTCCGAAAATGGTGTTATTTGAACTCGTGGAGCTTCAGGAAGCTGAGAAAATCGCGAAAAACCGATCGGAAAATTTAAAAATCGGTTTTTCGACTTTAATATATAGTGATTCTTACGTATTTTGACGCGCTGATTCCGAAAATGGGGTCATTTGTCCTTTTCCGTTGAATTTGATTTTCAAAATTTTGCCAGAAATTGAGCAAAGGGTACCCCCTTTCGATTTTTTCGAAAATTTCAATGTTCATTTTTTGACTTCAGGATATAGTGATTCTTACGTATTTTGACGCGCTGATTCCGAAAATGGTGTTATTTGAACTCGTGGAGCTTCAGGAAGCTGAGAAAATCGCGAAAAACCGATCGGAAAATTCAAAAATCGGTTTTTCGACTTTAATATATAGTGATTCTTACGTATTTTGACGCGCTGATTCCGAAAATGGTGTTATTTGAACTCGTAGAGCTTCAGGAAGCTGAGAAAATCGCGAAAAACCGATCGGAAAATTTAAAAATCGGTTTTTCGACTTTAATATATAGTGATTCTTACGTATTTTGACGCGCTGATTCCGAAAATGGTGTTATTTGAACTCGTTGAGCTTCAGGAAGCTGAGAAAATCGCGAAAAACCGATCGGAAGATTTAAAAATCGGTTTTTCGACTTTAATATATAGTGATTCTTACGTATTTTGACGCGCTGATTCCGAAAATGGTGTTATTTGAACTCGTAGAGCATCAGGAAACTGAGAAGATCGCGAAAAACCGATCGGAAAATTCAAAAATCGGTTTTTCGACTTAAATATATAGTGATTCTTACGTATTTTGACGCGCTGATTCCGAAAATGGTGTTATTCGAACTCGTAGAGCTTCAGAAAGCTGAGAAAATCGCGAAAAACCGATCGGAAAATTTAAAAATCGGTTTTTCGACTTTAATATATAGTGATTCTTACGTATTTTGACGCGCTGATTCCGAAAATGGGGTCATTTGTCCTTTTCCGTTGAATTTGATTTTCAAAATTTTGCCAGAAATTGAGCAAAGGGTACCCCCTTTCGATTTTTTCGAAAATTTCAATGTTCATTTTTTGACTTCAGGATATAGTGATTCTTATGTATTTTGACGCGCTGATTCCGAAAATGGTGTTATTTGAATTCGTAGAGCTTCAGGAAGCTGGGAAAATCGCGAAAAACCGATCGGAAAATTCAAAAATCGGTTTTTCGACTTTAATATATAGTGATTCTTACGTATTTTGACGCGCTGATTCCGAAAATGGTGTTATTTGAACTCGTGGAGCTTCAGGAAGCTGAGAAAATCGCGAAAAACCGATCGGAAAATTTAAAAATCGGTTTTTCGACTTTAATATATAGTGATTCTTACGTATTTTGACGCGCTGATTCCGAAAATGGTGTTATTTGAACTCGTTGAGCTTCAGGAAGCTGAGAAAATCGCGAAAAACCGATCGGAAAATTTAAAAATCGGTTTTTCGACTTTAATATATAGTGATTCTTACGTATTTTGACGCGCTGATTCCGAAAATGGGGTCATTTGTCCTTTTCCGTTGAATTTGATTTTCAAAATTTTGCCAGAAATTGAGCAAAGGGTACCCCCTTTCGATTTTTTCGAAAATTTCAATGTTCATTTTTTGACTTCAGGATATAGTGATTCTTACGTATTTTGACGCGCTGATTCCGAAAATGGTGTTATTTGAACTCGTGGAGCTTCAGGAAGCTGAGAAAATCGCGAAAAACCGATCGGAAAATTCAAAAATCGGTTTTTCGACTTTAATATATAGTGATTCTTACGTATTTTGACGCGCTGATTCCGAAAATGGTGTTATTTGAACTCGTAGAGCTTCAGGAAGCTGAGAAAATCGCGAAAAACCGATCGGAAAATTTAAAAATCGGTTTTTCGACTTTAATATATAGTGATTCTTACGTATTTTGACGCGCTGATTCCGAAAATGGTGTTATTTGAACTCGTTGAGCTTCAGGAAGCTGAGAAAATCGCGAAAAACCGATCGGAAGATTTAAAAATCGGTTTTTCGACTTTAATATATAGTGATTCTTACGTATTTTGACGCGCTGATTCCGAAAATGGTGTTATTTGAACTCGTAGAGCATCAGGAAACTGAGAAGATCGCGAAAAACCGATCGGAAAATTCAAAAATCGGTTTTTCGACTTAAATATATAGTGATTCTTACGTATTTTGACGCGCTGATTCCGAAAATGGTGTTATTCGAACTCGTAGAGCTTCAGAAAGCTGAGAAAATCGCGAAAAACCGATCGGAAAATTTAAAAATCGGTTTTTCGACTTTAATATATAGTGATTCTTACGTATTTTGACGCGCTGATTCCGAAAATGGGGTCATTTGTCCTTTTCCGTTGAATTTGATTTTCAAAATTTTGCCAGAAATTGAGCAAAGGGTACCCCCTTTCGATTTTTTCGAAAATTTCAATGTTCATTTTTTGACTTCAGGATATAGTGATTCTTATGTATTTTGACGCGCTGATTCCGAAAATGGTGTTATTTGAATTCGTAGAGCTTCAGGAAGCTGGGAAAATCGCGAAAAACCGATCGGAAAATTCAAAAATCGGTTTTTCGACTTTAATATATAGTGATTCTTACGTATTTTGACGCGCTGATTCCGAAAATGGTGTTATTTGAACTCGTAGAGCTTCAGGAAGCTGAGAAAATCGCGAAAAACCGATCGGAAAATTTAAAAATCGGTTTTTCGACTTTAATATATAGTGATTCTTACGTATTTTGACGCGCTGATTCCGAAAATGGTGTCATTTGAACTCGTAGAGCTTCAGGAAGCTGAGAAAATCGCGAAAAACCGATCGGAAAATTCAAAAATCGGTTTTTCGACTTTAATATATAGTGATTCTTACGTATTTTGACGCGCTGATTCCGAAAATGGTGTTATTTGAACTCGTAGAGCTTCAGGAAGCTGAGAAAATCGCGAAAAACCGATCGGAAAATTTAAAAATCGGTTTTTCGACTTTAATATATAGTGATTCTTACGTATTTTGACGCGCTGATTCCGAAAATGGTGTCATTTGAACTCGTAGAGCTTCAGGAAGCTGAGAAAATCGCGAAAAACCGATCGGAAAATTCAAAAATCGGTTTTTCGACTTTAATATATAGTGATTCTTACGTATTTTGACGCGCTGATTCCGAAAATGGTGTTATTTGAACTCGTAGAGCTTCAGGAAGCTGAGAAAATCGCGAAAAACCGATCGGAAAATTCAAAAATCGGTTTTTCGACTTTAATATATAGTGATTCTTACGTATTTTGACGCGCTGATTCCGAAAATGATGTTATTTGAACTCGTAGAGCTTCAGGAAGCTGAGAAAATCGCGAAAAACCGATCGGAAAATTCAAAAATCGGTTTTTCGACTTTAATATATAGTGATTCTTACGTATTTTGACGCGCTGATTCCGAAAATGGTGTTATTTGAACTCGTAGAGCTTCAGGAAGCTGAGAAAATCGCGAAAAACCGATCGGAAAATTTAAAAATCGGTTTTTCGACTTTAATATATAGTGATTCTTACGTATTTTGACGCGCTGATTCCGAAAATGGTGTTATTTGAATTCGTAGAGCTTCAGGAAGCTGAGAAAATCGCGAAAAACCGATCGGAAAATTCAAAAATCGGTTTTTCGACTTTAATATATAGTGATTCTTACGTATTTTGACGCGCTGATTCCGAAAATGGTGTTATTTGAACTCGTAGAGCTTCAGGAAGCTGAGAAAATCGCGAAAAACCGATCGGAAGATTCAAAAATCGGTTTTTCGACTTTAATATATAGTGATTCTTACGTATTTTGACGCGCTGATTCCAAAAATGATGTTATTTGAACTCGTAGAGCTTCAGGAAGCTGAGAAAATCGCGAAAAACCGATCGGAAAATTCAAAAATCGGTTTTTCGACTTTAATATATAGTGATTCTTACGTATTTTGACGCGCTGATTCCGAAAATGGTGTTATTTGAACTCGTAGAGCTTCAGGAAGCTGAGAAAATCGCGAAAAACCGATCGGAAAATTTAAAAATCGGTTTTTCGACTTTAATATATGGTGATTCTTACGTATTTTGACGCGCTGATTCCGAAAATGGGGTCATTTGTCCTTTTCCGTTGAATTTGATTTTCAAAATTTTGCCAGAAATTGAGCAAAGGGTACCCCCTTTCGATTTTTTCGAAAATTTCAATGTTCATTTTTTGACTTCAGGATATAGTGATTCTTATGTATTTTGACGCGCTGATTCCGAAAATGGTGTTATTTGAATTCGTAGAGTTTCAGGAAGCTGAGAAAATCGCGAAAAACCAATCGGAAAATTCAAAAATCGGTTTTTCGACTTTAATATATAGTGATTCTTACGTATTTTGACGCGCTGATTCCGAAAATGGTGTTATTTGACCTCGTAGAGCTTCAGGAAGCTGAGAAAATCGCGAAAAACCGATCGGAAAATTTAAAAATCGGTTTTTCGACTTTAATATATAGTGATTCTTATGTATTTTGACGCGCTGATTCCGAAAATGGTGTTATTTGAATTCGTAGAGCTTCAGGAAGCTGAGAAAATCGCAAAAAACCGATCGGAAAATTCAAAAATCGGTTTTTCGACTCTAATATATAGTGATTCTTACGTATTTTGACGCGCTGATTCCGAAAATGGGGTCATTTGTCCTTTTCCGTTGAATTTGATTTTCAAAATTTTGCCAGAAATTGAGCAAAGGGTACCCCCTTTCGATTTTTTCGAAAATTTCAATGTTCATTTTTTGACTTCAGGATATAGTGATTCTTATGTATTTTGACGCGCTGATTCCGAAAATGGTGTTATTTGAATTCGTAGAGCTTCAGGAATCTGAGAAAATCGCGAAAAACCGATCGGAAAATTCAAAAATCGGTTTTTCGACTTTAATATATAGTGATTCTTACGTATTTTGACGCGCTGATTCCGAAAATGGTGTCATTTGAACTCGTAGAGCTTCAGGAAGCTGAGAAAATCGCGAAAAACCGATCGGAAAATTCAAAAATCGGTTTTTCGACTTTAATATATAGTTTTTTGACTTCAGGATATAGTGATTCTTACGTATTTTGACGCGCTGATTCCGAAAATGGTGTTATTTGAACTCGTGGAGCTTCAGGAAGCTGAGAAAATCGCGAAAAACCGATCGGAAAATTCAAAAATCGGTTTTTCGACTTTAATATATAGTGATTCTTACGTATTTTGACGCGCTGATTCCGAAAATGGTGTTATTTGAACTCGTAGAGCTTCAGGAAGCTGAGAAAATCGCGAAAAACCGATCGGAAAATTTAAAAATCGGTTTTTCGACTTTAATATATAGTGATTCTTACGTATTTTGACGCGCTGATTCCGAAAATGGTGTTATTTGAACTCGTTGAGCTTCAGGAAGCTGAGAAAATCGCGAAAAACCGATCGGAAGATTTAAAAATCGGTTTTTCGACTTTAATATATAGTGATTCTTACGTATTTTGACGCGCTGATTCCGAAAATGGTGTTATTTGAACTCGTAGAGCATCAGGAAACTGAGAAGATCGCGAAAAACCGATCGGAAAATTCAAAAATCGGTTTTTCGACTTAAATATATAGTGATTCTTACGTATTTTGACGCGCTGATTCCGAAAATGGTGTTATTCGAACTCGTAGAGCTTCAGAAAGCTGAGAAAATCGCGAAAAACCGATCGGAAAATTTAAAAATCGGTTTTTTGACTTTAATATATAGTGATTCTTACGTATTTTGACGCGCTGATTCCGAAAATGGGGTCATTTGTCCTTTTCCGTTGAATTTGATTTTCAAAATTTTGCCAGAAATTGAGCAAAGGGTACCCCCTTTCGATTTTTTCGAAAATTTCAATGTTCATTTTTTGACTTCAGGATATAGTGATTCTTATGTATTTTGACGCGCTGATTCCGAAAATGGTGTTATTTGAATTCGTAGAGCTTCAGGAAGCTGGGAAAATCGCGAAAAACCGATCGGAAAATTCAAAAATCGGTTTTTCGACTTTAATATATAGTGATTCTTACGTATTTTGACGCGCTGATTCCGAAAATGGTGTTATTTGAACTCGTGGAGCTTCAGGAAGCTGAGAAAATCGCGAAAAACCGATCGGAAAATTTAAAAATCGGTTTTTCGACTTTAATATATAGTGATTCTTACGTATTTTGACGCGCTGATTCCGAAAATGGGGTCATTTGTCCTTTTCCGTTGAATTTGATTTTCAAAATTTTGCCAGAAATTGAGCAAAGGGTACCCCCTTTCGATTTTTTCGAAAATTTCAATGTTCATTTTTTGACTTCAGGATATAGTGATTCTTATGTATTTTGACGCGCTGATTCCGAAAATGGTGTTATTTGAATTCGTAGAGCTTCAGGAAGCTGAGAAAATCGCGAAAAACCGATCGGAAAATTCAAAAATCGGTTTTTCGACTTTAATATATAGTGATTCTTACGTATTTTGACGCGCTGATTCCGAAAATGGTGTTATTTGAACTCGTAGAGCTCCAGGAAGCTGAGAAAATCGCGAAAAACCGATCGGAAAATTTAAAAATCGGTTTTTCGACTTTAATATATAGTGATTCTTACGTATTTTGACGCGCTGATTCCGAAAATGGTGTTATTTGAACTCGTTGAGCTTCAGGAAGCTGAGAAAATCGCGAAAAACCGATCGGAAGATTTAAAAATCGGTTTTTCGACTTTAATATATAGTGATTCTTACGTATTTTGACGCGCTGATTCCGAAAATGGTGTTATTTGAACTCGTAGAGCATCAGGAAACTGAGAAGATCGCGAAAAACCGATCGGAAAATTCAAAAATCGGTTTTTCGACTTAAATATATAGTGATTCTTACGTATTTTGACGCGCTGATTCCGAAAATGGTGTTATTCGAACTCGTAGAGCTTCAGAAAGCTGAGAAAATCGCGAAAAACCGATCGGAAAATTTAAAAATCGGTTTTTCGACTTTAATATATAGTGATTCTTACGTATTTTGACGCGCTGATTCCGAAAATGGGGTCATTTGTCCTTTTCCGTTGAATTTGATTTTCAAAATTTTGCCAGAAATTGAGCAAAGGGTACCCCCTTTCGATTTTTTCGAAAATTTCAATGTTCATTTTTTGACTTCAGGATATAGTGATTCTTATGTATTTTGACGCGCTGATTCCGAAAATGGTGTTATTTGAATTCGTAGAGCTTCAGGAAGCTGGGAAAATCGCGAAAAACCGATCGGAAAATTCAAAAATCGGTTTTTCGACTTTAATATATAGTGATTCTTACGTATTTTGACGCGCTGATTCCGAAAATGGTGTTATTTGAACTCGTAGAGCTTCAGGAAGCTGAGAAAATCGCGAAAAACCGATCGGAAAATTTAAAAATCGGTTTTTCGACTTTAATATATAGTGATTCTTACGTATTTTGACGCGCTGATTCCGAAAATGGTGTCATTTGAACTCGTAGAGCTTCAGGAAGCTGAGAAAATCGCGAAAAACCGATCGGAAAATTCAAAAATCGGTTTTTCGACTTTAATATATAGTGATTCTTACGTATTTTGACGCGCTGATTCCGAAAATGGTGTTATTTGAACTCGTAGAGCTTCAGGAAGCTGAGAAAATCGCGAAAAACCGATCGGAAAATTTAAAAATCGGTTTTTCGACTTTAATATATAGTGATTCTTACGTATTTTGACGCGCTGATTCCGAAAATGGTGTCATTTGAACTCGTAGAGCTTCAGGAAGCTGAGAAAATCGCGAAAAACCGATCGGAAAATTCAAAAATCGGTTTTTCGACTTTAATATATAGTGATTCTTACGTATTTTGACGCGCTGATTCCGAAAATGGTGTTATTTGAACTCGTAGAGCTTCAGGAAGCTGAGAAAATCGCGAAAAACCGATCGGAAAATTCAAAAATCGGTTTTTCGACTTTAATATATAGTGATTCTTACGTATTTTGACGCGCTGATTCCGAAAATGATGTTATTTGAACTCGTAGAGCTTCAGGAAGCTGAGAAAATCGCGAAAAACCGATCGGAAAATTCAAAAATCGGTTTTTCGACTTTAATATATAGTGATTCTTACGTATTTTGACGCGCTGATTCCGAAAATGGTGTTATTTGAACTCGTAGAGCTTCAGGAAGCTGAGAAAATCGCGAAAAACCGATCGGAAAATTTAAAAATCGGTTTTTCGACTTTAATATATAGTGATTCTTACGTATTTTGACGCGCTGATTCCGAAAATGGTGTTATTTGAATTCGTAGAGCTTCAGGAAGCTGAGAAAATCGCGAAAAACCGATCGGAAAATTCAAAAATCGGTTTTTCGACTTTAATATATAGTGATTCTTACGTATTTTGACGCGCTGATTCCGAAAATGGTGTTATTTGAACTCGTAGAGCTTCAGGAAGCTGAGAAAATCGCGAAAAACCGATCGGAAGATTCAAAAATCGGTTTTTCGACTTTAATATATAGTGATTCTTACGTATTTTGACGCGCTGATTCCAAAAATGATGTTATTTGAACTCGTAGAGCTTCAGGAAGCTGAGAAAATCGCGAAAAACCGATCGGAAAATTCAAAAATCGGTTTTTCGACTTTAATATATAGTGATTCTTACGTATTTTGACGCGCTGATTCCGAAAATGGTGTTATTTGAACTCGTAGAGCTTCAGGAAGCTGAGAAAATCGCGAAAAACCGATCGGAAAATTTAAAAATCGGTTTTTCGACTTTAATATATGGTGATTCTTACGTATTTTGACGCGCTGATTCCGAAAATGGGGTCATTTGTCCTTTTCCGTTGAATTTGATTTTCAAAATTTTGCCAGAAATTGAGCAAAGGGTACCCCCTTTCGATTTTTTCGAAAATTTCAATGTTCATTTTTTGACTTCAGGATATAGTGATTCTTATGTATTTTGACGCGCTGATTCCGAAAATGGTGTTATTTGAATTCGTAGAGTTTCAGGAAGCTGAGAAAATCGCGAAAAACCAATCGGAAAATTCAAAAATCGGTTTTTCGACTTTAATATATAGTGATTCTTACGTATTTTGACGCGCTGATTCCGAAAATGGTGTTATTTGACCTCGTAGAGCTTCAGGAAGCTGAGAAAATCGCGAAAAACCGATCGGAAAATTTAAAAATCGGTTTTTCGACTTTAATATATAGTGATTCTTATGTATTTTGACGCGCTGATTCCGAAAATGGTGTTATTTGAATTCGTAGAGCTTCAGGAAGCTGAGAAAATCGCAAAAAACCGATCGGAAAATTCAAAAATCGGTTTTTCGACTTAAATATATAGTGATTCTTACGTATTTTGACGCGCTGATTCCGAAAATGGTGTTATTTGAACTCGTAGAGCTTCAGAAAGCTGAGAAAATCGCGAAAAACCGATCGGAAAATTTAAAAATCGGTTTTTCGACTCTAATATATAGTGATTCTTACGTATTTTGACGCGCTGATTCCGAAAATGGGGTCATTTGTCCTTTTCCGTTGAATTTGATTTTCAAAATTTTGCCAGAAATTGAGCAAAGGGTACCCCCTTTCGATTTTTTCGAAAATTTCAATGTTCATTTTTTGACTTCAGGATATAGTGATTCTTATGTATTTTGACGCGCTGATTCCGAAAATGGTGTTATTTGAATTCGTAGAGCTTCAGGAATCTGAGAAAATCGCGAAAAACCGATCGGAAAATTCAAAAATCGGTTTTTCGACTTTAATATATAGTGATTCTTACGTATTTTGACGCGCTGATTCCGAAAATGGTGTCATTTGAACTCGTAGAGCTTCAGGAAGCTGAGAAAATCGCGAAAAACCGATCGGAAAATTCAAAAATCGGTTTTTCGACTTTAATATATAGTGATTCTTACGTATTTTGACGCGCTGATTCCGAAAATGGTGTTATTTGAACTCGTGGAGCTTCAGGAAGCTGAGAAAATCGCGAAAAACCGATCGGAAAATTTAAAAATCGGTTTTTCGACTTTAATATATAGTGATTCTTACGTATTTTGACGCGCTGATTCCGAAAATGGGGTCATTTGTCCTTTTCCGTTGAATTTGATTTTCAAAATTTTGCCAGAAATTGAGCAAAGGGTACCCCCTTTCGATTTTTTCGAAAATTTCAATGTTCATTTTTTGACTTCAGGATATAGTGATTCTTATGTATTTTGACGCGCTGATTCCGAAAATGGTGTTATTTGAATTCGTAGAGCTTCAGGAAGCTGAGAAAATCGCGAAAAACCGATCGGAAAATTCAAAAATCGGTTTTTCGACTTTAATATATAGTGATTCTTACGTATTTTGACGCGCTGATTCCGAAAATGGTGTTATTTGAACTTGTAGAGCTTCAGGAAGCTGAGAAAATCGCGAAAAACCGATCGGAAAATTTAAAAATCGGTTTTTCGACTTTAATATATGGTGATTCTTATGTATTTTGACGCGCTGATTCCGAAAATGGTGTTATTTGAATTCGTAGAGCTTCAGGAAGCTGAGAAAATCGCGAAAAACCGATCGGAAAATTCAAAAATCGGTTTTTCGACTTTAATATATAGTGATTCTTACGTATTTTGACGCGCTGATTCCGAAAATGGTGTTATTTGAACTCGTAGAGCATCAGGAAACTGAGAAAATCGCGAAAAACCGATCGGAAAATTCAAAAATCGGTTTTTCGACTTTAATATATAGTGATTCTTACGTATTTTGACGCGCTGATTCCGAAAATGGTGTTATTTGAACTCGTAGAGCTTCAGGAAGCTGAGAAAATCGCGAAAAACCGATCGGAAAATTTAAAAATCGGTTTTTCGACTTTAATATATAGTGATTCTTACGTATTTTGACGCGCTGATTCCGAAAATGGTGTTATTTGAACTCGTAGAGCTTCAGGAAGCTGAGAAAATCGCGAAAAACCGATCGGAAAATTCAAAAATCGGTTTTTCGACTTTAATATATAGTGATTCTTACGTATTTTGACGCGCTGATTCCGAAAATGGTGTTATTTGAACTCGTAGAGCTTCAGGAAGCTGAGAAAATCGCGAAAAACCGATCGGAAAATTCAAAAATCGGTTTTTCGACTTTAATATATAGTGATTCTTACGTATTTTGACGCGCTGATTCCGAAAATGGTGTTATTCGAACTCGTAGAGCTTCAGGAAGCTGAGAAAATCGCGAAAAACCGATCGGAAAATTCAAAAATCGGTTTTTCGACTTTAATATATAGTGATTCTTACGTATTTTGACGCGCTGATTCCGAAAATGGGGTCATTTGTCCTTTTCCGTTGAATTTGATTTTCAAAATTTTGCCATAAATTGAGCAAAGGGTACCCCCTTTCGATTTTTTCGAAAATTTCAATGTTCATTTTTTGACTTCAGGATATAGTGATTCTTACGTATTTTGACGCGCTGATTCCGAAAATGGTGTCATTTGAACTCGTAGAGCTTCAGGAAGCTGAGAAAATCGCGAAAAACCGATCGGAAAATTCAAAAATCGGTTTTTCGACTTTAATATATAGTGATTCTTACGTATTTTGACGCGCTGATTCCGAAAATGGTGTTATTTGAACTCGTAGACCTTCAGGAAGCTGAGAAAATCGCGAAAAACCGATCGGAAAATTCAAAAATCGGTTTTTCGACTTTAATATATAGTGATTCTTACGTATTTTGACGCGCTGATTCCGAAAATGATGTTATTTGAACTCGTAGAGCTTCAGGAAGCTGAGAAAATCGCGAAAAACCGATCGGAAAATTCAAAAATCGGTTTTTCGACTTTAATATATAGTGATTCTTACGTATTTTGACGCGCTGATTCCGAAAATGGTGTTATTTGAACTCGTAGAGCTTCAGGAAGCTGAGAAAATCGCGAATAACCGATCGGAAAATTTAAAAATCGGTTTTTCGACTTTAATATATAGTGATTCTTACGTATTTTGACGCGCTGATTCCGAAAATGGTGTTATTTGAACTCGTAGAGCTTCAGGAAGCTGAGAAAATCGCGAAAAACCGATCGGAAAATTCAAAAATCGGTTTTTCGACTTCAATATATAGTGATTCTTACGTATTTTGACGCGCTGATTCCGAAAATGGTGTTATTTGAACTCGTAGAGCTTCAGGAAGCTGAGAAAATCGCGAAAAACCGATCGGAAAATTCAAAAATCGGTTTTTCGACTTTAATATATAGTGATTCTTACGTATTTTGACGCGCTGATTCCGAAAATGATGTTATTTGAACTCGTAGAGCTTCAGGAAGCTGAGAAAATCGCGAAAAACCGATCGGAAAATTCAAAAATCGGTTTTTCGACTTTAATATATAGTGATTCTTACGTATTTTGACGCGCTGATTCCGAAAATGGTGTTATTTGAACTCGTAGAGCTTCAGGAAGCTGAGAAAATCGCGAAAAACCGATCGGAAAATTTAAAAATCGGTTTTTCGACTTTAATATATAGTGATTCTTACGTATTTTGACGCGCTGATTCCGAAAATGGTGTTATTTGAACTCGTAGAGCTTCAGGAAGCTGAGAAAATCGCGAAAAACCGATCGGAAAATTCAAAAATCGGTTTTTCGACTTTTATATATAGTGATTCTTACGTATTTTGACGCGCTGATTCCGAAAATGGTGTTATTTGAACTCGTAGAGCTTCAGGAAGCTGAGAAAATCGCGAAAAACCGATCGGAAAATTCAAAAATCGGTTTTTCGACTTTAATATATAGTGATTCTTACGTATTTTGACGCGCTGATTCCGAAAATGGGGTCATTTGTCCTTTTCCGTTGAATTTGATTTTCAAAATTTTGCCAGAAATTGAGCAAAGGGTACCCCCTTTCGATTTTTTCGAAAATTTCAATGTTCATTTTTTGACTTCAGGATATAGTGATTCTTATGTATTTTGACGCGCTGATTCCGAAAATGGTGTTATTTGAATTCGTAGAGCTTCAGGAAGCTGAGAAAATCGCGAAAAACCGATCGGAAAATTCAAAAATCGGTTTTTCGACTTTAATATATAGTGATTCTTACGTATTTTGACGCGCTGATTCCGAAAATGGTGTTATTTGAACTCGTAGAGCTTCAGGAAGCTGAGAAAATCGCGAAAAACCGATCGGAAAATTTAAAAATCGGTTTTTCGACTTTAATATATAGTGATTCTTACGTATTTTGACGCGCTGATTCCGAAAATGGTGTCATTTGAACTCGTAGAGCTTCAGGAAGCTGAGAAAATCGCGAAAAACCGATCGGAAAATTCAAAAATCGGTTTTTCGACTTTAATATATAGTGATTCTTACGTATTTTGACGCGCTGATTCCGAAAATGGTGTTATTTGAACTCGTAGAGCTACAGGAAGCTGAGAAAATCGCGAAAAACCGATCGGAAAATTCAAAAATCGGTTTTTCGACTTTAATATATAGTGATTCTTACGTATTTTGACGCGCTGATTCCGAAAATGGTGTTATTTGAACTCGTAGAGCTTCAGGAAGCTGAGAAAATCGCGAAAAACCGATCGGAAAATTTAAAAATCGGTTTTTCGACTTTAATATATAGTGATTCTTACGTATTTTGACGCGCTGATTCCGAAAATGGTGTTATTTGAACTCGTAGAGCTTCAGGAAGCTGAGAAAATCGCGAAAAACCGATCGGAAAATTTAAAAATCGGTTTTTCGACTTTAATATATAGTGATTCTTACGTATTTTGACGCGCTGATTCCGAAAATGGTGTTATTTGAACTCGTAGAGCTTCAGGAAGCTGAGAAAATCGCGAAAAACCGATCGGAAAATTCAAAAATCGGTTTTTCGACTTTAATATATAGTGATTCTTACGTATTTTGACGCGCTGATTCCGAAAATGGTGTCATTTGAACTCGTAGAGCTTCAGGAAGCTGAGAAAATCGCGAAAAACCGATCGGAAAATTCAAAAATCGGTTTTTCGACTTTAATATATAGTGATTCTTTCGTATTTCGACGCGCTGATTCCGAAAATGGTGTCATTTGAACTCGTAGAGCTTCAGGAAGCTGAGAAAATCGCGAAAAACCGATCGGAAAATTTAAAAATCGGTGTTTCGACTTTAATATATAGTGATTCTTACGTATTTTGACGCGCTGATTCCGAAAATGGGGTCATTTGTCCTTTTCCGTTGAATTTGATTTTCAAAATTTTGCCAGAAATTGAGCAAAGGGTACCCCCTTTCGATTTTTTCGAAAATTTCAATGTTCATTTTTTGACTTCAGGATATAGTGATTCTTATGTATTTTGACGCGCTGATTCCGAAAATGGTGTTATTTGAATTCGTAGAGCTTCAGGAAGCTGAGAAAATCGCGAAAAACCGATCGGAAAATTCAAAAATCGGTTTTTCGACTTTAATATATAGTGATTCTTACGTATTTTGACGCGCTGATTCCGAAAATGGTGTTATTTGACCTCGTAGAGCTTCAGGAAGCTGAGAAAATCGCGAAAAACCGATCGGAAAATTTAAAAATCGGTTTTTCGACTTTAATATATAGTGATTCTTATGTATTTTGACGCGCTGATTCCGAAAATGGTGTTATTTGAATTCGTAGAGCTTCAGGAAGCTGAGAAAATCGCGAAAAACCGATCGGAAAATTCAAAAATCGGTTTTTCGACTTAAATATATAGTGATTCTTACGTATTTTGACGCGCTGATTCCGAAAATGGTGTTATTTGAACTCGTAGAGCTTCAGAAAGCTGAGAAAATCGCGAAAAACCGATCGGAAAATTTAAAAATCGGTTTTTCGACTCTAATATATAGTGATTCTTACGTATTTTGACGCGCTGATTCCGAAAATGGGGTCATTTGTCCTTTTCCGTTGAATTTGATTTTCAAAATTTTGCCAGAAATTGAGCAAAGGGTACCCCCTTTCGATTTTTTCGAAAATTTCAATGTTCATTTTTTGACTTCAGGATATAGTGATTCTTATGTATTTTGACGCGCTGATTCCGAAAATGGTGTTATTTGAATTCGTAGAGCTTCAGGAAGCTGAGAAAATCGCGAAAAACCGATCGGAAAATTCAAAAATCGGTTTTTCGACTCTAATATATAATGATTCTTACGTATTTTGACGCGCTGATTCCGAAAATGGTGTCATTTGAACTCGTAGAGCTTCAGGAAGCTGAGAAAATCGCGAAAAACCGATCGGAAAATTCAAAAATCGGTTTTTCGACTTTAATATATAGTGATTCTTACGTATTTTGACGCGCTGATTCCGAAAATGGGGTCATTTGTCCTTTTCCGTTGAATTTGATTTTCAAAATTTTGCCAGAAATTGAGCAAAGGGTACCCCCTTTCGATTTTTTCGAAAATTTCAATGTTCATTTTTTGACTTCAGGATATAGTGATTCTTATGTATTTTGACGCGCTGATTCCGAAAATGGTGTTATTTGAATTCGTAGAGCTTCAGGAATCTGAGAAAATCGCGAAAAACCGATCGGAAAATTCAAAAATCGGTTTTTCGACTTTAATATATAGTGATTCTTACGTATTTTGACGCGCTGATTCCGAAAATGGTGTCATTTGAACTCGTAGAGCTTCAGGAAGCTGAGAAAATCGCGAAAAACCGATCGGAAAATTCAAAAATCGGTTTTTCGACTTTAATATATAGTGATTCTTACGTATTTTGACGCGCTGATTCCGAAAATGGTGTTATTTGAACTCGTGGAGCTTCAGGAAGCTGAGAAAATCGCGAAAAACCGATCGGAAAATTTAAAAATCGGTTTTTCGACTTTAATATATAGTGATTCTTACGTATTTTGACGCGCTGATTCCGAAAATGGGGTCATTTGTCCTTTTCCGTTGAATTTGATTTTCAAAATTTTGCCAGAAATTGAGCAAAGGGTACCCCCTTTCGATTTTTTCGAAAATTTCAATGTTCATTTTTTGACTTCAGGATATAGTGATTCTTATGTATTTTGACGCGCTGATTCCGAAAATGGTGTTATTTGAATTCGTAGAGCTTCAGGAAGCTGAGAAAATCGCGAAAAACCGATCGGAAAATTCAAAAATCGGTTTTTCGACTTTAATATATAGTGATTCTTACGTATTTTGACGCGCTGATTCCGAAAATGGTGTTATTTGAACTCGTAGAGCTTCAGGAAGCTGAGAAAATCGCGAAAAACCGATCGGAAAATATAAAAATCGGTTTTTCGACTTTAATATATAGTGATTCTTACGTATTTTGACGCGCTGATTCCGAAAATGGTGTTATTTGAACTCGTTGAGCTTCAGGAAGCTGAGAAAATCGCGAAAAACCGATCGGAAGATTTAAAAATCGGTTTTTCGACTTTAATATATAGTGATTCTTACGTATTTTGACGCGCTGATTCCGAAAATGGTGTTATTTGAACTCGTAGAGCATCAGGAAACTGAGAAGATCGCGAAAAACCGATCGGAAAATTCAAAAATCGGTTTTTCGACTTAAATATATAGTGATTCTTACGTATTTTGACGCGCTGATTCCGAAAATGGTGTTATTCGAACTCGTAGAGCTTCAGAAAGCTGAGAAAATCGCGAAAAACCGATCGGAAAATTTAAAAATCGGTTTTTCGACTTTAATATATAGTGATTCTTACGTATTTTGACGCGCTGATTCCGAAAATGGGGTCATTTGTCCTTTTCCGTTGAATTTGATTTTCAAAATTTTGCCAGAAATTGAGCAAAGGGTACCCCCTTTCGATTTTTTCGAAAATTTCAATGTTCATTTTTTGACTTCAGGATATAGTGATTCTTATGTATTCTGACGCGCTGATTCCGAAAATGGTGTTATTTGAATTCGTAGAGCTTCAGGAAGCTGAGAAAATCGCGAAAAACCGATCGGAAAATTCAAAAATCGGTTTTTCGACTTTAATATATAGTGATTCTTACGTATTTTGACGCGCTGATTCCGAAAATGGTGTTATTTGAACTCGTAGAGCTTCAGGAAGCTGAGAAAATCGCGAAAAACCGATCGGAAAATTTAAAAATCGGTTTTTCGACTTTAATATATAGTGATTCTTACGTATTTTGACGCGCTGATTCCGAAAATGGTGTCATTTGAACTCGTAGAGCTTCAGGAAGCTGAGAAAATCGCGAAAAACCGATCGGAAAATTCAAAAATCGGTTTTTCGACTTTAATATATAGTGATTCTTACGTATTTTGACGCGCTGATTCCGAAAATGGTGTTATTTGAACTCGTAGAGCTTCAGGAAGCTGAGAAAATCGCGAAAAACCGATCGGAAAATTTAAAAATCGGTTTTTCGACTTTAATATATAGTGATTCTTACGTATTTTGACGCGCTGATTCCGAAAATGGTGTCATTTGAACTCGTAGAGCTTCAGGAAGCTGAGAAAATCGCGAAAAACCGATCGGAAAATTCAAAAATCGGTTTTTCGACTTTAATATATAGTGATTCTTACGTATTTTGACGCGCTGATTCCGAAAATGGTGTTATTTGAACTCGTAGAGCTTCAGGAAGCTGAGAAAATCGCGAAAAACCGATCGGAAAATTCAAAAATCGGTTTTTCGACTTTAATATATAGTGATTCTTACGTATTTTGACGTGCTGATTCCGAAAATGATGTTATTTGAACTCGTAGAGCTTCAGGAAGCTGAGAAAATCGCGAAAAACCGATCGGTAAATTCAAAAATCGGTTTTTCGACTTTAATATATAGTGATTCTTACGTATTTTGACGCGCTGATTCCGAAAATGGTGTTATTTGAACTCGTAGAGCTTCAGGAAGCTGAGAAAATCGCGAAAAACCGATCGGAAAATTTAAAAATCGGTTTTTCGACTTTAATATATAGTGATTCTTACGTATTTTGACGCGCTGATTCCGAAAATGGTGTTATTTGAATTCGTAGAGCTTCAGGAAGCTGAGAAAATCGCGAAAAACCGATCGGAAAATTCAAAAATCGGTTTTTCGACTTTAATATATAGTGATTCTTACGTATTTTGACGCGCTGATTCCGAAAATGGTGTTATTTGAACTCGTAGAGCTTCAGGAAGCTGAGAAAATCGCGAAAAACCGATCGGAAGATTCAAAAATCGGTTTTTCGACTTTAATATATAGTGATTCTTACGTATTTTGACGCGCTGATTCCGAAAATGATGTTATTTGAACTCGTAGAGCTTCAGGAAGCTGAGAAAATCGCGAAAAACCGATCGGAAAATTCAAAAATCGGTTTTTCGACTTTAATATATAGTGATTCTTACGTATTTTGACGCGCTGATTCCGAAAATGGTGTTATTTGAACTCGTAGAGCTTCAGGAAGCTGAGAAAATCGCGAAAAACCGATCGGAAAATTTAAAAATCGGTTTTTCGACTTTAATATATGGTGATTCTTACGTATTTTGACGCGCTGATTCCGAAAATGGGGTCATTTAACCTTTTCCGTTGAATTTGATTTTCAAAATTTTGCCAGAAATTGAGCAAAGGGTACCCCCTTTCGATTTTTTCGAAAATTTCAATGTTCATTTTTTGACTTCAGGATATAGTGATTCTTATGTATTTTGACGCGCTGATTCCGAAAATGGTGTTATTTGAATTCGTAGAGCTTCAGGAAGCTGAGAAAATCGCGAAAAACCGATCGGAAAATTCAAAAATCGGTTTTTCGACTTTAATATATAGTGATTCTTACGTATTTTGACGCGCTGATTCCGAAAATGGTGTTATTTGACCTCGTAGAGCTTCAGGAAGCTGAGAAAATCGCGAAAAACCGATCGGAAAATTTAAAAATCGGTTTTTCGACTTTAATATATAGTGATTCTTATGTATTTTGACGCGCTGATTCCGAAAATGGTGTTATTTGAATTCGTAGAGCTTCAGGAAGCTGAGAAAATCGCGAAAAACCGATCGGAAAATTCAAAAATCGGTTTTTCGACTTGAATATATAGTGATTCTTACGTATTTTGACGCGCTGATTCCGAAAATGGTGTTATTTGAACTCGTAGAGCTTCAGAAAGCTGAGAAAATCGCGAAAAACCGATCGGAAAATTTAAAAATCGGTTTTTCGACTTTAATATATAGTGATTCTTACGTATTTTGACGCGCTGATTCCGAAAATGGGGTCATTTGTTCTTTTCCGTTGAATTTGATTTTCAAAATTTTGCCAGAAATTGAGCAAAGGGTACCCCCTTTCGATTTTTTCGAAAATTTCAATGTTCATTTTTTGACTTCAGGATATAGTGATTCTTATGTATTTTGACGCGCTGATTCCGAAAATGGTGTTATTTGAATTCGTAGAGCTTCAGGAAGCTGAGAAAATCGCGAAAAACCGATCAGAAAATTCAAAAATCGGTTTTTCGACTTTAATATATAGTGATTCTTACGTATTTTGACGCGCTGATTCCGAAAATGGTGTTATTTGACCTCGTAGAGCTTCAGGAAGCTGAGAAAATCGCGAAAAACCGATCGGAAAATTTAAAAATCGGTTTTTCGACTTTAATATATAGTGATTCTTACGTATTTTGACGCGCTGATTCCGAAAATGGGGTCATTTGTCCTTTTCCGTTGAATTTGATTTTCAAAATTTTGCCAGAAATTGAGCAAAGGGTACCCCCTTTCGATTTTTTCGAAAATTTCAATGTTCATTTTTTGACTTCAGGATATAGTGATTCTTATGTATTTTGACGCGCTGATTCCGAAAATGGTGTTATTTGAATTCGTAGAGCTTCAGGAAGCTGAGAAAATCGCGAAAAACCGATCGGAAAATTCAAAAATCGGTTTTTCGACTTTAATATATAGTGATTCTTACGTATTTTGACGCGCTGATTCCGAAAATGGTGTTATTTGAACTCGTAGAGCTTCAGGAAGCTGAGAAAATCGCGAAAAACCGATCGGAAAATTCAAAAATCGGTTTTTCGACTTAAATATATAGTGATTCTTACGTATTTTGACGCGCTGATTCCGAAAATGGTGTTATTTGAACTCGTAGAGCTTCAGAAAGCTGAGAAAATCGCGAAAAACCGATCGGAAAATTTAAAAATCGGTTTTTCGACTCTAATATATAGTGATTCTTACGTATTTTGACGCGCTGATTCCGAAAATGGGGTCATTTGTCCTTTTCCGTTGAATTTGATTTTCAAAATTTTGCCAGAAATTGAGCAAAGGGTACCCCCTTTCGATTTTTTCGAAAATTTCAATGTTCATTTTTTGACTTCAGGATATAGTGATTCTTATGTATTTTGACGCGCTGATTCCGAAAATGGTGTTATTTGAATTCGTAGAGCTTCAGGAAGCTGAGAAAATCGCGAAAAACCGATCGGAAAATTCAAAAATCGGTTTTTCGACTCTAATATATAATGATTCTTACGTATTTTGACGCGCTGATTCCGAAAATGGTGTCATTTGAACTCGTAGAGCTTCAGGAAGCTGAGAAAATCGCGAAAAACCGATCGGAAAATTCAAAAATCGGTTTTTCGACTTTAATATATAGTGATTCTTACGTATTTTGACGCGCTGATTCCGAAAATGGGGTCATTTGTCCTTTTCCGTTGAATTTGATTTTCAAAATTTTGCCAGAAATTGAGCAAAGGGTACCCCCTTTCGATTTTTTCGAAAATTTCAATGTTCATTTTTTGACTTCAGGATATAGTGATTCTTATGTATTTTGACGCGCTGATTCCGAAAATGGTGTTATTTGAATTCGTAGAGCTTCAGGAATCTGAGAAAATCGCGAAAAACCGATCGGAAAATTCAAAAATCGGTTTTTCGACTTTAATATATAGTGATTCTTACGTATTTTGACGCGCTGATTCCGAAAATGGTGTCATTTGAACTCGTAGAGCTTCAGGAAGCTGAGAAAATCGCGAAAAACCGATCGGAAAATTCAAAAATCGGTTTTTCGACTTTAATATATAGTGATTCTTACGTATTTTGACGCGCTGATTCCGAAAATGGTGTTATTTGAACTCGTGGAGCTTCAGGAAGCTGAGAAAATCGCGAAAAACCGATCGGAAAATTTAAAAATCGGTTTTTCGACTTTAATATATAGTGATTCTTACGTATTTTGACGCGCTGATTCCGAAAATGGGGTCATTTGTCCTTTTCCGTTGAATTTGATTTTCAAAATTTTGCCAGAAATTGAGCAAAGGGTACCCCCTTTCGATTTTTTCGAAAATTTCAATGTTCATTTTTTGACTTCAGGATATAGTGATTCTTATGTATTTTGACGCGCTGATTCCGAAAATGGTGTTATTTGAATTCGTAGAGCTTCAGGAAGCTGAGAAAATCGCGAAAAACCGATCGGAAAATTCAAAAATCGGTTTTTCGACTTTAATATATAGTGATTCTTACGTATTTTGACGCGCTGATTCCGAAAATGGTGTTATTTGAACTCGTAGAGCTTCAGGAAGCTGAGAAAATCGCGAAAAACCGATCGGAAAATATAAAAATCGGTTTTTCGACTTTAATATATAGTGATTCTTACGTATTTTGACGCGCTGATTCCGAAAATGGTGTTATTTGAACTCGTTGAGCTTCAGGAAGCTGAGAAAATCGCGAAAAACCGATCGGAAGATTTAAAAATCGGTTTTTCGACTTTAATATATAGTGATTCTTACGTATTTTGACGCGCTGATTCCGAAAATGGTGTTATTTGAACTCGTAGAGCATCAGGAAACTGAGAAGATCGCGAAAAACCGATCGGAAAATTCAAAAATCGGTTTTTCGACTTAAATATATAGTGATTCTTACGTATTTTGACGCGCTGATTCCGAAAATGGTGTTATTCGAACTCGTAGAGCTTCAGAAAGCTGAGAAAATCGCGAAAAACCGATCGGAAAATTTAAAAATCGGTTTTTCGACTTTAATATATAGTGATTCTTACGTATTTTGACGCGCTGATTCCGAAAATGGGGTCATTTGTCCTTTTCCGTTGAATTTGATTTTCAAAATTTTGCCAGAAATTGAGCAAAGGGTACCCCCTTTCGATTTTTTCGAAAATTTCAATGTTCATTTTTTGACTTCAGGATATAGTGATTCTTATGTATTCTGACGCGCTGATTCCGAAAATGGTGTTATTTGAATTCGTAGAGCTTCAGGAAGCTGAGAAAATCGCGAAAAACCGATCGGAAAATTCAAAAATCGGTTTTTCGACTTTAATATATAGTGATTCTTACGTATTTTGACGCGCTGATTCCGAAAATGGTGTTATTTGAACTCGTAGAGCTTCAGGAAGCTGAGAAAATCGCGAAAAACCGATCGGAAAATTTAAAAATCGGTTTTTCGACTTTAATATATAGTGATTCTTACGTATTTTGACGCGCTGATTCCGAAAATGGTGTCATTTGAACTCGTAGAGCTTCAGGAAGCTGAGAAAATCGCGAAAAACCGATCGGAAAATTCAAAAATCGGTTTTTCGACTTTAATATATAGTGATTCTTACGTATTTTGACGCGCTGATTCCGAAAATGGTGTTATTTGAACTCGTAGAGCTTCAGGAAGCTGAGAAAATCGCGAAAAACCGATCGGAAAATTTAAAAATCGGTTTTTCGACTTTAATATATAGTGATTCTTACGTATTTTGACGCGCTGATTCCGAAAATGGTGTCATTTGAACTCGTAGAGCTTCAGGAAGCTGAGAAAATCGCGAAAAACCGATCGGAAAATTCAAAAATCGGTTTTTCGACTTTAATATATAGTGATTCTTACGTATTTTGACGCGCTGATTCCGAAAATGGTGTTATTTGAACTCGTAGAGCTTCAGGAAGCTGAGAAAATCGCGAAAAACCGATCGGAAAATTCAAAAATCGGTTTTTCGACTTTAATATATAGTGATTCTTACGTATTTTGACGTGCTGATTCCGAAAATGATGTTATTTGAACTCGTAGAGCTTCAGGAAGCTGAGAAAATCGCGAAAAACCGATCGGTAAATTCAAAAATCGGTTTTTCGACTTTAATATATAGTGATTCTTACGTATTTTGACGCGCTGATTCCGAAAATGGTGTTATTTGAACTCGTAGAGCTTCAGGAAGCTGAGAAAATCGCGAAAAACCGATCGGAAAATTTAAAAATCGGTTTTTCGACTTTAATATATAGTGATTCTTACGTATTTTGACGCGCTGATTCCGAAAATGGTGTTATTTGAATTCGTAGAGCTTCAGGAAGCTGAGAAAATCGCGAAAAACCGATCGGAAAATTCAAAAATCGGTTTTTCGACTTTAATATATAGTGATTCTTACGTATTTTGACGCGCTGATTCCGAAAATGGTGTTATTTGAACTCGTAGAGCTTCAGGAAGCTGAGAAAATCGCGAAAAACCGATCGGAAGATTCAAAAATCGGTTTTTCGACTTTAATATATAGTGATTCTTACGTATTTTGACGCGCTGATTCCGAAAATGATGTTATTTGAACTCGTAGAGCTTCAGGAAGCTGAGAAAATCGCGAAAAACCGATCGGAAAATTCAAAAATCGGTTTTTCGACTTTAATATATAGTGATTCTTACGTATTTTGACGCGCTGATTCCGAAAATGGTGTTATTTGAACTCGTAGAGCTTCAGGAAGCTGAGAAAATCGCGAAAAACCGATCGGAAAATTTAAAAATCGGTTTTTCGACTTTAATATATGGTGATTCTTACGTATTTTGACGCGCTGATTCCGAAAATGGGGTCATTTAACCTTTTCCGTTGAATTTGATTTTCAAAATTTTGCCAGAAATTGAGCAAAGGGTACCCCCTTTCGATTTTTTCGAAAATTTCAATGTTCATTTTTTGACTTCAGGATATAGTGATTCTTATGTATTTTGACGCGCTGATTCCGAAAATGGTGTTATTTGAATTCGTAGAGCTTCAGGAAGCTGAGAAAATCGCGAAAAACCGATCGGAAAATTCAAAAATCGGTTTTTCGACTTTAATATATAGTGATTCTTACGTATTTTGACGCGCTGATTCCGAAAATGGTGTTATTTGACCTCGTAGAGCTTCAGGAAGCTGAGAAAATCGCGAAAAACCGATCGGAAAATTTAAAAATCGGTTTTTCGACTTTAATATATAGTGATTCTTATGTATTTTGACGCGCTGATTCCGAAAATGGTGTTATTTGAATTCGTAGAGCTTCAGGAAGCTGAGAAAATCGCGAAAAACCGATCGGAAAATTCAAAAATCGGTTTTTCGACTTGAATATATAGTGATTCTTACGTATTTTGACGCGCTGATTCCGAAAATGGTGTTATTTGAACTCGTAGAGCTTCAGAAAGCTGAGAAAATCGCGAAAAACCGATCGGAAAATTTAAAAATCGGTTTTTCGACTTTAATATATAGTGATTCTTACGTATTTTGACGCGCTGATTCCGAAAATGGGGTCATTTGTTCTTTTCCGTTGAATTTGATTTTCAAAATTTTGCCAGAAATTGAGCAAAGGGTACCCCCTTTCGATTTTTTCGAAAATTTCAATGTTCATTTTTTGACTTCAGGATATAGTGATTCTTATGTATTTTGACGCGCTGATTCCGAAAATGGTGTTATTTGAATTCGTAGAGCTTCAGGAAGCTGAGAAAATCGCGAAAAACCGATCAGAAAATTCAAAAATCGGTTTTTCGACTTTAATATATAGTGATTCTTACGTATTTTGACGCGCTGATTCCGAAAATGGTGTTATTTGACCTCGTAGAGCTTCAGGAAGCTGAGAAAATCGCGAAAAACCGATCGGAAAATTTAAAAATCGGTTTTTCGACTTTAATATATAGTGATTCTTACGTATTTTGACGCGCTGATTCCGAAAATGGGGTCATTTGTCCTTTTCCGTTGAATTTGATTTTCAAAATTTTGCCAGAAATTGAGCAAAGGGTACCCCCTTTCGATTTTTTCGAAAATTTCAATGTTCATTTTTTGACTTCAGGATATAGTGATTCTTATGTATTTTGACGCGCTGATTCCGAAAATGGTGTTATTTGAATTCGTAGAGCTTCAGGAAGCTGAGAAAATCGCGAAAAACCGATCGGAAAATTCAAAAATCGGTTTTTCGACTTTAATATATAGTGATTCTTACGTATTTTGACGCGCTGATTCCGAAAATGGTGTTATTTGAACTCGTAGAGCTTCAGGAAGCTGAGAAAATCGCGAAAAACCGATCGGAAAATTTAAAAATCGGTTTTTCGACTTTAATATATGGTGATTCTTATGTATTTTGACGCGCTGATTCCGAAAATGGTGTTATTTGAATTCGTAGAGCTCCAGGAAGCTGAGAAAATCGCGAAAAACCGATCGGAAAATTCAAAAATCGGTTTTTCGACTTTAATATATAGTGATTCTTACGTATTTTGACGCGCTGATTCCGAAAATGGTGTTATTTGAACTCGTAGAGCATCAGGAAACTGAGAAAATCGCGAAAAACCGATCGGAAAATTCTAAAATCGGATTTTCGACTTCAATATATAGTGATTCTTACGTATTTTGACGCGCTGATTCTGAAAATGGTGTTATTTGAACTCGTAGAGCTTCAGGAAGCTGAGAAAATCGCGAAAAACCGATCGGAAAATTTAAAAATCGGTTTTTCGACTTTAATATATAGTGATTCTTACGTATTTTGACGCGCTGATTCCGAAAATGGTGTTATTTGAACTCGTAGAGCTTCAGGAAGCTGAGAAAATCGCGAAAAACCGATCGGAAAATTCAAAAATCGGTTTTTCGACTTTAATATATAGTGATTCTTACGTATTTTGACGCGCTGATTCCGAAAATGGTGTTATTTGAACTCGTAGAGCTTCAGGAAGCTGAGAAAATCGCGAAAAACCGATCGGAAAATTCAAAAATCGGTTTTTCGACTTTAATATATAGTGATTCTTACGTATTTTGACGCGCTGATTCCGAAAATGGTGTTATTTGAACTCGTAGAGCTTCAGGAAGCTGAGAAAATCGCGAAAAACCGATCGGAAAATTCAAAAATCGGTTTTTCGACTTTAATATATAGTGATTCTTACGTATTTTGACGCGCTGATTCCGAAAATGGGGTCATTTGTCCTTTTCCGTTGAATTTGATTTTCAAAATTTTGCCATAAATTGAGCAAAGGGTACCCCCTTTCGATTTTTTCGAAAATTTCAATGTTCATTTTTTGACTTCAGGATATAGTGATTCTTATGTATTTTGACGCGCTGATTCCGAAAATGGTGTTATTTGAATTCGTAGAGCTTCAGGAAGCTGAGAAAATCGCGAAAAACCGATCGGAAAATTCAAAAATCGGTTTTTCGACTTTAATATATAGTGATTCTTACGTATTTTGACGCGCTGATTCCGAAAATGGTGTTATTTGAACTCGTAGACCTTCAGGAAGCTGAGAAAATCGCGAAAAACCGATCGGAAAATTCAAAAATCGGTTTTTCGACTTTAATATATAGTGATTCTTACGTATTTTGACGCGCTGATGCCGAAAATGGTGTTATTTGAACTCGTAGAGCTTCAGGAAGCTGAGAAAATCGCGAAAAACCGATCGGAAAATTTAAAAATCGGTTTTTCGACTTTAATATATAGTGATTCTTACGTATTTTGACGCGCTGATTCCGAAAATGGTGTCATTTGAACTCGTAGAGCTTCAGGAAGCTGAGAAAATCGCGAAAAACCGATCGGAAAATTCAAAAATCGGTTTTTCGACTTTAATATATAGTGATTCTTACGTATTTTGACGCGCTGATTCCGAAAATGGTGTTATTTGAACTCGTAGAGCTTCAGGAAGCTGAGAAAATCGCGAAAAACCGATCGGAAAATTCAAAAATCGGTTTTTCGACTTTAATATATAGTGATTCTTACGTATTTTGACGCGCTGATTCCGAAAATGATGTTATTTGAACTCGTAGAGCTTCAGGAAGCTGAGAAAATCGCGAAAAACCGATCGGAAAATTCAAAAATCGGTTTTTCGACTTTAATATATAGTGATTCTTACGTATTTTGACGCGCTGATTCCGAAAATGGTGTTATTTGAACTCGTAGAGCTCCAGGAAGCTGAGAAAATCGCGAAAAACCGATCGGAAAATTCAAAAATCGGTTTTTCGACTTTAATATATAGTGATTCTTACGTATTTTGACGCGCTGATTCCGAAAATGATGTTATTTGAACTCGTAGAGCTTCAGGAAGCTGAGAAAATCGCGAAAAACCGATCGGAAAATTCAAAAATCGGTTTTTCGACTTTAATATATAGTGATTCTTACGTATTTTGACGCGCTGATTCCGAAAATGGTGTTATTTGAACTCGTAGAGCTTCAGGAAGCTGAGAAAATCGCGAAAAACCGATCGGAAAATTCAAAAATCGGTTTTTCGACTTTAATATATAGTGATTCTTACGTATTTTGACGCGCTGATTCCGAAAATGGTGTTATTTGAACTCGTAGAGCTTCAGGAAGCTGAGAAAATCGCGAAAAACCGATCGGAAAATTCAAAAATCGGTTTTTCGACTTTTATATATAGTGATTCTTACGTATTTTGACGCGCTGATTCCGAAAATGGTGTTATTTGAACTCGTAGAGCTTCAGGAAGCTGAGAAAATCGCGAAAAACCGATCGGAAAATTCAAAAATCGGTTTTTCGACTTCAATATATAGTGATTCTTACGTATTTTGACGCGCTGATTCCGAAAATGGGGTCATTTGTCCTTTTCCGTTGAATTTGATTTTCAAAATTTTGCCAGAAATTGAGCAAAGGGTACCCCCTTTCGATTTTTTCGAAAATTTCAATGTTCATTTTTTGACTTCAGGATATAGTGATTCTTATGTATTTTGACGCGCTGATTCCGAAAATGGTGTTATTTGAATTCGTAGAGCTTCAGGAAGCTGAGAAAATCGCGAAAAACCGATCGGAAAATTCAAAAATCGGTTTTTCGACTTTAATATATAGTGATTCTTACGTATTTTGACGCGCTGATTCCGAAAATGGTGTTATTTGAACTCGTAGAGCTTCAGGAAGCTGAGAAAATCGCGAAAAACCGATCGGAAAATTTAAAAATCGGTTTTTCGACTTTAATATATAGTGATTCTTACGTATTTTGACGCGCTGATTCCGAAAATGGTGTCATTTGAACTCGTAGAGCTTCAGGAAGCTGAGAAAATCGCGAAAAACCGATCGGAAAATTCAAAAATCGGTTTTTCGACTTTAATATATAGTGATTCTTACGTATTTTGACGCGCTGATTCCGAAAATGGTGTTATTTGAACTCGTAGAGCTTCAGGAAGCTGAGAAAATCGCGAAAAACCGATCGGAAAATTTAAAAATCGGTTTTTCGACTTTAATATATAGTGATTCTTACGTATTTTGACGCGCTGATTCCGAAAATGGTGTCATTTGAACTCGTAGAGCTTCAGGAAGCTGAGAAAATCGCGAAAAACCGATCGGAAAATTCAAAAATCGGTTTTTCGACTTTAATATATAGTGATTCTTACGTATTTTGACGCGCTGATTCCGAAAATGGTGTTATTTGAACTCGTAGAGCTTCAGGAAGCTGAGAAAATCGCGAAAAACCGATCGGAAAATTCAAAAATCGGTTTTTCGACTTTAATATATAGTGATTCTTACGTATTTTGACGCGCTGATTCCGAAAATGATGTTATTTGAACTCGTAGAGCTTCAGGAAGCTGAGAAAATCGCGAAAAACCGATCGGAAAATTCAAAAATCGGTTTTTCGACTTTAATATATAGTGATTCTTACGTATTTTGACGCGCTGATTCCGAAAATGGTGTTATTTGAACTCGTAGAGATTCAGGAAGCTGAGAAAATCGCGAAAAACCGATCGGAAAATATAAAAATCGGTTTTTCGACTTTAATATATAGTGAATCTTACGTATTTTGACGCGCTGATTCCGAAAATGGTGTTATTTGAACTCGTTGAGCTTCAGGAAGCTGAGAAAATCGCGAAAAACCGATCGGAAGATTTAAAAATCGGTTTTTCGACTTTAATATATAGTGATTCTTACGTATTTCGACGCGCTGATTCCGAAAATGGTGTTATTTGAACTCGTAGAGCATCAGGAAACTGAGAAGATCGCGAAAAACCGATCGGAAAATTCAAAAATCGGTTTTTCGACTTAAATATATAGTGATTCTTACGTATTTTGACGCGCTGATTCCGAAAATGGTGTTATTCGAACTCGTAGAGCTTCAGAAAGCTGAGAAAATCGCGAAAAACCGATCGGAAAATTTAAAAATCGGTTTTTCGACTTTAATATATAGTGATTCTTACGTATTTTGACGCGCTGATTCCGAAAATGGGGTCATTTGTCCTTTTCCGTTGAATTTGATTTTCAAAATTTTGCCAGAAATTGAGCAAAGGGTACCCCCTTTCGATTTTTTCGAAAATTTCAATGTTCATTTTTTGACTTCAGGATATAGTGATTCTTATGTATTCTGACGCGCTGATTCCGAAAATGGTGTTATTTGAATTCGTAGAGCTTCAGGAAGCTGAGAAAATCGCGAAAAACCGATCGGAAAATTCAAAAATCGGTTTTTCGACTTTAATATATAGTGATTCTTACGTATTTTGACGCGCTGATTCCGAAAATGGTGTTATTTGAACTCGTAGAGCTTCAGGAAGCTGAGAAAATCGCGAAAAACCGATCGGAAAATTTAAAAATCGGTTTTTCGACTTTAATATATAGTGATTCTTACGTATTTTGACGCGCTGATTCCGAAAATGGTGTCATTTGAACTCGTAGAGCTTCAGGAAGCTGAGAAAATCGCGAAAAACCGATCGGAAAATTCAAAAATCGGTTTTTCGACTTTAATATATAGTGATTCTTACGTATTTTGACGCGCTGATTCCGAAAATGGTGTTATTTGAACTCGTAGAGCTTCAGGAAGCTGAGAAAATCGCGAAAAACCGATCGGAAAATTTAAAAATCGGTTTTTCGACTTTAATATATAGTGATTCTTACGTATTTTGACGCGCTGATTCCGAAAATGGTGTCATTTGAACTCGTAGAGCTTCAGGAAGCTGAGAAAATCGCGAAAAACCGATCGGAAAATTCAAAAATCGGTTTTTCGTCTTTAATATATAGTGATTCTTACGTATTTTGACGCGCTGATTCCGAAAATGGTGTTATTTGAACTCGTAGAGCTTCAGGAAGCTGAGAAAATCGCGAAAAACCGATCGGAAAATTCAAAAATCGGTTTTTCGACTTTAATATATAGTGATTCTTACGTATTTTGACGTGCTGATTCCGAAAATGATGTTATTTGAACTCGTAGAGCTTCAGGAAGCTGAGAAAATCGCGAAAAACCGATCGGAAAATTCAAAAATCGGTTTTTCGACTTTAATATATAGTGATTCTTACGTATTTTGACGCGCTGATTCCGAAAATGGTGTTATTTGAACTCGTAGAGCTTCAGGAAGCTGAGAAAATCGCGAAAAACCGATCGGAAAATTTAAAAATCGGTTTTTCGACTTTAATATATAGTGATTCTTACGTATTTTGACGCGCTGATTCCGAAAATGGTGTTATTTGAATTCGTAGAGCTTCAGGAAGCTGAGAAAATCGCGAAAAACCGATCGGAAAATTCAAAAATCGGTTTTTCGACTTTAATATATAGTGATTCTTACGTATTTTGACGCGCTGATTCCGAAAATGGTGTTATTTGAACTCGTAGAGCTTCAGGAAGCTGAGAAAATCGCGAAAAACCGATCGGAAGATTCAAAAATCGGTTTTTCGACTTTAATATATAGTTATTCTTACGTATTTTGACGCGCTGATTCCGAAAATGGGGTCATTTGTCCTTTTCCGTTGAATTTGATTTTCAAAATTTTGCCAGAAATTGAGCAAAGGGTACCCCCTTTCGATTTTTTCGAAAATTTCAATGTTCATTTTTTGACTTCAGGATATAGTGATTCTTATGTATTCTGACGCGCTGATTCCGAAAATGGTGTTATTTGAATTCGTAGAGCTTCAGGAAGCTGAGAAAATCGCGAAAAACCGATCGGAAAATTCAAAAATCGGTTTTTCGACTTTAATATATAGTGATTCTTACGTATTTTGACGCGCTGATTCCGAAAATGGTGTTATTTGAACTCGTAGAGCTTCAGGAAGCTGAGAAAATCGCGAAAAACCGATCGGAAAATTTAAAAATCGGTTTTTCGACTTTAATATATAGTGATTCTTACGTATTTTGACGCGCTGATTCCGAAAATGGTGTCATTTGAACTCGTAGAGCTTCAGGAAGCTGAGAAAATCGCGAAAAACCGATCGGAAAATTCAAAAATCGGTTTTTCGACTTTAATATATAGTGATTCTTACGTATTTTGACGCGCTGATTCCGAAAATGGTGTTATTTGAACTCGTAGAGCTTCAGGAAGCTGAGAAAATCGCGAAAAACCGATCGGAAAATTTAAAAATCGGTTTTTCGACTTTAATATATAGTGATTCTTACGTATTTTGACGCGCTGATTCCGAAAATGGTGTCATTTGAACTCGTAGAGCTTCAGGAAGCTGAGAAAATCGCGAAAAACCGATCGGAAAATTCAAAAATCGGTTTTTCGACTTTAATATATAGTGATTCTTACGTATTTTGACGCGCTGATTCCGAAAATGGTGTTATTTGAACTCGTAGAGCTTCAGGAAGCTGAGAAAATCGCGAAAAACCGATCGGAAAATTCAAAAATCGGTTTTTCGACTTTAATATATAGTGATTCTTACGTATTTTGACGTGCTGATTCCGAAAATGATGTTATTTGAACTCGTAGAGCTTCAGGAAGCTGAGAAAATCGCGAAAAACCGATCGGAAAATTCAAAAATCGGTTTTTCGACTTTAATATATAGTGATTCTTACGTATTTTGACGCGCTGATTCCGAAAATGGTGTTATTTGAACTCGTAGAGCTTCAGGAAGCTGAGAAAATCGCGAAAAACCGATCGGAAAATTTAAAAATCGGTTTTTCGACTTTAATATATAGTGATTCTTACGTATTTTGACGCGCTGATTCCGAAAATGGTGTTATTTGAATTCGTAGAGCTTCAGGAAGCTGAGAAAATCGCGAAAAACCGATCGGAAAATTCAAAAATCGGTTTTTCGACTTTAATATATAGTGATTCTTACGTATTTTGACGCGCTGATTCCGAAAATGGTGTTATTTGAACTCGTAGAGCTTCAGGAAGCTGAGAAAATCGCGAAAAACCGATCGGAAGATTCAAAAATCGGTTTTTCGACTTTAATATATAGTGATTCTTACGTATTTTGACGCGCTGATTCCGAAAATGATGTTATTTGAACTCGTAGAGCTTCAGGAAGCTGAGAAAATCGCGAAAAACCGATCGGAAAATTCAAAAATCGGTTTTTCGACTTTAATATATAGTGATTCTTACGTATTTTGACGCGCTGATTCCGAAAATGGTGTTATTTGAACTCGTAGAGCTTCAGGAAGCTGAGAAAATCGCGAAAAACCGATCGGAAAATTTAAAAATCGGTTTTTCGACTTTAATATATGGTGATTCTTACGTATTTTGACGCGCTGATTCCGAAAATGGGGTCATTTAACCTTTTCCGTTGAATTTGATTTTCAAAATTTTGCCAGAAATTGAGCAAAGGGTACCCCCTTTCGATTTTTTCGAAAATTTCAATGTTCACTTTTTGACTTCAGGATATAGTGATTCTTATGTATTTTGACGCGCTGATTCCGAAAATGGTGTTATTTGAATTCGTAGAGCTTCAGGAAGCTGAGAAAATCGCGAAAAACCGATCGGAAAATTCAAAAATCGGTTTTTCGACTTTAATATATAGTGATTCTTACGTATTTTGACGCGCTGATTCCGAAAATGGTGTTATTTGACCTCGTAGAGCTTCAGGAAGCTGAGAAAATCGCGAAAAACCGATCGGAACATTTAAAAATCGGTTTTTCGACTTTAATATATAGTGATTCTTATGTATTTTGACGCGCTGATTCCGAAAATGGTGTTATTTGAATTCGTAGAGCTTCAGGAAGCTGAGAAAATCGCGAAAAACCGATCGGAAAATTCAAAAATCGGTTTTTCGACTTGAATATATAGTGATTCTTACGTATTTTGACGCGCTGATTCCGAAAATGGTGTTATTTGAACTCGTAGAGCTTCAGAAAGCTGAGAAAATCGCGAAAAACCGATCGGAAAATTTAAAAATCGGTTTTTCGACTTTAATATATAGTGATTCTTACGTATTTTGACGCGCTGATTCCGAAAATGGGGTCATTTGTCCTTTTCCGTTGAATTTGATTTTCAAAATTTTGCCAGAAATTGAGCAAAGGGTACCCCCTTTCGATTTTTTCGAAAATTTCAATGTTCATTTTTTGACTTCAGGATATAGTGATTCTTATGTATTTTGACGCGCTGATTCCGAAAATGGTGTTATTTGAATTCGTAGAGCTTCAGGAAGCTGAGAAAATCGCGAAAAACCGATCAGAAAATTCAAAAATCGGTTTTTCGACTTTAATATATAGTGATTCTTACGTATTTTGACGCGCTGATTCCGAAAATGGTGTTATTTGACCTCGTAGAGCTTCAGGAAGCTGAGAAAATCGCGAAAAACCGATCGGAAAATTTAAAAATCGGTTTTTCGACTTTAATATATAGTGATTCTTACGTATTTTGACGCGCTGATTCCGAAAATGGGGTCATTTGTCCTTTTCCGTTGAATTTGATTTTCAAAATTTTGCCAGAAATTGAGCAAAGGGTACCCCCTTTCGATTTTTTCGAAAATTCCAATGTTCATTTTTTGACTTCAGGATATAGTGATTCTTATGTATTTTGACGCGCTGATTCCGAAAATGGTGTTATTTGAATTCGTAGAGCTTCAGGAAGCTGAGAAAATCGCGAAAAACCGATCGGAAAATTCAAAAATCGGTTTTTCGACTTTAATATATAGTGATTCTTACGTATTTTGACGCGCTGATTCCGAAAATGGTGTTATTTGAACTCGTAGAGCTTCAGGAAGCTGAGAAAATCGCGAAAAACCGATCGGAAAATTTAAAAATCGGTTTTTCGACTTTAATATATGGTGATTCTTATGTATTTTGACGCGCTGATTCCGAAAATGGTGTTATTTGAATTCGTAGAGCTCCAGGAAGCTGAGAAAATCGCGAAAAACCGATCGGAAAATTCAAAAATCGGTTTTTCGACTTTAATATATAGTGATTCTTACGTATTTTGACGCGCTGATTCCGAAAATGGTGTTATTTGAACTCGTAGAGCATCAGGAAACTGAGAAAATCGCGAAAAACCGATCGGAAAATTCAAAAATCGGTTTTTCGACTTTAATATATAGTGATTCTTACGTATTTTGACGCGCTGATTCTGAAAATGGTGTTATTTGAACTCGTAGAGCTTCAGGAAGCTGAGAAAATCGCGAAAAACCGATCGGAAAATTTAAAAATCGGTTTTTCGACTTTAATATATAGTGATTCTTACGTATTTTGACGCGCTGATTCCGAAAATGGTGTTATTTGAATTCGTAGAGCTTCAGGAAGCTGAGAAAATCGCGAAAAACCGATCGGAAAATTCAAAAATCGGTTTTTCGACTTTAATATATAGTGATTCTTACGTATTTTGACGCGCTGATTCCGAAAATGGTGTTATTTGAACTCGTAGAGCTTCAGGAAGCTGAGAAAATCGCGAAAAACCGATCGGAAAATTCAAAAATCGGTTTTTCGACTTTAATATATAGTGATTCTTACGTATTTTGACGCGCTGATGCCGAAAATGGTGTTATTTGAACTCGTAGAGCTTCAGGAAGCTGAGAAAATCGCGAAAAACCGATCGGAAAATTTAAAAATCGGTTTTTCGACTTTAATATATAGTGATTCTTACGTATTTTGACGCGCTGATTCCGAAAATGGTGTCATTTGAACTCGTAGAGCTTCAGGAAGCTGAGAAAATCGCGAAAAACCGATCGGAAAATTCAAAAATCGGTTTTTCGACTTTAATATATAGTGATTCTTACGTATTTTGACGCGCTGATTCCGAAAATGGTGTTATTTGAACTCGTAGAGCTTCAGGAAGCTGAGAAAATCGCGAAAAACCGATCGGAAAATTCAAAAATCGGTTTTTCGACTTTAATATATAGTGATTCTTACGTATTTTGACGCGCTGATTCCGAAAATGATGTTATTTGAACTCGTAGAGCTTCAGGAAGCTGAGAAAATCGCGAAAAACCGATCGGAAAATTCAAAAATCGGTTTTTCGACTTTAATATATAGTGATTCTTACGTATTTTGACGCGCTGATTCCGAAAATGGTGTTATTTGAACTCGTAGAGCTTCAGGAAGCTGAGAAAATCGCGAAAAACCGATCGGAAAATTTAAAAATCGGTTTTTCGACTTTAATATATAGTGATTCTTACGTATTTTGACGCGCTGATTCCGAAAATGGTGTTATTTGAACTCGTAGAGCTTCAGGAAGCTGAGAAAATCGCGAAAAACCGATCGGAAAATTCAAAAATCGGTTTTTCGACTTCAATATATAGTGATTCTTACGTATTTTGACGCGCTGATTCCGAAAATGGTGTTATTTGAACTCGTAGAGCTTCAGGAAGCTGAGAAAATCGCGAAAAACCGATCGGAAAATTCAAAAATCGGTTTTTCGACTTTAATATATAGTGATTCTTACGTATTTTGACGCGCTGATTCCGAAAATGATGTTATTTGAACTCGTAGAGCTTCAGGAAGCTGAGAAAATCGCGAAAAACCGATCGGAAAATTCAAAAATCGGTTTTTCGACTTTAATATATAGTGATTCTTACGTATTTTGACGCGCTGATTCCGAAAATGGTGTTATTTGAACTCGTAGAGCTTCAGGAAGCTGAGAAAATCGCGAAAAACCGATCGGAAGATTCAAAAATCGGTTTTTCGACTTTAATATATAGTGATTCTTACGTATTTTGACGCGCTGATTCCGAAAATGATGTTATTTGAACTCGTAGAGCTTCAGGAAGCTGAGAAAATCGCGAAAAACCGATCGGAAAATTCAAAAATCGGTTTTTCGACTTTAATATATAGTGATTCTTACGTATTTTGACGCGCTGATTCCGAAAATGGTGTTATTTGAACTCGTAGAGCTTCAGGAAGCTGAGAAAATCGCGAAAAACCGATCGGAAAATTTAAAAATCGGTTTTTCGACTTTAATATATGGTGATTCTTACGTATTTTGACGCGCTGATTCCGAAAATGGGGTCATTTAACCTTTTCCGTTGAATTTGATTTTCAAAATTTTGCCAGAAATTGAGCAAAGGGTACCCCCTTTCGATTTTTTCGAAAATTTCAATGTTCATTTTTTGACTTCAGGATATAGTGATTCTTATGTATTTTGACGCGCTGATTCCGAAAATGGTGTTATTTGAATTCGTAGAGCTTCAGGAAGCTGAGAAAATCGCGAAAAACCGATCGGAAAATTCAAAAATCGGTTTTTCGACTTTAATATATAGTGATTCTTACGTATTTTGACGCGCTGATTCCGAAAATGGTGTTATTTGACCTCGTAGAGCTTCAGGAAGCTGAGAAAATCGCGAAAAACCGATCGGAAAATTTAAAAATCGGTTTTTCGACTTTAATATATAGTGATTCTTATGTATTTTGACGCGCTGATTCCGAAAATGGTGTTATTTGAATTCGTAGAGCTTCAGGAAGCTGAGAAAATCGCGAAAAACCGATCGGAAAATTCAAAAATCGGTTTTTCGACTTGAATATATAGTGATTCTTACGTATTTTGACGCGCTGATTCCGAAAATGGTGTTATTTGAACTCGTAGAGCTTCAGAAAGCTGAGAAAATCGCGAAAAACCGATCGGAAAATTTAAAAATCGGTTTTTCGACTTTAATATATAGTGATTCTTACGTATTTTGACGCGCTGATTCCGAAAATGGTGTTATTTGACCTCGTAGAGCTTCAGGAAGCTGAGAAAATCGCGAAAAACCGATCGGAAAATTTAAAAATCGGTTTTTCGACTTTAATATATAGTGATTCTTACGTATTTTGACGCGCTGATTCCGAAAATGGGGTCATTTGTCCTTTTCCGTTGAATTTGATTTTCAAAATTTTGCCAGAAATTGAGCAAAGGGTACCCCCTTTCGATTTTTTCGAAAATTTCAATGTTCATTTTTTGACTTCAGGATATAGTGATTCTTATGTATTTTGACGCGCTGATTCCGAAAATGGTGTTATTTGAATTCGTAGAGCTTCAGGAAGCTGAGAAAATCGCGAAAAACCGATCGGAAAATTCAAAAATCGGTTTTTCGACTTTAATATATAGTGATTCTTACGTATTTTGACGCGCTGATTCCGAAAATGGTGTTATTTGAACTCGTAGAGCTTCAGGAAGCTGAGAAAATCGCGAAAAACCGATCGGAAAATTTAAAAATCGGTTTTTCGACTTTGATATATGGTGATTCTTATGTATTTTGACGCGCTGATTCCGAAAATGGTGTTATTTGAATTCGTAGAGCTCCAGGAAGCTGAGAAAATCGCGAAAAACCGATCGGAAAATTCAAAAATCGGTTTTTCGACTTTAATATATAGTGATTCTTACGTATTTTGACGCGCTGATTCCGAAAATGGTGTTATTTGAACTCGTAGAGCATCAGGAAACTGAGAAAATCGCGAAAAACCGATCGGAAAATTCAAAAATCGGTTTTTCGACTTTAATATATAGTGATTCTTACGTATTTTGACGCGCTGATTCTGAAAATGGTGTTATTTGAACTCGTAGAGCTTCAGGAAGCTGAGAAAATCGCGAAAAACCGATCGGAAAATTTAAAAATCGGTTTTTCGACTTTAATATATAGTGATTCTTACGTATTTTGACGCGCTGATTCCGAAAATGGTGTTATTTGAACTCGTAGAGCTTCAGGAAGCTGAGAAAATCGCGAAAAACCGATCGGAAAATTCAAAAATCGGTTTTTCGACTTTAATATATAGTGATTCTTACGTATTTTGACGCGCTGATTCCGAAAATGGTGTTATTTGAACTCGTAGAGCTTCAGGAAGCTGAGAAAATCGCGAAAAACCGATCGGAAAATTCAAAAATCGGTTTTTCGACTTTAATATATAGTGATTCTTACGTATTTTGACGCGCTGATTCCGAAAATGGTGTTATTTGAACTCGTAGAGCTTCAGGAAGCTGAGAAAATCGCGAAAAACCGATCGGAAAATTCAAAAATCGGTTTTTCGACTTTAATATATAGTGATTCTTACGTATTTTGACGCGCTGATTCCGAAAATGGGGTCATTTGTCCTTTTCCGTTGAATTTGATTTTCAAAATTTTGCCATAAATTGAGCAAAGGGTACCCCCTTTCGATTTTTTCGAAAATTTCAATGTTCATTTTTTGACTTCAGGATATAGTGATTCTTATGTATTTTGACGCGCTGATTCCGAAAATGGTGTTATTTGAATTCGTAGAGCTTCAGGAAGCTGAGAAAATCGCGAAAAACCGATCGGAAAATTCAAAAATCGGTTTTTCGACTTTAATATATAGTGATTCTTACGTATTTTGACGCGCTGATTCCGAAAATGGTGTTATTTGAACTCGTAGACCTTCAGGAAGCTGAGAAAATCGCGAAAAACCGATCGGAAAATTCAAAAATCGGTTTTTCGACTTTAATATATAGTGATTCTTACGTATTTTGACGCGCTGATGCCGAAAATGGTGTTATTTGAACTCGTAGAGCTTCAGGAAGCTGAGAAAATCGCGAAAAACCGATCGGAAAATTTAAAAATCGGTTTTTCGACTTTAATATATAGTGATTCTTACGTATTTTGACGCGCTGATTCCGAAAATGGTGTCATTTGAACTCGTAGAGCTTCAGGAAGCTGAGAAAATCGCGAAAAACCGATCGGAAAATTCAAAAATCGGTTTTTCGACTTTAATATATAGTGATTCTTACGTATTTTGACGCGCTGATTCCGAAAATGGTGTTATTTGAACTCGTAGAGCTTCAGGAAGCTGAGAAAATCGCGAAAAACCGATCGGAAAATTCAAAAATCGGTTTTTCGACTTTAATATATAGTGATTCTTACGTATTTTGACGCGCTGATTCCGAAAATGATGTTATTTGAACTCGTAGAGCTTCAGGAAGCTGAGAAAATCGCGAAAAACCGATCGGAAAATTCAAAAATCGGTTTTTCGACTTTAATATATAGTGATTCTTACGTATTTTGACGCGCTGATTCCGAAAATGGTGTTATTTGAACTCGTAGAGCTTCAGGAAGCTGAGAAAATCGCGAAAAACCGATCGGAAAATTTAAAAATCGGTTTTTCGACTTCAATATATAGTGATTCTTACGTATTTTGACGCGCTGATTCCGAAAATGGTGTTATTTGAACTCGTAGAGCTTCAGGAAGCTGAGAAAATCGCGAAAAACCGATCGGAAAATTCAAAAATCGGTTTTTCGACTTCAATATATAGTGATTCTTACGTATTTTGACGCGCTGATTCCGAAAATGGTGTTATTTGAACTCGTAGAGCTTCAGGAAGCTGAGAAAATCGCGAAAAACCGATCGGAAAATTCAAAAATCGGTTTTTCGACTTTAATATATAGTGATTCTTACGTATTTTGACGCGCTGATTCCGAAAATGATGTTATTTGAACTCGTAGAGCTTCAGGAAGCTGAGAAAATCGCGAAAAACCGATCGGAAAATTCAAAAATCGGTTTTTCGACTTTAATATATAGTGATTCTTACGTATTTTGACGCGCTGATTCCGAAAATGGTGTTATTTGAACTCGTAGAGCTTCAGGAAGCTGAGAAAATCGCGAAAAACCGATCGGAAAATTCAAAAATCGGTTTTTCGACTTTAATATATAGTGATTCTTACGTATTTTGACGCGCTGATTCCGAAAATGGTGTTATTTGAACTCGTAGAGCTTCAGGAAGCTGAGAAAATCGCGAAAAACCGATCGGAAAATTCAAAAATCGGTTTTTCGACTTTTATATATAGTGATTCTTACGTATTTTGACGCGCTGATTCCGAAAATGGTGTTATTTGAACTCGTAGAGCTTCAGGAAGCTGAGAAAATCGCGAAAAACCGATCGGAAAATTCAAAAATCGGTTTTTCGACTTCAATATATAGTGATTCTTACGTATTTTGACGCGCTGATTCCGAAAATGGGGTCATTTGTCCTTTTCCGTTGAATTTGATTTTCAAAATTTTGCCAGAAATTGAGCAAAGGGTACCCCCTTTCGATTTTTTCGAAAATTTCAATGTTCATTTTTTGACTTCAGGATATAGTGATTCTTATGTATTTTGACGCGCTGATTCCGAAAATGGTGTTATTTGAATTCGTAGAGCTTCAGGAAGCTGAGAAAATCGCGAAAAACCGATCGGAAAATTCAAAAATCGGTTTTTCGACTTTAATATATAGTGATTCTTACGTATTTTGACGCGCTGATTCCGAAAATGGTGTTATTTGAACTCGTAGAGCTTCAGGAAGCTGAGAAAATCGCGAAAAACCGATCGGAAAATTTAAAAATCGGTTTTTCGACTTTAATATATAGTGATTCTTACGTATTTTGACGCGCTGATTCCGAAAATGGTGTCATTTGAACTCGTAGAGCTTCAGGAAGCTGAGAAAATCGCGAAAAACCGATCGGAAAATTCAAAAATCGGTTTTTCGACTTTAATATATAGTGATTCTTACGTATTTTGACGCGCTGATTCCGAAAATGGTGTTATTTGAACTCGTAGAGCTTCAGGAAGCTGAGAAAATCGCGAAAAACCGATCGGAAAATTTAAAAATCGGTTTTTCGACTTTAATATATAGTGATTCTTACGTATTTTGACGCGCTGATTCCGAAAATGGTGTCATTTGAACTCGTAGAGCTTCAGGAAGCTGAGAAAATCGCGAAAAACCGATCGGAAAATTCAAAAATCGGTTTTTCGACTTTAATATATAGTGATTCTTACGTATTTTGACGCGCTGATTCCGAAAATGGTGTTATTTGAACTCGTAGAGCTTCAGGAAGCTGAGAAAATCGCGAAAAACCGATCGGAAAATTCAAAAATCGGTTTTTCGACTTTAATATATAGTGATTCTTACGTATTTTGACGCGCTGATTCCGAAAATGATGTTATTTGAACTCGTAGAGCTTCAGGAAGCTGAGAAAATCGCGAAAAACCGATCGGAAAATTCAAAAATCGGTTTTTCGACTTTAATATATAGTGATTCTTACGTATTTTGACGCGCTGATTCCGAAAATGGTGTTATTTGAACTCGTAGAGATTCAGGAAGCTGAGAAAATCGCGAAAAACCGATCGGAAAATTTCAAAATCGGTTTTTCGACTTTAATATATAGTGATTCTTACGTATTTTGACGCGCTGATTCCGAAAATGGTGTTATTTGAATTCGTAGAGCTTCAGGAAGCTGAGAAAATCGCGAAAAACCGATCGGAAAATTCAAAAATCGGTTTTTCGACTTTAATATATAGTGATTCTTACGTATTTTGACGCGCTGATTCCGAAAATGGTGTTATTTGAACTCGTAGAGCTTCAGGAAGCTGAGAAAATCGCGAAAAACCGATCGGAAGATTCAAAAATCGGTTTTTCGACTTTAATATATAGTGATTCTTACGTATTTTGACGCGCTGATTCCGAAAATGGGGTCATTTGTCCTTTTCCGTTGAATTTGATTTTCAAAATTTTGCCATAAATTGAGCAAAGGGTACCCCCTTTCGATTTTTTCGAAAATTTCAATGTTCATTTTTTGACTTCAGGATATAGTGATTCTTATGTATTTTGACGCGCTGATTCCGAAAATGGTGTTATTTGAATTCGTAGAGCTTCAGGAAGCTGAGAAAATCGCGAAAAACCGATCGGAAAATTCAAAAATCGGTTTTTCGACTTTAATATATAGTGATTCTTACGTATTTTGACGCGCTGATTCCGAAAATGGTGTTATTTGAACTCGTAGACCTTCAGGAAGCTGAGAAAATCGCGAAAAACCGATCGGAAAATTCAAAAATCGGTTTTTCGACTTTAATATATAGTGATTCTTACGTATTTTGACGCGCTGATTCCGAAAATGGTGTTATTTGAACTCGTAGAGCTTCAGGAAGCTGAGAAAATCGCGAAAAACCGATCGGAAAATTTAAAAATCGGTTTTTCGACTTTAATATATAGTGATTCTTACGTATTTTGACGCGCTGATTCCGAAAATGGTGTTATTTGAACTCGTAGAGCTTCAGGAAGCTGAGAAAATCGCGAAAAACCGATCGGAAAATTTAAAAATCGGTTTTTCGACTTCAATATATAGTGATTCTTACGTATTTTGACGCGCTGATTCCGAAAATGGTGTCATTTGAACTCGTAGAGCTTCAGGAAGCTGAGAAAATCGCGAAAAACCGATCGGAAAATTCAAAAATCGGTTTTTCGACTTTAATATATAGTGATTCTTACGTATTTTGACGCGCTGATTCCGAAAATGGTGTTATTTGAACTCGTAGAGCTTCAGGAAGCTGAGAAAATCGCGAAAAACCGATCGGAAAATTTAAAAATCGGTTTTTCGACTTTAATATATAGTGATTCTTACGTATTTTGACGCGCTGATTCCGAAAATGGTGTTATTTGAACTCGTAGAGCTTCAGGAAGCTGAGAAAATCGCGAAAAACCGATCGGAAAATTCAAAAATCGGTTTTTCGACTTTAATATATAGTGATTCTTACGTATTTTGACGCGCTGATTCCGAAAATGGTGTTATTTGAACTCGTAGAGCTTCAGGAAGCTGAGAAAATCGCGAAAAACCGATCGGAAAATTTAAAAATCGGTTTTTCGACTTTAATATATAGTGATTCTTACGTATTTTGACGCGCTGATTCCGAAAATGGTGTCATTTGAACTCGTAGAGCTTCAGGAAGCTGAGAAAATCGCGAAAAACCGATCGGAAAATTCAAAAATCGGTTTTTCGACTTTAATATATAGTGATTCTTACGTATTTTGACGCGCTGATTCCGAAAATGGTGTTATTTGAACTCGTAGAGCTTCAGGAAGCTGAGAAAATCGCGAAAAACCGATCGGAAAATTTAAAAATCGGTTTTTCGACTTTAATATATAGTGATTCTTACGTATTTTGACGCGCTGATTCCGAAAATGGTGTCATTTGAACTCGTAGAGCTTCAGGAAGCTGAGAAAATCGCGAAAAACCGATCGGAAAATTCAAAAATCGGTTTTTCGACTTTAATATATAGTGATTCTTACGTATTTTGACGCGCTGATTCCGAAAATGGTGTTATTTGAACTCGTAGAGCT
This sequence comes from Plagiodera versicolora, assembly GCA_037013635.1. Taxonomy (NCBI): domain Eukaryota; kingdom Metazoa; phylum Arthropoda; class Insecta; order Coleoptera; family Chrysomelidae; genus Plagiodera; species Plagiodera versicolora. The sequence continues at coordinate 10,681,651 of CM072989.1, forward strand.
TCAGGAAGCTGAGAAAATCGCGAAAAACCGATCGGAAAATTCAAAAATCGGTTTTTCGACTTTAATATATAGTGATTCTTACGTATTTTGACGCGCTGATTCCGAAAATGATGTTATTTGAACTCGTAGAGCTTCAGGAAGCTGAGAAAATCGCGAAAAACCGATCGGAAAATTCAAAAATCGGTTTTTCGACTTTAATATATAGTGATTCTTACGTATTTTGACGCGCTGATTCCGAAAATGGTGTTATTTGAACTCGTAGAGCTTCAGGAAGCTGAGAAAATCGCGAAAAACCGATCGGAAAATTTAAAAATCGGTTTTTCGACTTTAATATATAGTGATTCTTACGTATTTTGACGCGCTGATTCCGAAAATGGTGTTATTTGAATTCGTAGAGCTTCAGGAAGCTGAGAAAATCGCGAAAAACCGATCGGAAAATTCAAAAATCGGTTTTTCGACTTTAATATATAGTGATTCTTACGTATTTTGACGCGCTAATTCCGAAAATGGTGTTATTTGAACTCGTAGAGCTTCAGGAAGCTGAGAAAATCGCGAAAAACCGATCGGAAAATTCAAAAATCGGTTTTTCGACTTCAATATATAGTGATTCTTACGTATTTTGACGCGCTGATTCCGAAAATGGTGTTATTTGAACTCGTAGAGCTTCAGGAAGCTGAGAAAATCGCGAAAAACCGATCGGAAAATTCAAAAATCGGTTTTTCGACTTTAATATATAGTGATTCTTACGTATTTTGACGCGCTGATTCCGAAAATGGTGTTATTTGAACTCGTAGAGCTTCAGGAAGCTGAGAAAATCGCGAAAAACCGATCGGAAAATTCAAAAATCGGTTTTTCGACTTTAATATATAGTGATTCTTACGTATTTTGACGCGCTGATTCCGAAAATGGTGTTATTTGAACTCGTAGAGCTTCAGGAAGCTGAGAAAATCGCGAAAAACCGATCGGAAAATTTAAAAATCGGTTTTTCGACTTCAATATATAGTGATTCTTACGTATTTTGACGCGCTGATTCCGAAAATGGTGTCATTTGAACTCGTAGAGCTTCAGGAAGCTGAGAAAATCGCGAAAAACCGATCGGAAAATTCAAAAATCGGTTTTTCGACTTTAATATATAGTGATTCTTACGTATTTTGACGCGCTGATTCCGAAAATGGTAAATTGTGTTTTGATCCTGTTGTCTGAGAATTTTAATATGTTGTTCGTTATAACTGTCGTACCTATTTATTGACTTGTCCTATACATCCATTGTCTGAAAGGATTAATAAAGATTATTATTATTATTATTATTATTATTATTATTATTTGAACTCGTAGAGCTTCAGGAAGCTGAGAAAATCGCGAAAAACCGATCGGAAAATTTAAAAATCGGTTTTTCGACTTTAATATATAGTGATTCTTACGTATTTTGACGCGCTGATTCCGAAAATGGTGTTATTTGAACTCGTAGAGCTTCAGGAAGCTGAGAAAATCGCGAAAAACCGATCGGAAAATTCAAAAATCGGTTTTTCGACTTTAATATATAGTGATTCTTACGTATTTTGACGCGCTGATTCCGGAAATGGTGTTATTTGAACTCGTAGAGCTTCAGGAAGCTGAGAAAATCGCGAAAAACCGATCGGAAAATTTAAAAATCGGTTTTTCGACTTTAATATATAGTGATTCTTACGTATTTTGACGCGCTGATTCCGAAAATGGTGTTATTTGAACTCGTAGAGCTTCAGGAAGCTGAGAAAATCGCGAAAAACCGATCGGAAAATTTAAAAATCGGTTTTTCGACTTTAATATATAGTGATTCTTACGTATTTTGACGCGCTGATTCCGAAAATGATGTTATTTGAACTCGTAGAGCTTCAGGAAGCTGAGAAAATCGCGAAAAACCGATCGGAAAATTCAAAAATCGGTTTTTCGACTTTAATATATAGTGATTCTTACGTATTTTGACGCGCTGATTCCGAAAATGGTGTTATTTGAACTCGTAGAGCTTCAGGAAGCTGAGAAAATCGCGAAAAACCGATCGGAAAATTTAAAAATCGGTTTTTCGACTTTAATATATAGTGATTCTTACGTATTTTGACGCGCTGATTCCGAAAATGGTGTTATTTGAACTCGTAGAGCTTCAGGAAGCTGAGAAAATCGCGAAAAACCGATCGGAAAATTTAAAAATCGGTTTTTCGACTTCAATATATAGTGATTCTTACGTATTTTGACGCGCTGATTCCGAAAATGGTGTCATTTGAACTCGTAGAGCTTCAGGAAGCTGAGAAAATCGCGAAAAACCGATCGGAAAATTCAAAAATCGGTTTTTCGACTTTAATATATAGTGATTCTTACGTATTTTGACGCGCTGATTCCGAAAATGGTGTTATTTGAACTCGTAGAGCTTCAGGAAGCTGAGAAAATCGCGAAAAACCGATCGGAAAATTTAAAAATCGGTTTTTCGACTTTAATATATAGTGATTCTTACGTATTTTGACGCGCTGATTCCGAAAATGGTGTTATTTGAACTCGTAGAGCTTCAGGAAGCTGAGAAAATCGCGAAAAACCGATCGGAAAATTCAAAAATCGGTTTTTCGACTTTAATATATAGTGATTCTTACGTATTTTGACGCGCTGATTCCGAAAATGGTGTTATTTGAACTCGTAGAGCTTCAGGAAGCTGAGAAAATCGCGAAAAACCGATCGGAAAATTTAAAAATCGGTTTTTCGACTTTAATATATAGTGATTCTTACGTATTTTGACGCGCTGATTCCGAAAATGGTGTTATTTGAACTCGTAGAGCTTCAGGAAGCTGAGAAAATCGCGAAAAACCGATCGGAAAATTCAAAAATCGGTTTTTCGACTTTAATATATAGTGATTCTTACGTATTTTGACGCGCTGATTCCGAAAATGGTGTTATTTGAACTCGTAGAGCTTCAGGAAGCTGAGAAAATCGCGAAAAACCGATCGGAAAATTTAAAAATCGGTTTTTCGACTTTAATATATAGTGATTCTTACGTATTTTGACGCGCTGATTCCGAAAATGGTGTCATTTGAACTCGTAGAGCTTCAGGAAGCTGAGAAAATCGCGAAAAACCGATCGGAAAAAATTTTTCGACTTTAATATATAGTGATTCTTACGTATTTTGACGCGCTGATTCCGAAAATGGTGTTATTTGAATTCGTAGAGCTTCAGGAAGCTGAGAAAATCGCGAAAAACCGATCGGAAAATTCAAAAATCGGTTTTTCGACTTTAATATATAGTGATTCTTACGTATTTTGACGCGCTGATTCCGAAAATGATGTTATTTGAACTCGTAGAGCTTCAGGAAGCTGAGAAAATCGCGAAAAACCGATCGGAAAATTCAAAAATCGGTTTTTCGACTTTAATATATAGTGATTCTTACGTATTTTGACGCGCTGATTCCGAAAATGGTGTTATTTGAACTCGTAGAGCTTCAGGAAGCTGAGAAAATCGCGAAAAACCGATCGGAAAATTTAAAAATCGGTTTTTCGACTTTAATATATAGTGATTCTTACGTATTTTGACGCGCTGATTCCGAAAATGGTGTTATTTGAATTCGTAGAGCTTCAGGAAGCTGAGAAAATCGCGAAAAACCGATCGGAAAATTCAAAAATCGGTTTTTCGACTTTAATATATAGTGATTCTTACGTATTTTGACGCGCTAATTCCGAAAATGGTGTTATTTGAACTCGTAGAGCTTCAGGAAGCTGAGAAAATCGCGAAAAACCGATCGGAAAATTCAAAAATCGGTTTTTCGACTTCAATATATAGTGATTCTTACGTATTTTGACGCGCTGATTCCGAAAATGGTGTTATTTGAACTCGTAGAGCTTCAGGAAGCTGAGAAAATCGCGAAAAACCGATCGGAAAATTCAAAAATCGGTTTTTCGACTTTAATATATAGTGATTCTTACGTATTTTGACGCGCTGATTCCGAAAATGGTGTTATTTGAACTCGTAGAGCTTCAGGAAGCTGAGAAAATCGCGAAAAACCGATCGGAAAATTCAAAAATCGGTTTTTCGACTTTAATATATAGTGATTCTTACGTATTTTGACGCGCTGATTCCGAAAATGGTGTTATTTGAACTCGTAGAGCTTCAGGAAGCTGAGAAAATCGCGAAAAACCGATCGGAAAATTTAAAAATCGGTTTTTCGACTTCAATATATAGTGATTCTTACGTATTTTGACGCGCTGATTCCGAAAATGGTGTCATTTGAACTCGTAGAGCTTCAGGAAGCTGAGAAAATCGCGAAAAACCGATCGGAAAATTCAAAAATCGGTTTTTCGACTTTAATATATAGTGATTCTTACGTATTTTGACGCGCTGATTCCGAAAATGGTGTTATTTGAACTCGTAGAGCTTCAGGAAGCTGAGAAAATCGCGAAAAACCGATCGGAAAATTTAAAAATCGGTTTTTCGACTTTAATATATAGTGATTCTTACGTATTTTGACGCGCTGATTCCGAAAATGGTGTTATTTGAACTCGTAGAGCTTCAGGAAGCTGAGAAAATCGCGAAAAACCGATCGGAAAATTCAAAAATCGGTTTTTCGACTTTAATATATAGTGATTCTTACGTATTTTGACGCGCTGATTCCGAAAATGGTGTTATTTGAACTCGTAGAGCTTCAGGAAGCTGAGAAAATCGCGAAAAACCGATCGGAAAATTTAAAAATCGGTTTTTCGACTTTAATATATAGTGATTCTTACGTATTTTGACGCGCTGATTCCGAAAATGGTGTTATTTGAACTCGTAGAGCTTCAGGAAGCTGAGAAAATCGCGAAAAACCGATCGGAAAATTTAAAAATCGGTTTTTCGACTTTAATATATAGTGATTCTTACGTATTTTGACGCGCTGATTCCGAAAATGATGTTATTTGAACTCGTAGAGCTTCAGGAAGCTGAGAAAATCGCGAAAAACCGATCGGAAAATTCAAAAATCGGTTTTTCGACTTTAATATATAGTGATTCTTACGTATTTTGACGCGCTGATTCCGAAAATGGTGTTATTTGAACTCGTAGAGCTTCAGGAAGCTGAGAAAATCGCGAAAAACCGATCGGAAAATTTCGAAACCGGTTTTTCGTCTTTAGTTTATAATGATTCTGGCGTATCTTGAAGCGCTGATTCCGAAAATGGTGTCATTCGAACTCGTAGAGCTTCAGGAAGCTGAGAAAATCGCGAAAAACCGATCGGAAAATTTCAAAACCGGTTTTTCGACTTTAATATATAGTGATTCTTACGTATTTTGACGCGCTGATTCCGAAAATGGTGTTATTTGAACTCGTAGAGCTTCAGGAAGCTGAGAAAATCGCGAAAAACCGATCGGAAGATTCAAAAATCGGTTTTTCGACTTTAATATATAGTGATTCTTACGTATTTTGACGCGCTGATTCCGAAAATGGTGTTATTTGAACTCGTAGAGCTTCAGGAAGCTGAGAAAATCGCGAAAAACCGATCGGAAGATTCAAAAATCGGTTTTTCGACTTTAATATATAGTGATTCTTACGTATTTTGACGCGCTGATTCCGAAAATGGTGTTATTTGAACTCGTAGAGCTTCAGGAAGCTGAGAAAATCGCGAAAAACCGATAGGAAAATTCAAAAATCGGTTTTTCGACTCTTATATATAGTGATTCTTACGTATTTTGACGCGCTGATTCCGAAAATGGTGTCATTTGAACTCGTAGAGCTTCAGGAAGCTGAGAAAATCGCGAAAAACCGATCGGAAAATTCAGAAATCGGTTTTTCGACTTTAATATATAGTGATTCTCACGTATTTTGACGCGCTGATTCCGAAAATGGTGTTATTTGAACTCGTAGAGCTTCAGGAAGCTGAGAAAATCGCGAAAAACCGATCGGAAAATTCAAAAATCGGTTTTTCGACTCTTATATATAGTGATTCTTACGTATTCTGACGCGCTGATTCCGAAAATGGTGTCATTTGAACTCGTAGAGCTTCAGGAAGCTGAGAAAATCGCGAAAAACCGATCGGAAAATTCAAAAATCGGTTTTTCGACTTTAATATATAGTGATTCTTACGTATTTTGACGCGCTGATTCCGAAAATGGTGTTATTTGAACTCGTAGAGCTTCAGGAAGCTGAGAAAATCGCGAAAAACCGATCGGAAAATTTAAAAATCGGTTTTTCGACTTTAATATATAGTGATTCTTACGTATTTTGACGCGCTGATTCCGAAAATGGTGTTATTTGAACTCGTAGAGCTTCAGGAAGCTGAGAAAATCGCGAAAAACCGATCGGAAAATTCAAAAATCGGTTTTTCGACTTTAATATATAGTGATTCTTACGTATTTTGACGCGCTGGTTCCGAAAATGGTGTTATTTGAACTCGTAGAGCTTCAGGAAGCTGAGAAAATCGCGAAAAACCGATCGGAAAATTCAAAAATCGGTTTTTCGACTTTAATATATAGTGATTCTTACGTATTTTGACGCGCTGATTCCGAAAATGGTGTTATTTGAACTCGTAGAGCTTCAGGAAGCTGAGAAAATCGCGAAAAACCGATCGGAAAATTCAAAAATCGGTTTTTCGACTTTAATATATAGTGATTCTTACGTATTTTGACGCGCTGATTCCGAAAATGGGGTCATTTGTCCTTTTCCGTTGAATTTGATTTTCAAAATTTTGCCATAAATTGAGCAAAGGGTACCCCCTTTCGATTTTTTCGAAAATTTCAATGTTCATTTTTTGACTTCAGGATATAGTGATTCTTATGTATTTTGACGCGCTGATTCCGAAAATGGTGTTATTTGAATTCGTAGAGCTTCAGGAAGCTGAGAAAATCGCGAAAAACCGATCGGAAAATTCAAAAATCGGTTTTTCGACTTTAATATATAGTGATCCTTACGTATTTTGACGCGCTGATTCCGAAAATGGTGTTATTTGAACTCGTAGACCTTCAGGAAGCTGAGAAAATCGCGAAAAACCGATCGGAAAATTCAAAAATCGGTTTTTCGACTTTAATATATAGTGATTCTTACGTATTTTGACGCGCTGATTCCGAAAATGATGTTATTTGAACTCGTAGAGCTTCAGGAAGCTGAGAAAATCGCGAAAAACCGATCGGAAAATTCAAAAATCGGTTTTTCGACTTTAATATATAGTGATTCTTACGTATTTTGACGCGCTGATTCCGAAAATGGTGTTATTTGAACTCGTAGAGCTTCAGGAAGCTGAGAAAATCGCGAAAAACCGATCGGAAAATTTCGAAACCGGTTTTTCGTCTTTAGTTTATAATGATTCTGGCGTATCTTGAAGCGCTGATTCCGAAAATGGTGTCATTCGAACTCGTAGAGCTTCAGGAAGCTGAGAAAATCGCGAAAAACCGATCGGAAAATTTCAAAACCGGTTTTTCGACTTTAATATATAGTGATTCTTACGTATTTTGACGCGCTGATTCCGAAAATGGTGTTATTTGAACTCGTAGAGCTTCAGGAAGCTGAGAAAATCGCGAAAAACCGATCGGAAGATTCAAAAATCGGTTTTTCGACTTTAATATATAGTGATTCTTACGTATTTTGACGCGCTGATTCCGAAAATGGTGTTATTTGAACTCGTAGAGCTTCAGGAAGCTGAGAAAATCGCGAAAAACCGATCGGAAGATTCAAAAATCGGTTTTTCGACTTTAATATATAGTGATTCTTACGTATTTTGACGCGCTGATTCCGAAAATGGTGTTATTTGAACTCGTAGAGCTTCAGGAAGCTGAGAAAATCGCGAAAAACCGATCGGAAAATTCAAAAATCGGTTTTTCGACTCTTATATATAGTGATTCTTACGTATTTTGACGCGCTGATTCCGAAAATGGTGTCATTTGAACTCGTAGAGCTTCAGGAAGCTGAGAAAATCGCGAAAAACCGATCGGAAAATTCAGAAATCGGTTTTTCGACTTTAATATATAGTGATTCTGGCGTATTTTGACGCGCTGATTCCGAAAATGGTGTTATTTGAATTCGTAGAGCTTCAGGAAGCTGAGAAAATCGCGAAAATTCGATCGGAAAATTCAAAAATCGGTTTTTCGACTTTGATATATAGTGATTCTTACGTATTTTGACGCGCTGATTCCGAAAATGGTGTTATTTGAACTCGTAGAGCTTCAGGAAGCTGAGAAAATCGCGAAAAACCGATCGGAAAATTCAAAAATCGGTTTTTCGACTTCAATATATAGTGATTCTTACGTATTTTGACGCGCTGATTCCGAAAATGGTGTCATTTGAACTCGTAGAGCTTCAGGAAGCTGAGAAAATCGCGAAAAACCGATCGGAAAATTCAAAAATCGGTTTTTCGACTTTAATATATAGTGATTCTTACGTATTTTGACGCGCTGATTCCGAAAATGGTGTTATTTGAACTCGTAGAGCTTCAGGAAGCTGAGAAAATCGCGAAAAACCGATCGGAAAATTCAAAAATCGGTTTTTCGACTTTAATATATAGTGATTCTTACGTATTTTGACGCGCTGATTCCGAAAATGGTGTTATTTGAACTCGTAGAGCTTCAGGAAGCTGAGAAAATCGCGAAAAACCGATCGGAAAATTCAAAAATCGGTTTTTCGACTTTAATATATAGTGATTCTTACGTATTTTGACGCGCTGATTCCGAAAATGGTGTTATTTGAACTCGTAGAGCTTCAGGAAGCTGAGAAAATCGCGAAAAACCGATCGGAAAATTCAAAAATCGGTTTTTCGACTTTAATATATAGTGATTCTTACGTATTTTGACGCGCTGATTCCGAAAATGGTGTTATTTGAACTCGTAGAGCTTCAGGAAGCTGAGAAAATCGCGAAAAACCGATCGGAAAATTCAAAAATCGGTTTTTCGACTCTTATATATAGTGATTCTTACGTATTTTGACGCGCTGATTCCGAAAATGGTGTCATTTGAACTCGTAGAGCTTCAGGAAGCTGAGAAAATCGCGAAAAACCGATCGGAAAATTCAGAAATCGGTTTTTCGACTTTAATATATAGTGATTCTCACGTATTTTGACGCGCTGATTCAGAAAATGGTGTTATTTGAACTCGTAGAGCTTCAGGAAGCTGAGAAAATCGCGAAAAACCGATCGGAAAATTCAAAAATCGGTTTTTCGACTTTAATATATAGTGATTCTTACGTATTTTGACGCGCTGATTCCGAAAATGATGTTATTTGAACTCGTAGAGCTTCAGGAAGCTGAGAAAATCGCGAAAAACCGATCGGAAAATTCAAAAATCGGTTTTTCGACTTTAATATATAGTGATTCTTACGTATTTTGACGCGCTGATTCCGAAAATGGTGTTATTTGAACTCGTAGAGCTTCAGGAAGCTGAGAAAATCGCGAAAAACCGATCGGAAAATTTCGAAACCGGTTTTTCGTCTTTAGTTTATAATGATTCTGGCGTATCTTGAAGCGCTGATTCCGAAAATGGTGTCATTCGAACTCGTAGAGCTTCAGGAAGCTGAGAAAATCGCGAAAAACCGATCGGAAAATTTCAAAACCGGTTTTTCGACTTTAATATATAGTGATTCTTACGTATTTTGACGCGCTGATTCCGAAAATGGTGTTATTTGAACTCGTAGAGCTTCAGGAAGCTGAGAAAATCGCGAAAAACCGATCGGAAGATTCAAATATCGGTTTTTCGACTTTAATATATAGTGATTCTTACGTATTTTGACGCGCTGATTCCGAAAATGGTGTTATTTGAACTCGTAGAGCTTCAGGAAGCTGAGAAAATCGCGAAAAACCGATCGGAAGATTCAAAAATCGGTTTTTCGACTTTAATATATAGTGATTCTTACGTATTTTGACGCGCTGATTCCGAAAATGGTGTTATTTGAACTCGTAGAGCTTCAGGAAGCTGAGAAAATCGCGAAAAACCGATCGGAAAATTCAAAAATCGGTTTTTCGACTCTTATATATAGTGATTCTTACGTATTTTGACGCGCTGATTCCGAAAATGGTGTCATTTGAACTCGTAGAGCTTCAGGAAGCTGAGAAAATCGCGAAAAACCGATCGGAAAATTCAGAAATCGGTTTTTCGACTTTAATATATAGTGATTCTCACGTATTTTGACGCGCTGATTCCGAAAATGGTGTTATTTGAACTCGTAGAGCTTCAGGAAGCTGAGAAAATCGCGAAAAACCGATCGGAAAATTCAAAAATCGGTTTTTCGACTCTTATATATAGTGATTCTTACGTATTTTGACGCGCTGATTCCGAAAATGGTGTCATTTAAACTCGTAGAGCTTCAGGAAGCTGAGAAAATCGCGAAAAACCGATCGGAAAATTCAAAAATCGGTTTTTCGACTTTAATATATAGTGATTCTTACGTATTTTGACGCGCTGATTCCGAAAATGGTGTTATTTGAACTCGTAGAGCTTCAGGAAGCTGAGAAAATCGCGAAAAACCGATCGGAAAATTTAAAAATCGGTTTTTCGACTTTAATATATAGTGATTCTTACGTATTTTGACGCGCTGATTCCGAAAATGGTGTTATTTGAACTCGTAGAGCTTCAGGAAGCTGAGAAAATCGCGAAAAACCGATCGGAAAATTCAAAAATCGGTTTTTCGACTTTAATATATAGTGATTCTTACGTATTTTGACGCGCTGATTCCGAAAATGGTGTTATTTGAACTCGTAGAGCTTCAGGAAGCTGAGAAAATCGCGAAAAACCGATCGGAAAATTCAAAAATCGGTTTTTCGACTTTAATATATAGTGATTCTTACGTATTTTGACGCGCTGATTCCGAAAATGGTGTTATTTGAACTCGTAGAGCTTCAGGAAGCTGAGAAAATCGCGAAAAACCGATCGGAAAATTCAAAAATCGGTTTTTCGACTTTAATATATAGTGATTCTTACGTATTTTGACGCGCTGATTCCGAAAATGGGGTCATTTGTCCTTTTCCGTTGAATTTGATTTTCAAAATTTTGCCATAAATTGAGCAAAGGGTACCCCCTTTCGATTTTTTCGAAAATTTCAATGTTCATTTTTTGACTTCAGGATATAGTGATTCTTATGTATTTTGACGCGCTGATTCCGAAAATGGTGTTATTTGAATTCGTAGAGCTTCAGGAAGCTGAGAAAATCGCGAAAAACCGATCGGAAAATTCAAAAATCGGTTTTTCGACTTTAATATATAGTGATTCTTACGTATTTTGACGCGCTGATTCCGAAAATGGTGTTATTTGAACTCGTAGACCTTCAGGAAGCTGAGAAAATCGCGAAAAACCGATCGGAAAATTCAAAAATCGGTTTTTCGACTTTAATATATAGTGATTCTTACGTATTTTGACGCGCTGATTCCGAAAATGGTGTTATTTGAACTCGTAGAGCTTCAGGAAGCTGAGAAAATCGCGAAAAACCGATCGGAAAATTCAAAAATCGGTTTTTCGACTTTAATATATAGTGATTCTTACGTATTTTGACGCGCTGATTCCGAAAATGGTGTTATTTGAACTCGTAGAGCTTCAGGAAGCTGAGAAAATCGCGAAAAACCGATCGGAAAATTCAAAAATCGGTTTTTCGACTTTAATATATAGTGATTCTTACGTATTTTGACGCGCTGATTCCGAAAATGGTGTTATTTGAACTCGTAGAGCTTCAGGAAGCTGAGAAAATCGCGAAAAACCGATCGGAAAATTCAAAAATCGGTTTTTCGACTTTAATATATAGTGATTCTTACGTATTTTGACGCGCTGATTCCGAAAATGGTGTTATTTGAACTCGTAGAGCTTCAGGAAGCTGAGAAAATCGCGAAAAACCGATCGGAAAATTCAAAAATCGGTTTTTCGACTTTAATATATAGTGATTCTTACGTATTTTGACGCGCTGATTCCGAAAATGGTGTTATTTGAACTCGTAGAGCTTCAGGAAGCTGAGAAAATCGCGAAAAACCGATCGGAAAATTCAAAAATCGGTTTTTCGACTCTTATATATAGTGATTCTTACGTATTTTGACGCGCTGATTCCGAAAATGGTGTCATTTGAACTCGTAGAGCTTCAGGAAGCTGAGAAAATCGCGAAAAACCGATCGGAAAATTCAGAAATCGGTTTTTCGACTTTAATATATAGTGATTCTCACGTATTTTGACGCGCTGATTCAGAAAATGGTGTTATTTGAACTCGTAGAGCTTCAGGAAGCTGAGAAAATCGCGAAAAACCGATCGGAAAATTCAAAAATCGGTTTTTCGACTTTAATATATAGTGATTCTTACGTATTTTGACGCGCTGATTCCGAAAATGGTGTCATTTGAACTCGTAGAGCTTCAGGAAGCTGAGAAAATCGCGAAAAACCGATCGGAAAATTAAAAAATCGGTTTTTCGACTTTAATATATAGTGATTCTTACGTATTTTGACGCGCTGATTCCGAAAATGGTGTTATTTGAACTCGTAGAGCTTCAGGAAGCTGAGAAAATCGCGAAAAACCGATCGGAAAATTTAAAAATCGGTTTTTCGACTTTAATATATAGTGATTCTTACGTATTTTGACGCGCTGATTCCGAAAATGGTGTTATTTGAACTCGTAGAGCTTCAGGAAGCTGAGAAAATCGCGAAAAACCGATCGGAAAATTCAAAAATCGGTTTTTCGACTTTAATATATAGTGATTCTTACGTATTTTGACGCGCTGATTCCGAAAATGGTGTTATTTGAACTCGTAGAGCTTCAGGAAGCTGAGAAAATCGCGAAAAACCGATCGGAAAATTCAAAAATCGGTTTTTCGACTTTAATATATAGTGATTCTTACGTATTTTGACGCGCTGATTCCGAAAATGGGGTCATTTGTCCTTTTCCGTTGAATTTGATTTTCAAAATTTTGCCAGAAATTGAGCAAAGGGTACCCCCTTTCGATTTTTTCGAAAATTTCAATGTTCATTTTTTGACTTCAGGATATAGTGATTCTTATGTATTTTGACGCGCTGATTCCGAAAATGGTGTTATTTGAATTCGTAGAGCTTCAGGAAGCTGAGAAAATCGCGAAAAACCGATCGGAAAATTCAAAAATCGGTTTTTCGACTTTAATATATAGTGATTCTTACGTATTTTGACGCGCTGATTCCGAAAATGGTGTTATTTGAATTCGTAGAGCTTCAGGAAGCTGAGAAAATCGCGAAAAACCGATCGGAAAATTCAAAAATCGGTTTTTCGACTTTAATATATAGTGATTCTTACGTATTTCGACGCGCTGATTCCGAAAATGGTGTTATTTGAATTCGTAGAGCTTCAGGAAGCTGAGAAAATCGCGAAAAACCGATCGGAAAAATCAAAAATCGGTTTTTCGACTTTAATATATAGTGATTCTTACGTATTTTGACGCGCTGATTCCGAAAATGGTGTTATTTGAACACGTAGAGCTTCAGGAAGCTGAGAAAATCGCGAAAAACCGATCGGAAAATTTAAAAATCGGTTTTTCGACTTTAATATATAGTGATTCTTACGTATTTTGACGCGCTGATTCCGAAAATGGTGTTATTTGAACTCGTAGAGCTTCAGGAAGCTGAGAAAATCGCGAAAAACCGATCGGAAAATTCAAAAATCGGTTTTTCGACTTTAATATATAGTGATTCTTACGTATTTTGACGCGCTGATTCCGAAAATGGTGTTATTTGAACTCGTAGAGCTTCAGGAAGCTGAGAAAATCGCGAAAAACCGATCGGAAAATTCAAAAATCGGTTTTTCGACTTTAATATATAGTGATTCTTACGTATTTTGACGCGCTGATTCCGAAAATGGGGTCATTTGTCCTTTTCCGTTGAATTTGATTTTCAAAATTTTGCCAGAAATTGAGCAAAGGGTACCCCCTTTCGATTTTTTCGAAAATTTCAATGTTCATTTTTTGACTTCAGGATATAGTGATTCTTATGTATTTTGACGCGCTGATTCCGAAAATGGTGTTATTTGAATTCGTAGAGCTTCAGGAAGCTGAGAAAATCGCGAAAAACCGATCGGAAAATTCAAAAATCGGTTTTTCGACTTTAATATATAGTGATTCTTACGTATTTTGACGCGCTGATTCCGAAAATGGTGTTATTTGAATTCGTAGAGCTTCAGGAAGCTGAGAAAATCGCGAAAAACCGATCGGAAAATTCAAAAATCGGTTTTTCGACTTTAATATATAGTGATTCTTACGTATTTCGACGCGCTGATTCCGAAAATGGTGTTATTTGAATTCGTAGAGCTTCAGGAAGCTGAGAAAATCGCGAAAAACCGATCGGAAAAATCAAAAATCGGTTTTTCGACTTTAATATATAGTGATTCTTACGTATTTTGACGCGCTGATTCCGAAAATGGTGTTATTTGAACACGTAGAGCTTCAGGAAGCTGAGAAAATCGCGAAAAACCGATCGGAAAATTTAAAAATCGGTTTTTCGACTTTAATATATAGTGATTCTTACGTATTTTGACGCGCTGATTCCGAAAATGGTGTTATTTGAACTCGTAGAGCTTCAGGAAGCTGAGAAAATCGCGAAAAACCGATCGGAAAATTTAAAAATCGGTTTTTCGACTTTAATATATAGTGATTCTTACGTATTTTGACGCGCTGATTCCGAAAATGGTGTTATTTGAACTCGTAGAGCTTCAGGAAGCTGAGAAAATCGCGAAAAACCGATCGGAAAATTTAAAAATCGGTTTTTCGACTTTAATATATAGTGATTCTTACGTATTTTGACGCGCTGATTCCGAAAATGGTGTTATTTGAACTCGTAGAGCTTCAGGAAGCTGAGAAAATCGCGAAAAACCGATCGGAAAATTCAAAAATCGGTTTTTCGACTTTAATATATAGTGATTCTTACGTATTTTGACGCGCTGATTCCGAAAATGGTGTTATTTGAACTCGTAGAGCTTCAGGAAGCTGAGAAAATCGCGAAAAACCGATCGGAAAATTCAAAAATCGGTTTTTCGACTTTAATATATAGTGATTCTTACGTATTTTGACGCGCTGATTCCGAAAATGGGGTCATTTGTCCTTTTCCGTTGAATTTGATTTTCAAAATTTTGCCAGAAATTGAGCAAAGGGTACCCCCTTTCGATTTTTTCGAAAATTTCAATGTTCATTTTTTGACTTCAGGATATAGTGATTCTTATGTATTTTGACGCGCTGATTCCGAAAATGGTGTTATTTGAATTCGTAGAGCTTCAGGAAGCTGAGAAAATCGCGAAAAACCGATCGGAAAATTCAAAAATCGGTTTTTCGACTTTAATATCTAGTGATTCTTACGTATTTTGACGCGCTGATTCCGAAAATGGTGTTATTTGAATTCGTAGAGCTTCAGGAAGCTGAGAAAATCGCGAAAAACCGATCGGAAAATTCAAAAATCGGTTTTTCGACTTTAATATATAGTGATTCTTACGTATTTCGACGCGCTGATTCCGAAAATGGTGTTATTTGAATTCGTAGAGCTTCAGGAAGCTGAGAAAATCGCGAAAAACCGATCGGAAAAATCAAAAATCGGTTTTTCGACTTTAATATATAGTGATTCTTACGTATTTTGACGCGCTGATTCCGAAAATGGTGTTATTTGAACACGTAGAGCTTCAGGAAGCTGAGAAAATCGCGAAAAACCGATCGGAAAATTTAAAAATCGGTTTTTCGACTTTAATATATAGTGATTCTTACGTATTTTGACGCGCTGATTCCGAAAATGGTGTTATTTGAACTCGTAGAGCTTCAGGAAGCTGAGAAAATCGCGAAAAACCGATCGGAAAATTTAAAAATCGGTTTTTCGACTTTAATATATAGTGATTCTTACGTATTTTGACGCGCTGATTCCGAAAATGGTGTTATTTGAACTCGTAGAGCTTCAGGAAGCTGAGAAAATCGCGAAAAACCGATCGGAAAATTTAAAAATCGGTTTTTCGACTTTAATATATAGTGATTCTTACGTATTTTGACGCGCTGATTCCGAAAATGGTGTTATTTGAACTCGTAGAGCTTCAGGAAGCTGAGAAAATCGCGAAAAACCGATCGGAAAATTCAAAAATCGGTTTTTCGACTTTAATATATAGTGATTCTTACGTATTTTGACGCGCTGATTCCGAAAATGGTGTTATTTGAACTCGTAGAGCTTCAGGAAGCTGAGAAAATCGCGAAAAACCGATCGGAAAATTCAAAAATCGGTTTTTCGACTTTAATATATAGTGATTCTTACGTATTTTGACGCGCTGATTCCGAAAATGGGGTCATTTGTCCTTTTCCGTTGAATTTGATTTTCAAAATTTTGCCAGAAATTGAGCAAAGGGTACCCCCTTTCGATTTTTTCGAAAATTTCAATGTTCATTTTTTGACTTCAGGATATAGTGATTCTTATGTATTTTGACGCGCTGATTCCGAAAATGGTGTTATTTGAATTCGTAGAGCTTCAGGAAGCTGAGAAAATCGCGAAAAACCGATCGGAAAATTCAAAAATCGGTTTTTCGACTTTAATATATAGTGATTCTTACGTATTTTGACGCGCTGATTCCGAAAATGGTGTTATTTGAATTCGTAGAGCTTCAGGAAGCTGAGAAAATCGCGAAAAACCGATCGGAAAATTCAAAAATCGGTTTTTCGACTTTAATATATAGTGATTCTTACGTATTTCGACGCGCTGATTCCGAAAATGGTGTTATTTGAATTCGTAGAGCTTCAGGAAGCTGAGAAAATCGCGAAAAACCGATCGGAAAAATCAAAAATCGGTTTTTCGACTTTAATATATAGTGATTCTTACGTATTTTGACGCGCTGATTCCGAAAATGGTGTTATTTGAACACGTAGAGCTTCAGGAAGCTGAGAAAATCGCGAAAAACCGATCGGAAAATTTAAAAATCGGTTTTTCGACTTTAATATATAGTGATTCTTACGTATTTTGACGCGCTGATTCCGAAAATGGTGTTATTTGAACTCGTAGAGCTTCAGGAAGCTGAGAAAATCGCGAAAAACCGATCGGAAAATTTAAAAATCGGTTTTTCGACTTTAATATATAGTGATTCTTACGTATTTTGACGCGCTGATTCCGAAAATGGTGTTATTTGAACTCGTAGAGCTTCAGGAAGCTGAGAAAATCGCGAAAAACCGATCGGAAAATTCAAGAATCGGTTTTTCGACTTTAATATATAGTGATTCTTACGTATTTTGACGCGCTGATTCCGAAAATGGTGTTATTTGAACTCGTAGAGCTTCAGGAAGCTGAGAAAATCGCGAAAAACTGATCGGAAAATTCAAAAATCGGTTTTTCGACTTTAATATATAGTGATTCTTACGTATTTTGACGCGCTGATTCCGAAAATGGGGTCATTTGTCCTTTTCCGTTGAATTTGATTTTCAAAATTTTGCCAGAAATTGAGCAAAGGGTACCCCCTTTCGATTTTTTCGAAAATTTCAATGTTCATTTTTTGACTTCAGGATATAGTAATTCTTATGTATTTTGACGCGCTGATTCCGAAAATGGTGTTATTTGAATTCGTAGAGCTTCAGGAAGCTGAGAAAATCGCGAAAAACCGATCGGAAAATTCAAAAATCGGTTTTTCGACTTTAATATATAGTGATTCTTACGTATTTTGACGCGCTGATTCCGAAAATGGTGTTATTTGAATTCGTAGAGCTTCAGGAAGCTGAGAAAATCGCGAAAAACCGATCGGAAAATTCAAAAATCGGTTTTTCGACTTTAATATATAGTGATTCTTATGTATTTTGACGCGCTGATTCCGAAAATGGTGTTATTTGAATTCGTAGAGCTTCAGGAAGCTGAGAAAATCGCGAAAAACCGATCGGAAAATTCAAAAATCGGTTTTTCGACTTTAATATATAGTGATTCTTACGTATTTTGACGCGCTGATTCCGAAAATGGTGTTATTTGAACTCGTAGAGCTTCAGGAAGCTGAGAAAATCGCGAAAAACCGATCGGAAAATTTCAAAATCGGTTTTTCGACTTAAATATATAGTGATTCTTTCGTATTTTGACGCGCTGATTCCGAAAATGGTGTTATTTGAACTCGTAAAGCTTCAGGAAGCTGAGAAAATCGCGAAAAACCGATCGGAGAATTCAAAAATCGGTTTTTCGACTTTAATATATAGGGATTCTTACGTATTTTGACGCGCTGATTCCGAAAATGGTGTTATTTGAACTCGTAGAGCTTCAGGAAGCTGAGAAAATCGCGAAAAACCGATCGGAAAATTTAAAAATCGGTTTTTCGACTTTAATATATAGTGATTCTTACGTATTTTGACGCGCTGATTCCAAAAATGGTGTTATTTGAACTCGTAGAGCTTCAGGAAGCTGAGAAAATCGTGAAAAACCGATCGGAAAATTTCAAAATCGGTTTTTCGACTTAAATATATAGTGATTCTTTCGTATTTTGACGCGCTGATTCCGAAAATGGGGTCATTTGTCCTTTTCCGTTGAATTTGATTTTCAAAATTTTGCCAGAAATTGAGCAAAGGGTACCCCCTTTCGATTTTTTCGAAAATTTCAATGTTCATTTTTTGACTTCAGGATATAGTGATTCTTATGTATTTTGACGCGCTGATTCCGAAAATGGTGTTATTTGAATTCGTAGAGCTTCAGGAAGCTGAGAAAATCGCGAAAAACCGATCGGAAAATTCAAAAATCGGTTTTTCGACTTTAATATATAGTGATTCTTACGTATTTTGACGCGCTGATTCCGAAAATGGTATTATTTGAACTCGTAGAGCTTCAGGAAGCTGAGAAAATCGCGAAAAACCGATCGGAAAATTCAAAAATCGGTTTTTCGACTTGAATATATAGTGATTCTTACGTATTTTGACGCGCTGATTCCGAAAATGGTGTTATTTGAACACGTAGAGCTTCAGGAAGCTGAGAAAATCGCGAAAAACCGATCGGAAAATTTAAAAATCGGTTTTTCGACTTTAATATATAGTGATTCTTACGTATTTTGACGCGCTGATTCCGAAAATGGTGTTATTTGAACTCGTAGAGCTTCAGGAAGCTGAGAAAATCGCGAAAAACCGATCGGAAAATTTAAAAATCGGTTTTTCGACTTTAATATATAGTGATTCTTACGTATTTTGACGCGCTGATTCCGAAAATGGTGTTATTTGAACTCGTAGAGCTTCAGGAAGCTGAGAAAATCGCGAAAAACCGATCGGAAAATTTAAAAATCGGTTTTTCGACTTTAATATATAGTGATTCTTACGTATTTTGACGCGCTGATTCCGAAAATGGTGTTATTTGAACTCGTAGAGCTTCAGGAAGCTGAGAAAATCGCGAAAAACCGATCGGAAAATTCAAAAATCGGTTTTTCGACTTTAATATATAGTGATTCTTACGTATTTTGACGCGCTGATTCCGAAAATGGTGTTATTTGAACTCGTAGAGCTTCAGGAAGCTGAGAAAATCGCGAAAAACCGATCGGAAAATTCAAAAATCGGTTTTTCGACTTTAATATATAGTGATTCTTACGTATTTTGACGCGCTGATTCCGAAAATGGTGTTATTTGAACTCGTAAAGCTTCAGGAAGCTGAGAAAATCGCGAAAAACCGATCGGAGAATTCAAAAATCGGTTTTTCGACTTTAATATATAGGGATTCTTACGTATTTTGACGCGCTGATTCCGAAAATGGTGTTATTTGAACTCGTAGAGCTTCAGGAAGCTGAGAAAATCGCGAAAAACCGATCGGAAAATTTAAAAATCGGTTTTTCGACTTTAATATATAGTGATTCTTACGTATTTTGACGCGCTGATTCCAAAAATGGTGTTATTTGAACTCGTAGAGCTTCAGGAAGCTGAGAAAATCGTGAAAAACCGATCGGAAAATTTCAAAATCGGTTTTTCGACTTAAATATATAGTGATTCTTTCGTATTTTGACGCGCTGATTCCGAAAATGGGGTCATTTGTCCTTTTCCGTTGAATTTGATTTTCAAAATTTTGCCAGAAATTGAGCAAAGGGTACCCCCTTTCGATTTTTTCGAAAATTTCAATGTTCATTTTTTGACTTCAGGATATAGTGATTCTTATGTATTTTGACGCGCTGATTCCGAAAATGGTGTTATTTGAATTCGTAGAGCTTCAGGAAGCTGAGAAAATCGCGAAAAACCGATCGGAAAATTCAAAAATCGGTTTTTCGACTTTAATATATAGTGATTCTTACGTATTTTGACGCGCTGATTCCGAAAATGGTATTATTTGAACTCGTAGAGCTTCAGGAAGCTGAGAAAATCGCGAAAAACCGATCGGAAAATTTAAAAATCGGTTTTTCGACTTTAATATATAGTGATTCTTACGTATTTTGACGCGCTGATTCCGAAAATGGTGTTATTTGAACTCGTAGAGCTTCAGGAAGCTGAGAAAATCGCGAAAAACCGATCGGAAAATTTAAAAATCGGTTTTTCGACTTTAATATATAGTGATTCTTACGTATTTTGACGCGCTGATTCCGAAAATGGTGTTATTTGAACTCGTAGAGCTTCAGGAAGCTGAGAAAATCGCGAAAAACCGATCGGAAAATTCAAAAATCGGTTTTTCGACTTTAATATATAGTGATTCTTACGTATTTTGACGCGCTGATTCCGAAAATGGTGTTATTTGAACTCGTAGAGCTTCAGGAAGCTGAGAAAATCGCGAAAAACCGATCGGGAAATTCAAAAATCGGTTTTTCGACTTTAATATATAGTGATTCTTACGTATTTTGACGCGCTGATTCCGAAAATGGGGTCATTTGTCCTTTTCCGTTGAATTTGATTTTCAAAATTTTGCCAGAAATTGAGCAAAGGGTACCCCCTTTCGATTTTTCGAAAATTTCAATGTTCATTTTTTGACTTCAGGATATAGTGATTCTTATGTATTTTGACGCGCTGATTCCGAAAATGGTGTTATTTGAATTCGTAGAGCTTCAGGAAGCTGAGAAAATCGCGAAAAACCGATCGGAAAATTCAAAAATCGGTTTTTCGACTTTAATATATAGTGATTCTTACGTATTTTGACGCGCTGATTCCGAAAATGGTGTTATTTGAATTCGTAGAGCTTCAGGAAGCTGAGAAAATCGCGAAAAACCGATCGGAAAATTCAAAAATCGGTTTTTCGACTTTAATATATAGTGATTCTTACGTATTTTGACGCGCTGATTCCGAAAATGGTGTTATTTGAATTCGTAGAGCTTCAGGAAGCTGAGAAAATCGCGAAAAACCGATCGGAAAAATCAAAAATCGGTTTTTTGACTTTAATATATAGTGATTCTTACGTATTTTGACGCGCTGATTCCGAAAATGGTGTTATTTGAACACGTAGAGCTTCAGGAAGCTGAGAAAATCGCGAAAAACCGATCGGAAAATTTAAAAATCGGTTTTTCGACTTTAATATATAGTGATTCTTACGTATTTTGACGCGCTGATTCCGAAAATGGTGTTATTTGAACTCGTAGAGCTTCAGGAAGCTGAGAAAATCGCGAAAAACCGATCGGAAAATTTAAAAATCGGTTTTTCGACTTTAATATATAGTGATTCTTACGTATTTTGACGCGCTGATTCCGAAAATGGTGTTATTTGAACTCGTAGAGCTTCAGGAAGCTGAGAAAATCGCGAAAAACCGATCGGAAAATTCAAAAATCGGTTTTTCGACTTTAATATATAGTGATTCTTACGTATTTTGACGCGCTGATTCCGAAAATGGTGTTATTTGAACTCGTAGAGCTTCAGGAAGCTGAGAAAATCGCGAAAAACCGATCGGGAAATTCAAAAATCGGTTTTTCGACTTTAATATATTGTAATGGAATCCAGGAGAACTTGAATAATCCCCCTGTATCACATGTTTGGAAGCTCTCGAATATTCTAGAATAGAAGAAGATGGAACATCCTGTGAGCAGTCTGATGAAAAGAGATGAAAAGATGTGACAGAAGACTGACAGTTCTAGAACATTCCAGAACAGATGTAAAACATATAAATATCGAGCTTCCAAACAAAGTTGGGGAGTTGAAGAATTGAACGCGACGTAGTTACATCGTTGTTGATATAAATAGTTGAAATAAATAGTTTGTTGGTGTTTGTACGTGAAAATAAATAGTTAATCAGTTGGGAATCCGTCTGTTTTCTACTGGAACCCACGAATAACGTTACAATTGGTGTCAGGTGTGGGGTATTCGTGAATTTAGTTGGACTTTTGAAGTGAAAAGACAGTGACAATGAAAAGACTCAGTGAATTGAAGGTGGCAGACTTGAAACGAGAGTTGGAAGAAAGGGATCTCGAGACCACAGGGACGAAAGCGGTGCTACAGCTTCGTCTGAAAGAGTATCTGATTGACGTTGGTCAAGACCCAGAAACTTTCATCTTTGAAGAACCGGAGGACAAGATTGCTAATCAGATTTCTGCACAACGTGAAGAATCAGCGGCGTTTCGAGAAGACATTGCGAATCAGATTTCTGCACAACGTGAAGAAATCACGAATCAGATTTCTGCACAACGTGAAGAATCAACGGCGTTTCGAGAAGACATTGTGAAACAGATTTCTGCACAACGTGAAGAATCATCGGCTCTTCGTGAAGAAATTATGGCTCAGCGGGACAAGATCGTTAACCAAATGATTGCTCATCGTGTAGAAATTTCGGAACAGATTTTGGCTCAATCCTTGGAACTTCGTGAAGAGTTTTCAGTGCAGATGGCGGCTCAGCAAGACAAAATGGCGACTCAGATTGCTCAGCAGAGAGAAGAAGTGTACGCAATAACGAAAAAATTAGAAGAATTAGAGCTACAAGTTGGAAAAGGTGTCCAGAGATCAGAAAAATCTGAGGTCAGTGAAAAGAATGTGACAAAAATAGAATCGGATATCGCAACCACTTCAAATCGAGTGAAGCCTCCAACGTTTGACGGAAAGACATCATGGCCAAATTATTTAAAGCAATTCGAGGCAGCTGCAAAAGCCAATGGGTGGACATTAAAGGACAAGGCAGTGGCGCTTACAGTTGCTCTACGAGGTGATGCATTGAACATCTTGCAAGCCATTCCAGAAAGTGAAGCTGACAGTTACGAACATCTCATCAAACGCCTAGATATGCGATATGGTCATGAACATTTACAGCAGGTATTCCAATCACAGATGAAGAACCGTCGACAGAGAGCCAATGAGAGCCTACAGGAATTCGAAGCAGACGTAGCGAGATTAATTCATTGTGCATATCCGTCAGCTCCAGAGTCTGTTATGGAATGTCTAGCTGTACAGACATTCGTTGATGGGTTGAGAGATAACGAGATGCAGAGGACCGTACGTTTGTCTCGACCCAAAGACCTCACTGATGCACTAGCAGCGGCGTTGGAGTTCGAAGCGGCAACAGAAGCTTCACGTGGATCTGCAAGAGTCCGCAACATTAACGATAACGGTAACAGTTCCCTGAACCAGGAATCTACTGAAGGCCTGGTCGATGCCATCAAAAGTCTTCTGAATCTGAATAAGACGAAGAGAACGGTTCGCTGTTGGAACTGTGGAGAGCTGGGACATCTTCAAAGAGCATGCGAACGAGCCAAGAAAATTGCTAAGGAAGTACCATCTTCCTCGCAGCAGCAGGAAAACTAAAGCGGGTCGACTCCAAGGGGGCAGCTTCGACCCGTTATTCCAAGGACCCCCTCATTATTGTGGCATCTCTACGGCGTGACCATGGCAGCATCTATGTGAACGGGCTGATCGACGATAAGAAGTGCGCACTATTAGTGGATACTGGTGCTACAAAAACCATCTTGCGTCATGGACTTCTGACATCTCCGAAGAAGCGGATCTTACGTTCAAGATGGCGATTACGAACAGCCACAGGCGAAGCTGCCACCGTTTATGGAGAAGTGGATGTGGAAATTAAAATTGGGACCCTCACAATTCCACATCGAGCAATTATGGCGGATATCGAGGAAGATGTCATTCTGGGAATGGACGTCATGGGTGCACAAGAAATTCAACTAGACTTTGGAAAAAGAACAATCAAGGTGGGCGCCGAGGAAATCTTTCTACATTCCCGTGAAGAGGTAGTGGCTCGAGTGACGTTAGCGGAGGATGTACAGCTACCAGAACGAAGCGAGACGATAGTGACAGCACGGATCAATGGCACATTCGAAAGAGGTTCCCCCATCATCATGGAACCTTGGAATCATGACGAAGAGGTCGGTCGAGGAGTCTTAGTCGGCAAGGCTCTATTGACATCCGAAGAAATCATCCCTGTCCGATTGATCAACGTCAACAATTATCCTCTGACTATTACCAAGGGAACGAAAATTGGTACATGTTCTACAGCAGCCTCGATAATTCAACAAGAGACGACAACAAACAAAAGAATGATCGATTTCAAGGAAATGGTTTCCAATGCATGCGGTTCTCTCAACAAACGGGAGAAGACACGTTTAATCGAATTATTGCAGCGATATCAAGCCATATTTGTACCAGCAAGAGGAAAAATGGGAAGAACTGACATTGTGAAGCATAAAATTGACACAGGGAATGCTCGACCCATTCGTCAACCACCTCGAAGATTACCGCAAGTGAAACGGGAAATGGCTGATAAGATAATTCAGGATATGGAACAAGAAGGCGTGATTGAACCATCCAACAGTGCATGGACTTCACCAGTAGTTTTGGTGAAGAAGAAAGATGGAAGTACCCGATTCTGTGTAGACTATCGTCGATTGAATGATGTGACGAAGAAAGACAGTTATCCGTTGCCACGTATAGACGACACACTGGATACGCTGGCAGAATCAAGGCTGTTTTCCACTTTGGATCTCAAAAGTGGATATTGGCAGGTAGAGATGGATCAGGCAGATAAGGAGAAGACGGCATTTTCCATCGGAACTGGGTTATGGCAATTTAATGTTATGCCTTTCGGACTCTGTAATGCTCCTGCTACGTTCGAGAGAATCATGGAAAATGTACTCAGAGGACTCTCTTGGAAGACATGTCTAGTATATCTAGATGACATTATTGTGATTGGTAAAACATTCGAAGACCATTTGGCAAATTTAGAAGAAGTCTTTAGAAGACTACAGACTGCGAACCTGATATTGAACCTGAAGAAATGTCACCTACTGCAGAGACGAGTCAACTACTTGGGACACGTTGTAAGTAGTGAAGGAGTGGAGGTCGACCCTGAAAAGGTACGAGCAGTTAGGCAATGGCCAGTACCAAAAGATAAACATCAACTCAGAAGCTTTCTTGGACTCTGCACTTATTATCGACGTTACGTCCGGATGTTCTCTGATATCGCGAAACCACTAACTCGCCTCACTGAAGAAGGCCGACAATTCTGCTGGGATATGGAATGTCAGACATCCTTTGATGCTCTGAAGACACATTTAACCACGACACCGATCCTGGGTTATCCACTTCCACAAGGTCAGTTCATTCTCGATACTGACGCTAGCAACATCGGAATCGGAGGAGTACTTTCACAGCATCAGGATGGACAGGAGCGAGTTATCGGATACTTCAGTAAAGTGTTATCCAAGCCAGAGCGAAACTACTGCGTTACTAGACGGGAGCTACTAGCTGTGGTTAAGTCGGTGGAGCACTTCTATAAGTACCTCTACGGTAGAAAATTCTTGCTAAGAACAGACCATGCAGCGTTGAAGTGGCTTCTACAATTCAAGAATCCTGAGGGTCAGGTAGCTCGCTGGATTGAGAGACTTCAGGAGTATGATTTTGAGATAGAACACCGAGCTGGAACAAAACATAAGAATGCAGATGCCTTGTCCAGACGACCTTGTCCACCCGGATGCCCACATTGTAGTCGTTTGGAGATTAAAGAAACATCAATCAATAGAACTACTGTTGTCAGCGATGATTGGTTACCTGCAGCAGTCCGACAAGAACAAGAAAGAGATCCAGAAGTCCGAAAACTTCGAGAATGGAAGAAAGCAAATCGTCGTCCCAATTGGCAAGAAGTAGCACCATTATCACAAACCTTGAAGGCCTACTGGGGTCAATGGGACTCCCTGGTTTTGGAAGATGACCTGCTGAAGAGAAAACTGGAAAACGATGATGGATCAGATCATCGAATGCAGCTAGTGATTCCTAGGAGCCGAGTTCCAGAGGTGCTGCGCTACATACACGATGGAACTTCAGGAGGGCATCTGGGAGTGAATAAGACTCTGCAGAAGGTTCGTGAGCGGTTTTACTGGGCGAACTACAGTGATGACGTACGAGATTGGTGCCGTAAATGCACCATCTGTTTTGCCAGTAATGGACCGCACCGGAAACCAAGAGCTCCTATGAGACAGTACAACGTAGGTAGCCCTTTTGAAAGAATCGCCCTAGACATCGCAGGTCCATTTCCGGTTACTGATGATGGAAATAGATATATCCTAGTTTGCATGGATTACTTCACGAAATGGGTGGAGGCATATGCGATTCCTAACCAAGAAGCCGTAACCGTTGCTAATGTCCTGTTGAAAGAATTTATTAGTCGCTACGGGGTACCAATGGAACTCCATTCTGACCAAGGCCGAAACTTTGAGAGTGAAGTATTCCGGACAATGAGTGACAGGTTAGGAATCAGGAAGACCAGAACGACGCCATTACACCCCCAATCGGACGGAATGGTGGAGCGGATGAATCGAACTGTTGGAAAGTACCTCTGCAAAGTTGTAGATCAACACCAACGAGACTGGGATCAACATCTACCCTTCTTCTTGATGGCCTACCGATCAGCAGTACAAGAATCTACAGGACAGACTCCAGCGAAGGTACTGTTTGGACGAGAAATGAGGCTTCCTTGTGACCTGGTATTTGGATGTAGACCTGGCGAGGACGTAGCAGGTGAAGACTACATAACGAACCTGAGAAGGAAGTTGAACGATATCCATGAATTGGTTCGTTCCAAGATCCAAATATCCAGTGAACGAATGAAGGACCGTTATGATATCCGGGCTGAAGAAAATTTCTACAAAGAAGGTGATTTAGTGTGGCACCACAATCCACAGAGAAAACGGGGGCTCTGTCCTAAACTGCAGAAATCTTGGGAAGAACCCTATTGCGTGAAAAAGAAAATCAACGACGTTATCTACCGCATCAGTAAGGTACCCAACGGCAAACCCAAAGTCGTCCACTTCAATAGACTGGCACCATTTGAAGGAACTTCAGATCAATCAGTGAGGCAGATTCAAGTACAAGACGAGGACGAGCCCACTTACGAAAATTTCATGAAAACCTATAGCGGTTCGTCGAAGGCAAGGTTTGACGTCACCAGAGAAGAGAGTCGCGACCTGTTCACTACTCCTGTAGAGTATGCATTGGCTCACTGCATCGCCCAAGACCTTCAGATGTTCCGAGGGATAGGCAATGTGTTCCGGAAAAAGTTTGGTAAACTGGAAAAACTTCAAGAACAATGCCCATCTATCGGTCGAGCCTTGGAAATTGAAGATAGCAGTCCTGAAGGAGTTAGATCGATCTTTTATCTGACAATCAAAGAAAGACATTTCCACAAACCATCTTACAAGGACTTATGGGACGCATTAGTTGATCTCAGAAATACCTTACTGAGAAAAGGAATACAGAAAATAGCTGTACCAAAGCTGGCTTGCGGTTTGGATGGCCTGGATTGGAGAATTGTCAGGAATATGTTGGAAATCATATTCAGGTTTACCGAAGTTGAAATTCTGATATGTTGCTGGAATCCTAGGGAAAATCCAAGACAGAAAACGGTACCATGCTACTTCAATCGGACTTCACACTGCCGAAACGGAACCAACTGCTCCTTTCTCCACCATAACGAGCAAAATGCATTCCAGGAGGAATGTCTCTTAAGGAGGGGGCAATGTAATGGAATCCAGGAGAACTTGAATAATCCCCCTGTATCACATGTTTGGAAGCTCTCGAATATTCTAGAATAGAAGAAGATGGAACATCCTGTGAGCAGTCTGATGAAAAGAGATGAAAAGATGTGACAGAAGACTGACAGTTCTAGAACATTCCAGAACAGATGTAAAACATATAAATATCGAGCTTCCAAACAAAGTTGGGGAGTTGAAGAATTGAACGCGACGTAGTTACATCGTTGTTGATATAAATAGTTGAAATAAATAGTTTGTTGGTGTTTGTACGTGAAAATAAATAGTTAATCAGTTGGGAATCCGTCTGTTTTCTACTGGAACCCACGAATAACGTTACAATATAGTGATTCTTACTTTTTTTGACGCGCTGATTCCGAAAATGGGGTCATTTGTCCTTTTCCGTTGAATTTGATTTTCAAAATTTTGCCAGAAATTGAGCAAAGGGTACCCCCTTTCGATTTTTCGAAAATTTCAATGTTCATTTTTTGACTTCAGGATATAGTGATTCTTATGTATTTTGACGCGCTGATTCCGAAAATGGTGTTATTTGAATTCGTAGAGCTTCAGGAAGCTGAGAAAATCGCGAAAAACCGATCGGAAAATTCAAAAATCGGTTTTTCGACTTTAATATATAGTGATTCTTACGTATTTTGACGCGCTGATTCCGAAAATGGTGTTATTTGAATTCGTAGAGCTTCAGGAAGCTGAGAAAATCGCGAAAAACCGATCGGAAAATTCAAAAATCGGTTTTTCGACTTTAATATATAGTGATTCTTACGTATTTTGACGCGCTGATTCCGAAAATGGTGTTATTTGAATTCGTAGAGCTTCAGGAAGCTGAGAAAATCGCGAAAAACCGATCGGAAAAATCAAAAATCGGTTTTTTGACTTTAATATATAGTGATTCTTACGTATTTTGACGCGCTGATTCCGAAAATGGTGTTATTTGAACACGTAGAGCTTCAGGAAGCTGAGAAAATCGCGAAAAACCGATCGGAAAATTTAAAAATCGGTTTTTCGACTTTAATATATAGTGATTCTTACGTATTTTGACGCGCTGATTCCGAAAATGGTGTTATTTGAACTCGTAGAGCTTCAGGAAGCTGAGAAAATCGCGAAAAACCGATCGGAAAATTTAAAAATCGGTTTTTCGACTTTAATATATAGTGATTCTTACGTATTTTGACGCGCTGATTCCGAAAATGGTGTTATTTGAACTCGTAGAGCTTCAGGAAGCTGAGAAAATCGCGAAAAACCGATCGGAAAATTTAAAAATCGGTTTTTCGACTTTAATATATAGTGATTCTTACGTATTTTGACGCGCTGATTCCGAAAATGGTGTTATTTGAACTCGTAGAGCTTCAGGAAGCTGAGAAAATCGCGAAAAACCGATCGGAAGATTAAAAAATCGGTTTTTCGACTTTAATATATAGTGATTCTTACGTATTTTGACGCGCTGATTCCGAAAATGGGGTCATTTGTCCTTTTCCGTTGAATTTGATTTTCAAAATTTTGCCAGAAATTGAGCAAAGGGTACCCCCTTTCGATTTTTTCGAAAATTTCAATGTTCATTTTTTGACTTCAGGATATAGTAATTCTTATGTATTTTGACGCGCTGATTCCGAAAATGGTGTTATTTGAATTCGTAGAGCTTCAGGAAGCTGAGAAAATCGCGAAAAACCGATCGGAAAATTCAAAAATCGGTTTTTCGACTTTAATATATAGTGATTCTTACGTATTTTGACGCGCTGATTCCGAAAATGGTGTTATTTGAATTCGTAGAGCTTCAGGAAGCTGAGAAAATCGCGAAAAACCGATCGGAAAATTCAAAAATCGGATTTTCGACTTTAATATATAGTGATTCTTACGTATTTTGACGCGCTGATTCCGAAAATGGTGTTATTTGAATTCGTAGAGCTTCAGGAAGCTGAGAAAATCGCGAAAAACCGATCGGAAAATTCAAAAATCGGTTTTTCGACTTTAATATATAGTGATTCCTACGTATTTTGACGCGCTGATTCCGAAAATGGTGTTATTTGAACTCGTAGAGCTTCAGGAAGCTGAGAAAATCGCGAAAAACCGATCGGAAGATTCAAAAATCGGTTTTTCGACTTTAATATATAGTGATTCTTACGTATTTTGACGCGCTGATTCCGAAAATGGTGTTATTTGAATTCGTAGAGCTTCAGGAAGCTGAGAAAATCGCGAAAAACCGATCGGAAAATTCAAAAATCGGTTTTTCGACTTTAATATATAGTGATTCTTACGTATTTTGACGCGCTGATTCCGAAAATGGTGTTATTTGAACTCGTAGAGCTTCAGGAAGCTGAGAAAATCGCGAAAAACCGATCGGAAAATTTAAAAAACGGTTTTTCGACTTTAATATATAGTGATTCTTACGTATTTTGACGCGCTGATTCCGAAAATGGTGTTATTTGAACTCGTAGAGCTTCAGGAAGCTGAGAAAATCGCGAAAAACCGATCGGAAAATTTAAAAATCGGTTTTTCGACTTTAATATATAGTGATTCTTACGTATTTTGACGCGCTGATTCCGAAAATGGTGTTATTTGAATTCGTAGAGCTTCAGGAAGCTTAGAAAATCGCGAAAAACCGATCGGAAAATTTAAAAATCGGTTTTTCGACTTTAATATATAGTGATTCTTACGTATTTTGACGCGCTGATTCCGAAAATGGTGTTATTTGAACTCGTAGAGCTTCAGGAAGCTGAGAAAATCGCGAAAAACCGATCGGAAAATTTAAAAAACGGTTTTTCGACTTTAATATATAGTGATTCTTACGTATTTTGACGCGCTGATTCCGAAAATGGTGTTATTTGAACTCGTAGAGCTTCAGGAAGCTGAGAAAATCGCGAAAAACCGATCGGAAAATTTAAAAAACGGTTTTTCGACTTTAATATATAGTGATTCTTACGTATTTTGACGCGCTGATTCCGAAAATGGTGTTATTTGAACTCGTAGAGCTTCAGGAAGCTGAGAAAATCGCGAAAAACCGATCGGAAAATTTAAAAATCGGTTTTTCGACTTTAATATAT
Organism: Plagiodera versicolora; assembly: GCA_037013635.1. Classification (NCBI taxonomy): domain Eukaryota; kingdom Metazoa; phylum Arthropoda; class Insecta; order Coleoptera; family Chrysomelidae; genus Plagiodera; species Plagiodera versicolora. The sequence goes on from CM072989.1 coordinate 10,712,483, forward strand.
AGTGATTCTTACGTATTTTGACGCGCTGATTCCGAAAATGGTGTTATTTGAACTCATAAAGCTTCAGGAAGCTGAGAAAATCGCGAAAAACCGATCGGAAAATTTAAAAATCGGTTTTTCGACTTCAATATATAGGGATTCTTACGTATTTTGACGCGCTGATTCCGAAAATGGTGTTATTTGAACTCGTAGAGCTTCAGGAAGCTGAGAAAATCGCGAAAAACCGATCGGAAAATTTAAAAATCGGTTTTTCGACTTTAATATATAGTGATTCTTTCGTATTTTGACGCGCTGATTCCGAAAATGGGGTCATTTGTCCTTTTCCGTTGAATTTGATTTTCAAAATTTTGCCAGAAATTGAGCAAAGGGTACCCCCTTTCGATTTTTCGAAAATTTCAATGTTCATTTTTTGACTTCAGGATATAGTGATTCTTATGTATTTTGACGCGCTGATTCCGAAAATGGTGTTATTTGAATTCGTAGAGCTTCAGGAAGCTGAGAAAATCGCGAAAAACCGATCGGAAAATTCAAAAATCGGTTTTTCGACTTTAATATATAGTGATTCTTACGTATTTTGACGCGCTGATTCCGAAAATGGTGTTATTTGAATTCGTAGAGCTTCAGGAAGCTGAGAAAATCGCGAAAAACCGATCGGAAAATTCAAAAATCGGATTTTCGACTTTAATATATAGTGATTCTTACGTATTTTGACGCGCTGATTCCGAAAATGGTGTTATTTGAATTCGTAGAGCTTCAGGAAGCTGAGAAAATCGCGAAAAACCGATCGGAAAATTCAAAAATCGGTTTTTCGACTTTAATATATAGTGATTCCTACGTATTTTGACGCGCTGATTCCGAAAATGGTGTTATTTGAACTCGTAGAGCTTCAGGAAGCTGAGAAAATCGCGAAAAACCGATCGGAAGATTCAAAAATCGGTTTTTCGACTTTAATATATAGTGATTCTTACGTATTTTGACGCGCTGATTCCGAAAATGGTGTTATTTGAATTCGTAGAGCTTCAGGAAGCTGAGAAAATCGCGAAAAACCGATCGGAAAATTCAAAAATCGGTTTTTCGACTTTAATATATAGTGATTCTTACGTATTTTGACGCGCTGATTCCGAAAATGGTGTTATTTGAACTCGTAGAGCTTCAGGAAGCTGAGAAAATCGCGAAAAACCGATCGGAAAATTTAAAAAACGGTTTTTCGACTTTAATATATAGTGATTCTTACGTATTTTGACGCGCTGATTCCGAAAATGGTGTTATTTGAACTCGTAGAGCTTCAGGAAGCTGAGAAAATCGCGAAAAACCGATCGGAAAATTTAAAAATCGGTTTTTCGACTTTAATATATAGTGATTCTTACGTATTTTGACGCGCTGATTCCGAAAATGGTGTTATTTGAATTCGTAGAGCTTCAGGAAGCTTAGAAAATCGCGAAAAACCGATCGGAAAATTTAAAAATCGGTTTTTCGACTTTAATATATAGTGATTCTTACGTATTTTGACGCGCTGATTCCGAAAATGGTGTTATTTGAACTCGTAGAGCTTCAGGAAGCTGAGAAAATCGCGAAAAACCGATCGGAAAATTTAAAAAACGGTTTTTCGACTTTAATATATAGTGATTCTTACGTATTTTGACGCGCTGATTCCGAAAATGGTGTTATTTGAACTCGTAGAGCTTCAGGAAGCTGAGAAAATCGCGAAAAACCGATCGGAAAATTTAAAAAACGGTTTTTCGACTTTAATATATAGTGATTCTTACGTATTTTGACGCGCTGATTCCGAAAATGGTGTTATTTGAACTCGTAGAGCTTCAGGAAGCTGAGAAAATCGCGAAAAACCGATCGGAAAATTTAAAAATCGGTTTTTCGACTTTAATATATAGTGATTCTTACGTATTTTGACGCGCTGATTCCGAAAATGGTGTTATTTGAACTCGTAAAGCTTCAGGAAGCTGAGAAAATCGCGAAAAACCGATCGGAAAATTTAAAAATCGGTTTTTCGACTTCAATATATAGGGATTCTTACGTATTTTGACGCGCTGATTCCGAAAATGGTGTTATTTGAACTCGTAGAGCTTCAGGAAGCTGAGAAAATCGCGAAAAACCGATCGGAAAATTTAAAAATCGGTTTTTCGACTTTAATATATAGTGATTCTTTCGTATTTTGACGCGCTGATTCCGAAAATGGGGTCATTTGTCCTTTTCCGTTGAATTTGATTTTCAAAATTTTGCCAGAAATTGAGCAAAGGGTACCCCCTTTCGATTTTTCGAAAATTTCAATGTTCATTTTTTGACTTCAGGATATAGTGATTCTTATGTATTTTGACGCGCTGATTCCGAAAATGGTGTTATTTGAATTCGTAGAGCTTCAGGAAGCTGAGAAAATCGCGAAAAACCGATCGGAAAATTCAAAAATCGGTTTTTCGACTTTAATATATAGTGATTCTTACGTATTTTGACGCGCTGATTCCGAAAATGGTGTTATTTGAATTCGTAGAGCTTCAGGAAGCTGAGAAAATCGCGAAAAACCGATCGGAAAATTCAAAAATCGGTTTTTCGACTTTAATATATAGTGATTCTTACGTATTTTGACGCGCTGATTCCGAAAATGGTGTTATTTGAATTCGTAGAGCTTCAGGAAGCTGAGAAAATCGCGAAAAACCGATCGGAAAAATCAAAAATCGGTTTTTTGACTTTAATATATAGTGATTCTTACGTATTTTGACGCGCTGATTCCGAAAATGGTGTTATTTGAACACGTAGAGCTTCAGGAAGCTGAGAAAATCGCGAAAAACCGATCGGAAAATTTAAAAATCGGTTTTTCGACTTTAATATATAGTGATTCTTACGTATTTTGACGCGCTGATTCCGAAAATGGTGTTATTTGAACTCGTAGAGCTTCAGGAAGCTGAGAAAATCGCGAAAAACCGATCGGAAAATTTAAAAATCGGTTTTTCGACTTTAATATATAGTGATTCTTACGTATTTTGACGCGCTGATTCCGAAAATGGTGTTATTTGAACTCGTAGAGCTTCAGGAAGCTGAGAAAATCGCGAAAAACCGATCGGAAAATTTAAAAATCGGTTTTTCGACTTTAATATATAGTGATTCTTACGTATTTTGACGCGCTGATTCCGAAAATGGTGTTATTTGAACTCGTAGAGCTTCAGGAAGCTGAGAAAATCGCGAAAAACCGATCGGAAGATTAAAAAATCGGTTTTTCGACTTTAATATATAGTGATTCTTACGTATTTTGACGCGCTGATTCCGAAAATGGGGTCATTTGTCCTTTTCCGTTGAATTTGATTTTCAAAATTTTGCCAGAAATTGAGCAAAGGGTACCCCCTTTCGATTTTTTCGAAAATTTCAATGTTCATTTTTTGACTTCAGGATATAGTAATTCTTATGTATTTTGACGCGCTGATTCCGAAAATGGTGTTATTTGAATTCGTAGAGCTTCAGGAAGCTGAGAAAATCGCGAAAAACCGATCGGAAAATTCAAAAATCGGTTTTTCGACTTTAATATATAGTGATTCTTACGTATTTTGACGCGCTGATTCCGAAAATGGTGTTATTTGAATTCGTAGAGCTTCAGGAAGCTGAGAAAATCGCGAAAAACCGATCGGAAAATTCAAAAATCGGATTTTCGACTTTAATATATAGTGATTCTTACGTATTTTGACGCGCTGATTCCGAAAATGGTGTTATTTGAATTCGTAGAGCTTCAGGAAGCTGAGAAAATCGCGAAAAACCGATCGGAAAATTCAAAAATCGGTTTTTCGACTTTAATATATAGTGATTCCTACGTATTTTGACGCGCTGATTCCGAAAATGGTGTTATTTGAACTCGTAGAGCTTCAGGAAGCTGAGAAAATCGCGAAAAACCGATCGGAAGATTCAAAAATCGGTTTTTCGACTTTAATATATAGTGATTCTTACGTATTTTGACGCGCTGATTCCGAAAATGGTGTTATTTGAATTCGTAGAGCTTCAGGAAGCTGAGAAAATCGCGAAAAACCGATCGGAAAATTCAAAAATCGGTTTTTCGACTTTAATATATAGTGATTCTTACGTATTTTGACGCGCTGATTCCGAAAATGGTGTTATTTGAACTCGTAGAGCTTCAGGAAGCTGAGAAAATCGCGAAAAACCGATCGGAAAATTTAAAAAACGGTTTTTCGACTTTAATATATAGTGATTCTTACGTATTTTGACGCGCTGATTCCGAAAATGGTGTTATTTGAACTCGTAGAGCTTCAGGAAGCTGAGAAAATCGCGAAAAACCGATCGGAAAATTTAAAAATCGGTTTTTCGACTTTAATATATAGTGATTCTTACGTATTTTGACGCGCTGATTCCGAAAATGGTGTTATTTGAATTCGTAGAGCTTCAGGAAGCTTAGAAAATCGCGAAAAACCGATCGGAAAATTTAAAAATCGGTTTTTCGACTTTAATATATAGTGATTCTTACGTATTTTGACGCGCTGATTCCGAAAATGGTGTTATTTGAACTCGTAGAGCTTCAGGAAGCTGAGAAAATCGCGAAAAACCGATCGGAAAATTTAAAAAACGGTTTTTCGACTTTAATATATAGTGATTCTTACGTATTTTGACGCGCTGATTCCGAAAATGGTGTTATTTGAACTCGTAGAGCTTCAGGAAGCTGAGAAAATCGCGAAAAACCGATCGGAAAATTTAAAAAACGGTTTTTCGACTTTAATATATAGTGATTCTTACGTATTTTGACGCGCTGATTCCGAAAATGGTGTTATTTGAACTCGTAGAGCTTCAGGAAGCTGAGAAAATCGCGAAAAACCGATCGGAAAATTTAAAAATCGGTTTTTCGACTTTAATATATAGTGATTCTTACGTATTTTGACGCGCTGATTCCGAAAATGGTGTTATTTGAACTCGTAAAGCTTCAGGAAGCTGAGAAAATCGCGAAAAACCGATCGGAAAATTTAAAAATCGGTTTTTCGACTTCAATATATAGGGATTCTTACGTATTTTGACGCGCTGATTCCGAAAATGGTGTTATTTGAACTCGTAGAGCTTCAGGAAGCTGAGAAAATCGCGAAAAACCGATCGGAAAATTTAAAAATCGGTTTTTCGACTTTAATATATAGTGATTCTTTCGTATTTTGACGCGCTGATTCCGAAAATGGTATTATTTGAACTCGTAGAGCTTCAGGAAGCTGAGAAAATCGCGAAAAACCGATCGGAAAATTCAAAAATCGGTTTTTTGACTTGAATATATAGTGATTCTTACGTATTTTGACGCGCTGTTTCCGAAAATGGTGTTATTTGAACTCGTAGAGCTTCAGGAAGCTGAGAAAATCGCGAAAAACCGATCGGAAAATTTAAAAATCGGTTTTTCGACTTTAATATATAGTGATTCTTACGTATTTTGACGCGCTGATTCCGAAAATGGTGTTATTTGAACTCGTAGAGCTTCAGGAAGCTGAGAAAATCGCGAAAAACCGATCGGAAAATTCAAAAATCGGTTTTTCGACTTTAATATATAGTGATTCTCACGTATTTTGACGCGCTGATTCCGAAAATGGTGTTATTTGAACTCGTAGAGCTTCAGGAAGCTGAGAAAATCGCGAAAAACCGATCGGAAAATTTAAAAATCGGTTTTTCGACTTTAATATATAGTGATTCTCACGTATTTTGACGCGCTGATTCCGAAAATGGGGTCATTTGTCCTTTTCCGTTGAATTTGATTTTCGAAATTTTGCCAGAAATTGAGCAAAGGGTACCCCCTTTCGATTTTTTCGAAAATTTCAATGTTCATTTTTTGACTTCAGGATATAGTGATTCTTATGTATTTTGACGCGCTGATTCCGAAAATGGTGTTATTTGAATTCGTAGAGCTTCAGGAAGCTGAGAAAATCGCGAAAAACCGATCGGAAAATTCAAAAATCGGTTTTTCGACTTTGATATATAGTGATTCTTACGTATTTTGACGCGCTGATTCCGAAAATGGTGTTATTTGAACTCGTAGAGCTTCAGGAAGCTGAGAAAATCGCGAAAAACCGATCGGAAAATTCAAAAATCGGTTTTTCGACTTCAATATATAGTGATTCTTACGTATTTTGACGCGCTGATTCCGAAAATGGTGTCATTTGAACTCGTAGAGCTTCAGGAAGCTGAGAAAATCGCGAAAAACCGATCGGAAAATTCAAAAATCGGTTTTTCGACTTTAATATATAGTGATTCTCACGTATTTTGACGCGCTGATTCCGAAAATGGTGTCATTTGAACTCGTAGAGCTTCAGGAAGCTGAGAAAATCGCGAAAAACCGATCGGAAAATTCAAAAATCGGATTTTCGACTTCAATATATAGTGATTCTTACGTATTTTGACGCGCTGATTCCGAAAATGGTGTTATTTGAACTCGTAGAGCTTCAGGAAGCTGAGGAGATCGCGAAAAACCGATCGGAAAATTTAAAAATCGGTTTTTCGACTTTAATATATAGTGATTCTTACGTATTTTGACGCGCTGATTCCGAAAATGGGGTCATTCGTCCTTTTCCGTTGAATTTGATTTTCAAAATTTTGCCAGAAATTGAGCAAAGGGTACCCCCTTTCGATTTTTTCGAAAATTTCAATGTTCATTTTTTGACTTCAGGATATAGTGATTCTTATGTATTTTGACGCGCTGATTCCGAAAATGGTGTTATTTGATCTCGTAGAGCTTCAGGAAGCTGAGAAAATCGCGAAAAACCGATCGGAAAATTTCAAAACCGGTTTTTCGACTTAAGTATATAGTGATTCTTACGTATTTTGACGCGCTGATTCCGAAAATGGTGTTATCTGAACTCGTAGAGCTTCAGGAAGCTGAGAAAATCGTGAAAAACCGATCGGAAAATTTAAAAATCGGTTTTTCGACTTTAATATATAGTGATTCTTACGTATTTCGACGCGCTGATTTCGAAAATGGTGTTATTTGAACTCGTAGAGCTTCAGGAAGCTGAGAAAATCGCGAAAAACCGATCGGAAAATTCAAAAATCGGTTTTTCGACTTTAATATATAGTGATTCTCACGTATTTTGACGCGCTGATTCCGAAAATGGTGTTATTTGAATTCGTAGAGCTTCAGGAAGCTGAGAAAATCGCGAAAAACCGATCGGAAAATTCAAAAATCGGTTTTTCGACTTTGATATATAGTGATTCTTACGTATTTTGACGCGCTGATTCCGAAAATGGTGTTATTTGAACTCGTAGAGCTTCAGGAAGCTGAGAAAATCGCGAAAAACCGATCGGAAAATTCAAAAATCGGTTTTTTGACTTCAATATATAGTGATTCTTACGTATTTTGACGCGCTGATTCCGAAAATGGTGTCATTTGAACTCGTAGAGCTTCAGGAAGCTGAGAAAATCGCGAAAAACCGATCGGAAAATTCAAAAATCGGTTTTTCGACTTGAATATATAGTGATTCTTACGTATTTTGACGCGCTGTTTCCGAAAATGGTGTTATTTGAACTCGTAGAGCTTCAGGAAGCTGAGAAAATCGCGAAAAACCGATCGGAAAATTTAAAAATCGGTTTTTCGACTTTAATATATAGTGATTCTTACGTATTTTGACGCGCTGATTCCGAAAATGGTGTTATTTGAACTCGTAGAGCTTCAGGAAGCTGAGAAAATCGCGAAAAACCGATCGGAAAATTCAAAAATCGGTTTTTCGACTTTAATATATAGTGATTCTTACGTATTTTGACGCGCTGATTCCGAAAATGGTGTTATTTGAACTCGTAGAGCTTCAGGAAGCTGAGAAAATCGCGGAAAACCGATCGGAAAATTTAAAAATCGGTTTTTCGACTTTAATATATAGTGATTCTCACGTATTTTGACGCGCTGATTCCGAAAATGGGGTCATTTGTCCTTTTCCGTTGAATTTGATTTTCGAAATTTTGCCAGAAATTGAGCAAAGGGTACCCCCTTTCGATTTTTTCGAAAATTTCAATGTTCATTTTTTGACTTCAGGATATAGTGATTCTTATGTATTTTGACGCGCTGATTCCGAAAATGGTGTTATTTGAATTCGTAGAGCTTCAGGAAGCTGAGAAAATCGCGAAAAACCGATCGGAAAATTCAAAAATCGGTTTTTCGACTTTGATATATAGTGATTCTTACGTATTTTGACGCGCTGATTCCGAAAATGGTGTTATTTGAACTCGTAGAGCTTCAGGAAGCTGAGAAAATCGCGAAAAACCGATCGGAAAATTCAAAAATCGGTTTTTTGACTTCAATATATAGTGATTCTTACGTATTTTGACGCGCTGATTCCGAAAATGGTGTCATTTGAACTCGTAGAGCTTCAGGAAGCTGAGAAAATCGCGAAAAACCGATCGAAAAATTCAAAAATCGGTTTTTCGACTTTAATATATAGTGATTCTCACGTATTTTGACGCGCTGATTCCGAAAATGGTGTCATTTGAACTCGTAGAGCTTCAGGAAGCTGAGAAAATCGCGAAAAACCGATCGGAAAATTCAAAAATCGGATTTTCGACTTCAATATATAGTGATTCTTACGTATTTTGACGCGCTGATTCCGAAAATGGTGTTATTTGAACTCGTAGAGCTTCAGGAAGCTGAGGAGATCGCGAAAAACCGATCGGAAAATTTAAAAATCGGTTTTTCGACTTTAATATATAGTGATTCTTACGTATTTTGACGCGCTGATTCCGAAAATGGTGTTATTTGAACTCGTAGAGCTTCAGGAAGCTGAGGAGATCGCGAAAAACCGATCGGAAAATTTAAAAATCGGTTTTTCGACTTTAATATATAGTGATTCTTACGTATTTTGACGCGCTGATTCCGAAAATGGGGTCATTCGTCCTTTTCCGTTGAATTTGATTTTCAAAATTTTGCCAGAAATTGAGCAAAGGGTACCCCCTTTCGATTTTTTCGAAAATTTCAATGTTCATTTTTTGACTTCAGGATATAGTGATTCTTATGTATTTTGACGCACTGATTCCGAAAATGGTGTTATTTGATCTCGTAGAGCTTCAGGAAGCTGAGAAAATCGCGAAAAACCGATCGGAAAATTTCAAAACCGGTTTTTCGACTTAAGTATATAGTGATTCTTACGTATTTTGACGCGCTGATTCCGAAAATGGTGTTATCTGAACTCGTAGAGCTTCAGGAAGCTGAGAAAATCGTGAAAAACCGATCGGAAAATTTCAAAATCGGTTTTTCGACTTTAGTTTATAATGATTCTGGCGTATTTTGAAGCGCTGATTCCGAAAATGGTGTCATTTGAACTTGTAGAGCTTCAGGAAGCTGAGAAAATCGCGAAATACCGATCGGAAAATTTCAAAATCGGTTTTTCGACTTTATTATATAATGATTCTGGCGTATTTTGACGCGCTGATTCCGAAAATGGTGTTATTTGAATTCGTAGAGCTTCAGGAAGCTGAGAAAATCGCGAAAAACCGATCGGAAAATTCAAAAATCGGTTTTTCGACTTTAATATATAGTGATTCTTACGTATTTTGACGCGCTGATTCCGAAAATGGTGTTATTTGAACTCGTAGAGCTTCAGGAAGCTGAGAAAATCGCGAAAAACCGATCGGAAAATTTAAAAATCGGTTTTTCGACTTTAATATATAGTGATTCTTTCGTATTTTGACGCGCTGATTCCGAAAATGGGGTCATTTGTCCTTTTCCGTTGAATTTGATTTTCAAAATTTTGCCAGAAATTGAGCAAAGGGTACCCCCTTTCGATTTTTTCGAAAATTTCAATGTTCATTTTTTGACTTCAGGATATAGTGATTCTTATGTATTTTGACGCGCTGATTCCGAAAATGGTGTTATTTGAATTCGTAGAGCTTCAGGAAGCTGAGAAAATCGCGAAAAACCGATCGGAAAATTCAAAAATCGGTTTTTCGACTTTGATATATAGTGATTCTTACGTATTTTGACGCGCTGATTCCGAAAATGGTGTTATTTGAACTCGTAGAGCTTCAGGAAGCTGAGAAAATCGCGAAAAACCGATCGGAAAATTCAAAAATCGGTTTTTCGACTTCAATATATAGTGATTCTTACGTATTTTGACGCGCTGATTCCGAAAATGGTGTCATTTGAACTCGTAGAGCTTCAGGAAGCTGAGAAAATCGCGAAAAACCGATCGGAAAATTCAAAAATCGGTTTTTCGACTTTAATATATAGTGATTCTCACGTATTTTGACGCGCTGATTCCGAAAATGGTGTCATTTGAACTCGTAGAGCTTCAGGAAGCTGAGAAAATCGCGAAAAACCGATCGGAAAATTCAAAAATCGGATTTTCGACTTCAATATATAGTGATTCTTACGTATTTTGACGCGCTGATTCCGAAAATGGTGTTATTTGAACTCGTAGAGCTTCAGGAAGCTGAGAAAATCGCGAAAAACCGATCGGAAAATTTCAAAATCGGTTTTTCGACTTAAATATATAGTGATTCTTTCGTATTTTGACGCGCTGATTCCGAAAATGGTGTTATTTGAACTCGTAAAGCTTCAGGAAGCTGAGAAAATCGCGAAAAACCGATCGGAAAATTCAAAAATCGGTTTTTCGACTTTAATATATAGGGATTCTTACGTATTTTGACGCGCTGATTCCGAAAATGGTGTTATTTGAACTCGTAGAGCTTCAGGAAGCTGAGAAAATCGCGAAAAACCGATCGGAAAATTTAAAAATCGGTTTTTCGACTTTAATATATAGTGATTCTTACGTATTTTGACGCGCTGATTCCAAAAATGGTGTTATTTGAACTCGTAGAGCTTCAGGAAGCTGAGAAAATCGTGAAAAACCGATCGGAAAATTTCAAAATCGGTTTTTCGACTTAAATATATAGTGATTCTTTCGTATTTTGACGCGCTGATTCCGAAAATGGGGTCATTTGTCCTTTTCCGTTGAATTTGATTTTCAAAATTTTGCCAGAAATTGAGCAAAGGGTACCCCCTTTCGATTTTTTCGAAAATTTCAATGTTCATTTTTTGACTTCAGGATATAGTGATTCTTATGTATTTTGACGCGCTGATTCCGAAAATGGTGTTATTTGAATTCGTAGAGCTTCAGGAAGCTGAGAAAATCGCGAAAAACCGATCGGAAAATTCAAAAATCGGTTTTTCGACTTTAATATATAGTGATTCTTACGTATTTTGACGCGCTGATTCCGAAAATGGTATTATTTGAACTCGTAGAGCTTCAGGAAGCTGAGAAAATCGCGAAAAACCGATCGGAAAATTCAAAAATCGGTTTTTCGACTTGAATATATAGTGATTCTTACGTATTTTGACGCGCTGTTTCCGAAAATGGTGTTATTTGAACTCGTAGAGCTTCAGGAAGCTGAGAAAATCGCGAAAAACCGATCGGAAAATTTAAAAATCGGTTTTTCGACTTTAATATATAGTGATTCTTACGTATTTTGACGCGCTGATTCCGAAAATGGTGTTATTTGAACTCGTAGAGCTTCAGGAAGCTGAGAAAATCGCGAAAAACCGATCGGAAAATTCAAAAATCGGTTTTTCGACTTTAATATATAGTGATTCTTACGTATTTTGACGCGCTGATTCCGAAAATGGTGTTATTTGAACTCGTAGAGCTTCAGGAAGCTGAGAAAATCGCGAAAAACCGATCGGAAAATTCGAAAATCGGTTTTTCGACTTTAATATATAGTGATTCTTACGTATTTTGACGCGCTGATTCCGAAAATGGTGTTATTTGAACTCGTAGAGCTTCAGGAAGCTGAGAAAATCGCGAAAAACCGATCGGGAAATTCAAAAATCGGTTTTTCGACTTTAATATATAGTGATTCTTACGTATTTTGACGCGCTGATTCCGAAAATGGGGTCATTTGTCCTTTTCCGTTGAATTTGATTTTCAAAATTTTGCCAGAAATTGAGCAAAGGGTACCCCCTTTCGATTTTTTCGAAAATTTCAATGTTCATTTTTTGACTTCAGGATATAGTGATTCTTATGTATTTTGACGCGCTGATTCCGAAAATGGTGTTATTTGAATTCGTAGAGCTTCAGGAAGCTGAGAAAATCGCGAAAAACCGATCGGAAAATTCAAAAATCGGTTTTTCGACTTTAATATATAGTGATTCTTACGTATTTTGACGCGCTGATTCCGAAAATGGTGTTATTTGAATTCGTAGAGCTTCAGGAAGCTGAGAAAATCGCGAAAAACCGATCGGAAAATTCAAAAATCGGTTTTTCGACTCTAATATATAGTGATTCTTACGTATTTTGACGCGCTGATTCCGAAAATGGTGTTATTTGAATTCGTAGAGCTTCAGCAAGCTGAGAAAATCGCGAAAAACCGATCGGAAAAATCAAAAATCGGTTTTTTGACTTTAATATATAGTGATTCTTACGTATTTTGACGCGCTGATTCCGAAAATGGTGTTATTTGAACACGTAGAGCTTCAGGAAGCTGAGAAAATCGCGAAAAACCGATCGGAAAATTTAAAAATCGGTTTTTCGACTTTAATATATAGTGATTCTTACGTATTTTGACGCGCTGATTCCGAAAATGGTGTTATTTGAACTCGTAGAGCTTCAGGAAGCTGAGAAAATCGCGAAAAACCGATCGGAAAATTCAAAAATCGGTTTTTCGACTTTAATATATAGTGATTCTTACGTATTTTGACGCGCTGATTCCGAAAATGGGGTCATTTGTCCTTTTCCGTTGAATTTGATTTTCAAAATTTTGCCAGAAATTGAGCAAAGGGTACCCCCTTTCGATTTTTTCGAAAATTTCAATGTTCATTTTTTGACTTCAGGATATAGTAATTCTTACGTATTTTGACGCGCTGATTCCGAAAATGGTGTTATTTGAATTCGTAGAGCTTCAGGAAGCTGAGAAAATCGCGAAAAACCGATCGGAAAATTCTAAAATCGGATTTTCGACTTCAATATATAGTGATTCTTACGTATTTCGACGCGCTGATTCCGAAAATGGTGTTATTTGAATTCGTAGAGCTTCAGGAAGCTGAGAAAATCGCGAAAAACCGATCGGAAAATTCAAAAATCGGTTTTTCGACTTTAATATATAGTGATTCTTACGTATTTTGACGCGCTGATTCCGAAAATGGTGTTATTTGAACTCGTAGAGCTTCAGGAAGCTGAGAAAATCGCGAAAAACCGATCGGAAGATTCAAAAATCGGTTTTTCGACTTTAATATATAGTGATTCTTACGTATTTTGACGCGCTGATTCCGAAAATGGTGTTATTTGAATTCGTAGAGCTTCAGGAAGCTGAGAAAATCGCGAAAAACCGATCGGAAAATTCAAAAATCGGTTTTTCGACTTTAATATATAGTGATTCTTACGTATTTTGACGCGCTGATTCCGAAAATGGTGTTATTTGAACTCGTAGAGCTTCAGGAAGCTGAGAAAATCGCGAAAAACCGATCGGAAATTTTAAAAAACGGTTTTTCGACTTTAATATATAGTGATTCTTACGTATTTTGACGCGCTGATTCCGAAAATGGTGTTATTTGAACTCGTAGAGCTTCAGGAAGCTGAGAAAATCGCGAAAAACCGATCGGAAAATTTAAAAATCGGTTTTTCGACTTTAATATATAGTGATTCTCACGTATTTTGACGCGCTGATTCCGAAAATGGTGTTATTTGAACTCGTAAAGCTTCAGGAAGCTGAGAAAATCGCGAAAAACCGATCGGAAAATTTAAAAATCGGTTTTTCGACTTCAATATATAGGGATTCTTACGTATTTTGACGCGCTGATTCCGAAAATGGTGTTATTTGAACTCGTAGAGCTTCAGGAAGCTGAGAAAATCGCGAAAAACCGATCGGAAAATTTAAAAATCGGTTTTTCGACTTAAATATATAGTGATTCTTTCGTATTTTGACGCGCTGATTCCGAAAATGGGGTCATTTGTCCTTTTCCGTTGAATTTGATTTTCAAAATTTTGCCAGAAATTGAGCAAAGGGTACCCCCTTTCGATTTTTTCGAAAATTTCAATGTTCATTTTTTGACTTCAGGATATAGTGATTCTTATGTATTTTGACGCGCTGATTCCGAAAATGGTGTTATTTGAATTCGTAGAGCTTCAGGAAGCTGAGAAAATCGCGAAAAACCGATCGGAAAATTCAAAAATCGGTTTTTCGACTTTAATATATAGTGATTCTTACGTATTTTGACGCGCTGATTCCGAAAATGGTATTATTTGAACTCGTAGAGCTTCAGGAAGCTGAGAAAATCGCGAAAAACCGATCGGAAAATTCAAAAATCGGTTTTTTGACTTGAATATATAGTGATTCTTACGTATTTTGACGCGCTGTTTCCGAAAATGGTGTTATTTGAACTCGTAGAGCTTCAGGAAGCTGAGAAAATCGCGAAAAACCGATCGGAAAATTTAAAAATCGGTTTTTCGACTTTAATATATAGTGATTCTTACGTATTTTGACGCGCTGATTCCGAAAATGGTGTTATTTGAACTCGTAGAGCTTCAGGAAGCTGAGAAAATCGCGAAAAACCGATCGGAAAATTCAAAAATCGGTTTTTCGACTTTAATATATAGTGATTCTCACGTATTTTGACGCGCTGATTCCGAAAATGGTGTTATTTGAACTCGTAGAGCTTCAGGAAGCTGAGAAAATCGCGAAAAACCGATCGGAAAATTTAAAAATCGGTTTTTCGACTTTAATATATAGTGATTCTCACGTATTTTGACGCGCTGATTCCGAAAATGGGGTCATTTGTCCTTTTCCGTTGAATTTGATTTTCGAAATTTTGCCAGAAATTGAGCAAAGGGTACCCCCTTTCGATTTTTTCGAAAATTTCAATGTTCATTTTTTGACTTCAGGATATAGTGATTCTTATGTATTTTGACGCGCTGATTCCGAAAATGGTGTCATTTGAACTCGTAGAGCTTCAGGAAGCTGAGAAAATCGCGAAAAACCGATCGGAAAATTCAAAAATCGGATTTTCGACTTCAATATATAGTGATTCTTACGTATTTTGACGCGCTGATTCCGAAAATGGTGTTATTTGAACTCGTAGAGCTTCAGGAAGCTGAGGAGATCGCGAAAAACCGATCGGAAAATTTAAAAATCGGTTTTTCGACTTTAATATATAGTGATTCTTACGTATTTTGACGCGCTGATTCCGAAAATGGGGTCATTCGTCCTTTTCCGTTGAATTTGATTTTCAAAATTTTGCCAGAAATTGAGCAAAGGGTACCCCCTTTCGATTTTTTCGAAAATTTCAATGTTCATTTTTTGACTTCAGGATATAGTGATTCTTATGTATTTTGACGCGCTGATTCCGAAAATGGTGTTATTTGATCTCGTAGAGCTCCAGGAAGCTGAGAAAATCGCGAAAAACCGATCGGAAAATTTCAAAACCGGTTTTTCGACTTAAGTATATAGTGATTCTTACGTATTTTGACGCGCTGATTCCGAAAATGGTGTTATCTGAACTCGTAGAGCTTCAGGAAGCTGAGAAAATCGTGAAAAACCGATCGGAAAATTTCAAAATCGGTTTTTCGACTTTAGTTTATAATGATTCTGGCGTATTTTGAAGCGCTGATTCCGAAAATGGTGTCATTTGAACTTGTAGAGCTTCAGGAAGCTGAGAAAATCGCGAAATACCGATCGGAAAATTTCAAAATCGGTTTTTTGACTTTATTATATAATGATTCTGGCGTATTTTGACGCGCTGATTCCGAAAATGGTGTTATTTGAATTCGTAGAGCTTCAGGAAGCTGAGAAAATCGCGAAAAACCGATCGTAAAATTCAAAAATCGGTTTTTCGACTTTGATATATAGTGATTCTTACGTATTTTGACGCGCTGATTCCGAAAATGGTGTTATTTGAACTCGTAGAGCTTCAGGAAGCTGAGAAAATCGCGAAAAACTGATCGGAAAATTCAAAAATCGGTTTTTCGACTTCAATATATAGTGATTCTTACGTATTTTGACGCGCTGATTCCGAAAATGGTGTCATTTGAACTCGTAGAGCTTCAGGAAGCTGAGAAAATCGCGAAAAACCGATCGGAAAATTCAAAAATCGGTTTTTCGACTTTAATATATAGTGATTCTCACGTATTTTGACGCGCTGATTCCGAAAATGGTGTCATTTGAACTCGTAGAGCTTCAGGAAGCTGAGAAAATCGCGAAAAACCGATCGGAAAATTCAAAAATCGGATTTTCGACTTCAATATATAGTGATTCTTACGTATTTTGACGCGCTGATTCCGAAAATGGTGTTATTTGAACTCGTAGAGCTTCAGGAAGCTGAGGAGATCGCGAAAAACCGATCGGAAAATTTAAAAATCGGTTTTTCGACTTTAATATATAGTGATTCTTACGTATTTTGACGCGCTGATTCCGAAAATGGGGTCATTCGTCCTTTTCCGTTGAATTTGATTTTCAAAATTTTGCCAGAAATTGAGCAAAGGGTACCCCCTTTCGATTTTTTCGAAAATTTCAATGTTCATTTTTTGACTTCAGGATATAGTAATTCTTATGTATTTTGACGCGCTGATTCCGAAAATGGTGTTATTTGAATTCGTAGAGCTTCAGGAAGCTGAGAAAATCGCGAAAAACCGATCGGAAAATTCAAAAATCGGTTTTTCGACTTTAATATATAGTGATTCTTACGTATTTTGACGCGCTGATTCCGAAAATGGTGTTATTTGAATTCGTAGAGCTTCAGGAAGCTGAGAAAATCGCGAAAAACCGATCGGAAAATTCTAAAATCGGATTTTCGACTTCAATATATAGTGATTCTTACGTATTTTGACGCGCTGATTCCGAAAATGGTGTTATTTGAATTCGTAGAGCTTCAGGAAGCTGAGAAAATCGCGAAAAACCGATCGGAAAATTCAAAAATCGGTTTTTCGACTTTAATATATAGTGATTCTTACGTATTTTGACGCGCTGATTCCGAAAATGGTGTTATTTGAACTCGTAGAGCTTCAGGAAGCTGAGAAAATCGCGAAAAACCGATCGGAAGATTCAAAAATCGGTTTTTCGACTTTAATATATAGTGATTCTTACGTATTTTGACGCGCTGATTCCGAAAATGGTGTTATTTGAATTCGTAGAGCTTCAGGAAGCTGAGAAAATCGCGAAAAACCGATCGGAAAATTCAAAAATCGGTTTTTCGACTTTAATATATAGTGATTCTTACGTATTTTGACGCGCTGATTCCGAAAATGGTGTTATTTGAACTCGTAGAGCTTCAGGAAGCTGAGAAAATCGCGAAAAACCGATCGGAAAATTTAAAAAACGGTTTTTCGACTTTAATATATAGTGATTCTTACGTATTTTGACGCGCTGATTCCGAAAATGGTGTTATTTGAACTCGTAGAGCTTCAGGAAGCTGAGAAAATCGCGAAAAACCGATCGGAAAATTTAAAAATCGGTTTTTCGACTTTAATATATAGTGATTCTCACGTATTTTGACGCGCTGATTCCGAAAATGGTGTTATTTGAACTCGTAAAGCTTCAGGAAGCTGAGAAAATCGCGAAAAACCGATCGGAAAATTTAAAAATCGGTTTTTCGACTTCAATATATAGGGATTCTTACGTATTTTGACGCGCTGATTCCGAAAATGGTGTTATTTGAACTCGTAGAGCTTCAGGAAGCTGAGAAAATCGCGAAAAACCGATCGGAAAATTTAAAAATCGGTTTTTCGACTTTAATATATAGTGATTCTTACGTATTTTGACGCGCTGATTCCAAAAATGGTGTTATTTGAACTCGTAGAGCTTCAGGAAGCTGAGAAAATCGTGAAAAACCGATCGGAAAATTTCAAAATCGGTTTTTCGACTTAAATATATAGTGATTCTTTCGTATTTTGACGCGCTGATTCCGAAAATGGGGTCATTTGTCCTTTTCCGTTGAATTTGATTTTCAAAATTTTGCCAGAAATTGAGCAAAGGGTACCCCCTTTCGATTTTTTCGAAAATTTCAATGTTCATTTTTTGACTTCAGGATATAGTGATTCTTATGTATTTTGACGCGCTGATTCCGAAAATGGTGTTATTTGAACTCGTAGAGCTTCAGGAAGCTGAGAAAATCGCGAAAAACCGATCGGAAAATTTAAAAATCGGTTTTTCGACTTTAATATATAGTGATTCTCACGTATTTTGACGCGCTGATTCCGAAAATGGTGTTATTTGAACTCGTAAAGCTTCAGGAAGCTGAGAAAATCGCGAAAAACCGATCGGAAAATTTAAAAATCGGTTTTTCGACTTCAATATATAGGGATTCTTACGTATTTTGACGCGCTGATTCCGAAAATGGTGTTATTTGAACTCGTAGAGCTTCAGGAAGCTGAGAAAATCGCGAAAAACCGATCGGAAAATTTAAAAATCGGATTTTCGACTTCAATATATAGTGATTCTTACGTATTTTGACGCGCTGATTCCGAAAATGGTGTTATTTGAACTCGTAGAGCTTCAGGAAGCTGAGAAAATCGCGAAAAACCGATCGGAAAATTTAAAAAACGGTTTTTCGACTTTAATATATAGTGATTCTTACGTATTTTGACGCGCTGATTCCGAAAATGGTGTTATTTGAACTCGTAGAGCTTCAGGAAGCTGAGAAAATCGCGAAAAACCGATCGGAAAATTTAAAAATCGGTTTTTCGACTTTAATATATAGTGATTCTCACGTATTTTGACGCGCTGATTCCGAAAATGGTGTTATTTGAACTCGTAAAGCTTCAGGAAGCTGAGAAAATCGCGAAAAACCGATCGGAAAATTTAAAAATCGGTTTTTCGACTTCAATATATAGGGATTCTTACGTATTTTGACGCGCTGATTCCGAAAATGGTGTTATTTGAACTCGTAGAGCTTCAGGAAGCTGAGAAAATCGCGAAAAACCGATCGGAAAATTTAAAAATCGGTTTTTCGACTTTAATATATAGTGATTCTTACGTATTTTGACGCGCTGATTCCAAAAATGGTGTTATTTGAACTCGTAGAGCTTCAGGAAGCTGAGAAAATCGTGAAAAACCGATCGGAAAATTTCAAAATCGGTTTTTCGACTTAAATATATAGTGATTCTTTCGTATTTTGACGCGCTGATTCCGAAAATGGGGTCATTTGTCCTTTTCCGTTGAATTTGATTTTCAAAATTTTGCCAGAAATTGAGCAAAGGGTACCCCCTTTCGATTTTTTCGAAAATTTCAATGTTCATTTTTTGACTTCAGGATATAGTGATTCTTATGTATTTTGACGCGCTGATTCCGAAAATGGTGTTATTTGAATTCGTAGAGCTTCAGGAAGCTGAGAAAATCGCGAAAAACCGATCGGAAAATTCAAAAATCGGTTTTTCGACTTTAATATATAGTGATTCTTACGTATTTTGACGCGCTGATTCCGAAAATGGTATTATTTGAACTCGTAGAGCTTCAGGAAGCTGAGAAAATCGCGAAAAACCGATCGGAAAATTCAAAAATCGGTTTTTTGACTTCAATATATAGTGATTCTTACGTATTTTGACGCGCTGTTTCCGAAAATGGTGTTATTTGAACTCGTAGAGCTTCAGGAAGCTGAGAAAATCGCGAAAAACCGATCGGAAAATTTAAAAATCGGTTTTTCGACTTTAATATATAGTGATTCTTACGTATTTTGACGCGCTGATTCCGAAAATGGTGTTATTTGAACTCGTAGAGCTTCAGGAAGCTGAGAAAATCGCGAAAAACCGATCGGAAAATTCAAAAATCGGTTTTTCGACTTTAATATATAGTGATTCTCACGTATTTTGACGCGCTGATTCCGAAAATGGTGTTATTTGAACTCGTAGAGCTTCAGGAAGCTGAGAAAATCGCGAAAAACCGATCGGAAAATTTAAAAATCGGTTTTTCGACTTTAATATATAGTGATTCTCACGTATTTTGACGCGCTGATTCCGAAAATGGGGTCATTTGTCCTTTTCCGTTGAATTTGATTTTCGAAATTTTGCCAGAAATTGAGCAAAGGGTACCCCCTTTCGATTTTTTCGAAAATTTCAATGTTCATTTTTTGACTTCAGGATATAGTGATTCTTATGTATTTTGACGCGCTGATTCCGAAAATGGTGTCATTTGAACTCGTAGAGCTTCAGGAAGCTGAGAAAATCGCGAAAAACCGATCGGAAAATTCAAAAATCGGATTTTCGACTTCAATATATAGTGATTCTTACGTATTTTGACGCGCTGATTCCGAAAATGGTGTTATTTGAACTCGTAGAGCTTCAGGAAGCTGAGGAGATCGCGAAAAACCGATCGGAAAATTTAAAAATCGGTTTTTCGACTTTAATATATAGTGATTCTTACGTATTTTGACGCGCTGATTCCGAAAATGGGGTCATTCGTCCTTTTCCGTTGAATTTGATTTTCAAAATTTTGCCAGAAATTGAGCAAAGGGTACCCCCTTTCGATTTTTTCGAAAATTTCAATGTTCATTTTTTGACTTCAGGATATAGTGATTCTTATGTATTTTGACGCGCTGATTCCGAAAATGGTGTTATTTGATCTCGTAGAGCTTCAGGAAGCTGAGAAAATCGCGAAAAACCGATCGGAAAATTTCAAAACCGGTTTTTCGACTTAAGTATATAGTGATTCTTACGTATTTTGACGCGCTGATTCCGAAAATGGTGTTATCTGAACTCGTATAGCTTCAGGAAGCTGAGAAAATCGTGAAAAACCGATCGGAAAATTTCAAAATCGGTTTTTCGACTTTAGTTTATAATGATTCTGGCGTATTTTGAAGCGCTGATTCCGAAAATTGTGTCATTTGAACTTGTAGAGCTTCAGGAAGCTGAGAAAATCGCGAAATACCGATCGGAAAATTTCAAAATCGGTTTTTTGACTTTATTATATAATGATTCTGGCGTATTTTGACGCGCTGATTCCGAAAATGGTGTTATTTGAATTCGTAGAGCTTCAGGAAGCTGAGAAAATCGCGAAAAACCGATCGGAAAATTCAAAAATCGGTTTTTCGACTTTGATATATAGTGATTCTTACGTATTTTGACGCGCTGATTCCGAAAATGGTGTTATTTGAACTCGTAGAGCTTCAGGAAGCTGAGAAAATCGCGAAAAACCGATCGGAAAATTCAAAAATCGGTTTTTCGACTTCAATATATAGTGATTCTTACGTATTTTGACGCGCTGATTCCGAAAATGGTGTCATTTGAACTCGTAGAGCTTCAGGAAGCTGAGAAAATCGCGAAAAACCGATCGGAAAATTCAAAAATCGGTTTTTCGACTTTAATATATAGTGATTCTCACGTATTTTGACGCGCTGATTCCGAAAATGGTGTCATTTGAACTCGTAGAGCTTCAGGAAGCTGAGAAAATCGCGAAAAACCGATCGGAAAATTCAAAAATCGGATTTTCGACTTCAATATATAGTGATTCTTACGTATTTTGACGCGCTGATTCCGAAAATGGTGTTATTTGAACTCGTAGAGCTTCAGGAAGCTGAGAAAATCGCGAAAAACCGATCGGAAAATTTAAAAATCGGTTTTTCGACTTTAATATATAGTGATTCTTACGTATTTTGACGCGCTGATTCCGAAAATGGTGTTATTTGAACTCGTAGAGCTTCAGGAAGCTGAGAAAATCGCGAAAAACCGATCGGAAAATTCAAAAATCGGTTTTTCGACTTTAATATATAGTGATTCTTACGTATTTTGACGCGCTGATTCCGAAAATGGTGTTATTTGAACTCGTAGAGCTTCAGGAAGCTGAGAAAATCGCGAAAAACCGATCGGAAAATTCAAAAATCGGTTTTTCGACTTTAATATATAGTGATTCTTACGTATTTTGACGCGCTGATTCCGAAAATGGGGTCATTTGTCCTTTTCCGTTGAATTTGATTTTCAAAATTTTGCCAGAAATTGAGCAAAGGGTACCCCCTTTCGATTTTTTCGAAAATTTCAATGTTCATTTTTTGACTTCAGGATATAGTGATTCTTATGTATTTTGACGCGCTGATTCCGAAAATGGTGTTATTTGAATTCGTAGAGCTTCAGGAAGCTGAGAAAATCGCGAAAAACCGATCGGAAAATTCAAAAATCGGTTTTTCGACTTTAATATATAGTGATTCTTACGTATTTTGACGCGCTGATTCCGAAAATGGGGTCATTTGTCCTTTTCCGTTGAATTTGATTTTCAAAATTTTGCCAGAAATTGAGCAAAGGGTACCCCCTTTCGATTTTTTCGAAAATTTCAATGTTCATTTTTTGACTTCAGGATATAGTGATTCTTATGTATTTTGACGCGCTGATTCCGAAAATGGTGTTATTTGAATTCGTAGAGCTTCAGGAAGCTGAGAAAATCGCGAAAAACCGATCGGAAAATTCAAAAATCGGTTTTTCGACTTTAATATATAGTGATTCTTACGTATTTTGACGCGCTGATTCCGAAAATGGTGTTATTTGAATTCGTAGAGCTTCAGGAAGCTGAGAAAATCGCGAAAAACCGATCGGAAAATTCAAAAATCGGTTTTTCGACTTTAATATATAGTGATTCTTACGTATTTTGACGCGCTGATTCCGAAAATGGTGTTATTTGAATTCGTAGAGCTTCAGGAAGCTGAGAAAATCGCGAAAAACCGATCGGAAAAATCAAAAATCGGTTTTTTGACTTTAATATATAGTGATTCTTACGTATTTTGACGCGCTGATTCCGAAAATGGTGTTATTTGAACACGTAGAGCTTCAGGAAGCTGAGAAAATCGCGAAAAACCGATCGGAAAATTTAAAAATCGGTTTTTCGACTTTAATATATAGTGATTCTTACGTATTTTGACGCGCTGATTCCGAAAATGGTGTTATTTGAACTCGTAGAGCTTCAGGAAGCTGAGAAAATCGCGAAAAACCGATCGGAAAATTCAAAAATCGGTTTTTCGACTTTAATATATAGTGATTCTTACGTATTTTGACGCGCTGATTCCGAAAATGGGGTCATTTGTCCTTTTCCGTTGAATTTGATTTTCAAAATTTTGCCAGAAATTGAGCAAAGGGTACCCCCTTTCGATTTTTTCGAAAATTTCAATGTTCATTTTTTGACTTCAGGATATGGTAATTCTTATGTATTTTGACGCGCTGATTCCGAAAATGGTGTTATTTGAATTCGTAGAGCTTCAGGAAGCTGAGAAAATCGCGAAAAACCGATCGGAAAATTCAAAAATCGGTTTTTCGACTTTAATATATAGTGATTCTTACGTATTTTGACGCGCTGATTCCGAAAATGGTGTTATTTGAATTCGTAGAGCTTCAGGAAGCTGAGAAAATCGCGAAAAACCGATCGGAAAATTCTAAAATCGGTTTTTCGACTTTAATATATAGTGATTCTTACGTATTTTGACGCGCTGATTCCGAAAATGGTGTTATTTGAACTCGTAGAGCTTCAGGAAGCTGAGAAAATCGCGAAAAACCGATCGGAAGATTCAAAAATCGGTTTTTCGACTTTAATATATAGTGATTCTTACGTATTTTGACGCGCTGATTCCGAAAATGGTGTTATTTGAATTCGTAGAGCTTCAGGAAGCTGAGAAAATCGCGAAAAACCGATCGGAAAATTCAAAAATCGGTTTTTCGACTTTAATATATAGTGATTCTTACGTATTTTGACGCGCTGATTCCGAAAATGGTGTTATTTGAACTCGTAGAGCTTCAGGAAGCTGAGAAAATCGCGAAAAACCGATCGGAAATTTTAAAAAACGGTTTTTCGACTTTAATATATAGTGATTCTTACGTATTTTGACGCGCTGATTCCGAAAATGGTGTTATTTGAACTCGTAGAGCTTCAGGAAGCAGAGAAAATCGCGAAAAACCGATCGGAAAATTTAAAAATCGGTTTTTCGACTTTAATATATAGTGATTCTCACGTATTTTGACGCGCTGATTCCGAAAATGGTGTTATTTGAACTCGTAAAGCTTCAGGAAGCTGAGAAAATCGCGAAAAACCGATCGGAAAATTTAAAAATCGGTTTTTCGACTTCAATATATAGGGATTCTTACGTATTTTGACGCGCTGATTCCGAAAATGGTGTTATTTGAACTCGTAGAGCTTCAGGAAGCTGAGAAAATCGCGAAAAACCGATCGGAAAATTTAAAAATCGGTTTTTCGACTTTAATATATAGTGATTCTTACGTATTTTGACGCGCTGATTCCAAAAATGGTGTTATTTGAACTCGTAGAGCTTCAGGAAGCTGAGAAAATCGTGAAAAACCGATCGGAAAATTTCAAAATCGGTTTTTCGACTTAAATATATAGTGATTCTTTCGTATTTTGACGCGCTGATTCCGAAAATGGGGTCATTTGTCCTTTTCCGTTGAATTTGATTTTCAAAATTTTGCCAGAAATTGAGCAAAGGGTACCCCCTTTCGATTTTTTCGAAAATTTCAATGTTCATTTTTTGACTTCAGGATATAGTGATTCTTATGTATTTTGACGCGCTGATTCCGAAAATGGTGTTATTTGAATTCGTAGAGCTTCAGGAAGCTGAGAAAATCGCGAAAAACCGATCGGAAAATTCAAAAATCGGTTTTTCGACTTTAATATATAGTGATTCTTACGTATTTTGACGCGCTGATTCCGAAAATGGTATTATTTGAACTCGTAGAGCTTCAGGAAGCTGAGAAAATCGCGAAAAACCGATCGGAAAATTCAAAAATCGGTTTTTTGACTTGAATATATAGTGATTCTTACGTATTTTGACGCGCTGTTTCCGAAAATGGTGTTATTTGAACTCGTAGAGCTTCAGGAAGCTGAGAAAATCGCTAAAAACCGATCGGAAAATTTAAAAATCGGTTTTTCGACTTTAATATATAGTGATTCTTACGTATTTTGACGCGCTGATTCCGAAAATGGTGTTATTTGAACTCGTAGAGCTTCAGGAAGCTGAGAAAATCGCGAAAAACCGATCGGAAAATTCAAAAATCGGTTTTTCGACTTTAATATATAGTGATTCTCACGTATTTTGACGCGCTGATTCCGAAAATGGTGTTATTTGAACTCGTAGAGCTTCAGGAAGCTGAGAAAATCGCGAAAAACCGATCGGAAAATTTAAAAATCGGTTTTTCGACTTTAATATATAGTGATTCTCACGTATTTTGACGCGCTGATTCCGAAAATGGGGTCATTTGTCCTTTTCCGTTGAATTTGATTTTCGAAATTTTGCCAGAAATTGAGCAAAGGGTACCCCCTTTCGATTTTTTCGAAAATTTCAATGTTCATTTTTTGACTTCAGGATATAGTGATTCTTATGTATTTTGACGCGCTGATTCCGAAAATGGTGTCATTTGAACTCGTAGAGCTTCAGGAAGCTGAGAAAATCGCGAAAAACCGATCGGAAAATTCAAAAATCGGATTTTCGACTTCAATATATAGTGATTCTTACGTATTTTGACGCGCTGATTCCGAAAATGGTGTTATTTGAACTCGTAGAGCTTCAGGAAGCTGAGGAGATCGCGAAAAACCGATCGGAAAATTTAAAAATCGGTTTTTCGACTTTAATATATAGTGATTCTTACGTATTTTGACGCGCTGATTCCGAAAATGGGGTCATTCGTCCTTTTCCGTTGAATTTGATTTTCAAAATTTTGCCAGAAATTGAGCAAAGGGTACCCCCTTTCGATTTTTTCGAAAATTTCAATGTTCATTTTTTGACTTCAGGATATAGTGATTCTTATGTATTTTGACGCGCTGATTCCGAAAATGGTGTTATTTGATCTCGTAGAGCTTCAGGAAGCTGAGAAAATCGCGAAAAACCGATCGGAAAATTTCAAAACCGGTTTTTCGACTTTAATATATAGTGATTCTTACGTATTTTGACGCGCTGATTCCGAAAATGGTGTTATTTGAACTCGTAGAGCTTCAGGAAGCTGAGAAAATCGCGAAAAACCGATCGGAAATTTTAAAAAACGGTTTTTCGACTTTAATATATAGTGATTCTTACGTATTTTGACGCGCTGATTCCGAAAATGGTGTTATTTGAACTCGTAGAGCTTCAGGAAGCAGAGAAAATCGCGAAAAACCGATCGGAAAATTTAAAAATCGGTTTTTCGACTTTAATATATAGTGATTCTCACGTATTTTGACGCGCTGATTCCGAAAATGGTGTTATTTGAACTCGTAAAGCTTCAGGAAGCTGAGAAAATCGCGAAAAACCGATCGGAAAATTTAAAAATCGGTTTTTCGACTTCAATATATAGGGATTCTTACGTATTGTGACGCGCTGATTCCGAAAATGGTGTTATTTGAACTCGTAGAGCTTCAGGAAGCTGAGAAAATCGCGAAAAACCGATCGGAAAATTTAAAAATCGGTTTTTCGACTTTAATATATAGTGATTCTTACGTATTTTGACGCGCTGATTCCAAAAATGGTGTTATTTGAACTCGTAGAGCTTCAGGAAGCTGAGAAAATCGTGAAAAACCGATCGGAAAATTTCAAAATCGGTTTTTCGACTTAAATATATAGTGATTCTTTCGTATTTTGACGCGCTGATTCCGAAAATGGGGTCATTTGTCCTTTTCCGTTGAATTTGATTTTCAAAATTTTGCCAGAAATTGAGCAAAGGGTACCCCCTTTCGATTTTTTCGAAAATTTCAATGTTCATTTTTTGACTTCAGGATATAGTGATTCTTATGTATTTTGACGCGCTGATTCCGAAAATGGTGTTATTTGAATTCGTAGAGCTTCAGGAAGCTGAGAAAATCGCGAAAAACCGATCGGAAAATTCAAAAATCGGTTTTTCGACTTCAATATATAGTGATTCTTACGTATTTTGACGCGCTGATTCCGAAAATGGTATTATTTGAACTCGTAGAGCTTCAGGAAGCTGAGAAAATCGCGAAAAACCGATCGGAAAATTCAAAAATCGGTTTTTTGACTTGAATATATAGTGATTCTTACGTATTTTGACGCGCTGTTTCCGAAAATGGTGTTATTTGAACTCGTAGAGCTTCAGGAAGCTGAGAAAATCGCGAAAAACCGATCGGAAAATTTAAAAATCGGTTTTTCGACTTTAATATATAGTGATTCTTACGTATTTTGACGCGCTGATTCCGAAAATGGTGTTATTTGAACTCGTAGAGCTTCAGGAAGCTGAGAAAATCGCGAAAAACCGATCGGAAAATTCAAAAATCGGTTTTTCGACTTTAATATATAGTGATTCTCACGTATTTTGACGCGCTGATTCCGAAAATGGTGTTATTTGAACTCGTAGAGCTTCAGGAAGCTGAGAAAATCGCGAAAAACCGATCGGAAAATTTAAAAATCGGTTTTTCGACTTTAATATATAGTGATTCTCACGTATTTTGACGCGCTGATTCCGAAAATGGGGTCATTTGTCCTTTTCCGTTGAATTTGATTTTCGAAATTTTGCCAGAAATTGAGCAAAGGGTACCCCCTTTCGATTTTTTCGAAAATTTCAATGTTCATTTTTTGACTTCAGGATATAGTGATTCTTATGTATTTTGACGCGCTGATTCCGAAAATGGTGTCATTTGAACTCGTAGAGCTTCAGGAAGCTGAGAAAATCGCGAAAAACCGATCGGAAAATTCAAAAATCGGATTTTCGACTTCAATATATAGTGATTCTTACGTATTTTGACGCGCTGATTCCGAAAATGGTGTTATTTGAACTCGTAGAGCTTCAGGAAGCTGAGGAGATCGCGAAAAACCGATCGGAAAATTTAAAAATCGGTTTTTCGACTTTAATATATAGTGATTCTTACGTATTTTGACGCGCTGATTCCGAAAATGGGGTCATTCGTCCTTTTCCGTTGAATTTGATTTTCAAAATTTTGCCAGAAATTGAGCAAAGGGTACCCCCTTTCGATTTTTTCGAAAATTTCAATGTTCATTTTTTGACTTCAGGATATAGTGATTCTTATGTATTTTGACGCGCTGATTCCGAAAATGGTGTTATTTGATCTCGTAGAGCTTCAGGAAGCTGAGAAAATCGCGAAAAACCGATCGGAAAATTTCAAAACCGGTTTTTCGACTTAAGTATATAGTGATTCTTACGTATTTTGACGCGCTGATTCCGAAAATGGTGTTATCTGAACTCGTAGAGCTTCAGGAAGCTGAGAAAATCGTGAAAAACCGATCGGAAAATTTCAAAATCGGTTTTTCGACTTTAGTTTATAATGATTCTGGCGTATTTTGAAGCGCTGATTCCGAAAATGGTGTCATTTGAACTTGTAGAGCTTCAGGAAGCTGAGAAAATCGCGAAATACCGATCGGAAAATTTCAAAATCGGTTTTTTGACTTTATTATATAATGATTCTGGCGTATTTTGACGCGCTGATTCCGAAAATGGTGTTATTTGAATTCGTAGAGCTTCAGGAAGCTGAGAAAATCGCGAAAAACCGATCGTAAAATTCAAAAATCGGTTTTTCGACTTTGATATATAGTGATTCTTACGTATTTTGACGCGCTGATTCCGAAAATGGTGTTATTTGAACTCGTAGAGCTTCAGGAAGCTGAGAAAATCGCGAAAAACCGTTCGGAAAATTCAAAAATCGGTTTTTCGACTTCAATATATAGTGATTCTTACGTATTTTGACGCGCTGATTCCGAAAATGGTGTCATTTGAACTCGTAGAGCTTCAGGAAGCTGAGAAAATCGCGAAAAACCGATCGGAAAATTCAAAAATCGGTTTTTCGACTTTAATATATAGTGATTCTCACGTATTTTGACGCGCTGATTCCGAAAATGGTGTCATTTGAACTCGTAGAGCTTCAGGAAGCTGAGAAAATCGCGAAAAACCGATCGGAAAATTCAAAAATCGGATTTTCGACTTCAATATATAGTGATTCTTACGTATTTTGACGCGCTGATTCCGAAAATGGTGTTATTTGAACTCGTAGAGCTTCAGGAAGCTGAGGAGATCGCGAAAAACCGATCGGAAAATTTAAAAATCGGTTTTTCGACTTTAATATATAGTGATTCTTACGTATTTTGACGCGCTGATTCCGAAAATGGGGTCATTCGTCCTTTTCCGTTGAATTTGATTTTCAAAATTTTGCCAGAAATTGAGCAAAGGGTACCCCCTTTCGATTTTTTCGAAAATTTCAATGTTCATTTTTTGACTTCAGGATATAGTAATTCTTATGTATTTTGACGCGCTGATTCCGAAAATGGTGTTATTTGAATTCGTAGAGCTTCAGGAAGCTGAGAAAATCGCGAAAAACCGATCGGAAAATTCAAAAATCGGTTTTTCGACTTTAATATATAGTGATTCTTACGTATTTTGACGCGCTGATTCCGAAAATGGTGTTATTTGAATTCGTAGAGCTTCAGGAAGCTGAGAAAATCGCGAAAAACCGATCGGAAAATTCTAAAATCGGATTTTCGACTTCAATATATAGTGATTCTTACGTATTTTGACGCGCTGATTCCGAAAATGGTGTTATTTGAATTCGTAGAGCTTCAGGAAGCTGAGAAAATCGCGAAAAACCGATCGGAAAATTCAAAAATCGGTTTTTCGACTTTAATATATAGTGATTCTTACGTATTTTGACGCGCTGATTCCGAAAATGGTGTTATTTGAACTCGTAGAGCTTCAGGAAGCTGAGAAAATCGCGAAAAACCGATCGGAAGATTCAAAAATCGGTTTTTCGACTTTAATATATAGTGATTCTTACGTATTTTGACGCGCTGATTCCGAAAATGGTGTTATTTGAATTCGTAGAGCTTCAGGAAGCTGAGAAAATCGCGAAAAACCGATCGGAAAATTCAAAAATCGGTTTTTCGACTTTAATATATAGTGATTCTTACGTATTTTGACGCGCTGATTCCGAAAATGGTGTTATTTGAACTCGTAGAGCTTCAGGAAGCTGAGAAAATCGCGAAAAACCGATCGGAAAATTTAAAAAACGGTTTTTCGACTTTAATATATAGTGATTCTTACGTATTTTGACGCGCTGATTCCGAAAATGGTGTTATTTGAACTCGTAGAGCTTCAGGAAGCTGAGAAAATCGCGAAAAACCGATCGGAAAATTTAAAAATCGGTTTTTCGACTTTAATATATAGTGATTCTCACGTATTTTGACGCGCTGATTCCGAAAATGGTGTTATTTGAACTCGTAAAGCTTCAGGAAGCTGAGAAAATCGCGAAAAACCGATCGGAAAATTTAAAAATCGGTTTTTCGACTTCAATATATAGGGATTCTTACGTATTTTGACGCGCTGATTCCGAAAATGGTGTTATTTGAACTCGTAGAGCTTCAGGAAGCTGAGAAAATCGCGAAAAACCGATCGGAAAATTTAAAAATCGGTTTTTCGACTTTAATATATAGTGATTCTTACGTATTTTGACGCGCTGATTCCAAAAATGGTGTTATTTGAACTCGTAGAGCTTCAGGAAGCTGAGAAAATCGTGAAAAACCGATCGGAAAATTTCAAAATCGGTTTTTCGACTTAAATATATAGTGATTCTTTCGTATTTTGACGCGCTGATTCCGAAAATGGGGTCATTTGTCCTTTTCCGTTGAATTTGATTTTCAAAATTTTGCCAGAAATTGAGCAAAGGGTACCCCCTTTCGATTTTTTCGAAAATTTCAATGTTCATTTTTTGACTTCAGGATATAGTGATTCTTATGTATTTTGACGCGCTGATTCCGAAAATGGTGTTATTTGAATTCGTAGAGCTTCAGGAAGCTGAGAAAATCGCGAAAAACCGATCGGAAAATTCAAAAATCGGTTTTTCGACTTTAATATATAGTGATTCTTACGTATTTTGACGCGCTGATTCCGAAAATGGTATTATTTGAACTCGTAGAGCTTCAGGAAGCTGAGAAAATCGCGAAAAACCGATCGGAAAATTCAAAAATCGGTTTTTTGACTTGAATATATAGTGATTCTTACGTATTTTGACGCGCTGTTTCCGAAAATGGTGTTATTTGAACTCGTAGAGCTTCAGGAAGCTGAGAAAATCGCGAAAAACCGATCGGAAAATTTAAAAATCGGTTTTTCGACTTTAATATATAGTGATTCTTACGTATTTTGACGCGCTGATTCCGAAAATGGTGTTATTTGAACTCGTAGAGCTTCAGGAAGCTGAGAAAATCGCGAAAAACCGATCGGAAAATTCAAAAATCGGTTTTTCGACTTTAATATATAGTGATTCTCACGTATTTTGACGCGCTGATTCCGAAAATGGTGTTATTTGAACTCGTAGAGCTTCAGGAAGCTGAGAAAATCGCGAAAAACCGATCGGAAAATTTAAAAATCGGTTTTTCGACTTTAATATATAGTGATTCTCACGTATTTTGACGCGCTGATTCCGAAAATGGGGTCATTTGTCCTTTTCCGTTGAATTTGATTTTCGAAATTTTGCCAGAAATTGAGCAAAGGGTACCCCCTTTCGATTTTTTCGAAAATTTCAATGTTCATTTTTTGACTTCAGGATATAGTGATTCTTATGTATTTTGACGCGCTGATTCCGAAAATGGTGTCATTTGAACTCGTAGAGCTTCAGGAAGCTGAGAAAATCGCGAAAAACCGATCGGAAAATTCAAAAATCGGATTTTCGACTTCAATATATAGTGATTCTTACGTATTTTGACGCGCTGATTCCGAAAATGGTGTTATTTGAACTCGTAGAGCTTCAGGAAGCTGAGGAGATCGCGAAAAACCGATCGGAAAATTTAAAAATCGGTTTTTCGACTTTAATATATAGTGATTCTTACGTATTTTGACGCGCTGATTCCGAAAATGGGGTCATTCGTCCTTTTCCGTTGAATTTGATTTTCAAAATTTTGCCAGAAATTGAGCAAAGGGTACCCCCTTTCGATTTTTTCGAAAATTTCAATGTTCATTTTTTGACTTCAGGATATAGTGATTCTTATGTATTTTGACGCGCTGATTCCGAAAATGGTGTTATTTGATCTCGTAGAGCTTCAGGAAGCTGAGAAAATCGCGAAAAACCGATCGGAAAATTTCAAAACCGGTTTTTCGACTTAAGTATATAGTGATTCTTACGTATTTTGACGCGCTGATTCCGAAAATGGTGTTATCTGAACTCGTATAGCTTCAGGAAGCTGAGAAAATCGTGAAAAACCGATCGGAAAATTTCAAAATCGGTTTTTCGACTTTAGTTTATAATGATTCTGGCGTATTTTGAAGCGCTGATTCCGAAAATGGTGTCATTTGAACTTGTAGAGCTTCAGGAAGCTGAGAAAATCGCGAAATACCGATCGGAAAATTTCAAAATCGGTTTTTTGACTTTATTATATAATGATTCTGGCGTATTTTGACGCGCTGATTCCGAAAATGGTGTTATTTGAATTCGTAGAGCTTCAGGAAGCTGAGAAAATCGCGAAAAACCGATCGGAAAATTCAAAAATCGGTTTTTCGACTTTGATATATAGTGATTCTCACGTATTTTGACGCGCTGATTCCGAAAATGGTGTTATTTGAACTCGTAGAGCTTCAGGAAGCTGAGAAAATCGCGAAAAACCGATCGGAAAATTCAAAAATCGGTTTTTCGACTTCAATATATAGTGATTCTTACGTATTTTGACGCGCTGATTCCGAAAATGGTGTCATTTGAACTCGTAGAGCTTCAGGAAGCTGAGAAAATCGCGAAAAACCGATCGGAAAATTCAAAAATCGGTTTTTCGACTTTAATATATAGTGATTCTCACGTATTTTGACGCGCTGATTCCGAAAATGGTGTCATTTGAACTCGTAGAGCTTCAGGAAGCTGAGAAAATCGCGAAAAACCGATCGGAAAATTCAAAAATCGGATTTTCGACTTCAATATATAGTGATTCTTACGTATTTTGACGCGCTGATTCCGAAAATGGTGTTATTTGAACTCGTAGAGCTTCAGGAAGCTGAGGAGATCGCGAAAAACCGATCGGAAAATTTAAAAATCGGTTTTTCGACTTTAATATATAGTGATTCTTACGTATTTTGACGCGCTGATTCCGAAAATGGGGTCATTCGTCCTTTTCCGTTGAATTTGATTTTCAAAATTTTGCCAGAAATTGAGCAAAGGGTACCCCCTTTCGATTTTTTCGAAAATTTCAATGTTCATTTTTTGACTTCAGGATATAGTGATTCTTATGTATTTTGACGCGCTGATTCCGAAAATGGTGTTATTTGATCTCGTAGAGCTTCAGGAAGCTGAGAAAATCGCGAAAAACCGATCGGAAAATTTCAAAACCGGTTTTTCGACTTAAGTATATAGTGATTCTTACGTATTTTGACGCGCTGATTCCGAGAATGGTGTTATCTGAACTCGTAGAGCTTCAGGAAGCTGAGAAAATCGTGAAAAACCGATCGGAAAATTTCAAAATCGGTTTTTCGACTTTAGTTTATAATGATTCTGGCGTATTTTGAAGCGCTGATTCCGAAAATGGTGTCATTTGAACTTGTAGAGCTTCAGGAAGCTGAGAAAATCGCGAAATACCGATCGGAAAATTTCAAAATCGGTTTTTCGACTTTATTATATAATGATTCTGGCGTATTTTGACGCGCTGATTCCGAAAATGGTGTTATTTGAATTCGTAGAGCTTCAGGAAGCTGAGAAAATCGCGAAAAACCGATCGGAAAATTCAAAAATCGGTTTTTCGACTTTAATATATAGTGATTCTTACGTATTTTGACGCGCTGATTCCGAAAATGGTGTTATTTGAACTCGTAGAGCTTCAGGAAGCTGAGAAAATCGCGAAAAACCGATCGGAAAATTTAAAAATCGGTTTTTCGACTTTAATATATAGTGATTCTTTCGTATTTTGACGCGCTGATTCCGAAAATGGGGTCATTTGTCCTTTTCCGTTGAATTTGATTTTCAAAATTTTGCCAGAAATTGAGCAAAGGGTACCCCCTTTCGATTTTTTCGAAAATTTCAATGTTCATTTGTTGACTTCAGGATATAGTGATTCTTATGTATTTTGACGCGCTGATTCCGAAAATGGTGTTATTTGAATTCGTAGAGCTTCAGGAAGCTGAGAAAATCGCGAAAAACCGATCGGAAAATTCAAAAATCGGTTTTTCGACTTTAATATATAGTGATTCTTACGTATTTTGACGCGCTGATTCCGAAAATGGTATTATTTGAACTCGTAGAGCTTCAGGAAGCTGAGAAAATCGCGAAAAACCGATCGGAAAATTCAAAAATCGGTTTTTCGACTTGAATATATAGTGATTCTTACGTATTTTGACGCGCTGTTTCCGAAAATGGTGTTATTTGAACTCGTAGAGCTTCAGGAAGCTGAGAAAATCGCGAAAAACCGATCGGAAAATTTAAAAATCGGTTTTTCGACTTTAATATATAGTGATTCTTACGTATTTTGACGCGCTGATTCCGAAAATGGTGTTATTTGAACTCGTAGAGCTTCAGGAAGCTGAGAAAATCGCGAAAAACCGATCGGAAAATTCAAAAATCGGTTTTTCGACTTTAATATATAGTGATTCTCACGTATTTTGACGCGCTGATTCCGAAAATGGGGTCATTTGTCCTTTTCCGTTGAATTTGATTTTCGAAATTTTGCCAGAAATTGAGCAAAGGGTACCCCCTTTCGATTTTTTCGAAAATTTCAATGTTCATTTTTTGACTTCAGGATATAGTGATTCTTATGTAATTTGACGCGCTGATTCCGGAAATGGTGTTATTTGAATTCGTAGAGCTTCAGGAAGCTGAGAAAATCGCGAAAAACCGATCGGAAAATTCAAAAATCGGTTTTTCGACTTTGATATATAGTGATTCTTACGTATTTTGACGCGCTGATTCCGAAAATGGTGTTATTTGAATTCGTAGAGCTTCAGGAAGCTGAGAAAATCGCGAAAAACCGATCGGAAAATTCAAAAATCGGTTTTTCGACTTCAATATATAGTGATTCTTACGTATTTTGACGCGCTGATTCCGAAAATGGTGTCATTTGAACTCGTAGAGCTTCAGGAAGCTGAGAAAATCGCGAAAAACCGATCGGAAAATTCAAAAATCGGTTTTTCGACTTTAATATATAGTGATTCTCACGTATTTTGACGCGCTGATTCCGAAAATGGTGTCATTTGAACTCGTAGAGCTTCAGGAAGCTGAGAAAATCGCGAAAAACCGATCGGAAAATTCAAAAATCGGATTTTCGACTTCAATATATAGTGATTCTTACGTATTTTGACGCGCTGATTCCGAAAATGGTGTTATTTGAACTCGTAGAGCTTCAGGAAGCTGAGGAGATCGCGAAAAACCGATCGGAAAATTAAAAAATCGGTTTTTCGACTTTAATATATAGTGATTCTTACGTATTTTGACGCGCTGATTCCGAAAATGGGGTCATTCGTCCTTTTCCGTTGAATTTGATTTTCAAAATTTTGCCAGAAATTGAGCAAAGGGTACCCCCTTTCGATTTTTTCGAAAATTTCAATGTTCATTTTTTGACTTCAGGATATAGTGATTCTTATGTATTTTGACGCGCTGATTCCGAAAATGGTGTTATTTGATCTCGTAGAGCTTCAGGAAGCTGAGAAAATCGCGAAAAACCGATCGGAAAATTTCAAAACCGGTTTTTCGACTTAAGTATATAGTGATTCTTACGTATTTTGACGCGCTGATTCCGAAAATGGTGTTATCTGAACTCGTAGAGCTTCAGGAAGCTGAGAAAATCGTGAAAAACCGATCGGAAAATTTCAAAATCGGTTTTTCGACTTTAGTTTATAATGATTCTGGCGTATTTTGAAGCGCTGATTCCGAAAATGGTGTCATTTGAACCTGTAGAGCTTCAGGAAGCTGAGAAAATCGCGAAATACCGATCGGAAAATTTCAAAATCGGTTTTTTGACTTTATTATATAATGATTCTGGCGTATTTTGACGCGCTGATTCCGAAAATGGTGTTATTTGAATTCGTAGAGCTTCAGGAAGCTGAGAAAATCGCGAAAAACCGATCGGAAAATTCAAAAATCGGTTTTTCGACTTTGATATATAGTGATTCTTACGTATTTTGACGCGCTGATTCCGAAAATGGTGTTATTTGAACTCGTAGAGCTTCAGGAAGCTGAGAAAATCGCGAAAAACCGATCGGAAAATTCAAAAATCGGTTTTTCGACTTCAATATATAGTGATTCTTACGTATTTTGACGCGCTGATTCCGAAAATGGTGTTATTTGAACTCGTAGAGCTTCAGGAAGCTGAGAAAATCGCGAAAAACCGATCGGAAAATTCAAAAATCGGTTTTTCGACTTTAATATATAGTGATTCTCACGTATTTTGACGCGCTGATTCCGAAAATGGTGTTATTTGAACTCGTAGAGCTTCAGGAAGCTGAGAAAATCGCGAAAAACCGATCGGAAAATTCAAAAATCGGATTTTCGACTTTAATATATAGTGATTCTTACGTATTTTGACGCGCTGATTCCGAAAATGGTGTTATTTGAACTCGTAGAGCTTCAGGAAGCTGAGGAGATCGCGAAAAACCGATCGGAAAATTTAAAAATCGGTTTTTCGACTTTAATATATAGTGATTCTTACGTATTTTGACGCGCTGATTCCGAAAATGGGGTCATTCGTCCTTTTCCGTTGAATTTGATTTTCAAAATTTTGCCAGAAATTGAGCAAAGGGTACCCCCTTTCGATTTTTTCGAAAATTTCAATGTTCATTTTTTGACTTCAGGATATAGTGATTCTTATGTATTTTGACGCGCTGATTCCGAAAATGGTGTTATTTGAACTCGTAGAGCTTCAGGAAGCTGAGAAAATCGCGAAAAACCGATCGGAAAATTCAAAAATCGGATTTTCGACTTCAATATATAGTGATTCTTACGTATTTTGACGCGCTGATTCCGAAAATGGTGTTATTTGAACTCGTAGAGCTTCAGGAAGCTGAGAAAATCGCGAAAAACCGATCGGAAAATTCAAAAATCGGTTTTTCGACTTCAATATATAGTGATTCTTACGTATTTTGACGCGCTGATTCCGAAAATGGTGTCATTTGAACTCGTAGAGCTTCAGGAAGCTGAGAAAATCGCGAAAAACCGATCGGAAAATTCAAAAATCGGTTTTTCGACTTTAATATATAGTGATTCTCACGTATTTTGACGCGCTGATTCCGAAAATGGTGTCATTTGAACTCGTAGAGCTTCAGGAAGCTGAGAAAATCGCGAAAAACCGATCGGAAAATTCAAAAATCGGATTTTCGACTTCAATATATAGTGATTCTTACGTATTTTGACGCGCTGATTCCGAAAATGGTGTTATTTGAACTCGTAGAGCTTCAGGAAGCTGAGGAGATCGCGAAAAACCGATCGGAAAATTTAAAAATCGGTTTTTCGACTTTAATATATAGTGATTCTTACGTATTTTGACGCGCTGATTCCGAAAATGGGGTCATTCGTCCTTTTCCGTTGAATTTGATTTTCAAAATTTTGCCAGAAATTGAGCAAAGGGTACCCCCTTTCGATTTTTTCGAAAATTTCAATGTTCATTTTTTGACTTCAGGATATAGTGATTCTTATGTATTTTGACGCGCTGATTCCGAAAATGGTGTTATTTGATCTCGTAGAGCTTCAGGAAGCTGAGAAAATCGCGAAAAACCGATCGGAAAATTTCAAAACCGGTTTTTCGACTTAAGTATATAGTGATTCTTACGTATTTTGACGCGCTGATTCCGAGAATGGTGTTATCTGAACTCGTAGAGCTTCAGGAAGCTGAGAAAATCGTGAAAAACCGATCGGAAAATTTCAAAATCGGTTTTTCGACTTTAGTTTATAATGATTCTGGCGTATTTTGAAGCGCTGATTCCGAAAATGGTGTCATTTGAACTTGTAGAGCTTCAGGAAGCTGAGAAAATCGCGAAATACCGATCGGAAAATTTCAAAATCGGTTTTTCGACTTTATTATATAATGATTCTGGCGTATTTTGACGCGCTGATTCCGAAAATGGTGTTATTTGAATTCGTAGAGCTTCAGGAAGCTGAGAAAATCGCGAAAAACCGATCGGAAAATTCAAAAATCGGTTTTTCGACTTTAATATATAGTGATTCTTACGTATTTTGACGCGCTGATTCCGAAAATGGTGTTATTTGAACTCGTAGAGCTTCAGGAAGCTGAGAAAATCGCGAAAAACCGATCGGAAAATTTAAAAATCGGTTTTTCGACTTTAATATATAGTGATTCTTTCGTATTTTGACGCGCTGATTCCGAAAATGGGGTCATTTGTCCTTTTCCGTTGAATTTGATTTTCAAAATTTTGCCAGAAATTGAGCAAAGGGTACCCCCTTTCGATTTTTTCGAAAATTTCAATGTTCATTTGTTGACTTCAGGATATAGTGATTCTTATGTATTTTGACGCGCTGATTCCGAAAATGGTGTTATTTGAATTCGTAGAGCTTCAGGAAGCTGAGAAAATCGCGAAAAACCGATCGGAAAATTCAAAAATCGGTTTTTCGACTTTAATATATAGTGATTCTTACGTATTTTGACGCGCTGATTCCGAAAATGGTATTATTTGAACTCGTAGAGCTTCAGGAAGCTGAGAAAATCGCGAAAAACCGATCGGAAAATTCAAAAATCGGTTTTTCGACTTGAATATATAGTGATTCTTACGTATTTTGACGCGCTGTTTTCGAAAATGGTGTTATTTGAACTCGTAGAGCTTCAGGAAGCTGAGAAAATCGCGAAAAACCGATCGGAAAATTTAAAAATCGGTTTTTCGACTTTAATATATAGTGATTCTTACGTATTTT
This sequence comes from Plagiodera versicolora, assembly GCA_037013635.1. Classification (NCBI taxonomy): domain Eukaryota; kingdom Metazoa; phylum Arthropoda; class Insecta; order Coleoptera; family Chrysomelidae; genus Plagiodera; species Plagiodera versicolora. The sequence continues at coordinate 10,751,153 of CM072989.1, forward strand.
GACGCGCTGATTCCGAAAATGGTGTTATTTGAACTCGTAGAGCTTCAGGAAGCTGAGAAAATCGCGAAAAACCGATCGGAAAATTCAAAAATCGGTTTTTCGACTTTAATATATAGTGATTCTTACGTATTTTGACGCGCTGATTCCGAAAATGGTGTTATTTGAACTCGTAGAGCTTCAGGAAGCTGAGAAAATCGCGAAAAACCGATCGGAAAATTTAAAAATCGGTTTTTCGACTTTAATATATAGTGATTCTCACGTATTTTGACGCGCTGATTCCGAAAATGGGGTCATTTGTCCTTTTCCGTTGAATTTGATTTTCGAAATTTTGCCAGAAATTGAGCAAAGGGTACCCCCTTTCGATTTTTTCGAAAATTTCAATGTTCATTTTTTGACTTCAGGATATAGTGATTCTTATGTAATTTGACGCGCTGATTCCGGAAATGGTGTTATTTGAATTCGTAGAGCTTCAGGAAGCTGAGAAAATCGCGAAAAACCGATCGGAAAATTCAAAAATCGGTTTTTCGACTTTGATATATAGTGATTCTTACGTATTTTGACGCGCTGATTCCGAAAATGGTGTTATTTGAATTCGTAGAGCTTCAGGAAGCTGAGAAAATCGCGAAAAACCGATCGGAAAATTCAAAAATCGGTTTTTCGACTTCAATATATAGTGATTCTTACGTATTTTGACGCGCTGATTCCGAAAATGGTGTCATTTGAACTCGTAGAGCTTCAGGAAGCTGAGAAAATCGCGAAAAACCGATCGGAAAATTCAAAAATCGGTTTTTCGACTTTAATATATAGTGATTCTCACGTATTTTGACGCGCTGATTCCGAAAATGGTGTCATTTGAACTCGTAGAGCTTCAGGAAGCTGAGAAAATCGCGAAAAACCGATCGGAAAATTCAAAAATCGGATTTTCGACTTCAATATATAGTGATTCTTACGTATTTTGACGCGCTGATTCCGAAAATGGTGTTATTTGAACTCGTAGAGCTTCAGGAAGCTGAGGAGATCGCGAAAAACCGATCGGAAAATTAAAAAATCGGTTTTTCGACTTTAATATATAGTGATTCTTACGTATTTTGACGCGCTGATTCCGAAAATGGGGTCATTCGTCCTTTTCCGTTGAATTTGATTTTCAAAATTTTGCCAGAAATTGAGCAAAGGGTACCCCCTTTCGATTTTTTCGAAAATTTCAATGTTCATTTTTTGACTTCAGGATATAGTGATTCTTATGTATTTTGACGCGCTGATTCCGAAAATGGTGTTATTTGATCTCGTAGAGCTTCAGGAAGCTGAGAAAATCGCGAAAAACCGATCGGAAAATTTCAAAACCGGTTTTTCGACTTAAGTATATAGTGATTCTTACGTATTTTGACGCGCTGATTCCGAAAATGGTGTTATCTGAACTCGTAGAGCTTCAGGAAGCTGAGAAAATCGTGAAAAACCGATCGGAAAATTTCAAAATCGGTTTTTCGACTTTAGTTTATAATGATTCTGGCGTATTCTGAAGCGCTGATTCCGAAAATGGTGTCATTTGAACTTGTAGAGCTTCAGGAAGCTGAGAAAATCGCGAAATACCGATCGGAAAATTTCAAAATCGGTTTTTTGACTTTATTATATAATGATTCTGGCGTATTTTGACGCGCTGATTCCGAAAATGGTGTTATTTGAATTCGTAGAGCTTCAGGAAGCTGAGAAAATCGCGAAAAACCGATCGGAAAATTCAAAAATCGGTTTTTCGACTTTGATATATAGTGATTCTTACGTATTTTGACGCGCTGATTCCGAAAATGGTGTTATTTGAACTCGTAGAGCTTCAGGAAGCTGAGAAAATCGCGAAAAACCGATCGGAAAATTCAAAAATCGGTTTTTCGACTTCAATATATAGTGATTCTTACGTATTTTGACGCGCTGATTCCGAAAATGGTGTTATTTGAACTCGTAGAGCTTCAGGAAGCTGAGAAAATCGCGAAAAACCGATCGGAAAATTCAAAAATCGGTTTTTCGACTTTAATATATAGTGATTCTCACGTATTTTGACGCGCTGATTCCGAAAATGGTGTTATTTGAACTCGTAGAGCTTCAGGAAGCTGAGAAAATCGCGAAAAACCGATCGGAAAATTCAAAAATCGGATTTTCGACTTTAATATATAGTGATTCTTACGTATTTTGACGCGCTGATTCCGAAAATGGTGTTATTTGAACTCGTAGAGCTTCAGGAAGCTGAGGAGATCGCGAAAAACCGATCGGAAAATTTAAAAATCGGTTTTTCGACTTTAATATATAGTGATTCTTACGTATTTTGACGCGCTGATTCCGAAAATGGGGTCATTCGTCCTTTTCCGTTGAATTTGATTTTCAAAATTTTGCCAGAAATTGAGCAAAGGGTACCCCCTTTCGATTTTTTCGAAAATTTCAATGTTCATTTTTTGACTTCAGGATATAGTGATTCTTATGTATTTTGACGCGCTGATTCCGAAAATGGTGTTATTTGAACTCGTAGAGCTTCAGGAAGCTGAGAAAATCGCGAAAAACCGATCGGAAAATTCGAAAATCGGTTTTTCGTCTTCAATATATAGTGATTCTTACGTATTTTGACGCGCTGATTCCGAAAATGGTGTCATTTGAACTCGTAGAGCTTCAGGAAGCTGAGAAAATCGCGAAAAACCGATCGGAAAATTCAAAAATCGGTTTTTCGACTTTAATATATAGTGATTCTCACGTATTTTGACGCGCTGATTCCGAAAATGGTGTCATTTGAACTCGTAGAGCTTCAGGAAGCTGAGAAAATCGCGAAAAACCGATCGGAAAATTCAAAAATCGGATTTTCGACTTCAATATATAGTGATTCTTACGTATTTTGACGCGCTGATTCCGAAAATGGTGTTATTTGAACTCGTAGAGCTTCAGGAAGCTGAGGAGATCGCGAAAAACCGATCGGAAAATTAAAAAATCGGTTTTTCGACTTTAATATATAGTGATTCTTACGTATTTTGACGCGCTGATTCCGAAAATGGGGTCATTCGTCCTTTTCCGTTGAATTTGATTTTCAAAATTTTGCCAGAAATTGAGCAAAGGGTACCCCCTTTCGATTTTTTCGAAAATTTCAATGTTCATTTTTTGACTTCAGGATATAGTGATTCTTATGTATTTTGACGCGCTGATTCCGAAGATGGTGTTATTTGATCTCGTAGAGCTTCAGGAAGCTGAGAAAATCGCGAAAAACCGATCGGAAAATTTCAAAACCGGTTTTTCGACTTAAGTATATAGTGATTCTTACGTATTTTGACGCGCTGATTCCGAAAATGGTGTTATCTGAACTCGTAGAGCTTCAGGAAGCTGAGAAAATCGTGAAAAACCGATCGGAAAATTTCAAAATCGGTTTTTCGACTTTAGTTTATAATGATTCTGGCGTATTTTGAAGCGCTGATTCCGAAAATGGTGTCATTTGAACTTGTAGAGCTTCAGGAAGCTGAGAAAATCGCGAAATACCGATCGGAAAATTTCAAAATCGGTTTTTTGACTTTATTATATAATGATTCTGGCGTATTTTGACGCGCTGATTCCGAAAATGGTGTTATTTGAATTCGTAGAGCTTCAGGAAGCTGAGAAAATCGCGAAAAACCGATCGGAAAATTCAAAAATCGGTTTTTCGACTTTGATATATAGTGATTCTTACGTATTTTGACGCGCTGATTCCGAAAATGGTGTTATTTGAACTCGTAGAGCTTCAGGAAGCTGAGAAAATCGCGAAAAACCGATCGGAAAATTCAAAAATCGGTTTTTCGACTTCAATATATAGTGATTCTTACGTATTTTGACGCGCTGATTCCGAAAATGGTGTTATTTGAACTCGTAGAGCTTCAGGAAGCTGAGAAAATCGCGAAAAACCGATCGGAAAATTCAAAAATCGGTTTTTCGACTTTAATATATAGTGATTCTCACGTATTTTGACGCGCTGATTCCGAAAATGGTGTTATTTGAACTCGTAGAGCTTCAGGAAGCTGAGAAAATCGCGAAAAACCGATCGGAAAATTCAAAAATCGGATTTTCGACTTTAATATATAGTGATTCTTACGTATTTTGACGCGCTGATTCCGAAAATGGTGTTATTTGAACTCGTAGAGCTTCAGGAAGCTGAGGAGATCGCGAAAAACCGATCGGAAAATTTAAAAATCGGTTTTTCGACTTTAATATATAGTGATTCTTACGTATTTTGACGCGCTGATTCCGAAAATGGGGTCATTCGTCCTTTTCCGTTGAATTTGATTTTCAAAATTTTGCCAGAAATTGAGCAAAGGGTACCCCCTTTCGATTTTTTCGAAAATTTCAATGTTCATTTTTTGACTTCAGGATATAGTGATTCTTATGTATTTTGACGCGCTGATTCCGAAAATGGTGTTATTTGAACTCGTAGAGCTTCAGGAAGCTGAGAAAATCGCGAAAAACCGATCGGAAAATTTCAAAACCGGTTTTTCGACTTAAGTATATAGTGATTCTTACGTATTTTGACGCGCTGATTCCGAAAATGGTGTTATCTGAACTCGTAGAGCTTCAGGAAGCTGAGAAAATCGTGAAAAACCGATCGGAAAATTTCAAAATCGGTTTTTCGACTTTAGTTTATAATGATTCTGGCGTATTTTGAAGCGCTGATTCCGAAAATGGTGTCATTTGAACTTGTAGAGCTTCAGGAAGCTGAGAAAATCGCGAAATACCGATCGGAAAATTTCAAAATCGGTTTTTCGACTTTATTATATAATGATTCTGGCGTATTTTGACGCGCTGATTCGGAAAATGGTGTCATTTGAACTCGTAGAGCTCCAGGAACCTGAGAAAATCGCGAAAACCCATTCGGAAATTTGCAGTCTATTATTCAGTGAAATTACCAGTATTTAGTGAGATTTTTCAACTCACTGAAATAAATCATATACTTCCATAAAATTTGTTGCTGCTAACTTCACATTGCTCAAAATAGAAATTGATACATTATGTGACATCTATGATACCACGTTTGAGCGTCACGTTACTCGACTTGAGGTCAGAGAACTACATAATGTTAATCCGTGTGGCGCCATCCAGCGGAAGGAAGCACAAGTAGCAACAGCTGCTTCCCAATCACTGTACAGTTTTCGTCTTTCGTCCATTCTAGTTTATTGATCGATCATTTGACCTTCGTGTGAATCGTGAAATTAGCTAAAGCATGATGTCTGCAGTGGTTTTATACTAGGGGCAATTTGGAAAGTTTACAATCTCTCCGTGAGTGCAAAATTCATAATTCTTGGAAGAAACAAACAATATTTTATATTTTTGAAGTATATAATATACACTTTTTCCCTCTTATGAAAGTCGTTAATATGGTATTCTTAGCAAAATTTTGCAGCTGTGAACCTCGGTTGATATTGAATTCGGCACTCCAACTATTATTATTGCCAACTTTGTATTTCTGAAATTCTTGATATTTTTTTAATACTTTATTGTCGTAAAGTGACAGGAGTCTCCTATTATGTGAAGTATATTTATTTTCTGATGTCAGGAAACTGTCATAACTGAAGTATTCAGTATTAGCTTACGTATTTTGACGTGCTGATTCCGAAAATATGGTTATTTGAACTCGTAGACTCGTATTCGACTTCAATTCATTGTGATTCTCACGTATTTTAATTTGTAGCATGTCATTATGTGCTTACACAACATATTTGAAATTCTCAATTCAAAATTCACGATAAATAATCACTGTCATAAGTAGCACTCAATAAATGAGGGTGAGCATTCTAGTTCAAAAATAGGTAATTAGCCTAACGTTCGGCGAACCCACAAAGTTCATTCATTAATTTTTCCTCGTCATTTCGACTGGTAGATCGTTATGTGGGTCATGCAAAATCGAGCTCGTAGAACACCGAAATCGATCGACGTTATATAAAGTGAATGGCTAATTTTGGATTCGTCGTTATGGGAAAGACGAAATTTCAAGGATGCGTGTGGAAAACACGTTGAAAACCTGTGGAAACTGAATATCGGAATGAAGGGGGGATTGACGTTATGGAAACTGAATACATACACATACAAATCAAGTAGATTCGAAGTACGAAAAGCAACAAGCTGCCAAAACGAAAAAAGAGCAAATAGCCGATTTTCTCATAGACTCCGCCCACCGCGTCTGTAACATTTCGCGTCCGCTATTGGTCGTGTGGTCGAAAGAGAAACGGAAGTTTCGGAAAATCAACAGTAGAATTGTGGAAAGTGAATAGCGTAAAGTAGAGGTCGACGTCATGGAAATTTTCGCTCGCTCCCAACACTATCCATCGTTTCATCGAACGAAGTTCATGAATTCGAAGCGAGTACGATAAGCAGCCGAAATGAAATTCTATACGAGAACATATTCTTTTAGACTCCGCCTATCAAGTTGGAAACATTCCGCGTCGGCTATTGGTCGTATGGGGGGTATATAAATCGGTTCCTTCGTATTCTCGAGCACAGAACGATTGCAACAGTAGTAATAAAACGGAAAAGAAAGCTCAAGATGTCGTTCTATCCGACAATCAACCAATATCGGTCCTTTTTAGGATCACAAAATACTTAGAAAATATTCGTTTGAGATACTCAGCCCACATCCTCTATATCTATTTTTTCGTCACTGTCTCAGATACAGCTGAAAAAAATGTCCGATAACGTACGACGAATTCGAAAGAGTTATCTCGTCTGTCTTCTGAAACGAAAACAAGAAGGGAAAAACATAAGCACAAGGAATTCACGTTTTCTCGAGTGAATGAATTAATTTCACGAAATTACAAATCGAATAATGAAAAACACTCTCGTACTAGTTTTTTTTTCTTCTTTTTCGTCGTACCTATAGATACGAATACGGAATCAGCAAAATGTATACGATATACGACTAACGCGAAACGCGAAAGCAGCGATTCGATTTCGTCTCGACGAAAGATACGAAATCGCAGTGTTTTCGTTTAATTGTCAATTGACTGCTCGGTATTTCCGAATTCGTTTGGATCTATGTCGGAGCTTGTTGGACGTAAGGCGTGTCGTCGTCGTTTTGCTGTCTCCTTTGGATTCAGTAGGCGAAGACGACGCGGCGTTTCGAAACGCGAAAGCAGCGATTCGTTTTCGTCTCGACGAAAGATACGAAATCGCAGTGTTTTCGTTAGATTGTCAATTGACTGCTCGGTATTTCCGAATCGGATGTACGTCGGAGCGATTTGGATGTTAGGCGTGCCGTCGTCGTTGTGCTGTCTCCTTTGAATTCAGTAGGCGAAGACGACGCGGCGTTTCGAAACGCGAAAGCAGCGATTCGTCTCGACGAGAGATACGAAATCGCACGACGTGTGTATGTCGAGCATAAAACGAAAGCGAGCCCGCCACACAACTGTAGGTCGTAGTCAATGTGTCCGCGAGTAACGCGTGGTACACACAGCGACGCCCCAGTTTATGGCGTCGCAATGCAAGACTGATGAAAGAAGCAGCGAGTCTTATTTTTTAGACAGCTGGCACGTGAGCATAGTATTGTTCAGGAGAAAATGAATTCATTAGGGAAACAATATTCATCATATTATGATATCCAGCATTCAAACCTTCTGAAAATGACTTGAAAGATCTCTAAACTCATTCGAATTGAAAAACAAATGAATATGATATAAAGTCACATTAACGAAAAAACACATACAGAGTGGAACAAAAAATGCTGGAAACGCTAATTTATCAATGGGCGAAAAATTGTATTTTGTGGAGGAATGATTTTTTATAACATCACTAACTTTTTCGATCACCCCGTATATTAATGGAATGTCATCTGAGTTGAGCACTCGATATTTTATGAATTAATGAAACAGAAGACTTATTGATATAATTAATGACCATAGTACCAAATGAATGTCCACTAAATGAGCCCCGTTGAATCACGCGTTTCCAGAGATTAGTTCCACTAATTTGGCGGCGGCACCGCAATCTTGGCGCATTCGCCAATAAGGGCAAAAATCAATACTAGGATAGATGACGATCATATACACAGGTCTGGCAATTGGTAGCCCAAACATTGATTTCGCCCTTTTGTCACTTTGTCAGTTCAGTATTCAGAAAGTATGTTTTTCATTTTGCAAGATATTTCTGCCATTGATTTTATATTTCAAGAACAAGACACGTGATTGAACTTCCTCTTGACAGATAATTATAGCAACGTTTTCTTCCACCAAATGCGATATCAGACCTGTGTTTATGATCATTTCTAATCATTCGTTTTAATTGGCTATGAACTGCTTCTCAAAAGTTTCTCGGACTGCTATCAAACGTCATGTTCATTTCGACGATCATATACACAGGTCTGACAACTCGTTTGGAGGGCTAAACATTTTGTGGCTGTTTCGCCGTCCTCTTTTGTCACTTTGTCAGTTTTTTGAAAGTGGTTTTTATTGATTTTGCAAGACATTTCTGTTATTGATTTTATTTACCATTCAAATCCTAACGTTTACTTTACGATTGTTAACTAGATCTCTAATACCTCCTGACAAATAAATATGGCAAAATAATCTTCCACCCCAGTCAAAATTCCGTAGATTCCAGTCCTGTGTATATGATCGTGGTATTTTCTCATCGATAATTCATTATTCGCCTGCCGCTTCTCAAAAGTTTCTTGGACTGCTATCAAACGTCATCTTTCATGTTCATTTCGACGATCATATACACAGGTCTGACAACTGGCTGTTTCGCCAACTGCAGCGCTTTCCTCTGTCGTTACTTTGTCAATTCCGATCAGTTTTTTTTTAATTGATTCAGTAAGATATCTCCGTCATAGATTTTTCATTCAAATGTTCACAAAACGAAATATTGATCACGTGACTAAACTACGCCATAAATTCAAAATGGTTTCACCCCCCCCCCCAGTCAAAAATGTCGTATATTCCAGACCTTTGATTGTGGATTAGACGATTAAGAGAATGAGTTAGGACAATTCAGGCAAAAATCAATACTAGGATAGATCACGATCATATACACAGGTCTGGCAACTGGTAGCCCAAACATTGATTTTTGTGGTTGCTTCGCCGTTTTGTCACTTTGTCAGTTCCGATCAGTATTCAGAGAATGGTTTTTCATTATTTCATTTCGCAATATTTTTCTGTCATTGATTTTATATACGTTCAAGTCGTTTTGTTTAAAATTCGAACAAGAAACGTGAATAAACCTGCCTCATAACAGATAATAATAGCAACGTTTTCTTCCACCCCTCACCAAATGCCGTAGATTCCAGACCTGTGTATATGATCGTGGTCATTTCTAATCGATATCTCATCACAGAGTACCAGAGAAGTCATTCCAAAAATGGCGCGAAATGTCTAAATGACCTTGATATTTTACTACGATTTGTTGACAAATATTTTTCGTACAAATTGATAACAAAATATTCACCTGCAATATTTCAAATGAAAAAAGAGATTTCATAACACCAAATAGCCATATGATGATATATTTTCTGTGGAATTATCTGTTTCCAGGATCTTGGTAATATTTATTTCTGTAATATTTCTAGCACATTAACTTATATATTAATAACTTTTTATAGAATTTAGTATATTAGAAAAAATACTACACTGCCAAAAATGACCCAGTTTTGATGGCTAGAGCTATCTACAATCCTCAGCTTTCTTCTTTCTACACACTAAGTACTTATGAAATGAATCACTTGATGAAGATGCAGAAAATGAATCAAAGAGGAATGTGTGTTGGAACTCCAATATCTGATTGGGCTTGAAGTTCATGAAGTTATTCAAGCATTTGGACACAAATACTGATGATTCCATGTCAGGTTGATGAAAAAAACTTGCATTTATTTGTTGCATGCACCAAATTCAATGAGAACAATATTCAAATTAAAAATACAGAGGTATTTTATGGTTAAGAAGCAAATTGAAAAGACATAGAGAAGATATACCTTTGAATGGAAAAGCATGACATAAACAAGATTCACAATTCCCCAAGAATAAACAAATATTCAATATGAAAAATGAAGAATAACTATGTAACCATACAGGAGATCTGACAGTTGATAGAAATTGGAGTTGAAAATAAGCAGTTCATAGATACTATCAAGAAATTCAATGGCTTAGATTCGCTGGAATGTTCTGAATTATTCAACTGTGAAGCAGATAGTAACGTCTTATCAACTTATATGTGATTGTGAAGATTTTCTAGAAGACCTTATCAATATATATATGATGACATGATTTATATATATAATACATTAAAATCTGTAGTTCAAGTGAAGCTCTTTATATATATTTATATATAATTTTTGAATGCTGTTAGTTTTATATTCAACTTCCTAATAATTTTGATAATCACTCCTAGCTGTTTCTTATCTCACCTATAGCTTGTGAAATTAGGTTTTGCATATATTTCAATCTATAATTTTTTGTTTAAGCTCTGTCCCTCAACTGGATAGTGAATATCGAATACATGACACTCTTTCAATTAGTTTGCCCCAGAATAATATATGCATCAACTCTTTGCATGGGTTTCCAGAGTATTTTAAAACTTACCAAAGTGGTCTAAACTATGGAAAACTATTAAAACCTCTACATTTTATACATTCTGCAACTGCAATGTGAAACTCAAATAGAATATCCAAATGTACTAAACTTTGTTATGCTATTGTCTTCTTTTGCATATTTTTGCTGGAAACCCCTGAGAAAACCCATAATGCCAAATACCAGAAAATCCAAAAGGTATCTCAAAATAACAGATTTTTATTATTATATTCCCACATTAATTTGTTGAATTAATTCATTTCACACATGTCTATTTAATTTCGAGTATATGGAAAATATGTCAGTTCAGCCTTCTTGAAGTATTTTCATTTCAATTTGGAACTTCATTTTCAGTTAGAAGAATACTTTCGAGATATAATAAATATTCCTATACATACTGTTTACATTAATATCAATTCAATTAAAGCTCAATACATGTCGTAATCCGTTTGTGATGATATATGATTGGTTGCAGGGACTGACATCAAGCTAATATCCAATCGAAATTCGTATAACCAAAGCGTAACTAACGTTGTATTGTGTACCAAGCTTTAGCAATGACACATACAAACGTCAGATCTTGATGGTTAATATTGACCAATCAGAAACGGTACCGGTTCATTCATACCGGTTACCATTCCACCACTACCTTCCTCTTCACGGCCATCTTTACTATTTCATTCATAAATAGGGCAAGTGGTGACTCTGGTAGTCTGTGATCTCATCATTCGTTTTAATTGGCAAGTGAGCCGCTTCTCAAAAGTTTCTTCGACTGCTATCAAACGTCATCTTTCATGTTCATTTCGACGATCATATACACAGGTCTGGCAACTGGCTGTTTCGCCACCTGCAGCACTTTTGTTTCTTTGTCAATTCAGGTTTTTATTGATTAGATATCTCTGTCATTTATTTTTCATTCAAATGTTTACAAAACGAGAGATTGATCACGTGATTAAACCACTGAATCCTGATAGTTATGCCATAATTTTCTTCCAAACTGGTTGTACACCCCCATCAAAAATGCCGCATATTCCAGACCTGATCGTCGGTTAAAACGAATTTTTGCTGAAATTGAAGTGAAATGTTCGATGAAGTAAAATATAATAACTCTCAATGAGAAATCTGTCACCAAATCAAATAAATGTCGTTTCACAGCTCTCTCGATTCAAATAATGCATTGAAATGATAACTACTTCTTGAAAATGCCAATATCTTGAAAACCAAGCTAGGTATAGGGAACCCTGAAATAAAATGAAAGATAATCGAAGTTTTTTCAGATCAATACATAGTGTTCTATTCAAAATAAAGACGTTATCCACATTATTAAAAAGTGACAATGAGTAATGAACGTCCTGTATAATAGAGATAGCGTGTGTGAACACGTAGAGAATAAAGGGGGTTATTCTCGATTCGTGTGTAGAATGTCTACCGGTGCAAAACAGATCGGCTCGCCAAGCCTCATCAGTTGCACTAGGCCAGCATACAAACCACCCCACGAATCGGCTCACTTAAGAACGCTACCAATGTAGCGTCTGACAGTGGAATACAGATGTTTGGTACAAGTGCCACCTACTAGCAACAAAACGCTTTTTCGGAAATGACGCAGGAGTACCAGAGTTTTCTGTTTTTCGTTCTGTTTTGTTGCTAGTAGGTGGCACTTGTACCAAACATCTGTATTCCACTGTCAGACGCTACATTGGTAGCGCTCTTAAGTGAGCCGAATCGTGGGGTGGTTTGTCTGCTGGCCTGGTGCATTTGATGATGCATGGAGAGCCGAAACAGACCTGGATTGCACCGGTGGAGATTCACGCCCTGTAGGATGGTTAGGTTAGTTAGGTTAGGTAGGTTAGTTAGGTTAGGTTAGGTTAGGTTAGGTTAGGTTAGGTTAGGTTAGGTTAGGTTAGGTTAGGTTAGGTTAGGTTAGGTTAGGTTAGGTTAGGTTAGGTTTAGGTTAGTTTTTGGTTAGGTTAGGTTTAGGTTAGGTTTAGGTTAGGTTTAGGTTAGGTTAGGTTAGGTTAGGTTAGGTTAGGGGGTTAGGTTAGGGTAGGTTAGGTTAGGTTAGGTTAGGTTAGGTTAGGTTAGGTTAGGTTAGGTTAGGTTAGGTTAGGTTAGGTTAGGTTAGGTTAGGTTAGGTTAGGTTAGGTTTAGGTTAGGTTAGGTTAGGTTAGGTTAGGTTAGGTTAGGTTAGGTTAGGTTAGGTTAGGTTAGGTTAGGTTAGGTTAGGTTAGGTTAGGTTAGGTTAGGTTAGGTTAGTAGGTTAGGTTAGGTTAGGTTAGGTTAGGTTAGGTTAGGTTAGGTTAGGTTAGGTTAGGTTAGGTTAGGTTAGGTTAGGTTGGTTTTTGTTAGGTTTGGTTAGGTTAGGTTAGGTTAGGTTAGGTTAGGTTAGGTTAGGTTAGGTTAGGTTAGGTTAGGTTAGGTTAGGTGTAGGTTAGGTTAGGTTAGGTTAGGTTAGGTGGTTAGGTTAGGTTAGGTTAGGTTAGGTTAGGTTAGGTTAGGTTAGGTTAGGTTAGGTTAGGTTAGGTTAGGTTAGGTTAGGTTAGGTTAGGTTGAGGTTAGGTTAGGTTAGGTTAGGTTAGGTTAGGTTAGGTTAGGTTAGGTTAGGTTAGGTTAGGTTAGGTTAGGTTAGGTTAGGTTAGGTTAGGTTAGGTTAGGTTAGGTTTAGGTTAGGTTAGGTTAGGTTAGGTTAGGTTAGGTTAGGTTAGGTTAGGTTAGGTTAGGTTAGGTTAGGTTAGGTTAGGTTAGGTTAGGTTAGGTTAGGTTAGGTTAGGTTAGGTTAGGTTAGGTTAGGTTAGGTTTAGGTAGGTTAGGTTAGGTTAGGTTAGGGTGGTAGGTTAGGTTAGGTTAGGTTAGGTAGGGTTAGGTTAGGTTTAGGTTAGGTTAGGTTAGGTTAGGTTAGGTTAGGGTTAGGTTAGGTTAGGTTAGGTTT